>CM042335.1:18823063-19423063 GCA_023566125.1 Zingel zingel | reverse complement strand
GTTAGTATTAGTAAATTATGCAATATTATTGTTTAGCAAGGAAAGCTGTAATACAGTAAGCTAATTGACAAACAGAGCGTGGTGGCTCTGTGAATTTATAAAGATGCTAATATTTGTTCAGATCACAATAGCGTATTTATTGTTTACCAGTTATAGGATTATAACTTTAGGATTACGCAGAATAGCATAGGCCAGCTGGTTCGGTCATATACTGTAGGCCTCTACTGATGGCTGAGAGCATTGGCACTGCTGAAAGAGATTAAATCAATCTGCTTAACTATTCACAAGCTGTGGATTCTAGCTGTGTTAGCAAACCCAGAGAGCACTGAGAATATGTGCTGGTATGTTTCATGTATCGGGTATCGCTCTACAGTGCAAGCGTTCTTCTGAGGTAAGTGATATGTCATTCTGGACTATAGCCATGCTTTGGAGTTTAGTCAATGTGTGTATATATAAGTGGAGATGTGGTAGCCATAAAAATTGCACAATAGTTGTGACTGACCGAGATTAAAGTTAATCTTGTTAAATACACAGGGACTGTGCGATATTCTGTTTTTGAGTAGTGACTTTAAACATGATTAGTACTGAGAAAATGTTTGGAAACAGTGGAAAGGTCTCTACTTGTTATGCTGACCATGTGAAGTGTCTTGAGCTCATTAACCTCATTACAGACTATTGCTAGGAGTACTCACAGGATGAATGGATGCACACTTCTACAGTTAGACACAGGAGTTCATTCACACAATTTAGCATAAGTCATAAGTCATAAATGTTTTTTTTGTAAAACATGAGGTAGCTTTATTTAGCTTATAGGAGTATTGTGGACTGGTTTAATGCAGGTTTGTTGGCTGGTGCCAGCCCCTGTGGGGGTGAAAAAAAGGCGCCATGGGGGCAGGAAGACAGGTCAAACTACTGCTGTGGAAGAACTGGACCATCCGCAGGAGGCAGAGGGTAATATCCTCTCATCCATTAATAACACACTACTGTCATCCCTGTGAAAGTTGCAGTTAGCTAAAATACCTTCATGTGTCATTCTTTGCAGATGATACCAACTAATTTACTGAAAAGGCTTTTTTTTGGGTCTAAAACATGGTACTGTGATCAACTGCAATATGTGTATGTTATGGAATAATGCAAAAGCACTATAATGTAGGAAAAAGGTCTTGGTTAGATTTTAAAGTAAATTAATATAATCTCTCTTTAATGCTTAAAACCGGACATTAGCAATGTTGCTGACTTGCAAAATTGAATGAAGTCAAAGATCAGATTCCATGAAAATATCTTATAAACGTACAGACTATTCTGGTAAGATTCATTAAGAAACTCAGATGATTTTGAAAGTTGTGCTTTTGTCTTGTGACTTTTTATCATATCAGCATAGTCTTTATTGCAGCTACTCAACTGTGAGATTATCATATCATTTTTGGCTATAACATACAGATCAAATGGGAGATTTATTATCGATTGAGAACAGTTTGCACAATCATCAAACCATAGGCCTACGTACTGTATATGCATTGACATCTGAATGACTCATCCAATGCACTCAAACTAAATTTAGAATAAAATTGACAGCAAATTTACAAAGTTTGTATTGTCATAAACCAGGTGCGTTTCCTAATGGAGATCATGTGGCCTGTTATGCTGTTCATGGGGCTAGTGTGGCTAAGACAAGTGAATCCACTTTATCGTCAACATGAATGTAAGCAAGCAAACTTTACTAGAAAATATCAAAGATTTTAATCCACTGAGAGAGAAATATGATGTCTTTTTCATAAATATTCATAAATGACTTGTGTAAACCACTGAAGGCCAACAGTATCTTCTCTACCTCAGGCCACTTCCCAAACAAGGCCATGCCCTCCACAGGGGTCCTGCCATGGATCCAGGGAATCTTCTGTAATGCCAACAACCCTTGTTTTCAATACCCCACCCGTGGTGAATCTCCCGGCCTGGTGTCCAACTACAACAACTCCATGTAAGCATCACCCTGGGCTGGTAGAGGGAGGTCTTTTTAAGCCAGAGGTGTTGAATTCCTATGAAACATTTGATGTGAGATGAAAGGGGGCAGGATTATGTAATGGCGTCAAAGATAATGTTTAAATGTCCCTGGATTACTTGTTTCAAAGCCTCTTTGTGTGCATACAATCATATGTGAATTTATATGCTGCATATGTGTGATTTGTTATTGACCTCGCTGCTCAGATTGGCTCGGTTCTACACGGATGCCCAAGAGCTTCTTTTCAGTGACCCAGAGTTTCTGCAGCTTGAGCGCCTCTGGAGGGAACTGAATGCTATGAGTAACTTCATGGATACCCTGCGCACGCATCCTGAAAAGGTCTCAGGTCAGTGCTCCAGACTTTCAGCAACGTATGTAGAGGCAAACCCAACATCAGCCAGGGTTTTCTGGTTAGTTGTTTCACTGGAGCAGATGTGAGTGGCAGAATATGATTGTCCTTCTGGATTTACCAGTAAGGGTTTTCATTTGGAAGTTTCTATCAATCTTGATATACAGCATGACTACATTTAGCAACGCAAGCTATTCTCAGTGTCCCGCTCCTGGAAGAACATACAAAGAGTTTGGTTCTAGGTGCTTACGCCATTTCTCTTTCTATTTTTTTTTTTGCTGTTGTATTTCGATGCATATTCTAAAAAACCTATAGGGGTTTTGGTGTGCTAATTGCAATGGAAATGGACAATAAATGTCAAGTCCTGATTTTTATAAACTTGGAACCCTCATCTGGTCAAAAACCATGTCAGCCTAACAGGATTACAACACATGGGTTTAAAAAAAGGCCCATGACGTAAGCTGCTTACTTTCACCACCAACATGTTATTTAGGTGGGAAAGCAATTCACATGCCCTCCATCCATGCTCCTCTCTCCATGAGAGAACATAGAAGCACTTATTCCATCTCAAGGGACACCATGCAAACAATTCTCTTTTCATGTCAACATGCATGTGTTTACAGTCTATACAGCATGTTCCCCGCAAAATAAACCTTTATAATGGGCGAGGAATGAGGCTGAGTGTATTCCAGCCTGTGAATGGTTACATCTGGTTGCTCTCTATGCTGCTACTCTAGTGGAGAAATATGTAGATGGACTAACAGAGCTAACAGAGATATGGATCCACATTCGACATATGAGGCCCTGGAAAGAAAATTGAATCATGTTGACAACCAAGTTATGTAATTGTAAATGACTTACACAGAACATGTTTGAGTGGATGTGTGCGTTTCATGTGCAAGGCCCTTGATAATGGCAGTGTGTGTGTGTGTGTGTCCAATATATGTGTGCATGCACCTGTGTCCATGGGTCTATAGGTGTATATGCCCCATAATTATATAGCCCAAAAGAAAGTTCCTTTCAGCACAACACTGTGGCCAGCCAGACTCGGATGCCTAGGGCGTTATGGTCTGTTTCCCCAATGGAACATAAAGCTTTCTGTTATTGCCGTTAGCATCGTTATCATTCCACGCTGGAGTTTGTGCTGGCAGGGTTTGGAATGCTGTAAGTTATGGCATAGTAATGGCAGTCTACTGGCTAACTGTGGATGTGTCGTGTCCCCAGGGCTGTTGTCCAGTCTCATCCCGAGTGAAGTCCCTTAGCGGCGGGCAGTGAGGCAGAAACACCAGGGTGGGATAGATAGCTAACATTATCGCTAGCTGGCGAACGTACTCGTGGGTAAGCCCAGTGCTGTTTAACGTTAACTTTACCTTGATCAAAACAATTATACCTAAAATAACTTCATGAGCGTGTTGAACGATGTTGTAACCTTATAGCGTTCCCATTAAGCATTAGCATGAGCTACTTGTCAACGTAGCACATAACATTTTAAAAGCTGGATCGATCGATATTGAAATGTATCAATAAATAAGGTCTCTGTTGTATTACTGTGTTGTAAGTGGCATGTAATTGATGACAAAATGATGCAGTGTGGCAGAAAGCAAGCTGTCTTACCGTTACTGAGTATTATGCTTTCTGTGACATTGTATGATTTACAATTACTCTCGAACGTATCATCTGGGTTCCCGTGTTTTGACGGAAGTTAGAGGAACCAGAGGGGTCAAAGGTTTTATGACGCCACTGACAGGTGACTAAATGAAACGTCCCGTGTCATTAAAATAAAATAACAGATTTTTCTGGGTTGAAACATTGTTGGAAACATTTGGGATAGTGTAAGTACACAACTCAACAAAATATATAACATAGGTATTGTCGTTTTTAGACATTTTAATGCAGAAATGTTACATATTGTACCTTTAAATACACTTATTTTCTTTCTGGCAGAGAGTTAGATAACAAGATTGATAACCACTCTCATATCTGTCCATCAAATATTAAGCTACAGCCAGCAGCCGGTTAGCTTAAATTAGCATAAAGACTTAAAGCAGGGGGAAACAGCCAGCAACAACCAGCACCTCTAAAATGAGCATGTTATATCTCGTCCATACAAGAATCAAAGTGTACATATGACTTTTGTGTCAGTGATCAGCGCGTCACAAATGTTCACTTAATGTGCGTAACCTCACTACAAAAACAAGAAGTTACCATCAACAGAGAGGGTATGATTTTGTAATTTTTTGTGTTGGATAACTGGTCTGTTAGATATGACACTTTTTTCTTACCACCTCTTGGATAGAAACTTGTAACATTTTTTCGATGTACATCCCATACTTTCTTTGGGCTTTTCAAATCTATATTTCCTTATTTCCTCTCCATTTCTTGCTTTTTTTGTGGTTTCCAGTGGTTGAATGAGAACATCATCACAAGACAAGTCAATCTAGGGCTCAACCTGGATGCAGGCCACACCAGCTCTTTGCTTGGCACAGCAAACTTTATTCATGCACAGACAGGCCACACTAATGAGACAGTGCAGAGGTGGAATGTCTTCATCCTGTGTTCTAATGCAACAGATTTGTCACAACTTGCCCAAAATATGTGCAACGAAATATCCAGATTTCTTCTACCTATTCAATGTCTACTGCCTGACAATAGAGTGTTTCAATAAAGTGTACTTTTGTGGAGCACAGACAACAAGAGTCTGGGTAAATTCTCATTTTGGTGACTGTATGTGGTCTCCTGTTGTTCTGACGTACACAATCATTCAAGTGCCACTTTTTAGTTACACGAACCGTCTCTGTCTCTCGATGTAGGCCGAGGAGTAAAGGTGGAAGCTATCCTCAAGGACGATGAGACTGTGACATCATTCCTGCTGAGAGACATTCCTCTGACAGAGTCTGTGGTGTATCAGCTAGTCAATGCCCAAATCAGGCCTGAACAGGTACACACACACACACACACACACGCACACACACACACACACACACACACACACACACACACACACACACACACACACACACACACACACACACACACACACACACACACGATAGGGTTGAATAAGGATAAGATGTGTCATTAACTGAATCATTGCTTTCTTGACAGGATGTGAAGTACAAATGAGTCATCGGCTTTGAATGTGCTTTGAAAGATGGTATAATCGGTGTTCACATCTGTAGTGATGTAGGTTTCACAAGTAATGCCACTTCATTGTACATGTCATCCATTCATCAATCCCCTATAGTCTCTTTTCATTCTCGGGGGCTCCTATCCTAGCATGCATTGCTGGACAGCTCAACTTATTCACAAGCAAATACATTCCCATCCGTATTACACAAATAGGCTATTTGGAGTTTCCATCTAACATAAGATGATAATCTAAGAGCGAGCTGATGGAATAGATTCAAAATATGCAGTATGACATTATAAAGAAAACAACACAAAACATATATTTTGAGGTTTGTATTCATTGAGTTAGAGGGCTCTGTACATTTCCACTTTGTTTAACTCTTTGGTTTTGGAAGCCATTATGATGCAGAAAACAGAATAGAAAATACGTACCTGTGAAGTTCCATAACAGACATCATGGTGTAATCTACCAAATCTAAATGCCTGAGTTCTTATTTGAATTCAACCTAACCCATCACATGTCCACTGACACTTCTTCCCAGTTTGCCTTTGGGGTCCCAGCCTTGCATTTAAAGGATATTGCCTGCAACCTGACCCTGCTGGAGCGATTCCTCATCTTCCCCAGCCGCAGAGGACTCTTCGCTGTTCGCAATGCTATGTGCATCCTTACCCCACAACGGCTGCAAATCATTGAGGACAAATTCTACGCCAATGTCGACTTTTTCAAGCTCTTCAGGCTGGTCAGTGTTTGCTGGGATGTTAGCAATACAATGTACATAGCAATTTTGAAAGCTATTGCAGATAAAAAATACTTTCAATAGTTACCCTCAGTAGGTTGTGGATATGTGCCAAGACGCATTGCTAAAAGCTACTGCCTATTATTTAATGGTTTAACCATTTTTACATCTAAAAAATACAATCAAAACTCCAATCTGCCATAATTAAAGTGGGACCCCCTTGACATAATTTGGCAGAGTTATCCATTATTTAGTTTATGAATAGGAAAGGTTAGTATAGAGCTGTGGTTGGATGAGTCACATTTGGGGTGTTGGCATGTTTATTAGCATATTTGCAAAGTTCTTCAATGGCTATTCACAAAAGGCTAAGCCATCTGTATGGCTGTAGGGCCTGAGGTTAAGCTGGCGTAAGGAAATATAGTATTTGGCAGGCTATGACATTTGCAAAATAGTTGTCAAGCGGTGTCATGTTAAGTGTTAACTTTTTTAAAACACAGTATGTGTCTGATTAATGCATTAATCTTGTTGACAAGTTCATTTAGACTTTGTTTTTTAAGTGATGAAAATTGGCCGATGAAAATAAATCTCATCATTTTGGAAATTGAAAATGCCACATTCATTTCAATTAACCTATTTAGGCTTTTAATTGACAAATAATAGTATATTACAATATTTTCATGGTCTACATTTCACAGTCATGTCTGCCTGTACAACATACTGACGAACCTACTATTTTAGAGTAAACATAATTGAAAGATATCATCATACAGCTCATATTTAGTGCGTTCTGTGTATTAGGTCATGGTTGCAGCTTATGTCTGACTTCACATCAGCAGTTTGTCCTTAAACAACACCTGGATCAAAACTTACAGGCCTATCATACAGTCAACAATCAACAGCTGGTAGTATTTTTATAAGGGCTCTGACTCACAGGATGGGACAAAGCTTTCTCAGGGAAATGCAAGTTGGCTTTGTGTCTAAAGTAAATAAAGTATACCACAGTACAGCATTCTCCCAGAATGTTAAAAAACGCAATTGTGTAGAGTTTTAGATTTATTTTAATATTTCAAAAAGGCAAGAATATTTAAAATATAAATATTATCATGCATTAAAATGTTGTAGTGTTGTATATAAATGATTATATATGTAAAGTGGTTATATTGGGTTTTTTAAATAATAACTATTAATATTATTATTAATACTATAAAAAAAACACAACCATAATCTGTGACTACAAATAATTGGATTACAGTATACAATACAGCAAACAACTCAATATTTAAAACTGCAAACATAACAAAATTGCCTCCAAAAATGAATGAGCTCTTTCACAGTTGAAGAAATTGATGGGAAGACCTTGTAACCTTTAAGCTGGGCCACATTTAGAGACTTAATTAAGAGTGTGAATCCACTCAGCCAACATGCTTCAAATAGGTACAAGAGAAGTAAAACAGCTATGAGCATTAGCTGAGCAGGCACTCTGTGTAATTGGCTTAGTGAAGAGACACTCTTCTCTTTAGTAAATGCAAGACACTTAGAGTTAACATGGGTCACAATGAGACAGACAGACAGCAACAATGGCTGACCTCTGCCTCATCTTCATTCAGACACAATCACATGGGACTGGGCCAAGTGAGTTTAGTCGCCTGTCTGTCTCTGTCTTGTGCTATACCAGCGAAAAGCTGAAATGCTTTTTACCATAGTTTCATGTCATGTTTTTTTTAAGATAAACGTCCTCATTTAATCCACATGGTTGAATTGTGTTTAGTGTATAAATCCAATAGCTTTCTCTGTGTAAACAGTTTGTTTACAATGTCTCCTCCCCTAGGGGACGAGGACAGCTTTTCAATACCCCACAATGCATTCACATTATGACGCACCATGGCATACTCAAGATTCTAAGAGCCAATAGCAGTCTTATGCTCGGCAATTCTCAATTTTAGAGCTCATTTAGTATATATAGTATACATACACCAGACCACAGGGATGTTTCAGTATATTGATAACGTAAGTGCTACTGCAGTTTATAAATGACTGGATTTAGAATTTCTTCTTTGAGCAGTGAGCACAGTGATAAAAAAAGCAGATTGAGATGGTGCCCAAGTGGACAATGGAGGTTTGGAAAGATAAGGATGGACTAGATTTAACTAGATTTAGTTTTTAACGCTATGTGCTCGTCTGAATGTAGTTAGTGGGTGTTCGGAAAAGATTGCCCTCAAAGTTAAAATGCTTTGGAGGACGTGCCAATGTTGTTGTAAAGCAAACTCTTGAGGAAGTTGGGAATATCTCTCTGTGCTCACTGCTCACTGATAGGCTGAATCTATATTTGTAATAGGGACGGATGTCTCCTCTGGCAGTTCTGTGTCTTGGCCTCGTGCTGCTTCCTGGAACCTTTAGCCTATTGTGTTGTGAGCTGGCTAGAAGATCTCTGGGCAAACCAGCAGATCCTCAAGAGAAAGTAGTGCCCAGCAGATATAGAACATATAACATATTGATGATGACGGCAATTTTCAGGTGTTTCTCTCTTGTCTACGAATACGATGTCTATGTCACGGCATCCATATTAATTGCTTTAGAGCACAAAGACACGTTGCTTTATGGCACAAAATACAAGACAGGACTTCATTTGTGTACACTATGAATGTGAATACTTTTAACTTGAAACCATGCAGATTGCAGACTGCATATTGGCTGTTATCAAAGCCGGTATCATCTTATCCTTCTTGCTGATCAAAACAAACAAAGTGACGCCAGGAAGGAGTGACATTAGGAACGTCCTGTGTGTCAGGGTTTATGGGAAATGTGGTGTTAATTTTGAGAAACAGAAAACTATTCATATTAAAAGAATGCATTTGTGTTTCTCTCCAGCTTCCTCTTGTGCTCGACAATCACTCTCAAGGCATTGAAATTCAGCTGTGGGTACGGGTCGTCTCCGCTGTCTCGGACAAACTGCGAGAGGTAAGGCATGGTCCAGTCTATTCGAAAGTTTACCGCCCTGCTATATTTAGCTGTCAGGAAACAGTTGCTTCCTCTTGCCTGAGTTTTTACACAAACACAGAAAGTAGGGAGGGATATCATTTAGTGCGTATGAGGAAGGCTAAATCCAGAACAGGCCTCTTTAGCCTCCAAAACAGATACATCATCATCATGGGACCATCCCAATGGAAACAACACTGAGGCTGCAAGAACAGGTGAAGCCTCCAGATGTGGAAAAGGTTAAACACCAGTGGTGATTGAATGATCTGTTTGTCTTTCTCTCACTGACATTGAGTCCATGCACATTCTTATTCTTTTTCTTGTTTTTACTTCTGTGAAGTGCCTCGCTGCTTGCCTAAGTTCAGCTTGGCCACCACTATATGAGTTTTATGCAATGGACAAGGTTCAGTGTCTATAGCAATTCTGACTTTGATTCTATAATATATATTTGTGCAACTGTAACTACCATGTAATTTGTGGTGTATCTGTATTTTAAACATTCAGTGTACGTGAGTGTGTGGAAATATTGCTTTGTTTGTTGTAGATGTTTCCATGGGATATTTAGTGTCGCTGACAGTCTGACATCCTGTTGGCAAGACACTTGCCTTTGTCTGACCGTAGACAGTCTGTAGTTGAGACAGACAACGTGAAACCACAAAATTGAAAAAAACTGACCAAACAAGGTAAAAAAAAGAAAGAAATCAAATTATTGGTATTAGAACATAATATATTTTCAGGTAGCATAGTGTCACTGTCCTGTGAAAACCACGTATCTCTAAAATATCAACAAGAGCCTCATTTACAGCTTTGTGACATTGCATTTTTTACATAAGTGGGGTGAAGTTAGGAATTTACTCGACTTTTTCTCAACTTATAAAGAAACACTTCATGCTTCAGTCTATCTGTAAAATTCAAAATCTATAAATTTGGAAGATTCACAGCGACATTAGGTACACAACAATGCTTTAGGTACTGTTGACTGTAAATTTAAGGTTAAATAAATATTGTAAATAAAGGCATAGCATCAGGGCGAGCTCACCCTTGCACATTTGATCATTTCTATGCATACGGTTCCTTCATCTGGTAAACATTTAGTCACGCAAAGATACAAGTTTGTTCTGTTGTCAGTCAGAGGTGCTCATCAGAGCGGTAGCAAATTACCCAACTTTGAATTGAAAGCAATTAGAGACTGCACTCAGGAACAAAACATATGCTCTATAGTTAATAAATGTCTCCAATTAAGTCAGTCGCCCTAAAGTGTCTATGAGGAAACAAATAGCACTTTTACTTATAAAACACTGGGCACCCAAAATAACTCTTCATCATCATCATCATCATTATCATCATCATCATCATCATCATTGACTCATATCACTGCTTAACATATCTTTAACATAACAACTGTCATGTTGTGTTACATCTCAAAGCCAACACTTTTCTGTTCTTACTTCTTTGTTTTACTTTCCTTTCTTTCCACAGTTGTACCAGAGGAATAGCTCCAGGGAGCTTCTCCAGCTCATGACCCCTCTCTTCCAGAATAATCTGTCCTTCAGGCAGGTGATGGCCGCTGCCTCCAGCCTGGTATGTGGTTACACTGAGGGCGCTTTCTCCCGAGTCACTTCCTTTAACTGGTACGAGGACAATAACTACAAAGCCTTCCTGGGCATCGGCAGCGGCAGGGCATGGGGCCACTACACATACGACAACAGCACCAGTGAGTAGACCAGATATTAGTATGACAGATATTAGAGCAGGCATTGTCTCAAGCTGTTTGAGCTGTCTGTTGTACTTTAAACCAAGGGCCTTGTTCTTGAGACTAGATCAATGCCTCAGTAATTTTTTGGAGTAACCCATTTTTTATTTTTTATTTTGTGTTAAATATCAGTGACTCTCCAGAGATAGTTTGACAAACTCACTGGGTTTCTACACTATAACTTGAATTTCCTCTGCCAAGAAAGTGTGATTTCAGTCCGACTTGTGTTAGTTTGCAAGATATCTCAAAACCCCAACCTTTGAATGCAATTTAGTGGAAGTTTAGGTCATATGCAAAAAAAACAACAAAAAACAATGTTAAGTTGATGCAGATCTTAATCTAGTAAAATCACCATAAAGCCATGTCCTAATCCTGTTATGGTTTGTACATTCTGGCCCCTTCCGGAAATGCGTCAGGAGCAAACATTTTTCCTTTTTTAGAAATTCCTTCTTTCAAGATGGATGGCTGTTAGTATTTTTACAATACTGTTTATTTTCCTTCCTTTCACCTAAAAATACCATCCAATCGTCATGGTACATAGTAAATTTGGCTGAGCTTAAAAACAATGTAACCATTTCCCATATTTTCTTTCCCTGCAGCTCCTTTCTGCAATGATCTGATGAAAGAGCTGGAGTCCAACCCTGCCACCAGGATTGTGTGGAACTCTGTCAAGCCCATGGTGATGGGACAGATCCTCTACGCCCCTGACTCACCTGCTGTCAGGCAGATCATACGAAATGTGAGCACTTGGTGGAGGCATTTATCCAAAGCATGGTGTAGAAGCATGGTTTCATACATGAAATCAAACTCTTAACCCTGTTAATACAAAATTCCAGCCAGCGAGTTATTTTGTTAGCATTCTTCAAGTATATTATTTTTATACTCTATTGCTGATTCATGTAACACAATATTCTTATCAAGTTTCTATTAGAGAAGACATTTAGGTAGATAGCGAGAGAACTGGGTAATTGGCAGGATCATTGAACAAACAAAGAAACACGTTGCATCTACTAAGACACAAAGATTTTCCCAGATTAGCAGCTTTTCAATGTTTTCTGCACTGAATTCCCACTTGCTTAATCTTACAATTTCTGTTACTCATGACATCTGTATCTTTGATTTTCTTTGGGGCAAGCAAACCTACTGCAGTGAACAATCCCTATAAAGGGGATCAGCTTTCCTCATGTCATGTCCAGCCCTTTGTATCTAGATGTAGATACGTGTTGGTCAAAGCCCTTGAGGGAGTGTGGGGGGGCTGGGGGGGCGCAACAGTCATGGATGGCTTGGTTGCAATGGAAGAACACAGGCTGATCGGCTGTGGTGACTACCACACAGTCGACTGGCGCCATGGCTTTTTTAGTGTTATGTAAGCAGCAGTAAGAGTTCGTCCTGAAAGACGTGTGACCACACACACAAAGAGACACACACACTTGTGTTTCCTCTTTCCTGACCTTTAATGCCCTCTTTAGTTCCCTCTTCCCTTAGATTGGGATCTTAATTGCAATAATGATTAAAGGGTTAATCCTATACTTTACCAGACCAAAAACATGGCCTTTATACAGGCTCTTTGTTTTCTTCCTCTTAACTCTGTCATGCATCAGTGTGTTTCAGAAGAAACTCAAAGTGAAGCACCATTCATTTAAACATATGTTTTCACGCTTAATGTGACTGCTCTTGTGTAATGATGAGTTATGCAGGTCTTACCTGCATCCTGCCATCACTACTTATAATGTTATAAATAGCTCTAATAATATAATCACTATTATAATGCATTATAATGTGATTATTCTAAGTGGTCGTTGGGTGCTTCAAGTGAATTAATTAAATTTGAAATAACAAGCTGGTTATAAGTCACTATGTGGTCATTGTTTGATTTAAGTAAAGTGAATATTATTAAGTCTATGCAAGAACAACACACCAAACGTTTAATGGGTCCTAACAGAAACTGAGTACTCATACTGTATTTACACAACCTTTTGATGATGAACAACTTAATGATGGGCATTTCACTGATCATGTAATGTTTCTCCAGAAAACTCAATTGACTTAAATTATAGATGCTACCTAAAACTATTTATACTTTACCTGTAGCTGTATAAAACAGGTCATAACACACAATAAACTGAGTACTGGTAAGCTACTCCAATTAAACACAACTATATGATAGACATTTACATTTCACTAATATAATGTTTCTCCCAAACTTTATACTCACTCTAAACACTAAATTGACCCCAATATAGATAATACGACCTATGAGAATTAGAATATACTATGATTCTTGCAAAAAAGTATTATGATACTTGATGAGTGTGTATAACTATAATTACTATAACTGATATAAGCAGATTATCATGAATTATTAGTACGTTATGTGTACTGTATAATGCATTATAGACATATGCGTCATAAAAACTCTTAGCAAATGGTGTAATAGAGAATTTTCCCCAGGAAATTCACAAGAAATTCACAAAAAAAAAAAATCTCAGAAAATCACAGATTATATATTTAAATGGTATCACTGGCTTCACCATGCTGATGAAAACCATGAGTCAAGCATCGCTGATAGGCACCATGTTTGCGATGATTTTGGACCTTTTAGCATACTACTTGGTATGCTTGTATCGGGGCAAAGATGCATCTGAGTAGTGTATGTCAGGGCACCACCAGTATTTCATTGAGTTTAGTAGATAATACTTGTGGAACTAAACTTGCTACAAGTGCACACTTTGTTGCAACTTATGTAGGTATATGCTAAGTTAGGCACCGAAAACCCCACATCTTGACCAATTCCAAGATTCCTCCACTGCCCCCTTGAAGAAATCCCCTCGAGGAATCCCCCTGGTCCTCCTCCTGCTTTTGCCTGCTGTTTTGAACTGCCTCGGGGGATGAGGAAGCACTCACTTGTGGGAACCTGACTGGGATTCACTGGGCAGGCTGAATGCATTTGGCCAGTTGTCACCAACAGCCTCCATTGTCACCCTGGCTCCATTGTCCCCATTGTCACCCAAAATCAGACACACACAAGAGGAAGGCGTTTAATTGGGTGTACTCTTGAGCGCTTTCATCCCCCACTGCACATGACTGAATACTGAAATAGCCAGCCTTTGGTATCTGCCACACAAAGCACTGTACCCACACACCATCCAGGGTTTTAAAGATAAGCGTGCAGTAAATATTTGGCGATTTGGCGCAGAGGGCATTTGTTGTACATTTGCTGGCTATCTGAACAGGCCCGCGGGAATTCTTTGTGTGAGAATGTGTGTGTTGCCTTTGCAAAGCCTGTTTTCACAGAGAGTTTCATGTGGGAATGGTATGTAGCAGGAGATTAGAAGAACTGCGACAGTGTGTGTGACATTCTGAATGTCGTGTACACATGTGCATGCGTATACATGGGTGGATTTTAAGTTTTGGATTTTATTTCTTCTATACATAAGTACAAAATGTTTATATTTGCATTAGTTACAATATTTCTGAATGGTGTGCACCCAGATATTTGTGCATTTGGGAGAATAGTTGTGTGTGCATGTTTATTTTTGATAACAATTTCATGTCCTTCCAATGTTGATAGACCAACCCCTCACACACACTTCTATCGCTCCTACAGGCAAACATGACATTTGAGGAACTGGAGAGGCTGAGGACGATGGGGAAGGCCTGGGAGGAAGTGGCTCCTCAGATCTGGGCTTTTTTCCAAGATGGAGTCCAAGTCAACATGATCCGGGTAGGACAGCAATATACTGTAGTGTGACTGAATAATTAGGTTTAAACAGTACACTATCAGTAATAAGGACATGTATAAAGTAAGTGCATCAAATCATGTGTTTGTGGTCGAAACTCCTTTAATATGCAACCAAATATTGGAAGAGCAAATAAGCAAAAGATTGCTTGCACATCACTGCATTTAATCCCTTTGAGCTAACAGCTAACCCATACCAGCCATACTGTGCCTAATACAGCAGATATAATCAGGATCTACCTTTGTGTTGCCATTCAGCTGACATCCAATGCCAAACAATTGTCCCTTTGAATGAGGTGATTATTTATGTTGTTATTTTATCCTCCTTTTCCTCATTGAACTTTTTGCTGAGGTCACAGGAATTCACAAAGTTTCCTACTTGAATACAGAACCTTATTAATATGCCATCTCTTTCCCTTTTCCATCTATCGCCCTCTGTCTACTAGGGCTGCTTGATTATGGAAAAAAATGTAATCACGATAATTTCTGTTAATATTAAAATCACGATAATTTAACACGATTACTTGTAGACTTTTGGAAAGATGTTGTAGTTATTGAACTTAAAAAACAGTGGAAAAAGTCACTAATAAATCAATAAATCAACAGTAATAAAACACCTACAACTGTGCAATTTGCCTTAATACTTTTCCTATTTAAACTTTTTTTTCATTCAGAACACGAGAAAATAAGAGTTTACTTGCAAAATGTAATGAGCTAAATCATTGGGAAGCAAAATCATAATCAAGATAAAATGTTGGTTAATTGCACAGCCCTACTGTCTACCTTTCCCTCTTATTTCCTCTTTTTTTGCCTCACTATATACTCTACATCTATTTAATTTTTTGACCTTGTTTGCTTACCCCTTACATTCTAACTCTCCTCCTTATTTCACCTTTACAGTCAATTTGGCTTTATCCTTTTAATCAGTTATCCTTCTCTTAAAGGGGAATGTTGGTATTTTTCAAACTGGACCCAATATTCCCATGTTTTTGTGTTGTGACTAATAGGATCTGGTCCAGTATTGAGCAAGTGCCCTGCAGCCAGCAGCCGTGACACGGGCTGCAATGTAAGCCTATGGGGTAATTACAAACCGTTAATGTATGTCCACTTTTTGCCACTGACAGGCTTAAATTGTTATCATAGGTGTCTGACTACATTATGGAAAGATGGAGAAGTTGCTGTTATCCTGCCATGCTTTCGTGTGTAACTTACTGATGCCAGGTCAACACCGTAACTTTAGCAAATAGCATTAGCTTACCTCCACTCTGTCTGCAGCTCTCCACTCTTGGAACAGCATTTTTCTTTTTTTTTTGTTATAGGATTTCTTCTCCTCTTTGGCTGGCAGTAGTCATCCACGCTTAAAATGGTCACTGCAGACCCGATGATCTGCAAGGGGCAGTGTATGGCAAGAAGAGTTAGGATCTATTTTTAGCTGTAGCACAACTAGCCACAACTAGTCACTTAGACACAAATGCATGGGAAAAAAGGGTCCAGGTTGAATAACACTGAAATTCCCCTGTAACTACCTTTCTTCTTCTAGCCTTTTTCTATAACAGACAAATCTAATAATGTTAATGCTTTGACTAAGTTGCTCTTTTTTGCATATGTGTTGCTTTTTCTTTCCTATTTCCTTTTGGTTTTCTTGGGTTATGAAATGTTTATTGTGTTCCTACTGGTGTCTTAGCAACAGCTTCCTTAAAGGAAAAACACCAAGGCTAAATAAAGTCTACTTCCTTTTATTTCAGGACTCCATCTGCAATCCATCGGTGATGGATTTCATTGACAGGAGTCTAGAGGAGGCGCCATTCTCCTCCAAACACATCCTTAACTTCCTGTACAACGGGTCACCAGAGGACCGTCCAGATGATGTGCCTGATTTTGACTGGCGAGACATCTTCAACCTCACTGACCGGGTCATTCGGATGCTCAACCAATATGGGGATGTGAGTTGACATCACTAAAAGACATCGTTTTAGCATTTGCTTCATCTTGTAGAAAGTGTTACTTGCCTCTCAAATACCACTGCCTGGATTTTGAGGAATGTGTGTCAGCATGCAGAACTACAGTAAACTGAAAAGTCAAAGGGGCCTCCACATCTCTTTAGATGTAAATAAGGTGTCAGGGTTGTTTTTACTAACTTCTCTCATTGTGCTCTGACAGCTAGAATGTGAACTGTTTTTCCACATTTCTCTCCACCTGAGATGTCAAGTTCTAGGACGGGCCTATTCATGAAATAATCCAATTAAGCACAGGTCTTGTTGATTTCAATACCTTGGTTGGCTAACCACTATGTGCCCAATACCACTCTCAAAGTGATGTGAGCATTTAGATAAGTTGGCTCTGCAATTTGTCCGCCCGTCCAGAGACATGGAAATCTTCCCAGGTGGGCGAGAGCCAGAGCAACAAACTAGCTGTCGAGTCTCTTTTGTTTACTGCTGATGGAGTGGAGGGTAAAAGAAAAACAGAAAAAACATCACAAACCTTCTCTTGTGAAGGCCCTGAACATTTAGTAGACCAATGCAATTTGAAATCACCCCTTTCCATGCGAGGGCTAATCGGAATGAGAGGCCTACCACACTGGGGGGTGACACGGGGGGCACCTTGGGGCATTGCTGGTTGGATGGTTGGCGCTCTTTGTTTTTGTCCAAGTTGAAGCTTACAGCACTTGAGTGTGACAGGGAGAGTGGGAACGATTGAGGCCGATTAGCTACAGCTGTCACTCCATCCACCATCCTTTATAAAGCGACAACAATGACCGTGGGCTTGATGGCTGGTTGGCTGCACGTTGGTGGTAGGCATGTGTGTCTCACCACGGTGGGGCTGCAGTGTTAGTAGGTGTATCTGTGCAAATTAAGGGTCGGTCTCTGAATAATTTGTTGGGTGTGTTTAGTGTACATTGTGTCTGTAAATGCATATATGCAGGTATTTTGGATGCAGGCTTGTTTGTTTTGGGTTTTGGGGGGTATCTGTGAATGGGATCTCAGGGGTAAATTGTTGTTTTGGAGTGTTTCCTTTTGGATCAGGTCCCTCTCTATTGGCATTAGCCTACAGTGAATGGCTATATCAGACACGTTTTGCAGGGAAGAGACAACCACTTCTGAAGCTTCTTTGGAAATGTGGGTGCAACGTGTGGTTCATAGTGACTTGAGCCAACACTGGCAACTCTGGGCTTTTCACAATTTTAGCCATTCTAGGAATGGCAATGTCAGTCTATTGGCCGGTAAGTCTACTTTTGTCCAGACTAAAATATTGCAATAACTATAGAAATGCATTGCCATTCACTGTACAAACATTCATGGTCCCGAGAGGATGAATCCATGATGACTTTCTGTATTTCAACATCTACTGGATGGATGGCCACACAATTTTGTACAGACATTCATATTTATCCTATTGACTTTTGTGATCCTCTGACATTTCTAGCGCCACCATGAGGTCTACAGTTTTGGCTGAAATCTTTTGGCAAAACTATGGATTTATTTTCATGCAATTTGGAACATACATTTATGTTCCCCTCAGGATAAATTGTAATCAGATCAAAATCTAAATGTATCCAATCTCACCTGTACTTTGCTTTTAGTGCTAATTAGCAAATGTTAGCATGATAACACGCTAAAGTAAGATGGTGAATATGGCAAACATTCTACCTGCTTAACATCAGCATGTTAGCATTGTCATTGTCAGTACATGTACACAGTACTGATGTTAGCATTTAGCTTAAAGCATTACTGTGTCCACAGTACAGTTTCACAGAGCCACTACCATGGCTGTTTAAAACAATATAGGCTACTGAACTATGGTTTAGCTAAATTCTAAGACCAAAGAAATGACCACTGAGGGAATTTTGAGGTATTTTTCTGAATACCTTTTGCATGAGAAATGCATGTTTCACATGTAATCATATCAGTTTACTGATACTATACTGATACAAATACTTCTAATACTAATATCAGTATTAATAGCTACTGTAACTGTTTTTATAGATTAATTGGCAACACGTTTGACTTTATCAAGGTTAGCAATGTGTCTAAAATGTTTTGAGAAGTGCTTTTGATTCCTGGATTCTTTCCCTCTGGCTACAGTTATGCTACAGTGTATGTGAAACTAAAGGTACTACTAATACTACTACTACTACTACTACTACTACTACTACTACTACTACAGTAAGCTCAAGTAAGTGACGTAAAAGGAAACTGATCTTGCAGTTAACTTTCAAAGGGAAATCCAATATTCTGTTAAACAGAGAGCACTTAAACTTCTGTTTGGCTGGTGTTCTGCTTATACCCAGGCATTATTCTTGTCTAACACCTTTCCATTTATTTGACTGTCTCTCTCTTGTTCATTGTCCCTCACTCAGTGTGTGCTCCTGGATAAGTTTGTGGCACTGCCTGACGAGGACGCCGTCACTTATCGGGCCTTGGACTTGTTGGAGGACAGCAAGTTCTGGGCGGGCCTTGTCTTCGTAGATATGCACCCTTGGACGACAAATGTCCCGCCTCATGTTAAGTTCAAGATCCGTATGGATATTGATGCAGTGGAGCGCACCAATAAGGTCAAAGACAGGTTAGAACCAAAGTCAACTGTAAATGATGGGTTTAGTTTATTGGTGATACATTTAAAGACTAAATATGTGTGTATTGCTCAGGTATTGGGACCCTGGCCCCAGAGCCGATCCAATGGATGACTTCCGCTATGTTTGGGGCGGCTTTGCTTACCTCCAGGATATAATAGAGCATGGGATAATTAAGACTCAGACTGGAAAGGAGTGGCCACTGGGTGTTTATCTACAGCAGATGCCCTACCCGTGTTATGTGGATGATCTGTAAGTGGAAAATATGATCATGTAGTAGCTTTAAACAAAGTTCAATCACATTAAACAGCCATAGCAGAAGTCATTGTTGACTTTCTTTCATTTGATTTTTAAGTTACAGTTATGATTTAGATAACTTCTTTTTTTGGTGGTAAACATGATAGATTGTGAGAATCACACAAGCAGAGAGCTGTGGGCTTTGTTTTAAATGAGACATTTTTCCTGCTTTTTTTTCTTTGAAAAACTTTTATGTGATAATTATTTGAGGTGTGTTTTACTTGGCCAATCTAAAGGGCCAGTCAGCCATCTTGTTGTAAATTGTGAGAATCATTGTGAGAATCACACAATTCTGGTTCCCGTTTCAATAACTGTCCTTCTCTTCCATCTTCCTTCGCCTTCCCCTTCTCTGTCCAGCTTCATGCTGACATTAAACCGCTGTTTCCCCATCTTCATGGTACTGGCCTGGGTCTACTCTGTGTCCATGATAATCAAGAGTATTGTCCTGGAGAAGGAACTCCGCCTGAAGGAGACCCTGAAGGCCATGGGGGTCACCAACGGCGTCATCTGGTCCACCTGGTTTATTGACAGCTTCCTCATAATGGGCACTAGCACTGCTCTCCTCACCGCCATTATCATAGTAAGGAAGGCTTTTTCAAAAAGCTTCTAAAGATCCTCATTCCTGCACAATTTAGTTAGTCTTATACAAAAAAAAAAATATGTTTGGGCAGAATACCTGATGGGGCCCAAGTGGGGAGAACACTGATAATGCAAAGTATACAGTATATGAATGCAGTGCATGTCTCTAAGCATGTTAACTTCTCTGGATTTAAATGTCACCCAGTTTTACTGTGATTCATTACCAGATCTTTTCCCTTGATATAGTAATGACTCACTGGTTGCATACTTATTAATCATTAATGAAGGAACTGTCAATACCATGACATCATGGGAATTATGTCAACAGCTTTGCAGGAATGGGTTGCTGGATAATAATTAACACTTGTACCACTGTAAAAGTCACACGTCTCTCTTGGAGTCAGCCAGTGAGTCAGCTGACATATTGTCGTAAAATGGGCTGTTGTGACCTCTAGTGGATCATAGTTGTATAGCAATGATTTATAGCAAGATTACCCAAATAATCTCTATATTGTATGTCACCAATGTAGTATTTATTAGCTCTTATTTCACATGAAATCTACTTTTAAATTCTGTTTAACATACATATTTTTCAAATATGTTTTGGTAAAATTATGTCTTTTTCACTTCCCATACCAACTTTCTTGTTTGGTTCTCTACATTAATCCCTATGCCCTTCTCCTACATCCACAGCATGCATGCTTTCTTGTCTGAACAACAAGTCATTCTCCAACAGTATTCCTATGCAGATTCAGTGCATGTTAATTAAAGGCATCACTCTGTGTGTTTCTCTGTCTCTGGCCTACAGGGAGGTAGGGTACTGAACTACAGCAACTGCGTCATCCTCTTCCTTTTTTTGCTCACCTTCACTACGGCTACCATCATGCAATGCTTCCTCCTCAGTGTCTTCTTCAACCAGGCCAATCTGGCAGCTGCCTGCTGCGGCATTGTTTACTTTGCCCTTTACCTCCCGCACATCTTCTGCTTCGCCTGGCAAGACCACATCACCAAGGACATGAAGATCTTGGTGGTGGGTATCACATCTCAGCATCTGCCTCTATCAAGCGAGCATGCTTCAAATAATAACATTGCTACTGTGTATACTGTCATTATTGAATTTTAGCTACAGCACAGGATGTGTTCAGAATCTTTAATTCTTGACTCCTCCCACTTATACTATCAGATACGGGACCTGATTTTGAGATTTCTTATTTGTATCACAGACGTATTAGATCCCAAGGAGCCAAAGCATTATAACGAATCAAACTCCAGACTAAAAGTGACACAGTCTGTTATATACACTTCATGGTCCTATTTTCAGTTAAAACACTGAATAAGTTATGTTTATTCAGTGACTATGGTTGAAGGACTATTGGCTCTCCCCTCAGAGTCTGCTGTCCCAAGTGGCTTTTGGCTTTGGGACGGAGTACCTGTCCCGGTACGAAGAGCAAGGCGTGGGTCTGCAGTGGGACAACATCCAGACCAGCCCTCTGGAGGGGGACGAGTTCAGCTTTCTCACCTCCATCTGCATGATGGGCCTGGACACTGTGCTGTATGCTGTGCTGGCCTGGTACCTGGACAATGTCTTCCCTGGTCAGTGTGTTAGAGAAAAGTGTATGGCAACTTTTGCTTTCAAAACAAATACTAATTTGATTTATTCAGTGGTGGAATGTACCTAAGTACATTTACTCAAGTACTGTACTTAAGTACAAATTTGAGGTACTTGTACTTTACTTGAGTCATTTCTTTTCATGCCACTTTCTACTTCTACTCCACTACATTTCAGAGATAAATGTTGTACTTTTTACTCCTCTACAGTTATCTGACAGCTTTAGTTACTAGTTACATCACACAAAACACATGTAGTTTACAAAAACAAAATTAAACTTTAAAATACCCAACAATATAACGGAACAAAAGTCCAGGTGAAATGATTAGCCGATTAAACATATAACTGTGTTGATTGTTTTCTGCATTGAGTACCTTTACTTTTAATACTTTAAGTACATTTTCCTGATGATACTTACATACTTTTACTTAAGTAACATTTTCAATGCATGACTTACTGGTAACAGAGTATTTTTACAATGTGGTATTAGTACTTTTACTTAAGTTAAGGATCTGAATACTTCTTCAACCACTGGATTTATTCACATATTCACTATTGCTCATGTATTTATTATTTTTTTTTCTGTTTTCATTACAGGCCAGTATGGAATTGGTCGACCATTTTACTTCCCCTTCCTGCCTTGTTATTGGATCAACAGTGTGGCTCCAGCTTCAGGTAAGCCAACTTACTTACCTACCATTTTCCCTATTCACATACTGTGCATAAAAGATGTATGTTAAGGAGGAAGACTGTTATCCTGTGACGTAATGTACCGAACTCAGCCCTAAGTCAGTTTTAAAATTCTTTCTTTTGTCTCCAAAGGCAACAACAAACTGGAGTTGAATAAAAAAGGCTTTAATAACCTGGCCCACAAAGAGCAAGGAGAGCAGCAGAAGCAAGAGGAGGAGGAGGAGAACCAAGATCAGGAGAATGACCAGGAGAAAGTCCCGACTCTGGGGGAGACAGACTCGTGTGAACACTTGGATCAGCGTGACGGGCTGGAGAAGGAGAACCAGGCTGAGGCAGAGGAGAACCAGGAAACAGACGGTACAATATTTACACATTGGTTCTGTCTACCAAGCTGTTTTTCTTACACAGAGAGGTACAATTTGTTAAATTCATAACCAAAAAAAGATAACACTGTAACTTCCTGGAAGAGCTGCACTCAATCACAGTGTAAAAGATACACAGTTCTATTATGGTTTTATTATAACACATTACACCTGCACTCATCTATCAACATCTCTGCTTCTTTATGATATCTGAAGAACAAATTGCAGCATTATTCCACACGTAAGTCATTACATATCTTATTAATTATATCGATGTAACAGTTTTCCAAGCAAACACTTGGATCTCCATTCAGGATTGAAGTCATCTCTCTATTTGCTCTCACTTTCCCTCTCTGCCAATCAGATTCATTGTGTGGGAACGCAGTGCCCTTGTGTGTGTTTGCACTTGCTGGTATATGTGAACACATATACTGTTAGCTTCTCAGTTTCATGCTTAGTTAATAAATGATGGAAACTGTTTTCTTTACACTGGATAACATTCCAGTCGCCTGATGTCATACAGTGAGGAAAATAAGTATTTGAACACCCTGCTATTTTGCAAGTTCTCCCACTTGGAAATCATGGAGGGGTCTGAAATTGTCATCGTAGGTGCATGTCCACTGTGAGAGACATAATCTAAAAACAAAAATCCAGAAATCACAATGTATGATTTTTTAACTATTTATTTGTATGATACAGCTGCAAATAAGTATTTGAACACCTGTCTATCAGCTAGAATTCTGACCCTCAAATACCTGTTAGGCTGCCTTTAAAATGTCCACCTCCACTCCATTTATTATCCTAAATTAGATGCACTGTTTGAGGTCGTTAGCTGCATAAAGACACCTGTCCACCCCATACAATCAGTAAGAATCCAACCACTAACATGGCAAAGACCAAAGAGCTGTCCAAAGACACTAGAGACAAAATTGTACACCTCCACAAGGCTGGAAAGGGCTACGGGGAAATTGCCAAGCAGCTTGGTGAAAAAAGGTCCACTGTTGGAGCAATCATTAGAAAATGGAAGAAGCTAAACATGACTGTCAATCTCCCTTGGACTGGGGCTCCATGCAAGATCTCACCTCATGGGGTCTCAATGATCCTAAGAAAGGTGAGAAATCAGCCCAGGACTACACGGGAGGAGCTGGTCAATGACCTGAAAAGAGCTGGGACCACCGTTTCCAAGGTTACTGTTGGTAATACACTAAGACGTCATGGTTTGAAATCATGCAAGGCACGGAAGGTTCCCCTGCTTAAACCAGCACATGTCAAGGCCCGTCTTAAGTTTGCCAATGACCATTTGGATGATCCAGAGGAGTCATGGGAGAAAGTCATGTGGTCAGATGAGACCAAAATAGAACTTTTTGGTCATAATTCCACTAACCGTGTTTGGAGGAAGAAGAATGATGAGTACCATCCCAAGAACACCATCCCTACTGTGAAGCATGGGGGTGGTAGCATCATGCTTTGGGGGTGTTTTTCTGCACATGGGACAGGGCGACTGCACTGTATTAAGGAGAGGATGACCGGGGCCATGTATTGCGAGATTTTGGGGAACAACCTCCTTCCCCCAGTTAGAGCATTGAAGATGGGTCGAGGCTGGTTCTTCCAACATGA
Organism: Zingel zingel; assembly: GCA_023566125.1. Lineage (NCBI taxonomy): Eukaryota > Metazoa > Chordata > Actinopteri > Perciformes > Percidae > Zingel > Zingel zingel. Next base: position 19,398,657 of record CM042335.1, on the reverse strand, counting down.
CAATGACCCGAAGCACACAGCCAGGATAACCAAGGAGTGGCTCTGTAAGAAGCATATCAAGGTTCTGGCGTGGCCTAGCCAGTCTCCAAACCTAAACCCAAGAGAGAATCTTTGGAGGGAGCTCAAACTCCGTGTTTCTCAGCGACAGCCCAGAGACCTGACTGATCTAGAGAAGATCTGTGTGGAGGAGTGGGCCAAACTCCCTCCTGCAGTGTGTGCAAACCTGGTGAAAAACTACAGGAAACGTTTGACCTCTGTAATTGCAAACAAAGGCTACTGTACCAAATATTAACATTGATTTTCTCAGGTGTTCAAATACTTATTTGCAGCTGTATCATACAAATAAATAGTTAAAAAATCATACATTGTGATTTCTGGATTTTTTATTTTAGATTATGTCTCTCACACTGGACATGCACCTACGATGACAATTTCAGACCCCTCCATGATTTCCAAGTGGGAGAACCTGCAAAATAGCAGGGTGTTCAAATACTTATTTTCCTCACTGTATGTGTCTTTCATACACATTTGGGAAATATACACAAAGTAACACTTTTGTTACTTTGTGCATATTTATTTTTCTTTACTTTGTTTATATTTCTGGGAAGAGGAAGGGATATGGTGTGTTATGTGGTAATTTGGTAAACTTTTCATTAACATTCTGTTGATTTTTTTTAACTTGAAAGACGTGCCCCATCGTTATGGTGGATTTCATTTTGCTTCTTAAATACTCAAACGGTCCAGAAGCAGTGTTCACTCCTAGTCCAGATAAATGAGTAACACATACGTGGTTGTCTTTACTGTCTGCAGGTCAGCCATTCTTTGAAGCAGAGCCAGCTGACCTGGTGAAGGGTGTTTGCATCCAGAACCTGGTCAAGGTGTTTGGCAAGAGCTCCACACCGGCCGTGGATGGCCTTAGCATCAGCTTTTATGAGAGCCAGATTACTGCCTTTCTGGGCCACAATGGTGCTGGGAAGACCACAACCATGTATGTCACACACAACAACCATAATGGAAGAACACGTAGAAAATAGTCTAATATTCTCTGCAGTTGACTTTTGCAGTGTCAATATGTAGCTAGGGGACACTGTGTTTCGCTCAACTTATTTTTCTCTCTCTCTGTCTCGCTCTCCCAGGTCCATATTGACCGGTATGTTCCCTCCCACCTCCGGGACAGCCACCATCTACGGCAAGGACATCCGCACAGACATGGACACCATCCGTTTGTCTCTGGGAATGTGCCCTCAACACAACATCCTTTTTCAGCAGTATGTAACTCCCCACACAGTTAGAATATAGGACTCAAATACTAGATTGCATGTTATATTGTACCACAATATTTATCACTATACAGTGTGATTAAAAAAAAAACAACAACAACCAAATAAACAGAACATGCTTGCAGTAAAATTTTTTAGTTGTAACTGGATTATTGCTTCCCCCTCTTTGTTTGGTTCTGTCAGTATGACTGTAGCAGAACATATCCTCTTCTATTCGCTGCTGAAAGGCCGTCCAATAGCAGAGGCCGAGGAGGAGGTAGAGAACGTGCTGCAGGATCTGGGTCTTCCCCACAAGAAAGATGAGCTGACCCAGAACCTCTCAGGTCTGTCTGGTTCTGCTTCTTTATCCAAAATAAAGCTGCTGCAAAGTGTATATGGATAATTATTTATTGATTCATTTTTGTTTAAAAAAAAATGGCACACACCTAGAATGCACACGCACGCACGCACATGCACATACACTGATATGTGCACACTTTATGACCAGTACTTTATGATGTTCTAATCCAGGGGGCATGCAGAGGAAGTTATCAGTTGCGTTGGCATTTGTTGGTGGGGCCAAGGTGGTGATCCTGGATGAGCCCACTTCTGGGGTGGACCCCTACTCCAGGCGCTCCATTTGGGACCTGCTGCTCAAATACCGCGCAGGTAAGACTGGCCCCTGCTGGCTAGAAGAGGGTATAGAGCCCTAATGTCATGGTACTGTAGAGGCTTTCTGCATTAGCCCCTAAAGTAAACAGATACCAAAACTTAAAATAAGTTTATTACAGTATCAAATATAATGGTTGCAGTTGTCCCTTCAAATAGCCAACCTTTACTGTCTTATATTATGCTCTAATTGTAATCATCATAATCATCATCACGCACACACAATAAAGCACTTATAGGATGATGCCTTGAAATGTGTTATGCCATGGACACAATCCATCTGTTAAAAATAGGTAGTAGTTCATACTGCTTTTTAAATGTTTTCTTTATTTATTCATTATTTGAATTTTATTTGAATTCATTTTTGTCACATTAACAAGCTGTTTAACATAATAGTGTATTTGTAATAACTGCTACTGTTTGTAGTCAGCTAAAGTGTGGAAAATATTTCATTAAATTACTTTAGTTCATTATATGATAGTATCATTAATAATTTAATTAATATTAATTCATTCATGAATTAATTAATAATTCAACCTATGTCCTTCTCAAAACATTGCATCATTTGGCGCCCGGATAGCTCAGTTGGTAGAGCGGGCGCCCATATATAGAGGTTTACTCAGGGCCTGGGTTCGGCTCCAACCTGTGGCGCTTTGCTACATGTCATTCCCCCCTTTTTCTCCCGTTTCCTGTCTTCTGCTGTCCTGTCAGGATAGAGGCTGAAAATGCCCCAAAAAAAATGTGATGCCACTATTGACCACAAGTCTGACAGTTAGTAATAGACTCTTTCTGTCTTAAATTCTAAAGGACAAATGCTTACCGTTTAACCAATTCTGTCATATATATTCTTGGACCTACTAATTTATGATACCACATTCAGTGCAGCCGTACTGAAATCTCTATAATAAAACTTAATGGAGAGCTTTTTTCCTGCCTTAGTATTTCACAGCACAGCAGTGTTGTTAGATCTTGATTAAGGTAAGAAGGAAGGTTTGTCCTTCTTTCATATCTCTCTATTTTTCCTTTGGTCATCGTGTCTCTCTGTCCCACGCTGCAGGGCGCACAGTGATCATGTCCACCCACCACATGGACGAGGCCGACCTGCTGAGTGACAGAGTGGCGATCATCTCTCAGGGTCGCCTCTACTGCTGTGGCTCCCCCATTTTCCTCAAGAACTGTTTTGGCGCTGGCTTCTACCTCACTGTTGTGCGGCGAATGAAACATGACACTCCAAAGGTGGGGACTTGAAAATGGAGCCTTGTGTGTGTTTGTGTGCATTAGGCTTTAAATGGTACAGAGTGATAGCTTTAAAAGTTATAAGTATGAATTTGGGTTAAAGGTGGATTTATTATAATGCCAGAATTCAATTCTTGTTTGACTAGAACTGCATATAAAACTGAAATTTAGCTTCATTTTTACTTATATTTAACAACTGACTAATACAGTGGTTTCACCTTTACGACTCCCAGAAAGACTAAGTAAATGTTGGTTTCCATTCACATTTTGTCCGACAGGCCAGCTGTGACCGTACAGACGATTGCTCCTGTAATTGTTCAAAGTGTTCAAAGTTTAAAATGGACCAGGAGGAGAGCCAGCCTCCAGACAGACAGATGGATGGTATGTTCCATTATCGTGTTGTAGTCATTTCAGAGATCAGTGTGCATTGCCAATCTCCTTGAACCTGTTTAAGTCTGTTCAACGTCTAAATGAATGCTATAATGGAGCATAATATCTTTGTCATGTTGATGAAAAGCTCTTTTGCATTGGATTATAGTCAGTCTGCTGCCAACATACCTAGACAATTGACACCATGTGTTGACTGACCTCTTAATGGCCAATTTGATATGCAGTTTTGCCTACCACATGATGTGATTTAATGTGTTTTTCTTCTGTTTTTCTTTATTCTCTGCTGTGATTATGCACACACTCTTACTTTTCTTATAGCATATTTCTACTTACAGTAACATGCCACCTGTCAGTTGTGAGATATTTTACTATTACCAATGGTGCTGCTTAGTTTACATTCTTTAGTGCCTCATTTTCAAAAAGTTTAAGTAACGAGCACGCAATAAGATAATAAATAACACAATCAAAGCAATTAGCGTATGATGAACGTTGAAATAAAGCAAAATCATCCTCTACCACTAATCTCCAGGTAACATGGAACGCATCACTGCCCTGATCCACCATCACGTGCCGCAGGCTCGTCTCATTGAGGCCATCGGCCAGGAGCTGACCTACCTGCTGCCCAACCGCAACTTCAAGCCCAAGGCCTACGCAAGCCTCTTCAGAGAGCTGGAGGAAACCCTGGTGGACATCGGCCTCAGCAGCTTCGGTGTGTCCGACACATCGCTGGAGGAGGTGCGTGGAAATAATAACAAAAGAAATAGTAACAGCTGGAATCGTAGGACTGCTTGTATTTAACAACTACATGCAGTTTTGATTTATTAGGACAATCTAAACAATTTACATTATAGTCCCAGACTTTAAGAAAATAAGACAATAGTTCAAACTGGCAATCACTGCCCCCCTGAATAAGACAGAGTCTTAGTTATTGAAGTACAAATTATATTTTCATTTTCAGTGCTAAACAACAATTTGAACAGAAAAGAAGAGTTTTATTGGGTCAATCTGTCATACAAACACTGCCTGACATTCACCTTTACAGTGGTTAGGCTCTGTTACACAAGGCTTTGTAATAAAGAGCATCACTTAATTTTGGATCCTGACAATAACATAAGCTATTTTTTGTAGATCTTCCTAAAGGTCACTGCTAATGGGAATGCAACCAACAAGAAATGTACACCAGGTAAAAAAAAAAGAAACGCACAATTTGTTTTTGTAGCACTTTCTGTTAACTTCTCTTTCTCGTCCTGTTGATTTGTCGTATGTCTGAATGTGTAGTTGTGTCTCTTGTAGCCCGTCATCATGTGAACTACGTTCTTTGTATCCCACTTTCCAACTCTCTCAGACAAGAACTCATTGCGACAGATCTGTCGAGCTAGTCTCTGTGGATACAACAGAGTGGCAATTGATATGGAACCGCCAAAAGGTGAAATTTTCAGCTTACAGCGCTGGACAAATGCTGTTGTGGAAAAAATATATCAATTTCTGTAATTCAAGAGGATTTAGATTCTATTATGTGATGTAAGAAGACACCGATTTAACATTCCTTTGTTGAATAAAAAGAATATGTGAAGTCAACTGATAAATTTGCTGAATAGTTAGACATGTTGGGCAATGCCCTCACATTTAATCTATTCCTGAAAACATGTTTTGGGAAAACGTGTTTTTCCTGACAACAGTGTAATGCAGAGAGCTTTGGCTTGGGCTTTTTGACTAGTGAGATGTAATGAGCTGATGTATTTATCATACATACAGTGCCTTGCGAAAGTATTCAGCCCCCTTGCACTTTTCAACCTTTTGCCACATTTCAGGCTTCAAACATAAAGATATAAAACTGTAATTTTTTGTGAAGAATCAACAACAAGTGGGACACAATCATAAAGTGGACGAAATTTATTGGATATTTCAAACTGTTTTAACAGATAAAAAACTGAAAAATTGGGCTTGCAAAATGATTCAGCCCCCTTAAGTTAATACTTTGTAGCGCCACCTTTTGCTGCGATTACAGCTGTAAGTCTCTTGGGGTATGTCTCTATCAGTTTTGCACATCGAGAGACTGACATTTTTGCCCATTCCTCCTTGCAAAACAGCTGGAGCTCAGTGAGGTTGGATGGAGAGCGTTTGTGAACAGCAGTTTTCAGTTCTTTCCACAGAATCTCGATTGGATTCAGGTCTGGACTTTGACTTGGCCATTCTAACACCTGGATATGTTTATTTGTGAACCATTCCATTGTAGATTTTGCTTTATGTTTTGGATCATTGTCTTGTTGGAAGACAAATCTCCGTCCCAGTCTCAGGTCTTTTGCAGACTCCATCAGGTGTTCTTCCAGAATGGTCCTGTATTTGGCTCCATCCATCTTCCCATCAATTTGAACCATCTTCCCTGTCCCTGCTGAAGAAAAGCAGGCCCAAACCATGATGCTGCCACCACCATGTTTGACAGTGGGGATGGTGTGTTCAGGGTGATGAGCTGTGTTGCTTTTATGCCAAACATAACGTTTTGCATTGTTGCCAAAAAGTTTGATTTTGGTTTCATCTGACCAGAGCACCTTCTTCCACATGTTTGGTGTGTCTCCCAGGTGGCTTGTGGCAAACTTTAAACGACACTTTTTATGGATATCTTTAAGAAATGGCTTTCTTCTTGCCACTCTTCCATAAAGGCCAGATTTGTGCAGTATACGACTGATTGTTGTCCTATGGACAGAGTCTCCCACCTCAGCTGTAGATCTCTGCAGTTCATCCAGAGTGATCATGGGCCTCTTGGCTGCATCTCTGATCAGTCTTCTCCTTGTATGAGCTGAAAGTTTAGAGGGACGTCCGGGTCTTCGTAGATTTGCAGTGGTCTGATACTCCTTCCATTTCAATATTATCACTTGCACCGTGCTCCTTGGGATGTTTAAAGCTTGGGAAATCTTTTTGTATCCAAATCCGGCTTTAAACTTCTCCACAACAGTATCTCGGACCTGCCTGATGTGTTCCTTGTTCTTCATGATACTCTCTGCTCTTTAAACGGACCTCTGAGACTATCACAGAGCAGGTGCATTTATACGGAGACTTGATTACACACAGGGGAATTCTAGTTTTCATCATTAGTCATTTAGGTCAACATTGGATCATTCAGAGATCCTCACTGAACTTCTGGAGAGAGTTTTCTGCACTGAAAGTAAAGGGGCTGAATAATTTTGCACGCCCAATTTTTCAGTTTTTTATCTGTTAAAAAAATTTGAAATATCCAATAAATTTCGTTCGACTTCATGATTGTGTCCCACTTGTTGTTGATTCTTCACAAAAAATTACAGTTTTATATCTTTATGTTTGAAGCCTGAAATGTGGCAAAAGGTCGAAAAGTTCAAGGGGGCTGAATACTTTCGCAAGGCACTGTATATACTTCGATTAAGAGCTTTCACTGGCACAAACATGTTATGATGATGAACTACATCCCTGAGGCAATTAGAGCACTGCGGCTAGCTTTTTGATCACCGCTCGCAGAAGACTAAACATGGCTTGCTGGCTGGCTGGCCTCTTTAATCTAGCATGTACACTGCATGTGCAAGTCAGACTGTGCAGCTTGACATGAGCTCTGTATTCCAGGGACAGATGGGGCTTTGCACACTAATGGCCAGGGCCCGTGTGATGTCCCAGAAGGCAGTGCAGGCAGGGGATCCTACCAGGTTAGAGGCCTGAGTCTGACCATCAAACAGTTCTTCGCTCTGCTGATCAAGAGGTTGCATCACACGACGCGCTCCTACAAAGACTTCTTTGCCCAGGTAACCATGCTATAATGTATCAAACCATAATCCACTGCAGCACCGTCAGTAATCTTAATAGCATTTTATTTTTTTGCATTTTAAGTGTTGCTAAGTTGCTATATTGTGTGTTGTGTATTTACTGGAATAAGATAAAGCTATGAAAACTAGGCTGGTAACAGTGAATCAGCAGAGGTGCTTGTCTCAATCTGAATTTTATAGTTGAATTTCCAAGACAGACCAGGTCCTTGATCCTCATCAGTGTACACATTTTGTCTGGTCTTTAAGTGGCAGATGTGTTTCTGTGTTTGGTAGATTGTGCTGCCTGCCAGTTTTGTTTTCCTGGCACTGACCTTCACTCTGATCGTTCCACCTTTTGGAGAGTATCCAAGTCTGACTCTCAGTCCCTGGATGTATGGCAGACAGTACACCTTCTTCAGGTTGGTATAATGGACACACAGTGACCAAGCACTATTTAGCTGATATGAGGAATGAGATAAGTGCAAAACGTTCTATTGAATTTGGCTAAAATAGTAACTAGTCTCTAGTTACATTTTGTGATTTTGTCCATTGCAGTAATGAGCGTCCTATGGATGCATCGATGCGATACTTTGGTGAGGTGCTGTTGGACAAGCCTGGCTTTGGGACTCGTTGCATGGCGGATGAACCACTGGAGTGAGTCACCTACACAGATTTAAACCATTTTGTCCCCCCCAGCCTGCCTTCTGTGCTGTTTTGTTTGACTACATGGGTCAATTTCTCCCACTGGTAGAGATTTTCTATGTAACAACATCACCACGGAGTGGGAGATGCCCCTGGTTAACCCTGCCCTGATAGATATGCTGGCCGGCCCAGAATGGAACTCCCTCAGGCCGTCTCCAGACTGTCAGTGCAGCACACCCAGGAAACTCAGTATGCTCCCTGTATGTCCTGCTGGAGCTGGAGGCCTGCCACCTCCACAGGTACAGTAGCTGCTGGGTCACTAGATTCCTTCAGCACACACTATCGTGTATTGTTCACTGACTTCTGTATCACTTCCATTTATTCAACTGAAATGGCAGACATTTAGAGGTCTGCCACTGCTGATGAGTTTCTCATATTGAATGTGTTCTTTTGTGTATTAGAGGATCCAGTCAACAGGAGATGTTCTCCTGGACTTGACCGGCAGGAACATCTCTGACTACCTGGTGAAGACCTACCCCACTCTCATTAGTACCAGGTATAAGAACCTTCACACCAATTCAAAAAGAAGAACTTTGTTATTCCAAAAAGAAAAAAAACTGAAGAAACTGTAACTAATAGAATCAATGTATTATAGTTTCTCCCCTCTACATTGATCTTAACCTTTGTGTTAACAATCATTAATATGACGTAATAAGCTGTACTTTGTATCAAATTAGACCAAAACTAAAAATACTATTGGTAAAAAATACTGTTGGTATTTTCCTTAGAATATTGAAATATATTGTAGTTGCACACAAAAGGAAAAATTGTAATTTTATTACATCAAAGGTTTATTCGAGATGTGTTCATATAATAAATAATGTATAGTACTCTTATACATATATATATATATATATATATATATATATATATATATATATATATATATGTGTGTAAAAGTGCAACACTGTAAAAAGCTATTGAAACGTGAGTGTCTAAAGTATTTTCTAAAGTTGAAATGTTAATCTCTTTCAGCTTGAAGAGCAAATATTGGGTGAATGAACAAAGGTAATTTTAAATTTGTATCCGACTGCTTCATTGTCAGTCCACAGTTAGGTCCAAAAAGGGCTATCTTATATGTATTTTTGATATATATTACATGTATTGTGTGTAGTGGTGCAGTTCTCCCTATAGTGGTTGTAATGGTGTGGTACAGTTTTGGACTGCAGTAGCTGGAGTTACAGCAGGGGTGCAAAATTGTCACATTTCAGTGAAAATCTCTTTTTCGAATCCAAAATAAGTCATTTGTGTGATTTGTGTTGATCCAATGAGTTTATTTATTTTTGAAAGTACCCTGAACTGATGTCCCCCTTACATTTGTAGCAATAATTATATTAATTCAAGGGTGAAATTCCTCCTAAATCAACTCTAAATCCACATTTTAATGCTGATATTTAAAAACATTCTTCCCGCAGCGGAAGTCACCTTTTTCACTCAGATGAGTTTGCACCCCTGTACAGTAAAGCTTCGCAGATGTCAGCAGGGGTTTTCTCTCTGTGGTGTCCAGGTATGGAGGCATATCAGTGGGAGGACAGCTTCCTGTTTTAGAGCTGCAGCCAAAGACCATCCAGGATCTAGCAGCACAGCTGGGACGACTGCTCAATGTTACTGGGGTATGGCTTTAAAACTCAAAATGGTGTTTGTGTGTGCTCATCACTTTGCTCTTCTGTGATTTCTTTTGTAATTGGGCCTCGAATTTCTTCGGTTGCAGGGAAAATGCTCCAAACAAACGCTGAAGGACATGGGGACGTTCCTCAGGTACATGGAGACTCAAAACAATGTCAAGGTCAGTCCAGTAAAGCTTCACAAGCAGGATGAAGCCTTCATCACTGTGATCCACCAGCCTCATTGTATAACACAATGTGATAGACTGCTGTAGTTTATAGATGACACGTCTATGTTATCAATCAACATTAGCCTATAAATCAGCAGTACTCAATGTACATCATTGACTGTCTTTCGACAGGTGTGGTACAACAATAAGGGCTGGCATGCTGTGGTTTCTTTCATGAATGTGGCCAACAACGCCATCCTCCGTGCAAACCTGCCCAAAGGAGCTAACCTGGATGAATATGGAATAACTGCCATCAACCATCCTCTGAATCTCACCAAAGAACAGCTCTCTGAGATCACTGTGTGAGTAGTCTGGCTGACCAGATGTGTAGTGCTGGGATAAAGCCTGCCGTTGGAAAATAGATAGCGGAGGGGAGGGACATCCTTCCCCTCCGCTCTCTATTTTGCAAGGGCACCATCGCTGCATCCGGGGCTTAGCGCTGCCCAGGACAGTTGTGATTGGTTTAAAGAAATACCCCAGAGTTTGGAAAGGAAAAGTAAGGAGTTTCTAAGAAGTATTAGAACTGAAGAAAAAAAGAGTCTCTGATATTTTCCCTCTGTCTTTTTCCCAGCCTGACCACCTCAGTGGATGCAGTGGTGGCCATCTGTGTCATCTTTGCCATGTCCTTCGTTCCAGCCAGCTTCGTCCTCTATTTAATCCAGGAGAGAGTCACTCAGGCCAAACACCTGCAGTTTGTCAGTGGTGTCAGTCCATTGGTCTACTGGATGGCCAACTTCCTCTGGGACATGGTACAGTGACCCTATTACCTTACAACATATACCTGGCAATTATCATCAAAGTTAACGGCATGTAATAATAATGTTTATAAGAACTTCAATATGCTTTTCTGCTTTTGCTCATCACATAGCTTTGTAGACACTCGCCAGCCCTTATGGTTTTTATTGTTGTTTCTCCAGTTGAACTACTCCATCAGTGCAGCGATGGTTGTGGAAATTTTCATCTTTTTTGATAAGAAGTGCTTCACCTCACCAACCAACCTCCAACCACTTATTTCCCTACTTATGCTTTATGGGTAAGTTTCTGTCCTTTTTAAGCTTTAACTATATTTGTTACAACAACAAATGATGTAAAATGAGGGCCAAACTAAAAAAAATAGCAGAGTCTTGCTTTTGAATTGACTCTGCCAATAACTTATATATTATATTATACATATTGTACCAATATTCAGCATTTAAACATTCTTGTTGCGTAGAAAACCAACATAATTAAATATCTGTAAGCTTCAGCATGTTCCTCTGTTCTTTACTTTGTCTGTGTTTTTGTGAAATATTGACAAAACCCAGAACAAATTATTTCTCCCTTAAAATGAAATTTAAAGCCTAATACTTGAATTGATTCCAAAACAACTGGCTGGTTTTTAACATCGGGGAATAATGCAGGATGTGTTACCCTCTTTCGTTCTGTTCCAACAATGATGAGTTGTGTGCCTGTCTTGATTAGTTTTGACTTTGTTCTAACACCTGAAACATGGGTAGATTTTCAGATGCCTCCCTTAGCAGATATCTTTCATCATCCAGCCTAAATGTGAGCAACTGTCATCACCAGATTGTTGTTACACTCCTGCGGGTAAAGTTTACCCCACAGCTCATGCTAGCTACTGAGACACCCAGCTGAGTGCCTGTGGCTGTCAAAATATCAGCAGTGGAATCTATTCTATAACATATATCATTCTACACTGCACATGCAAACTCATCAACAGCTGGTTTGCAAAAACTAAGTGTCTGTCTAGTATATCATTGTATATCACGTAAGGAATCACAGGTCTCTGTCTTTTATTTGATTCATTCCTTGTGCTTAAGTGATGCTTTTTTGATCTCTCTCTTTTCTTTTTCTCTCTTAGCTGGTCTGTGATACCCATGATGTACCCCATGTCCTTTATATTCAGTGTTCCCAGCACAGCCTACGTCTCTTTGTCATGTATCAACCTCTTCATCGGCATCAACAGCAGTGCCATCACCTTCATCCTGGACCTTTTTGAAGGCACCACAGTAAGACCACGTGGCTTGTCTCTGTAAATCCCATCTCCCATGCATCTTCCATATCACCCTAATCTGGATTTCTGTCCAGGCTCTGTACAAGTTCAACCAGCTGTTAAAGACCCTGCTGCTCGTTCTCCCCCATTACTGCCTGGGCCGAGGTCTCATAGACATGGCCATGCACCAGGCTGTGACTGATACCTACGCTCGCTTTGGTAATTACACACAACTGCTCATATATACAGTACCTCATGGTCCAGCAAGTAAATACTTGCAATGAAAGCAATGAAAACCTCCAACTGTCATCCACCATTTCAACACATCAGAAATCGGATAGCTTACATGTGCCATAAAGGCACGAGCCAACTGCAGAGTCGTAACACACTCAGAAACCCCCCTTGTGCACCAAACGCTCTGCAACGGAGTCGAGGGAAAACACATTTTTAAAGTCTTAAAGTGTGATGGAAAAGTGTGTTGTGTTTATATATTTTCCTCAGGTGAGGACTACAGCCCAGACCCCTATAACTGGGACTTTATTGGAAAGAACCTATTCTGCATGGCTGCTGAAGGATTTGTCTATTTCATCCTTAACATTCTATTCCAGTATCGCTTTTTCCTGGATCACTGGTAAGTGTAGTAGAGCTTGAATTAGAAAGCAAAATTGGCCAAATGTACTTTTGAAAGTGTTTCATAAAATGCAGGGATGCTGTAACATTTTTTCCTCCAGATAAATGTGAAGTGACTGGTGTGTAGATTGACGGAAAGTTGATTTACTGAGTTGTTGATTTTTCCATTGGCAGGATATCAGATTGCCCAAAGCCTCCTATTTTGGGAGAAGATGCAGATGTGGCAGAGGAAAGAGAGCGACTCTATCAGAGTGAAAAAACAAATGACATATTACGCATACGAGACCTGTCCAAGGTGAGACACTTTTTGTTTCCAAAATATGATCAGGTTACGGACAATGGACGACATGCTAAAATTGATATTCAAAAAGATTTAAAACTCAAAAATATACTTCAATTTTTGTCCTTATTTTGTTCCCGTCTCGCTTCCCAGACATACAAAGGAACAATCATCCCTGCAGTGGACCAAATCTGTGTTGCAATATCACCTGGAGAGGTTTGTGTGGTTAAATCTAATCCGATGCAATTTACTCCAAAGGTGAAGCATTCTGGTCACTGTCATGTTTTTTTTTTATCTGATCCTCGGCAGTGTTTTGGTCTACTGGGGGTGAATGGAGCAGGGAAGACCACAACGTTTAAGATGTTGACTGGAGACATTGACGTCACCTCAGGAGAGGCCTCAGTCGCTGGTCACAAGTTAGTAATATATTGTTTTTACAAATAGGAATTAACCAATATGGAATGTGACATACATTTTGAAGCTTGTAGTCAGCATTCATGTTGTTTACTAGGGATGTTGAAATTAATCATTGCATCAATGCATCGCGATGTGGACCCGAATGATTCTGCATCGATGCGGTGACCGACCATAATCGATTAGTGCCTAATGATGTTACTTGTTGATTTTTACTTTTTGTTTTTGCCTTTTGTCTGCTGTGTTCAGACTCCGCTACATTCAGGAAGTGTCTTTTTTAAGAGCAGATACAATGAAAAAGGGGAGTTCACGTATATCTGAATGCTTGAATTTGTTGATGAAAACCATGTGTAGCAATATGTAGTATTGAGGAGGTGACGCATCGTGATGCATCGTGATATTGAATCGATTCGAATGGTAGACAGGATAATCGTAATCGAATCGTGACACCAGTGAAGATTCACACCCCTATTTTTTACGCCAAGTGTTTTCCCCTAAATCTTCAGCATTTTAACCAACATCCTGGACGTCCACCAGAACATGGGATACTGCCCACAGTTTGATGCCATAGATGAGCTGCTAACAGGTAGAGAACATCTGCACCTCTACGCTCGGCTCCGTGGAGTTCCGGAGCCTGAGATCAGCCGGGTGAGCTGCAGCTTTTGCCAGGAAATAAATAATTTTAAACTGGACATGTCAGTGATACGATAGATGTTGGATGAAAAGTGATACTTTTTATTTGAATTGCATGCAGAATAAAGTAGCACATCTTTTCACTGTAAGCACTGAGGAGAAAAAAAGCCGCAATATGATTTCAATAATGTAGAAACAGATCCACAGTTGTTTGACATTCAGATGTTTGGCAAGCTTGCTCCTTCCTTTACCAAATGCAAATACCAATCAAAAAATACCAGCAATCAGCTACTACAAACAGCTAGTCTTAATCTAGAACTGTTGTTCAACGAATGAAACAAGTTCAGTTAGAAACCCTGCACATTTGGAAACTACAAAGTGTGTATATTGTCATTTCAATCTGCCCCATTTTTTTTCCTGTATCAAGTGTACAGATTTACTTTACTGAAGTTTGACTGCATTGTGACATGAGGCACTTACAGTATCCTCCTTGTGCTCAGGTTGCAGAGTGGGCCATCCAGAAGCTGGGTCTGTCAGAGTATGCAGGCCAAAGTGCTGGGACCTACAGTGGAGGTAACAAGAGGAAACTCTCCACAGCCATCGCCATGATAGGCTGCCCTGCACTGGTGCTGCTGGTGAGACCAACACTAACGGCACTGCTTGGTTTGGATTATAGGTTTAGGATGGGGAGCGCAGTTATATGAGCATGGTTAGGTGATAGAAGATATGCAAGATGTTTCTGTGTGTATTTTTTATGTATTTGTTGTTATTACTGTGTCTTAGGATGAGCCCACTACAGGTATGGACCCTCTCTCTAGACGCTTCCTGTGGAACTCCATCATGAGTGTTATCCAGGATAGACGAGCAGTGGTCCTCACCTCACACAGGTAAACTATCTGGTGTGGGTATGGTGTGCACTGTATGAGTGCATGCATATTTATGAGCACAGATTTTAATTCTGATTTTGCCATCTGCCTTTACAGTATGGAGGAATGTGAGGCGCTGTGTACCCGCTTAGCAATTATGGTTAATGGATCCTTTAAGTGTTTGGGAACCATTCAGCATCTCAAATACAAGTTTGTCATTTTTAATTTCATCCCATATCATATCAAATTTCAAATATACACATTTTCTTTTTTGAAACATTCATGCAACAATGAAATGAAATCCAATCTCATTAGTATTCTACGCAATTGCCGATCTTTGATTTGTTTCTTTTGTCTTACATCGATGTGAACGTAGGTTTGGTGATGGCTACGTGGTGACCATGAAGATCAGGACAGCTAAGCCCGGTTCTGCCGTAGATCTGAACCCTGCCGAAGCCTTCATGGAGAGCACCTTCCCTGGCTGCATCCAGTCCGAGAAACACTACAACACTCTACAGTACAAGATCTCCTCGTCCTCCCTGGCTAGGATCTTTCAAATGGTCCTGGTTAACAAAGACAAGCTCAACATAGAGGACTACTCAGTGTCCCAGACCACTCTTGACCAGGTAAATAAGCATTTTCAGGCAAAATGGTCTGGTACCGAATAGTTGCCTAATGTGTGCAAGTTTTTATATGCAACTCTTGACCTGGTTGTCTCCCTCCGACGCACCTGTCTCACATTGTGGATGTGCGAAGTATCTTTCTGTACAAATAAGCATAGGACAACATATTTCCTCCTTTTGTGTTTCTTTCAGGAGGATCAGATGGCTTGCTTGAGAATTGTGAATAATCCACTAACTTTTTATTTTTTAGCAATGTGGCAGTGTCGGTCTGTTGGTTTGAACACTGAAACAAATAGTGGATGGATTGCCATGAAATTTGTTAGAGACTCCCAGCCACTTTTCATCTAGCGCCATCATCAGGCCAAGTTTTTTAAAAGGTCCAATACTTTGGTTTATATCCCAAACTAATGACATTTGGCCTCGGTTGTATCTTGTGTTTAGTGCTTGTTAGCAAATGTTAGCATGCTAACACATTAAACTAAGATGGTGAACCTGGTATACATTGTACCTGCAAACATCAGCATGTTACCACTGTAATTGAGAGCATGAGAGCATGACAGCATGCTGACGTTAGCGTTCAGCTGAAAGTAAGTAAGGAAAGTATATTAAGTATAAGTTTATTTATATAGCACTTAACACAAGCAGAGTTACAAAGTGCTTCACATGTCAAATTAATTAATACATCAAAACCTATTGCTACCTAATAATAATCACACTAAATCGCAATGAATCACAAAGGCAAGGAACATAAAAACACATAGTAATATAATAGAAAAAAGGTGGTCTTTAGATGAAACACAGAGCTGCTAGCATTATATTTCACATCTTTGCTTTTTGAGATTTTACTTGATAGATGTTAAGATTTCTTTTAAAAAAAGAAAGAAAATGTTCCTCCTTTTTTAAATGGATTTTTGGGGGATTTAATTCCCTGCACCACAAAGGAGACCAAGAAAGTGGTGTGCGTATTGCTGAATATTCATCAGATTTTAAAGGTGCAATATGTAATACTGACAGCTAGTGTTTAAAATAGTTACTGCAGTACAAATTCAAAATAATGGAGAGAATCGTTTCCCCCGCCCCCTCCTCCCCAGACTCGAAGTTCACGGAGGATGCCAGGCTGAGGCCACAGCATCTACAACAATGTTGCTAGACGCTTGTCTCACATAGCCAGACATTACTTCACAGCACAGCGGAGTAGCTAACGTTATATGCTGGCTATGTTGACACTCATAAAAGCCTGTGCTCACCCGGAGCTCTGTACCCAACTGACAGGCACACTTTTTCGGCTTAGAATTACAGAAGGAACCGCTAAAAATACCACTACCGTGCCATCCTCTTACTGCCGAATTACGGCAACAATCACTTCCTGATTTACAGCCCCCCTCTCTTGGCTTCAAATAACTCACCGTTGTCGGCTACTGCCGCTGAACAGGCTACACGTTGCTAACAGCCGTGGCCCGCCTGACTGGTCCTCCGGTAACGTTAGCAGTTAGCAGGGTTAGCATGGTGGCGTTAGCCAGGACCAGTCGGGATCACTTTACTGGCTGTGTCTCAGTTGTTTTTGCAAGTAACCAACTCGGGTATTTTAGCTATATAATTCAATGTGAGTAGCTACACAAATGTTGAAATTACATGAAATGCCCGTCCCTTGTAGCCAGTGGCGGCGCCAGAGATGTTCTTTTGCTGGTGCTTTGGGGTTGCTGGACGTTTCAGTGATGGTGCTCTGAAATTTTGAGTTTCCCATGACACAAATAGGCTAACGTTACACATGCTCGCGCAGATGCCCACCCACCTCCTGCGGTTTACTAAGCGAGCGAATGAGAGAGATTGAACGAGAGAGATTTAGGACGTTTAAAGTTGCCGATACAGCAGCACCATAGAACTCTGATTAGCCCACCAAACATATTTCAAATACCAGCCAACAAGCCAGGTTCAAACAATCATTACTGCAGCTCTCATACAGTGGCTCAGAAGATTAATGCAGCAGGCCAAATATACATTTAAAAATATAAAATGTATTCACATTTTTGTAAAACACATGTTCACTGTAATGCTCTTCTACGAGACAGAAATAAGAGTAAAGTTCTTGCATGGACCCCTATCAGCTGACTCACCCACTGTGGCATGGCTGTGTGATCCCCTGGTCTAATGTCATGTACAACAGGGTGACGTTAAGCATCCTCAGCAGCAATCACAGCAGCTTCTCTAATCCTAACGGCTCCAAATATTGAGCTCTTCTTCTTCTTTGTGAATACGTTACTGCGGAAGTAAGGTCAAAAGTTCAATGTGTGTTGCACCCTTTGGCCGAATACGATCACCTGTGTTTTTAGCCTAAAAATAATCTGTTTGTATTAATGTATGTATTAATGTATTTATTCATTTTTCAAATATAAATTATACTATTTACACATTAATGATTTTTTATTTATTTATAAATCAACCACAGCAATTTCTTGGGGGTGCTAAGGTGGTGCTATGGCAATCCTAGGGGTAGCTACAGCACCCCCTAGCCCCTCACTGGCGCCGCCTATGCTTGTAGCCATGATAAATTAGCCTGAAGTTAATGCTTACCTGTTCCTGAGGAAATTAGCCAACTCTTCGTCCTTTTGGGCTCTAAGCTGTCTCCATCTTTCAAATACAGCTCCAATATTTACCAGGGGTTTGTTACGTCTCTGGTCACACAACTGTTAGAAACATGCTGTTTTTTTAGGTCGGGTAGAATCTATCTCCGTTGATCCTGTTCATTTGTTTGCTGCTTTCATGGCTGTACTAACGTTACAGCTGTAGCACGCTGGTTTTACAGTTATATCTGGCAACCCATCCTGGCTGTCAAACTGGGCAGTTGATAACAACACACAGGCCAAAACACAAACAGACATTCCGTCATGGAATGGAAATTTCAAAAGGAGAAAAAACTGGCATTAGCATTGTTGTCAGAAAAGATAGAATTTCAACTTAGCATGTTTCCTTAATATCTGATGACAAATTGTGGTAATTTCTGGATTTATTACAGTAAATATATTACATATTGGACCTTTAAGATTTCCTCATATTTAATCCTTCCACCTGGTGGTTCAAACAAATCTTGCTACATTATTTTATTCTCTTATGTCCTCTGCCTAGCATTGGTTATCACTTTTTTTAAAGTCATGGCAGTTTGGCTCAGAGGACAGTAGGTTGATCCTAATGTTGATATGTATTTCTGTACCCTGTAGGTGTTTGTGAATTTCGCTAAGCAGCAGTCAAGAGAGGATGACACCATTGTGTTGCATCCAAAAGCTGCCGGGGCACAGCGATATATTGAAGCTGCACTCTTCAAGTCTTTGAAGAAGTGAACTTACCTCAATGAGCTCAACTGGAAGACAGAAGAAAGTCTTTAGTTTTCATTTTAGGGGCCACCGTGTCCAAAGAATGCACCCTATGGATGTGTGTGTGCGGAGAACTGTAAGGTAGTCAAGAGAACTCCAACCTCCTCTTCAAATGACACAGTCTACAGAAGATTCTCTACAGTGTCATCATGGTATCCTGCCGCTAGTCTGGTAGAGACAAGCGACTGCTGCAGAAGATGAATCAAATTGTTTTCTCCATACTTAAGCAAAGAAGTCTGTCTTTCTCATCGTCATTTGGAGGAGTCTTTGGAACTGAGCAGTGCTTGTTGAGCCATTATGTGGCGTTAGCTTGAAATGCAGTTTGTAAAGGAGGCAGCCCCTTAAATAGGACATAACATGTTATGTTTGACAGCAATACTTTGCTTTTTCAGTGAACAGGGTTAGTGGACTTTGGTTTTGGAAAGTGTGGAGCATTTCTGTGCCTGCTATATGTTCCACACTCTGCTCACCTTCTAGGCCTTGCAAGTTAAATGAAACAGAGCTTGAGATTTAAAACAAGGACCATGACATTGATTGATGACATGTCAAAAAAGTTCAGTATCAAGTTGTAATGGGAATGTGATGAAAGCATAGGTCCTGTGTATTTTTTATTTGCATCAGATGCCAAGCGAGATCATCTTTTTTTGCCTTCTTTAGATATGTGAAATAAGCACTCAGAGAAGCATAGCCTCAGCACTTTATTGACGCAGCTTTAGTTCAAGCATCACAATTTTTAAGATGTTCTGCTAGTGCAATACAGCTCATGATTAACATGAAATCCTCACGGTGCTATGGAATTCATTTCGATATCATGTGATATTTTTATGCCAGCCAATTTTTGCGCTTTATCACATATATGTCCATCTTTGGTAAACTGTCTGTACTTCACCAGCACCTGGTGTCATTAGAGGAAATCAATGTCACAAAAATTATGTTTCTGAGAAGGGCATCATGTCAAATAAAGTTAAATTTTTCCTTACGTTGTGGACCTTTCCCCCCCAGACAACCTGTTTGATTTGTTTTACACTTACATTGCTTGACATTACTCACATTCATATTTATACAAAACCATTTTTAACAGTTCAATAAAACCTGAGATTATCACTGACTACCTGATAAGCCCTCTACACATTAATGCCAGAAGTTACACTTCTACAGTATAGTTTCCATTTCTCTGAAGAAAACAATAGAGATATATGGTGAAGAAGCCTAATATTAGCATAATTAAATGTCTGCTTTATCAGCTTTCCTCCTGAGAGCTTAAAATGGATGTTGCATTCTCAAATAGATGCCATGACTTATCTTAAATTCTAGTTTCCATAAGCACTTCATTATAAGCTAGAGTATGTTTTACTTCTTTCAGTTTATTAGTGTTGTAAGCATTCATGGTGTGTGTGTGTGTGGGCTGGTTTGAATAAGGGTTGCTTAAATGCTAAGGTGCCATTTTCAACATTTAGTCACATCCTGAATATCAAAACTATCTAATGATAATGTGTAACCGGGGTTAACACAGCATAGAGAATATGACAGCAATGAAGATGTATGTAATATCATTACTGACTTCATATCACAACATCACATCCTAGGAAGAAACTAAAACACTTTGAAACTGGACAGACAATTAAAATGCCCCCAGCTATTTAAAGCTATAGTGCGTAGTTTATGTCGCCCCCATGAGGAATTCTAAGTAATGACAACAACACTGTCGCCCCAACCCCTCCTCCACGCAGTAGCTACTAACCAAAGACAACACGGAGGATTAAAAAAAACATGATGGACTCTTCAGAAAAGGCAATTATCTTCACTCTTGCACTCACTCAAGTCCCGGACGCCACAATCTTCTGAACATAGCCATGCCCAGAAATACAGAGAGAGTTGTGTGGAGCTGATAGTCTTAATAAACTTTGTAGCAACTCATTTGGCAATGGCTTGAATGTGACAAACGTTAATTAATATTAAAAAGTTACGCACTAAAGCTTTAAATGCTCTAGTATATTGCCAAAATATTATTGCTCCCATTCCCACTCCAGTTCATAAAAACAACTTGCATAGTGCTGGTTTAAGCAGCAGCAAACCTCTTTGTTTTAGTAAAAAACACTTGAGGGAAGAGAATATACACGCCTTATATGCTACAATAATTCATGTTTTTGATCACTATCAGAGAATCAGGGGGATAATGGCCTTCCGGAGGTTTGGGTAGTCCTTGAACTCCCTGCTGTAGGCTCTGTGCTTCCCTTTGGCCCAGATGGTCATCTGAATGAATCCTAGTAATGTGTACAATGCCACTGGAATACAAAACATACAAGTATTAGAACATAGACATTTAGGTGTAGTAAATGGATTTATGTTAATAATGTAGCCTACTGCATATACCTGGGAGACACTGGGTCATGATGGAGAAACTCACCCAAGCTCCGACCTACAGTATGCATGGGTGAAATATACAGGCAAGCAGAGAGGTAAATACACAAGCAATGGTGATATTCATTGCTATGATGAATTAGAAATAATGTATATTACCTCATATGTGTAATTTGGACAGGATACAAAGAAAAATAGCCATGTGAAGGGGTTCTTTGTTGGCGTAGGAAACCGTCTGCTCCTGGACCCTGTGAAAACAGTTTTGTGAAGAAGAAATTGTTAAGTTAAATGACATTTTATTTTAAGTAGCAGTTCTGAAAATATATTGTAGACACCCATAGCATCCAGGTTCCCATGGTGGATCAACCAAAATAGTGTTAGCTTGGAGTGGTGAACACATGATCAAATGGGAACAATTGAATGGTTTTAGATGGTTTTAGTAATTTTATCAAACAATTCTGAATTGATGGATTGGATAATGTCTTGGTGGATTCCTCCTTTACGTACTACGGGAGTAAACAGAGTAAAGGTCAACAACTCACCCTCTCCTCTGAGATTAGTAAGAGTCAAGTGAATGGAGAAGTTTCCAAGTTCACACATCTGGAACAGAAATAAGCATTTGTCACCTTACTGTCATACATGCATGTTCACTGAATTTATATTGGCCCTGAGTGAACACCAGTATACGTACAGCAAACACGACTAATGCATAGTTGACTTGTAGTTCTCCATATGCTGTAAAGAGAGATAGGCTGGTGTTGATAAGCTGCAGAAAATCGAGACAAACAGCATTGTGTGTGTGTGTGTGTGTGTGTGTGTGTGTGTGTGTGTGTGTGTGTGTGTGTGTGTGTGTGTGTGTGTGTGTGTGTGTACATGAGCTGACTTACATGGAGGTGTGTAAAGAGGGTGGTTGATGTAGTATGCCAACCAAGCTGAGAAACCCCAGTAATAGGCACAATTCTGAGAGAAGAAACAAACAATACAGATGTACGGTGACACAAGGAAAAAAGTTAACCTTTTGGATTTACCGACATTTATGCATTTAATCCATAAAATGTGGTCTGATCTTTAAAGTCCCTATAATAGACGTAGCTGTGTCTGTACAAAAACACTGTGTGAAAAAATAGAAGGGCACTCGGAGAGCGTAGACCAAGGTATGCCCTATGTCACAATGTTTATGCATTGTGAATTTGGGAACAATTTTTCCTATTATTCTGGCACCACATGAGCATAAAAGCCCTATCTAGCAATGTAAACCAAGGTGAAACATTATTTCTATATCCGCTCCATGATTCAGATCTGCTCCAAAATGTAATGGGTTCTTCCTTGGCCCATGCTTCACCCTTTCCCCAACTTTGATGAAAATCGGGCTGTTGTTTTTTCGTAATCCTGCTGAAAGACAAACCAACAAACAAACAATCAATCGGACAAACCAAACCTGAAACATAACCTCCTGAGTGGAGGTAAATATTGGTTACTGACACTCATCTCTTCCCAAGCTGAGCTGATGTGAATCAGCCCTCATTCAAATGTGCTTTCAGAGTAAATCAAAGTAAGCAAGAAGGCAAAGAAAGGTTGAAAAAGGTGGACGAGAACCCTTGGGTTACAGTCCAAATATCTCAAAGTCACAAGGGCACCATTTATGTCTCAGCAAAGAGAAAACTATAGGGCGAGAATGGTGCTCACGGAAGGGCACCATGGAGGAAAGAACGGTTTCCCTTTAAATAAACTGATGACGTTGTACATCTACAATTGACATCCTGAAAGTTCTATTATGTTACTGGGAGAATGCTCTAGGAAAACTTGAAACAAAAGCCTATATTTTGTTGCAGAAACACCTTACACTTTGTTTGGAGTGATGAAACAAACTAATAGCCTATCATAACACCAGCCTTAAAGTGAAGCATGGAGTAGGTATCACCATGATTTGTAGTTGTTTTGCTGCTGCTGGACATGAACAACCATTACTCATTCAGAAAACAATGCAGTCAAATGTATAAAAATCACTTTTACTAGTTGAAGTTTCAGGGCCGTCATCTGATGCTTAATAGAAGTTGTGTCATGTAACACGAAAATGCTCCAAAACACAGCGAAACATGAACTACAAAATGTCTCAGACATAAGAAAAGTAATGTTTCAGAATGGTTAAGGTCAATCCAGGCTTCAAATAGTCCGTAAATATGAATATAATGTAAACGGGGAAATTATCTAAAATTCTTCCTGCACGATGTGGAGAAGTGATCAACACATGCAGGAAACATTTGGTTGAGGTCACTGCTGTAAAATAAAGTTTAACTACTTACTAAAAACCAAGGGTTCACTTTCTTTTTCCAACCTGACTTTGACTTGTTTAAGCAAATAATTCAATACATGAACCAAAAAACATTCTCTTGTTATTATGTTACTATTTCAGGCAGATGTAGCATGTCCATTATAGTGACTTTAAAGAATATCAGACCACATTTTATAACTACATTTTACAAAACAAATGCAGGGAAATCCAAGGGGTTGCTTTTTCTTGGCACTGTATAAATATTTGAAAATGTAAAACGTATATATCACTGCATGGTGTACAATAATCACTCAATTAAAATTAAAATGTACTTACTTTGAGCCAGTTTCTATTTTTGAACTACATACAGTAAACACACACACAAAAGAAGACCTCTAATGACTACCTCACCTCATCAACACACTAACACTGTCCGCACAAGAGGTGAGCACATTATCAGAAACTCTTGTTCTCAAGGGTAGTCATGTCCTCACCCTGACCATTGTCCCGAGAGGCATGGTCCCATGGGAGAAACGATGCACAAAGATAGTCTCTATCAGCCTCTTCATATAGTGGAAGGTGTGACAGGCACAGGCCAGTCTGAGATACAGAGAGGGGGATAAGGTCAGAAGTACAAGTGTGCACATTTAACTGAGGTGCTTCCAGTCATGCAGCATACTTCATCACACTAGTTCTGCAGCAGATTTAAAGTTTGAGATGAGGAAGGATTAAATTTAAATGACCCCCGTGTGCCAAAGTGGGTCACTGCAGCAACAAAATGTTTGGGATTCAGGAAAGAAAGTGCATCATAGTGTGAAACACAACAGAATAATATAAACATATGCAACTAGATGCAACACTACAGCATCAATAATAATTGTATAAATTACTGAGGAGATATGATAAAGTGTAACATATTTAGGGTTTGAACATTTCCTTAAGGTATTACAATAAAATGAAACACCCCCAAGGAGTGATTGTGGATCAATAAGCAGATCAACACGAATAAAAGAGAGTGTCCAAACCATCCTCATCATAGCTGCATCAAATTTAGATTTTTTTTTTTTGTTATATTATCTCATAATGCAGTTAGTTTTCAGATTCTGATTTAAGTTTACAGAGCCTGACCGTTACCCAGCAATAGATGTAATTCCATATGTAGTGAAGCATAAAATGGCACTTAAAAAAGTAAACAACAGACTTAATAAATACTAATTATTAAACCATAGTTCCGCTTTTTGAGAAATATGCTTATTCCCTTTCTGATAATGAAACAAGTGATGAACAATTGAGCACGCTCATGTCTGTACGGTAAATATTATAAGCTACAGTCGACAGCTGATTACCTTAGCTTAGCACAAAGACTGGAAACGGGGAGACAGCTAGCCTAGCTTTGTCCAAAAGTAACAAAATCTGCGTAAAAGCACCCCTAAAGCTCATGAACACAACATGAACGTACAGAAAAATATTGTGGTTTCTGGGCAGACACAGAAGAAGATCCCTCTTGGGGAGATTCAGTTTTTTCACTCCGTAGTCACACACACACACACACACACACACACACACACACACACACACACACACACACACACACACACACACACACACACACACACACACACATACACACACACACGAGTGCGTTTCACTATCTTTGTGGGGACCTGTCATTGACATAATGCATTCCCTAGCCCCTTACCCTAACCTTAACCATCACAACTAAATGCCTAACCTTAACCCTTACCCTCACCCTAACCATAACCTAATTATAACCCTAATCCTAAAACCAAGTCTTAACCCTCAAACATACCTTTAACTTAGTGGGGTCCAGCATTTTGGGCCCCACAAGGCTGGGCAGACCCCACAAGTATACTGGACTCCCGGTTTTTGGACCCCACGGATATAGTTAAACAAGAACACACACACACACACACACACTTATGGAGAGATGTCAGAGTGCATGGGCTGCCATTGTCCGGCGCTTCGAGCAGTTGGAGGTTCAGTGCCTTGCTCATGGGCAGCTCGGCAGTGCCCAGGAGGTGACATGTTCCAGTCCACACTCCATTCCTGGTTTGTGCTGGTCTTGAACCAGCCACACCAAGTCCCTACAGACTAAGCTACTGCTGCCCCAAATTTGTTGGCTAGCCAGGCTAGCTCTTTACCCTTGTTTCCACTCTTTGTGATAAGCTAAAGCGAAGCTTACTGGCTGCTGGCATCAATCAGGGGTATTCATCTTGTCATCTATGTCTTGAGAGGAAAGTGAATATGCATATTTTCCAAAAACATCCTTTAAACTTGGTCAGTTTAGGTTTGGTCAGACTCATGTCTGTAAACTTTCCTCATTCCTCTGCCACCTGCGCAATAGTTAAAGTTAATTTTTTTCCACTCACCTGACAACAGGATGGGGACTTGAGGTAAAGCCATATTCATGTGAGTAAATGTATGGCACTCGAAAATAAAAGAGGAGGTAGGTGAGAAGAGGCCCAATGCACTCTGCCATAAACACCTGAAAACATAAGAAGAGAAAAAGTTGACATTGTCAGCTGACATTATTGTAAATATATGAAATTGCTGCATTGGTACATCAGTAATCCTTGAGTGTGCTCTCCTTACCATAGTCCAACCTAACTGTGGACCAAGATCTCTGAAGTACATGGTGGCAGTGGTCCCAACTGGTAGATTCTGTAAGATTTCATCATCTCGGAGTGATTTTTCCTCTGAAAAAAAGAAGAATATAATTTTTATATACACAAATTCAGCTTCATTGGAAATGTACCTTAAAACATAGTTCTACTATCTGGTGGAAACATTGTCTCTAGATGATCAAGCTTCGTAGAATTGAAGAATGACCATATTGACAGAATTCTCAATAAAAATCATACTGAAACTCGTTATGAGTATGCAAATGTAAGCAGTCATGTGCAGAGCATTGTGGTTTAAACTGAAGGTTCAGAGTGTTTTTAATGAATGTCTGATCAGTTTTTCAGCACACATTCTCTCTACCTGGAAGCTCATGGGGGCACAGCCACAGATAATATGTTGCTCTAATTGGAGGACATTTTTAGAATATCATCAGGGGGGACTGGCCTAGATAGCTTTTAACCAAAGTCTCTACTCTTTTTAGTAACAAAATAGCCCTCATAGTCCCTTCAAAGCCCTGCAACATCAGTATTTGCTGTTTTAACTTAGGCTATAATTATTGGAAAAGGATGAACATTAAGAAGTCTACCTTTTATATTGAAAATTTGAAAAAGAACAGACAGTTGTTTCCACAGTGATGGTGGCTCTGTAAAGATGTGGGGTGCTTTTTAAGGCTCAAGAGTGAAGGTCATCGAAAAATGTCTGTAATGGCAGTAATTTCATTTCACCCATTGATCACAACTACATTTTCCAATACTTCATCAATATTAGGCTTGTGGAAAGATTAGGCCTGAGATGTATGCATTTTAATGAAATGCATTATTTTCCCAGTTATTTCAATAGTGTTGCTAGACATGCATGTCTCTTTTAAACTATGTACCTCACTAACATTAACTAACAGCCCCTTGCTCATTTGTGTTTGAAACAACTTTAAATATTAGTATGCCTGTTTTTACTTCAGGTTACCTATCTAATGATGACTACATGTTCTGTGCTACACATGACAATTTTAGAGTTGCATTTTGCAGAAAAAAATCTTATGTCATAATGGCTTTGGAGCCCAAGAATAAACACACTGTAGACTACACAGGGTCTTGGGATCATGAAGCATACCTTAGCCTAAATCACATTATTGGACTACAACAAGGGACAGCATCATGTTTCTATTCTGGTGAATTATGTAAAAACATACAAACAAAACATTAACTGTCCTCTAAATAGTAGTGAGTGAGCATTCATTCCACGGCTGAACAGCTCACATTTTCTTCTCTTTTCTCACCTTTTCTTTTTGTACAAAGCCTCAGACACTGGATGGCTGGATGGTAAATATATGAATGCTGTCTGCAGCTTACTGACACTGCCATGCAATATTTGTGGGTGATGAAGTTCAAGTATTTTTTAGAACAGTATTAAACAGCAAATAGCTACCACCCACTGCAATTTGGAGCCTAATGCATACACATACAGTAAATGATCACAATATAGCTACTTACTGGGATCAAGCATTAGGGCCTGTCTTGCTGGATACCATTGAGGATCTGAGCAGACACACACACACACACACACACACACACACACACACACACACACACACATGCACGCACACGCACGCGCACGCGCACGCACACGCACACACACACACACACACACACACACACACACACACACACACACACACACACACAGGGTTGGACTGAGCTGGCAATGCAAACACAGATTTTGGCTTCAGACCCAATAATAATTAATCACAATGGAATAACGTTGAGCTCTGCTGCTCTGATGCATTCTTATGGCCTCAGACTTGGCAAACATTTGGTAACATTTCTGACCAGACACACACTGATGACAGAACATCTGCAGGCTTCAGGGTATTAAACAAGACTTTGCGATGATTCACTCAATACCATAGCAGGTTTATTAATCATAATTTTATCTAAGAACCATACCAATTCAAATTTTAGTTTACAATAATCAAGTTCATACATCAATATGTAATATCAGGTTTTATACAAGTGGACCAGAGTGCCATACAATACATTTTTATTTGACTGTCAGGGATCAAGTTAAAACAAGAAGGTCAGTAAAAACAAGAACCAAAAAACAAGATGGACACCCAGGCTCATCAAAATCATTCATTTACGTAAAAACTGCATATGAACACTCACATGATTTGTGAAAAAGGCTCTTGATGTCTCCTATTGTTGAGTAGGGCTCCACCTGAATGGAATACAAACATCAAGTATGTAAACTTGATATATTATCAGTGGAAAGATTGACAGTGTTTCTTGTGTTACATTACAAACTGTGCAGCCAAACATTGATCCAACCCACAGAGCTAATGGAGACCACTAACATTCTAACAATACCACATATATCAGGCTGAATACTGTGGGACTTTATCTACAGTAAAATAATAATTATTGTCCATTTGATGGCGCAGCAAAAACAACATGGAATCTGGGGTTTGAATAATTGACACTGTGGTAAACACAGTATAGTTTTAATGAAGAGTTGGAACAAGCTGATAGAGAATATCAATGGTCAGACGGTGGAAGAAGATTATTTTTCCAACCTTAAGGCTACCTGAGGATAAACAAAAGGGTAAACGTGTAGTCATGGCAGTATGTCAGCATACCTTATCTAAAAAACAAAGGTGCTCTTTCGTGTTGGCATCCAGGATCCTCACCTGAAGAAAACACAAGATGTACCGCCTTTATAAAGCACAACACAAAAACAATAAGTTTCACAAAAAACATTTGAGAGATTTTCATTCAAGCCTCAGATTCATTTACTGAAAATTCACAATGTGGTAAATGTGATAATGGTCTGGACCTGTTTTCACATCCCTCTCTCAGAAGGAGCTGTAAACAAAATGTTTACCATTACCAGAATGATGGAGGTATGTATCTAAATGTGACTCAATATGTATCTCTATTACACAATATTTATATACAGCTATGCTGATTTATGTAAGCAAGTTTTCTCATAAGCCCCCCATCACTTTATCTTCAATAAAGCCTCTATATATTAGCCTCTTTAAAACACAAAACATTCATGATATTGACACTAATATTGCAATAGAGATCTATCAGTTTGGCCACTTTAGAACATACATGGTTATAACTACATGTTACCTGGTCTACATACAGTATATCTACAGTACATATTGGATGTTCTTTAAACTGCTAATCCTGCAAGAGCAAGCAGGGATTATAGGAAATGTGATCTCAATTTAAACAACTCCAATTCAAATCACAGCCCCTTTACAGTATATAATAGACAATTGGAAAGAAAATGAATGCCTGCATGAAATGTTTGTTTCCCAAAGCAATATGATTCCTCATGTTTCTTCAATCAACCATAGACAAGTGTTTGAAATATAAATGAAAATATACTGTATGGCTAAGCACAGCTTGGCCCTACTGTAATTCCAAGTGTGTCCAGTTTTCCTGATCAAGTACAGTACTCTCAATGAATAATGAGGCTGCTTTAGTCTGGTAGGAAAGGGAAAAAGGGATTATTGTTGTCCTGCTGCTCTCTTGCACACATCTTTTTCATCTTAATTAGACCATGTCAGTGGTGATGTACAGCATATGTAAGGAGGATGGTGGGTGGCGGCCCACAATTTGCCCTGAAAGCACTCCTTACTATGCTGCTCAGCAAAGCTGTCCTAACTTAATTGGTTCCCTTACTGGACAGTGTAATAACCCGCTAATGGATACCTAAAGATTTGCTGAGTGCACAGTTGAGAAAGAGTGAATGCGAATGGGAGAGAGAAAGCGCTCTATACCATCTGCTGTTTGCATTGCAAAAACACAAGTATGGTAAGTCTTTTAATCTTGTGCCTAGGCCTGTTTTACAATATTCTAGTTATTAATCATTTCTTGATTTGTGTTAGTAGCACCTCAACCTTCACAAAATCAATTACATTTTCAAACAAGAAATTGATTTAAAAAAAGAAAAGCAAATGTCTTTAAACTAATTACACTCCCAGGCAGGAAAACCTCCCAATACAGTGACATTTTCGCACAAGAAATACATTGCAATACACTTCACATGCAAGTCTTAAAATATGAGTGTGCCATCTTGTCACTCTTTGCTGTGTGTGTTAATGCTTTGCATGAGGGCAGGCTGACTTCTCAGTAAAGGGCGTCTTGGGAGATGGGTTTGTTTTGCTTTCAATCTGCTAACCTTCCCAACTGCATTCTGGGGGCACATGTTGATGCATCTGTGTGTTCACTAAGAGCATCAAGGGTGTCATTAGTGCTGTGAGCTGTGGAACAGTGTGCACTCGGTTGTGCTGCGTCCTTGTAAATCTAATTATCAGACGCCCCTGTCCTCTCAGGGGGACACAGGGCACAGCTGACAGCATAGGTCATACAGAACATGTGTGTATGTGTGTAAGGGCTTTGTGTAGGTGAGGGGGATTTAAAGTGTTTTTTCAATTGAACATTAATATTTGTATACAAAGTGTAATTTAAAAAAAACATCTGACATTATCCAGTTTGTTCTTTTCACCATTTGTTGCTTTATTAATGGCTGGCAAATGAAGAAGTCTCTTGGCCATAATAGCTCCACTTAATGGAAAAGCTTATGAATGTAATGGCTGATCTTGAACCACAGGATCATTACTTCAAACACCACTCATACTATTGAAGCCGATTAGCTGTATAGCCGCCCAGCGTACCAATGTCCTTTTTGCTCGCACACGCATTCAAACTAGATAGAGTTCAGTAAGTAATCTACTGTAAACATTCAGCTGACTCTTTGCATGCTGCCAATTGAAGTCTGCCTTAAATGCAACTTTCAAATAATACTATATGGATGAGAGATAGACAAGATGTCATCATGCTCTGAAAGATGAAGGACCGTCAGCTAAGATGAGGTTGCTTATGTGCGAAATAGCAGAGCTGAATTTCCTGTGGTGTTCCATTAAAAGTTATAAGGAATACCCTGAATTCAGTAGGGAACTGATGCTTGTTCTAATCTGATTTCAAGTGCAAAGATGGGTGCTAAGCCTTGAAAAGATCTTGTATTCATTGGCGAGTTAGATGAGAAGATTGATGCGACCCTTATGTTTGCCCATGCAATGTAAATTGGCTCTGTCTGAAGGTAAAATCAGCCTACCAACATCTCTAAAACAGGAGGTTACTGTGCCCGGCCAAAACAAAGTCCGGCAACCCTCCAATTTTTACGCTCTGGTTTTTGTACATTCAGTGACCTTTAGAGTTGCTGGTAGGAGGATTTTGTTAGCGGCAGTGGTGTAGTATAGTTTTTTGTGGTGAATTTACTGTAATTATTCCCTCCCAACTTTATACTCACCCATCCCAGAGCGACAACCCCATACGTTTTTTGTAACGTTAACACGTATAGCGTCCGCCTCATCTGGCTCACTTTTTGTAGTTTCTGTAACGTTAACATCTGCTGCAGTGTCACCCAAAGTGGCAGTGTAGCTTTAGGGGCAGGCTTACCAAAACACTGAAAGGGTGTAGTGAAAAGTTTGCTTTTGTTTTATACAGTATATCTCTTTTAGGGTTGCACAGAGAATTCTGCCAAGCAACCGTGTTGTTATTCCTACGCGACATGCAACGCAGACAGCGGGGGAATTTATGAACAAAAGTGTGAACAATCTTTGTTACGTAACGTTATCCTGGCGCTTTTGTAAGTGGGTATACAGAAATCCTTGACCTTTCCTAGTGGGTATATGGCGTATTCCTGCATATCACGTAGACTACACCACTGGTTAGCGGTTTCCCCCAGTTTCCGGTCCTTAAGCTAAGCTAAGCTAACCTGCCCCTGGCTGTAGATTCATACTTAAGCGTAAAGAGAGTGATATCAATTTTCTTATCTAAACTTGGTATCAACTTTCTCATTTAAACACAGGCTTGAAAAATGTGTATCTTTCTCATAAACCATTTAAATATTAGCTAGTTTGGCCTGCAGCCTTTATGTAACAGTTACTGAGAGCATGACACACATCCCAGAGCATGTTGTAAATTAACTTGAATTCAAAGGCCTGCTGCTGCACTTAGTTACTGTCTACTTCTTCATTAGTATTCTTATAAAACCGTGTGAGACCAGACTGAAGACAAGAGAAAAATCATGAAAACAAATCCAGCTCAGTTTTGTTTACTCCGACACAGCAACTTGGACTTCATAAAGTCTACTGACACTTTAAACTTCAAACTTCTTCAGTGTTTTTTTTTATTTAACAATCTATAATTTTCTACAATAACAAAAAAAATGCTTTTATGGTAAATACAGCTCTGAGTTAGATGTCTGAGTTTACCTGACAGAACAGTGTTTGCAACAACAACAAAAAAGATGTTCCCAAGAATCTAAATCATTAAAACTGTGATGAAGAAGAAATTATTAATGCAACCTTTTTTTAATGATTTCTCAAATTCTGCTTGATCTCTATTGTTCAAAGTGAATCTTTTGTTCAAGGGAGGCCTTGTGAAACAAGAAACAAAGTTTACATTCTCTATCAGAAAGTGGCTAATAAAAGTTTCAGTTCATTGCAATGCATTCAGTGGCTCGATACTGTACATTTAGACTTACCTCAAAAAAGGTGGTCCGGCTCATGGTGGTCGATTATTATTACGTCCTCTGTATACAGTGAAACATCAGTATAAGCAAACACAACACACACACACACACACACACACACACACACACACACACACATACTCTCTCTCTCTCTCTCTCACACACACACACACACACACACACACACACACACACACACACACACACACACACACACACACACACACACACACACACACACATACAGAAGTAGTTCCTCTCCTTTCAAGGACAATCCCTGGACTGACCCCTTATTCTTCCCAGCCTCCTCCTCCTCTCTCTCTCTCTCTCTCTCTCTCTCTCTCTCTCTCTCTCTCTCTCTCTCTCTCTCTCTCTCTCTCTCTGAGATAATGCTGGGACACAGAATCACTAGAGGCACTCCAGAAACCCTGCACATGCTCTCCCCCCCTGCTTTACTTTCCTGCTGCTTCCTCCTGCTTTCCCCTCAATCTCTTTTTTTCCAGTTTGTATCTTTGGATGAAAGCACTTGGTAAAGTCCAACTGGTCTCAACTTAGCAGATATTCACCTGAGATGAGGAATACTGCAAGAATGTTGCAGAATACCAAAGATGATAAAATACAAGATGACACAAAACTTTAAAATCTCTTTTGGAACTAGGAATCTTTTAGAACACTGCCCCAAATAAAAGTAAAAGTATGCTAACACAGTTAAAGCAAATATCAAAAATATGGTAATGCAAATACCATTCTAATACTTTATTCCTAAACTGAGAACCACGTTCGTCCTCAGCTTCAGTGTTTAGTTGTGACAGCAGAAGATGACAGGACAGAGCGCCAACATACCCCACACAAGTCAAGGTGGAACTACTAGAGGTCAAACTGTACTCTAAAAGTGAAATGTAAACTTTGATTAATCATGCTTGAAGTTAAAAATGCAGTATGATGTTCATGAAAGAAGGCAACCTGCAGTGCAAACAATGAGGACATCAATTGTCTTATATTAACAAGACTAAAAGACCGAAGTAGGATGTTGTGTTCATCAAAAGGTTTTCTGTAAATGTAATGATACGCTGACGTTAGAGTTTAATAATCCTGACAGGTCACCAAAAACTCTCTAATTCACCCTCTGCGAGTTATGAATGTCCACTGCACATTTGGACATTTGCCTAGTAGCATTTGAGTTAGGCCTACAGTACACTGTTGTGGACCAAAGTGCCATGAACCCTAGAACAGTGTTCTTCAGTGTTCAGTTAGATTTTTTTTGAGAAGTGTTTCTAGCAAACACATACACTGTTTTTGAAAAGTTTCTAGTTTATGCTTTCTTCTAAACTATCTTTGTAAGATATGAAGAGCAATGGGAGAAAGCCTGCTGGTGTTGATGTAACTCAGGGTGGATCACATCACATACTTTCTCACTCCAGCGATGTCCCTCTGTCTCGGTTTTATTTCTACTTTATGTAGAGCGTTTCAATTTGAAAGCAAGCATGTATTGATATATTGTGTGGATCTTGCTTTTGAACAGGCTTTACACTATAATGAATGCTAGAGCAGTAAGTGGTTTGTAACCAGCAGCGTATTATATATGCTGCTTGATGCAGTATTTATATCTATTTCAGCTTTTCATTTGTACTGAATAAAAAAGGAGGTGAGAACTATAGCCTACAATTGCACTTTGGATGGTTTCATAACTGATGGCTCTTCAATGTGAACACAAAACATAAAAACTACACTACATCTTCAGTCGCCTCTATCTGTATTTTATCAAGTATCAGCTGTATTAGCATAATGCATCTAGAACTTACTTCAAAGCCACCCAAAACACTAAGTGTGTAAACATAGCTTATGTATACACAGCTAACAAGGCTGAACCTGTTTTGACAGAATATTCATGGTTTTGTATTATATGCATTTTGACCTAACAAAAGACTGAATTATGAATCATTGAAGCTGTTTTGTCTCAGAGACAAAGTGCCATTTACTCCTATCATACACAGCCTTGTTGAGAAATATCTCCATGTTGCATTTTATGTTGTCTTTGTCTGCATTTTGTTTTAGCCTGCTTTGCCCTGCAGTCTTTCACATGTGCTTGCTCAGCTGCATTTTTCTCAACTTGTCCCCCTCAAAAATGGATTCAGACAATGAAAATCTAGTTGAGCATGTATTCACTCTGTACTTGTGCTGCCTGAGGGGATTCAATTTGTGGAGAAAGAGAATATACAGAGCTGGACCAGACCCTGAAGGCATCAGGCCAATGTAATCCAGGCAAAATTCAGTGAAGAATGAGAGAGACAGACAGCAAGGAGACGTCTGGGTGAATGTTAACATCTGTTATTCACAATGCCAGGATACAGAAGGATTTTGACTGTGTGACATATTTATGTGAGGGAAATTAATGCAACACAAGCAGACTTTTTAATCTCCTCATGCTTGCAGCCTCACCTAAAAATACCAGATTAACAGGCAGCAGCCTATGCATTTTCAAACAGCAAAACATATCTTTCTGTGGACTGTGAAATGATCATTTGGGAGGGCTTGTAAATTAAAGACCGTATAATTTAAAACGACACCACCTTTCGAAAATAGCATTTTAGCTAGTAATTGGTACACCTAGAGGAGGTAAGGTTAACTGTAGCTTTGTGGTGCTTTAATGGAAAATGGCTTTGACATTTCAGGATTCTGGGGGTAAATTGTGCACACATTGTAATTTCCACAAAACAAGCTTCAGGACTGCCTTTTCTCACCTACATAACGTTACAAAAAACATGCACATTGTGTTGAAAAACTAGTCCATGCATACTTCTAGGCTGGATTATTGCCATTCCTTATTGCCCGGCTGCCCTAATAAGTCCCTTAAGACTCTCCAGGTGATCCAGAGTGCTGCAGGGCATGTACTGACAAGAACTAGGAAAAGAGATAATGTTTCTGTTTTCTTTTGTAGTTGTTTTTATTGTTATTATTATTGTTGTTGTTGGTAATCTCTGTGTGTGTCGTCTCAGATGGCCGCCCACCTAGAGCCCGCTTCTGTTCAAGGTTTCTTTCCGTTAAAAGGGAGTTGTTCCTTTTCCTTCCATGGCCAGTGCTTGCTCATGGGGAAATGTTGGGTCTCTCTGTAAATCAAAGAGAATGGTCTAGATGAAAAGTGTCACGAGATAACTTCTGTTGTGATTTGCCGCTATATAAATAAAACTGTCTTGAC
Source organism: Zingel zingel (assembly GCA_023566125.1). NCBI lineage: Eukaryota > Metazoa > Chordata > Actinopteri > Perciformes > Percidae > Zingel > Zingel zingel. Next base: position 19,362,975 of record CM042335.1, on the reverse strand, counting down.
CTTAATCTTGATGTTTCATTGAAAGTATGAAAAGTAATGAAAAATGAATCTAAGAAAGTAGAAGACTGGGAGATTTTTTTCCCATACATATACCTTTTGTGACTGAGTCATTTATTACCCTTAAATCAGCTACTGTATACTGTATGTTGGGTCATACAGGACACTCACACCTGAGTGACTGCCAATGGAATGTTGATTCAGCCTGTCTGGCTATCAATAAATCTATGCAGTGGTCTGCAGCCTGTGTTTGATCTTTTGTCTCACACCACCATAAGGTCAAACCCCCCCCTTAAGTTGAACAACTTATATATATATAAGAGTACATAAGTATTAATTCTATTTTCATCACAAATTCCTTCTATGAAAAGGTATCTGGAAGATTACTGTACCACAATATTTGCTGAGCACATTCAGGCTTCCCAGAGGATGAACCATGTCCATTTCAGACATTCTATGATCATTCCTTGCCTGGCCGGGAACTATACACTGGTTTGACACATGAATAGAAGAAAAGATGCACACAAATGTGTAAATATAGTGTCAGTTGAATATATAATGGCAGTTTTCTCCAGCATGTGTTCATGACACTACACATATTGGAAACCTACCTTAACCCTGCAACGTGCTCACAGGCTTCCTCCTTATGGAGGACACTGTCCTCTGCTGGTCAGTATGACCAGTACCTCTGATTATTATCTACAGCAGTGGTTCCCAACCTTTTTTCCTTGGCGCCCCCCCTACTTATGTCTAAGAAAAGCTGAGCCCCCCCTCCAAAACCGAAGTTGAGGTAACTCTCGAGATAGAGCCTTACTTTCTTTTTTGATACAGAGGAGTTATCAGCACTTTTACGTTTCTCCGCCATGTTTCATTCATAAAATAGTGATGCCGTGGATGATAGCAGCTAGCAGCTGACCTGATGACAGCAAGGGCCACAGGTTAAGAGGTCCCGGAGGTTTGGCCTACTAAGTAGCCTGCCTACAATTTTAAGTAAGAACAAAAATATATAGTTTTTATACCGACTTTTGTATACATTATGTATTCTAGTGTATTATCATAATTTGTTTAACATGTGCAAATATTTTTTTACCTCAACCTCAAACCAGATAAAGACTTCGGCACCCCCTGAAGTCTTTATCTTTGCCGCCTCCCTGAGGGGTCCCCGGACCCCAGGTTGGGAACCACTGATCTACAGTAGGCTACTGTCTGTAGGCTGAACTTTCAATCATGTTAAAGCTTCAGCCCATAGGCGGCGCTAGGCTAAAAATCATCTCAGCACCCCTGAAAAATAAAGTCCTTATCATTGTGATTTTGTGAAATCGTTTAGTGCTCAAACCTTATTACTTTTGCAAACCTGATTTTAGCGATGGAATAGGATAAATGACGACAGGCTCAGCTCAGTTGTAGCCTAAAGTCAACAGCCTATCTGCGATTCCCTGAACTTGGGCGCCTCAGCCTACTGTTCAGTCTGCGCAGATAATTATTAAAGTTAACTTGGGGGAATTCGGTCGCCAGAGTATGGCTACTTTCAACCACTGAAAAGGTATGGCTAATGGAGTTAAAATCTAAATATAATTGAATGAACACGTTAAGTAGGCTACAGGTGTAGTATTTGTGGAACCAATCTGTGATTCCCTGATCACAATGATGGCAATCATATCTGAATTAGCCTAGCTTATTCACCACATAATCTAATTTTGTTGTGCAACGTTAGACAAAATTGCTAACTGTAGGCAAATGTAGCTTAGGAGTAGCCTACAACGAGTTTTTAAAGTGTGCTATTAATAGCCTGCCGTAACGGCTTGTGCCTAGCGCCGCCGCTGCAGTTACCTCCCCAGACACTTTCTTATTTTTAACTGTCAATACCAATGAAAAATAAATAATTCGACCTGACGGATCATCAGACTCATTCATATCAGAACTGAAACAATGGAACAACAAACCCTGACTCACAGTCTGTTTCCCCATAGATGGATATATGTTTCTTTTTTTTTTTTTTTTTTAAAGAAAACAGCCAGGTTCAGGTGAGAAAGTATAAGATAAGCCTTTACCATTATCCCACTGCACTGAACAGCAACCCCATATTCACATATGTTATAAATAGGTGAATGTATAACGTTTGGTAGCCTACAGATACATTCTCTGTTGATTAGTTGATTACATTTGCCTTCTGGTTGACAGCACAAAGGAGTCAGGAGAATAGAGAGGGAGAGAGCAATATGAACAAGGTGAGAAAATGGCTAGGTAGCCTATAAGATATATATATATATATATATATATATATATATATATATATATATATATATATATATATATATATATATATATATATATATATATATATACACAGTGCCTTGCGAAAGTATTCGGCCCCCTTGAACTTTTTGACCTTTTGCCACATTTCAGGCTTCAAACATAAAGATATAAAACTGTAATTTTTTGTGAAGAATCAACAACAAGTGGGACACAATCATAAAGTGGAACGAAATTTATTGGATATTTCAAACTTTTTTAACAGATAAAAAACTGAAAAATTGGGCGTGCAAAATTATTCAGCCCCTTTACTTTCAGTGCAGCAAACTCTCTCCAGAAGTTCAGTGAGGATCTCTGAATGATCCAATGTTGACCTAAATGACTAATGATGAAAAATAGAATTCCCCTGTGTGTAATCAAGTCTCCGTATAAATGCACCTGCTCTGTGATAGTCTCAGAGGTCCGTTTAAAGAGCAGAGAGCATCATGAAGAACAAGGAACACACCAGGCAGGTCCGAGATACTGTTGTGGAGAAGTTTAAAGCCTAAAGATTCCCCAAGCTTTAAACATCCCAAGGAGCACTGTGCAAGCGATAATATTGAAATGGAAGGAGTATCAGACCACTGCAAATCTACGAAGACCCGGCCGTCCCTCTAAACTTTCAGCTCATACAAGGAGAAGACTGATCAGAGATGCAGCCAAGAGGCCCATGATCACTCTGGATGAACTGCAGAGATCTACAGCTGAGGTGGGAGACTCTGTCCATAGGACAACAATCAGTCGTATACTGCACAAATCTGGCCTTTATGGAAGAGTGGCAAGAAGAAAGCCATTTATTTCTTAAAGATATCCATAAAAAGTGTCGTTAAAAGTTTGCCACAAGCCACCTGGGAGACACACCAAACATGTGGAAGAAGGTGCTCTGGTCAGATGAAACCAAAATCAAACTTTTTGGCAACAATGCAAAACGTTATGTTTGGCGTAAAAGCAACACAGCTCATCACCCTGAACACACCATCCCCACTGTCAAACATGGTGGTGGCAGCATCATGGTTTGGGCCTGCTTTTCTTCAGCAGGGACAGGGAAGATGGTTAAAATTGATGGGAAGATGGATGGAGCCAAATACAGGACCATTCTGGAAGAAAACCTGATGGAGTCTGCAAAAGACCTGAGACTGGGACGGAGATTTGTCTTCCAACAAGACAATGATCCAAAACATAAAGCAAAATCTACAATGGAATGGTTCACAAATAAACATATCCAGGTGTTAGAATGGCCAAGTCAAAGTCCAGACCTGAATCCAATCGAGAATCTGTGGAAAGAACTGAAAACTGCTGTTCACAAACGCTCTCCATCCAACCTCACTGAGCTCCAGCTGTTTTGCAAGGAGGAATGGGCAAAAATTTCAGTCTCTTGATGTGCAAAACTGATAGAGACATAACCCAAGCGACTTACAGCTGTAATCGCAGCAAAAGGTGGCGCTACAAAGTATTAACTTAAGGGGGCTGAATCATTTTGCACGCCCAATTTTTCAGTTTTTTATCTGTTAAAACAGTTTGAAATATCCAATAAATTTCGTTCCACTTCATGATTGTGTCCCACTTGTTGTTGATTCTTCACAAAAAATTACAGTTTTATATCTTTATGTTTGAAGCCTGAAATGTGACAAAAGGTCGAAAAGTTCAAGGGGGCCCAATACTTTCGCAAGGCACTGTATATAATGGACCAACAGATCCCGTTGCTCTGGACGGAGACCAGTGAAGGCCATTAGAAGCACTTTTCCGGTGATGGCTAGCGTTACTGCGCAGCCTCCAGCTAAGAGAGACGACGTAAATGTGACGTGAGCAACGTGTTTGAAAGTTGTAAGTCTTCTGGTAGCTGTGCCAAGAGAAATCTCAATCATTCCGAATATTGCAGAGACGGAGAGCGTAGGTATATGTAAGGAGATAACATAGGCACAGGCTAATTATTGCTAACTAAAATGCTAGTTAACATTAGTATTGACACTTAAACAGCTAATGTGAGACGAAACTGCCTGCGAGCTTCTCCTGTACTGTATGGTAATTTCTCTACTATGCGACAGTAAGTCGCGTGGTTATGACACAATCGTTAGCCTATTTTTACAAAAACGTCTGCTACAGAGCCATAACGTGAGGTACAAGGATGGAGCCTTTTATATATTGTCATGTTTCTTTAGAAATAAACAATGGACAAATAAAGTCTTTAAACGCTTCAGATGTAAAGTTATTCGCTGTCAAAGTGGCGCCAAAATGAATGGAAGTCAATGGAATGCTAACGGGAGGTGATGGCTTTGTAGCATAAAAATGGCGCCATAGGGTCTTTGCGGTCCGAGGAGAAGCTTACCCCCTTGATCCTAACGTACATTATACAGTGGACCAAACCACTTTGAGGCAAGGGAGGGGGGACTCAAAATGTTTTTAAACTTAAAAAGCATTTTTTGGGGTTTGTATTGTTTTACTACTTATACAGATATTTTAAGTATACATCATTATGTTATTTACAATACACAGCATTGTTTTAATGATATTTCTAGGGGGGGGACAACCCTTAGAAGGGGGGTCCTGACCCATAAAATTCTGGGCCCTGTAGAAATGCATTATCTATGGGCCCCTCCCTGCATCCACAGTTATTCATTCTAGCATCTTTTTGGGCCCTTCACACATGAAGGCCCTGGGTTCTCAGTCCCCTTCCCCACCCCCCAGTCCAACGCCCCTGGGTATGTGCTGCAAGAATTATGCTTTGTAGTTGCCATCTTTTTTCACAGCAGATGCCTTGAATCTATTGATAGTTAGTCATAATTGCATGTCTCAATCTGTCTATTTCTTTCCCCAAAACTCACCAGAAGTCATGATTTAAGGGTTAAAAAAAAAAAATCTTACAGGGGCATGCCCCCGGACCTCCCTAGCTTAACTGCTATCAACTGCTCATTATTGGGCTGAGCCCCCCCAAAGGTCAGATCCTAGAATCGCCCCTGCTTCAGCCACTGAGCTAATGATAGTATGAAGTACTAATGAAGTATTGGGTTAATTGAGTCAGAGTTACTTTCAAGGCAAATACATATTTACATTAAAGGCTTCTTGGTCTTCAATATATTTATCAAATGTAATAATGTTATAGTTTATTGGAAGAAATAACTTTGAAAATGAGGAGAAAAGGTAAAGTAGGAAAAAGTTTGTGCAACCCAGCCATACTGTTTCTCAGCAGTTGAAAGCTCAGTGATGGTCGTTGTCTTCTATGATCAAAGGTTTGAGACGACACCACAGCCAGGGCATGACACCTGCTGGTCTGGAGAGTCATTATTGACTTTTCCATCAGTCTGCATCCCCCTCAAACCTCTGAGGATGCCAGCTAATTGTAGTTTGTGGGCTTTTCTTAAACTTGTAGTTGCTGTTGGTCCTCTAAATGAGCAACCCACAGTCTGGTGTCGTAATGTGGGGTTTGGATGAAAAGGGGCTGGAGGCTATATGCAATCGACACACAGCATGGTAAAGGGGGTGTGAGGGTGGCTGGCTGGATGTCTCTTTCCACTTTCCCTGCTGGGAGCTGAGACTGTGCCAGAAGACATACAGTTCATACATATCTGTACATACATATCAGCCTCTGTAGTTAAATGTGTGTTGGAGACATAGTTGTGATGCTTAAAGAAAATGCACTTCATATGAGATGTGTGTGAGCATCATTTACATGAAATTACAGAGTGGGCACCCTCAAGTGTTTTTCATTTATTCCTCAAGGGTCCATGAAGGCACCGCTCTCATTTCAAATTGTGCAAACTGCACCTGGGCTTGCCACCATGGAGGCATCCAATTATGGACTGTGTGAAAATGATTGGGGTGGTTTTCTTTTAACCCTCCTTGACTTTAAAAAACGGCATTTTAAAATAATATAACATGTTAAGTATATTGTGTTAAATTGGTACAAGTTGTTCAATCGTGTTCCCCAATTTAAACCTTAATATCTCAATGGTTCTTCTAATGTGCACATTAATTAAACACTGAATATCTTACAGACACAGAGCTGTTGTCCTCTGCATATGGCAAAGTGCTCCTTTAAGAACCAAAGTTGTCGTTTTGATGTAACTATTAAATGCATAGCAAAGGAAGGATGGAATAAAGTATTAATTTAGGATGAAAAAAATAAATAAAAGACCATACACTCCTAAAAAAGTCAAGCTACCTTCAGCCAAAAGAAAAGATTTCTTTATTTGTATTATTTCTTTATTTTATTATTATTATTATTATTATTATTTATTATAGTCTTAACAAGTGTTAATTTATATTCCCAGACAACATTCATCTTCAAAAATCAGTAGCCCGTTCCTAAACTGGATTGCAGTCCACCCATTTAGTGACATAGAAAGGTTGGGGCCCTGCAGCACTTCTCCCACCTGGTCCCCATGTGAGCCTCTTATGCCAGTGCTCAAAGGGTTACAGAGGCATGGACTGGAATACAAAACAGCCTGGCAGTTGGCATGCCTGATGTATAACAGTATGCATTGCATTAAAACTGGTGCACACTTTAAGTCATTTATTAATTAATCTTATAGTCCAACAATTACGCTGTTCAACCTGTTTACACTGCAGTGGGCCTGCTGCAAATTGCAATCTATGAACTAATCTATAGTATAGAGACTATATATTAGTCTCATATGGTCTACTGCACATTATTGGATCGGGTTCTCCAGTACAAAAAGTGTTTCTCCAGTAGGGGGAGATAGAGGTATCCTGCAGAATGAGTTATTGGATAGACCGGAGATCTCTTTCATTCTTAAATAGCTGTTTTTCCAGGTATTTCAGTTTAATCATCTTTCATCTTCTGGTTTGTTTTCTATATGTGAATGGACGGAGCTTTGGTTCGAGCTCGTAAGTGCTGCCTGTTGTTCTTTATTTTTAGATGGAGTCAAATGAACTGAAAGTGAACTCTGCAGCAGCTGAAAGTGAATTTGATCAGATTTTAATGTTGTGAAGAAACTTGATTATTACTAGAGGAGAGTTTCTGCTTTGGCTGCTATGAACCAAGTTTAAAGAAGAGTAATTCATACATTGCATCATTGAATCAAGTGCATAATATCAACAAATTTAATGGTAGAAAATATACCAAGAGAGAATAATGTATAATTAATACATTGTACAATTATGGGTTGTTTTTATAATTTTTTTCTATCTGCAGTACTTATGGTTGTATTATAAAGAATGTGACATGTGAATATTTGTACATAAATTATAAAAAGGCAAGTTAAGGTCATTACTTATGTGTGTATCAAAGTTGCTCTCTAATATAACACCTAATCTGTTACACCTAATCATCAGTTGGCCTCATCAGGAGGAGTTTGTCGTCGGTAACCAACAGAGGCTGCGGCGATATTGTTTGTTGCTAACAACACTGAAGTCTGCATCACAACAAAGATGAAGTAAATGTTTCGCCACATTAACTGCAGTGCAGATATGAGGCTCTCATAAGGAGGGATGTCATCGCTGCTTTTTGTTGCCTTGTCAGACCGACAGGGAAAAGATATTACCAATGCTGCGGAAGAAATCACAAGTAATCACTCAACATATTACGATGTGTCACTGCAACCTCACACATCATTGTTTTCATTAGTTTTACTGACGTAATGTCATCTTCATTGTCCAGACAGATGGTAAAGCAGTCAGTTGCAGTGGCATCCATTATTCAAGTTTTTTCGCAGCCCCCAGACTCCGGAAAAAACGAACGAACAACTCCTTTTGTCTTTGTTTTGTGTGGCCTTGTGTTTTTAGGTTTACGTGTCTTTGACACCAACTGAAGCACCCCTAAATTTGATCCCGGCACCCTTAAAAAATAGTTCAAAGTAGTTTAAAAAATCTGTGTTTGACGAGCTCCCGCAAGCTAGCAAGTTGGGAAGTGGTCGTACCATGCCTTAAAAGTCAGCGAAGCTGTTTCAAACCTAAATGGGCATGAACAAGTCCATTAACCTCTTACATCAATATATATCTGAATGAGCTGTAGTTGACTTTGGTGAGAGTCATTTACAGCCATGTCTGACACATGTCAGCTAGCTTTAAAGGAGAATTCCGGCCAATTTTTACGTTAATCTTGATCGCTATAGCTACGTGAGTACTTTCGATAGAAAAAACCCCGACGCGAATCACTGCAGGCAATATGGAGAAGCTGCAGCTACATGTAGAAGCGTCCCCTGAGCTAAAACGGCAGTTGTCGGGGCAAGTTTTAGAGTGCCTTTGTGCCTCTTAACAGACACAAAATGCAATTAATATGTCTGTGCCACATGAACAGGGTCCTTACGTGTCAACAAGATGCGTTTTAAACTCAGACATTGTTTAAATTCACCTACCCTGGTCCCTGTCTCGATCCTGCCGGTAGCTAGCTTGCCCTACTAGCTGATAGCTGTTAGCCATTAGCCGCTAGCTGCCGTCCAGTGAGTGTATTCAGACGTGGTGTGGCTATGTCCTCCAGAGGACAGGTCATGTTACATCTTGAAGTGTTTCCCCCCCCTAAAAAAAACAGTAGTGCGGTAGTAGCTGCTAGCTGCTAGCTGCCCTCCGGTGAGTGAGTACAGCCTGATAGCCGTTAGCAGTTAGCTGCTAGCTGCCCTCCGGTGAGTGTATTCAGCCAGGCTTCTGTGATAATCATTCCAATAAAAATCCACAGAGCGGCCAAACATATCACCATTCTTTATTATTTGGATTTTCTATACATTATTAATTTGGTTAGCTGTTCAGTTGTTTTTTTCTGCAAGTTTTATTCAAATAGAGAATTTGAACCAACAGTAGACTCAATTAAAGACCTGTCTCAGAACATTGTCTCTATTATACCTATACTTAGTGTGGGAGGGAAGGAACAGGAATGACTCAGACCAGGGGCAGAGTCTATAAAAGGGTGCGGCGAGCTTACCTGGGCCTTTCTTCCTGCACTGAGACACACCTGAGGGAACAGCTGAGGCCAGTCTTTGTTTGGTGTTTGATTTGGTAGACCCTTTCTTAATATAAAATGTGCCTAAAAGCACGATTTTAGTTAACATTGACCTGTTTTATCAAGAAGTATGTTTTTAAACCACATTAAAGATTTGTTATTAAATGGTAAAACATGTTCTTTGTTAGATTTCCCATGTCATGTTTCGTGATCGACAAACAATTTGAGTGATTGCTTAGGCAGATGAGCCAATAAATAAGGTATGCTCATGCTGAATGCAAATATTTTTAAGTGGGTTTTTTAGTATATTTTATGAACATTGTTTTTTAATAATAGTAGATTCTAGTCAACTGGATGTCTCCGGATAGGGAAATGGGACTATCCTACCTACGAAAGGTACATTTATTTTATTTTATTGCATATCTTTTGCTAATGTGTTTGTGATGTTTTCCTCTGTAAAGCATTTTTTTAAAGTTCTAAACAAAGACACTGCTGAATGAGTCAACCAGTTGAAGATTTTTTGTGTACTTTTAATTAAGCTACTGGATGGCCGTTTTGTTTTCCTTTTGTGGGGTTTCTGCTGTGATTTAGTTAGTTGTAATTAAACTTTTTAGTGGTCGCTATTTATTCTTTCATGTTTTGTTAAAAAACATATTCATTATTAAATCACATTAGTTGTTTGTAATAATCAGCCTAAGTATGCAGCGCACAGATCATATTAAGCAGAGATAACAGAGATTAAGGATTTTAAGTTTCTGTATGGGAGGGGCGGTGTCATCTGTTTTGGCTGAATCGATACAAAGGCTCATTGGAAAAATTCTGAATAGTTTTAGTCCTAGTTAAAGTGCGTTTCGTTAATGTTTTGGGTGTGGATTTATGTTATGTTGCACCATGACCGAGACCCGGGTGGAGACTGATGGCTCCTGGGTAGTGAGAAGGTGTTCGGTGGCATAGACACTTTTTACGCAATACTTTACATTGGAAAACCACAATAATGTCATTTAAAGTAATGACAACAAAACTGTTGGCACATCCACATGATACAAGCCTTCCGTGATCGTGCACCACCCCCACCCCTCCTCCACGCAGTTGCTTGTAGCCAAGCAGGACATCTTTGTTAACATTGAAGGGTCGCCTAAAGTAAACGCCTCCAACATGAGGTTAAATACACCTTCATGTGAATATCAGTTGTGCTGCTCCTGAGCTTTTCCTTAACATTAGGTATACATGCCTTTTCTAAGCTCTTCTCATGCTGCCAAGAATATATTTTGGTGGAGTAATACTAAATCCTTTAATTATTTAGCCTTGATTTATTGGAAATAATTCATGCTTGAGATGCAGTCCAATCATATCGTCTTTAACACATTTAGACTTTTGAGACAGTAGGGTTTAGAAGAGGACAGATGGAAGAGACAGGATTCAAGCACTTGGATGTCTAGGTTGTTTTCTTTTCCAGAACTGTACATGAGCCAGAGGCATAGTGAGTGTATCAGTGCAGGTATTGCACTCAATGCCAAACAGCAGCTACAGCAGCATTATCTGCAGTTCTTCACCTTAATCCTTCAAAATTCCTCTCCCATTTCTGTATAAGTGCAGTAAATAAGTTTTTCCTGTACCAAAGTAGCCTATAAAGTGACCATGATATATCTGCGTGGCTTTGATAGAGTTGTCAATCGGTACCAATGTCTCAACCATTACCTGGCTGAGTGCAGTGAATTCTGACTTTCAAAACTCACTTTCTGAGCTGTCTTATACTGTATATATTTTTGGGTTTAAAAAAAACTTCTACGCGCTGGAATTTGAACATTGGTGCTCTTGGCATTGTAAAACTTTGCACCACCAAGGCTGAAATACTCCATTTCCAAGCCAGAAAAGTAAATGACAATACAGGTTTGTCATTTACTTTTCTGACTTGGAAATTGAATGTTTCAGCCAGCCAGCCAGCCAGCCAGTAAGTATTACTACATAGACATTTTCATGGAACTATGGGGTAATTTTAACTTGCATACGTCTCGGTAGTTGTCTGTGAATTTAAATCAGTTTAGAAGCCAAGACAACTACCAGGAATCTGTCAATACAGCGGTTCCTTAATCACCTCTACAGGTGAAGTCTGCGTTGCACCCTCAGAATAAACTGCCAGGAACACGTCCATCTTCATTTTGCAACGTTTAATAGAATAAATAGCCATGGTTCAATACAAGCATGTTTCTGTCTCTTTGTACACACACAATGCTCTTTCGCTTCTCTTAAGGGGAGACAGTGCAGGTGAATAGGAAAAAAAAATAACTAAAAGATATTACCATGAAACTTCCCCAGTTGATTACTTACATTAAGACAAATATCTTTTGTATTACAAGTTTTCTGGAATTTTACGTTAAAATATGAAAATGAAGCATTATCTTGTTAACTATGAGCTAATTTGAAAACATTTCCAGAACAGAAATCTGAACATTGGATAAAGCCAGGTTCAAAATTTTATTTTATTTTGTTGACATATTGGAGTCAAAGGTTTTTACAGAGGGAATTTTGGATAGCTCCTTTTATCACTGCATAAATCAGAATATGGCGTCAACAGCCATAAAAAAATCAATTTTCGCCACGAGATTTCTGAGCAGACCTGAGATCAGTACATTACAGTAGTTCAATTACATTTTATTCATAGTGTCAAATCCTAACAGAAGTTATCTCAGGGCACTTTACAGATAGAGTAGGTCTAGATCACACTATATAGGAGCGAAAGAGACACAGATATACAGATGTCTACTTTGTGCAGATGCACATGTAAATCTGAAGGGAAGAAACAATGGCTCTGACCTTGTGGTGCGCTGGCACACTGGGGCCTGAGTCATATTCCTTATCTACAGCTTATAAAAGATCCCAGTCAATAACAATAAACCTATTATGCCTGCTTTCCTTCTTCTTGTACTTGTATCAAAAACCGCTACTGAGTTTCCTGATGGGTGCAGGTGAAAGTGCGTCGACCATTCTGTGCACGTTGTTGACATATAATAATAATAAAGCAATGGACGGCAGGGGTAAAGCCGCCTGCAACAGACGTTCAATGTAAAGCGAACGGGGCAGGGATCATTTCTTGGTCAAAACTACAGCTGGCATTCTATTGGTTGGGGAATTTTGATACGGTTGTAACACAAAAAAATCCGCGAGCGCAGGAGGAATCTGAGAGGAGAAGATTTGCAAGCGCGCAGAATCAACCTGAGTGTGAGGAGAAGGGCCAAAGCTGAGAGCAGGAGATCTGTCCAAGCAACAACATATCTGAGTCCAAGCAGAAAGTTTGAGCACAAGCAGAGCAAATCCAAGCGCGAGCAGTGACTATTTGAGTGTGAGAGCAAGGTTTTGAGGGAAATCATTACAAAATCTGAACGATATATCAGTGAGAAATGCTCTCAAATTGAAAGAATGCGCTCTTGAATAAAGATAAGAATATATATATGTGTATATATGTATATATATATATATATATATATATATATATATATATATATATATATATATATATATATGTATGCATATGTGCATGTACATATGTGTGTATATATATATATATATATATATATATATATATATATATATATATATATATATATATATATATATACACATATGTATGTGTATATATGTGTGTGTATATATATATATATATATGTGTGTGTGTGTGTGTATATGTATGTGTATATATGTAGATATATATATATACACAAGATTGTATATCACTTGCTACACAGGCTAGGAAAGTATAGAACTTGGATGGATGAAAAACAGTATATTCTGTCTCTAGTAAAGAAACATGCAATACAGCAAAAATGTATAGTATATGAAAGGGTAGTCCTAAAATTGCACAAAACTAGCAGAAATATGAGTAATTTATCCATGATTTAAAGAAAAAGGCAATAAAAGGATGGATGATAACACTCATACACACACTCATCACATACACACGGAAATACAAACAAACTACTAAATACTAACTTTCATTAGCTTGTGATCTTACAGTGTTGAGATTCCAGACTAAATAGATAAGACATTTTTAGGCTTGGGTCACCATTATAAAAAAAAGATAGCCAAGATGGTTGGACTAAAGAACCACTATAAAACTTGCTAGAAGATGGAGGACTTAAATCCAATCATAAACTCATTCTCTCTGAACCTGCCATGCAAGAGGATTTTCATATCTGTAACTTAATTTGACCAGAAAAGTACAGGGTTATCCTGGCCAAGAAAGGAGCAGCACAGAGACGACAGAACATAGAGATTACAAAACTAAAGCCTGGTTCACACGGACGATTTTAAAATTGTCGGCCGATTTTCCAATCCAGAGAGACCCCACACACAGCGATAACAAATCACGGGTCTAACAGTTTTGGTCGTACAGTGTGTGGTGCGCAGCACACAGCAAAATCAACACATCACACACGAACCGATTTGACTCCCGCTGTTTTGATTTTCTTTCCCGGTGCTTTCCTCGCCGCCTCGTCACCTCGCTTTCTGATTGGCTACACGCCACAGTCCACAGGCTGCGTCCTTGTTTGTCCCCGGGGGACACCACACAAGAGGAGAAATCGGGCCAAAACAATCCAACATGTTGGATATCCCCGATTTGAGATCGGAGCGGTCCCGATGTCCTTCCGAGCAGACGAGAGCAGTCTTAACACACCACACACGGCAGGAATATCTGATCAGATTATTTCACGATAATCGGAGCATCCTTAAGATTGTCTGAAGGGGTGAATCAGGGCTAAAATCGGCCTAATTATCCTGCCGTGTGAACCAGGCTTTAAATAACATACATAATAAATAGATACAATATAAAGAGAGTGATCAATAAACAGTGAAGTTGCAGGCCGCTAAAACCACCTGGAGAGCTGAGGGAACTGCAATGTCAGGTTCGCTTTATCTGTGGGTTTGTCACTATGAGCGTCACCTTTAACATTACACATGACATTTTTTTCCATTTTTAATAACTTGATTAACCCAGATTTAACTCAATAAGATGATAAAGTTTTCAAGTGTGTTAAAATGTTTGCTTAAGGGATCCCTGCTGCATCTTGATGACATTGATTGTTTTTTAGAACAAGACACAGATGTGTGGCTGGTAATTGTAATGGCAATTTTCAATGATATACAATGTATAATATCAGAAAATACCACGTGAAGTAAAAGCAGGGCCAGTAACCTGTGTATGCCGTAGATGTAAACAATAGCTATCACCTCAAAGAGAATCATAGAGAACAGAATAGAAACCATATTTAAAACGTCACAACAGTAAATTCATCACTTGAATTGAATGCATATTTTTTCAGTCACCCAGGCAGCCAACACAAAGCATCAGAATGCTCAGTGGGGCTTTGAGAAAAAATCCAATCGAAGACCTTAACCCATGGGCTTACTATGCATGTAAGCAGGCAATGTGATGTTGCTCTCCTCTGACTGCTTTGTTAACTAAGAGCCACATGGGAGTAAAGCTAGGTGTTAAACCGCAAGAAAAAAGTCAAAATGAGGAAATAGAAATGACCTTCTGAGCAATAACCAGCAGTGTGTTGTAAAGGTCAGAATCAGGAGAGCAGGGAAATGGAACAGCCAAGACAGACATGGGAAAGTGAAAGCCAGTTGCACAAGATGTTCAGACAAACATAGAAAGCAGAAACTGAAAAGTGTCAAGCAAAGATTAAGGTAGCTGAGAGAAAAAGACAAGCCACCCATGGAAGCAGATTTGGAAAGAGCGATACACATGTGAAGGCATGAGAGGCAGGCAGAGAGACATCAGATTAGAACCACAAAAACAAGAGCACCTACGTACAGATACAATTCATTAATTGTGCACAGAGGAGATTACAGTGGGGTGTAAAAAAACAATTGAAGTTGAAGTTAGAGAAAATACAAAAATGTTGCCTTTACATTTATCACTGGAGAGTTTTCAACTTCAGAAGTTTTTCTTGCTTGATGCTAAGTGATAATTATTTTGTCTCTGTGCAAATAAAACCTCCCAGAAATATTGTCAGCAACTAGAAGGAAAAAAAGAAAGGACAAAATAAATTGGTTGGTGGAAATTTGTTTTTCCAGGAACAAAACTATAATAATAATGACATTTTTATTATTTGAAAGTAAAGTTTTGTGTTGTAATTCTGACGTAAACAGAAATTCTGGGGGGAAATCACATCTAAACAGATGGCTCCCTCTGTGACCTCGCAAAGGTGGTCTTTATTTAGCTGTGGCATGCCTGCTGCTGTGTTAAAAATGTGTCTGTGCTGTAGCAATTTGAATATACTGAAATAAATCTTTTATTCAGTCTAGTCCTTTAAGCCTACTGTGGTCTGTTCTTTCTTTTCTCCAAGCAGTACAGCACATGCTAGTAATGGATGGAGCTACCAAATTTACATGGTCTTTAAAGTGCTCATATTATGCTTTTTGGCTTTTCCCCTTTCCTTTATTGTGTTATGTATCTTTTTTGTGCACGTATAGGTTTACAAAGTACAAAAGCCCAAAGTCCACCCCAAAGGGACTTACCATCTCCAACAGAAAACACTGTTCACAAACTGCTCCAAACAGCTCTATTGTAGTCCAGCCTTTACTTCAGAGACAAACGTGGTCACTTTGTTACACACATTATAATGCTCACCTAGCTGCTAGCGTGGCACGCCCTCATACTCTGCAACTGACAAGCTAGCAGTACTTACTGAACATGTGCGACTCCCAACAAAGATGGAAGATGGAACAGAAGTGAGATGTCTCACTCTGTAGCTAAAACAGAGAGCTCAACACACAGGGTGAAAAGAGGAGCTGCAGCAATGTGCAGTACGACAAATATATGGTGTTTTCTGAAAATTAAACCACATAAACCTATTCTGGTACAACGTCCAAATACAATTATGAACCTGAAAATGAGCATAATATGAGCACTTTAAAAGAAAATTGTTTGACATTATGGGAAATTCTGGCATGCAGAAGGCATAATTCACCCATTTGTCCTTGGACATCAGAACACATCAGAAGGAAAAGAAGGGGATGTGAGTAATGGATAGACTAAGGTCAGATTGTAGGATCACCCAACTCTTCCTTTGATTTTTAAGACATTTGATTTGATTTTACACCACTGGTTCACACAGAAAGCTTATGTGGGTTTAGAGACTCATGTTCTTTATAAGCAAGTCTTTGCAGCATTGGATTATGGTGAGTTCTCTTTAGTTTATTTTGAACATGTTAAAACATTTAAATAAAATTATGAATACGAACATGTACATTTCAGTACAGGCAAAAAAAAAATCCTCAGCAAACATCTTTCAAAATTATAGTAAATGATCAAATAAGGATTTCCATGTTCAAAAAAGAGTAGGAAGAAGTTAAAAACAAACTTTTCTGGTCCTACCCCCTTTTTTACTTACTATTTTTAATGTTTAGTTAATTACAAAACAATCTAATTCTTCACTTATACCACCAGCTTTCCCCTACCAGTGTCCATGTTTCATCTGTTAAATCAAACCGAATAATAACCCATCCAAACTGGACATAATAAATAAGCCCAAGACCAATACACTCAGCACAATGGACCTTTTTCACAGCAGACATTATGACTTGTCATAGCAGGAGAAGCACAGCTGAAATTGATAACCTTAACGATGGCTCAATTCCATCAAGTGTCCCAGTAAGCTATTTCAGTGAATCAGCATGCACAATACCAGGGCCTCTCCTAAGTGGAATACAGCCGTCATTAATGGTTTTGAATACACCTGTGCTTTTCCTACTATGACACGTCAACATGTCTGCCGTGAAAAAGGTCAATACAATCACATCGAGTCCTTCTCGTACCCATTCAGTATATTGATTTTAAAAAGTCTCTTGAAATGGCTCTTTGTTTTACATGGTTTCATCTCTTCACTGCAGCTGTTCCACAAATGAACTCATTTGGCTGTGGTGCAGTGATATTTAGCATAAGTTCCTTTTTAAATACATAAGTTCCTCTTACTATAGACTCAAGTAACAACATCGTCATATCAATCTTTTCTTTATTTTAATTTAAAAAAGTTCCGATTTTACGAACTTAAGGCTGACTTTTTTCAGGGTATAGTACACTTAACTCTTCCCATGCTCCCCACTGTGGTTGTGGGTTTTTTACTGATAGTATGAAATAGTTGTTATGGAGAAATTGACCAGCCCCACTTGTGGTCAGTGTGCATCTTATCCTGAGGCAATGAATGCAAACTGCTGACCAAAGGTTTCATAGAAATGTCAACAAGTCTTGATACTGTGGAAGTGTTGTTTCCACTAATAATGGGCCAGCCTGGTGGATTTCAAAGACCGCACCAGTGGTTTTGCATGTCTTGGCCCATTAACTACAAATTGCATACACTTTGCTGTCAACCGTTTTCCAGAGCATACCCCAAGTTTCTAGATTGATTTCCTACCTGCCAGGCAGCCATTAGTTTCAGTTAATTTCAATATCCAAAAGAAATCCCACTTTGCTTTAGATAGGCAATCCATCAAAGTTAACAGCTTACTTCCTTTTTTTTGGTGTAAAAGTCAAGTTATAGAAATGTGATGATGCAGCTGTGAACCAAGATTTTTTCAAAACTCATCCCAACCGACTGCTTCACAGCAACCTTTGTTAATGCTAGAAATGTTACATGATCCTTTTTTTACAACAACACACTGGCTGTCACAAGCTTGAAAGGTACAGTAGCTGATCACAACTGCAGCACATGACAATAACATGGACAAAGTAAGGTGTTAACTGTAATAGATTACCTCTCCTAACCTAGTTTCAAGTTTTATTGGACACTGAAATAATTAAAAAAGCAATGGTGGCTGCCTGGACCGTGTTTAATTCAACCAATGTTTTCTTAAGTTATTGTCAAAGCACAAAGAGACTCAAAAGGAGGAGGTTTGCATAATGGTTTGTTTATTTTCAATTGGAAGCCCCAGATAACATTTGAATCAGTGTTATAGTGTCCATCAAAAATCTTTAAAATAGGCATTTACATCATGTTTGTCTCAGACATTCCTGCAAACAACCTTGTACGCCAAGATTATCTTACTGCTGCTGTGCATGATATTAATAATTATCCTTCTCCAATGTTAGACCCTTTGGCAGTGTATTTCCCTAATTTCCCACATTTGCTTATGTTTAATGTTCCCATGGAGGCGGTTGTTATTTGGCTAGATGCTGTTTCCAAATTCTTGGCTTGGTGTTCTCATTGCTTTCCAGTAACTTGTTGATCCTGACTATTCCCTGGAATTGCTGTTGCTTGGCTAAGGTCAGCTGAGCTGGTTGCTCTTTCTATGACTGAGCCACGTAGACACTCTGTCCTGCAATGGCACTCATGCAAAAAAGATTTTATGATGCAGCGTTCGCTCCTACAACTCTTGCAGATCTGTAACGGGGCCTTCACATGAAACTGAGTTCTTTGCTGTTTTTCTTCTGTTTCTCATTTGATCTATATTGCTGAATTAGAATAATTTCCCTGGTGCCCTCATTATAAACTTCAAAAATACTTTTGATTGAAAAAAAGGCAGCAGATTAACTATCCACCAAACTTTGTGAACAAGACTGCTCTTAAGATTGCTCTGGATTTCATCACACTTTCCCCAAAAAGTCAACATGCAATTAAGGCACTTTTATATCTTTGGAAAATCCATACATCTTGTTTAGAGTATGCTTACTGCAAAATAATGTGTGGGGGTACCGACCGACAGGAGTGCTTTATGAGTTCTACTGAGCTCATGAGAATGCCAACATGAGCATTTAAAGTGACAGCAGTGACTAGAATGCTAATTGTTAGCCCTTCCTTCTGCCTCTCAACATATTCGGTGGGGCTGGGCTGACTAGTCACACACATCAGTTAAAAGGCAAATCTGGGCATCTGATTCAAGTTGCTTGAGTGTCAGCACTGTTACTCCTCTGGGTTTGACAGTAACAGCTCTCCATATAATAGCCTGAGGCTGCTCCATGCCGAAGGGCGATTGATTCAATGCTGCTGTCCCAAGCCATGACATTAAAAAAATGTCCACACATTTAGACTCATCCATGGTTTATTCAGCAAGCTGCTAGCTCACAGCAGAGGCATACTGTAGGTTTTTTTTTCTAGCAGATGAAAGGACAATGATATCTCTTTGGGATGTGGGAGTTCATCACACTAGGTTCTTGTACTTGACAAGTGTTTGACACTCCTCTTCCAGTCAGGATATGGTTATGAATATTAAACTCTGTAGACTGGTGCAAGAGCGATATGGGTCTCAGTAGCTTCACTGCTGAAACGGCTGGCTCAACTGAGGCCTTTACTGCATTTCATCAATAAGAAATTATATCCTTAAAGTGGCACTCAATCAATATTTTTATATTAACAATAGACCACTTCACTACTAGCATGCAAAAGGATTTGCTCATAGTGATGAACCTGCAGAGAATGATCAACTGTCTCTGCGGTGACCTATAGCACCACAGAGCTAATTACCTTCGCCAAGAACATAATGCTTTTGGTTCAGATTGTCTGTCTGTCTGTCAGCAGGATCACAGAAAAACTACTGGCCCAATTTTCATGAATCTTGGTGAAAAGGTGTAGCAGATGCCAAGGAAGAACCCATTACATGTTGGAGTGGATTGGCCTGGCCTTGGCAGAGGTCTAAAGAACTACACCCGCCAACCGTATCACCACGCAGAAGGAAGCATAGTCATGGACAAGAGGCTCGCGCAAGACGTAAACATTAATGGCGTCCTCATCGGCTGGGCTGTGGCGTTAGCTAGCTCAGATGAGCTAGCAGTATTGGTTAGCTACAGTTACAGCTCAGCCAAGAAGGATGAGCCTCTCATCCATGAGTACGCTTATATGCTTGTAGAAAGAAAATAGTCCCTACATGAAATTGCTCATAACCAGGTCTGTGGAAGTAGCCTGTTGAGTTTTTCTTTTTTTTTTTTTGGCACTTTGAGCACTACAAGCCAAGTGTTATCTAGTTGTATTATATTGGAGAGAAGGCAGACATCTCTGCAGCTGATTTCGCCAACACTGGGCAACTCACACCAAAACAATCTAGTTTCACAAACAGTGTAAGAGGAAATAAATGTAATTTAGATTTTGGGGTGAATTGTCCCTTAAAAAAAATATTTTAAATACCTAACACTTACATGGTCAGTGATTTAAATTCATTAATTTTTTAATTATTAATCTAAAACTATTCAAATCAGTAAAGCATATTGTAATTTCCACCTCTATTTTTTGCTGCAGTCTAGAGGATGGATACCCAAACCGAGCCTGTTGGGACCCAACGGTACCCGACGGGCCGGGCCGGGTTCGGACAGAAATTTAGAAATGATGTTCGGGTTCGGGTCGGGCTCGGTCACGTCAGCGCGATAAGGCATTGAACATTTTAAATTTAAAAAGCTTATTATGTAGGTGCGCGCCTGTGTTTACATGCACTTGTTGCCCCGGGTGCGCTGATGCGCTCATCTGTTGACATTACCGAATGCCTTCCTACAGTTAAGCGGGCTTTCCATACAAACAAACGTATGTGTCATTAGTATGGTAAAAAAACAAGATTTTAACTGTGTCTGGCTCGGATCGGGCTCGGACATAAATATCTTAATGCCTGTCGGGCTCGGGCCGGGTTCGGTTACTGCTCTGTCGGACGCGGGCCGGCCTCGGACAGAAAAATGCGGCCCGATCCGCACTCTACTGCAGTCTGAGCCGGTGCTAAATTTCTTTTGTAAAATTGACTCAAAACTAGTACTGAGATTGCTTTGGATAATGGCAGACATGGGTTTTCAGGTCTCCTCTCAAGTTAAAAATATGGTTATGAAATACTTTAATTATTTAAAATGTATGTGCTTTGATGTCTCATCAAACCAAAACTCTTTTCAACATTATCCCAGCAATAAAGGCTGAAGTAAAGGTGACCTGGATGCTATTGTTCTCCCCAGTGAAGTCAGATTAAAGCTTCATGTATATAGGATGGAGGTGACCTAGCCTGGGGCTAAATGATCTCTGTGTGTCCCAGAAGTGATTGTTATCCAGCAGTGAGAGGAACCTGTCGCTGAACTGTTATTTCACATGCATTTTCAGACTGAGGGCAGAGTAGTAGCTACCTACAAAGGAACACGTTTCCCTAGTGTTTTTAAGCATATATTCCTGCAATACTATGGGCTAATGTGAGATATAGCTCACTATGCTGCCACAACCAATCTGCCATTTGGTTTGGAGTTGCTGTCGATAGGGAACAGAGCACAGCGAATCCATAATGATACAACACTCTATTGTGGCATGCCATTATAACTGTATACTTTTTAATGTTTTATCGCAGATAGAACTAACCTGCTGTTCTCGCACAGCTGTTGTATGTGAGTGTCTCTCAGAGAGACTGTAAGCATAGCAGTATCTTATAAGTTCAATCAGTTCCTTGCTTTCTCATGCACACCAACCCAGATTCCATTGTCAGAAGTCGGAATGCAGGAGTCAAAGACAAAGCATAGCCTGAAGGCAAAGCCAAGTCTGCCTCAGAAAAAAAACAATGGGAAGAGCTCTTTCTTGCATGTATTTTTCTCATGCTTGCAGCTTAGTATCATATAGTGTGGAAGGGCTGGGTATGGTATGGGTGATTTATTAGCTTCTTAGACAAGAAGCTGTCTCTTTGAAGACCATGACTATGTTATCCAGCAACTCCGGAGGCTGTTTTTTTTTTAGCTATTTTATTGTTTTTAGCAATTGTCTATCTTGTTTATTATCTCTAGTGTACAGTTGTGGCACTCACAATTTCATTGTATGGGTCTAAATAGATATGTCTTAACCATAAACTGAAGGTCCTAACTTAAAATCTGTTTGATGACCAACATTGCTAAACCTCGATGTATACGCTGCATACATATTTTTTTTATTATTATTTAAATAATCTCGACAGGACGATATTAACTTGATTAACTGATAGCACTTAAACATTTGACACTGTTTCTGTGATGTGATTTATTTTCTTCCAGCCAGATGTATCAGTGCTATCAGATTTATTTTCCTGTGCTGGCAGCATCCACGTTTTTTCGTTTGAGTGTTTAATTTATGTAAGCAGGGGGAGTGATGAGAAGTAATTTGAGTTGTAGCCTCAACACCTGACGTAAGTAAAACAAAAATGCAAGAATTTTCTTTTTTTCTTGCCCTCTGCATATGTTTCTTTCTCTTTCCAGACCAAGGCTGTTGTAGTATGATAAGGTGGTGTAGGATAGGAGAGTAATGATTTTCCTCCCCCCTTAGATGTTCCCTCTCTTTTTTATGGTTGACCCTTAAAAATGTCACTGCAGCCCAAGAATCTCTGTCATTTCAATCTGCAGCATATAGATTATTTTATGGAGGGAAGCTGGGGGCACTTTCATGCTTCCGCGATTGACTGTTTGATTTAACCCCTGCATCTGACCACACCCTTCCTTGCCTCTTGTGCTAAGTCACCAGTATTGTAGTGCAAGCTTTACTTTATTTTTAATATGTCTGATAGAAATACACAACACATTGTAGTTTTCTTCCGCATGCTCTCCTAAATGCTAAATGCATGCATACGACATGGATAAAGAAACACTAATGGGTGAAGGGAAGAGGCCAGACAAAAAGTCATAGTATAGTATGTCGAAATAATCAACAAAAAAGTCATAGTATAGTATGTCAAAAAAAACAATTAAGAAAAAAAGTCATAGTATAGTATGTCGAAGAAAGAGAAAAAGTCATAGTATAGTATGTCAAAAAAAGAAAAAAGTCATCATCATTGTACCCAAAATGAATTTTGCCCAGGGGACAATAAAGTGTATCGTATTGTATCGTATTGTATCGTATTGTATCGTATTGTATCATATTTTAAAAAAAGTCTGTATGTCGTAAAAAGTCACAGTATAGTATGTCGAATAAAGTCATAGTATAGAGCAGATGGGGGCCAGAGGCTGAGAAATACACCAATAGAGAGATAAAGCAGTGTTTACTTAAATCATTTCTTGATAAATGGCCTGGAGTGGGTATGTGTGGGCTCACTTGTTTATTGTCACTGCTCTTTACTTGTGTTAATTAAGACATCTGCTCATTCTGCCTGCAGATACAACTCCTTCACTGTTCTGTTGAATGTCAATATGGTGTGCTGGTTAATGCAAGGAGCATACAATGAAAGTTCAGTGTAGGCTGGATGTGTGATGGCACATGGCTCTTTCTCCACCGTCTATTACTGTCAAAGGCATAAATCCTGTAGGTGATTATTTAACAGAAATGCATAATTTAAAATGATGTCTGTATGCTGTTTCATATTTTAAAATGTCACTGACTGTTGCAGAGAAGAAGTCATTTTAAAGACTAACTGTATACCGACACTTTTACCCAGGGCAAATTACAATTAGAGATCAGGTAAGGGGTCGGTTGCTTGCTCAGGGATACTTGCTCAGGACACACATCTGTCAATAGACATTGATTGTTGCAAGATGAAACCTGGAACTTTCAGGTTACAGGACTGTCTGTCTACCCACAAGGCTGCTAAATAAATGATGTGGGAAGAGCAGCAGAAAAAAGAATGGAATTGATAACTGAAAAAAAGAGATTTTAGAAGCAAAAAAAGAAAACCTGCCTGTAAAATGTGCTTTAAAAATTATTCATTTTAGAAATGAATGTGATAGCCTTACCTATAGCTGATAATGCAGGGTCTTTCGGAGTACTGAGAGTTGATAAGACCTCATCAACTTTTGGTTTTCAGCCAAGGCTTAACTTGCAGCTTGCCCTCCCTGCTGATCAGAAGGCACCTCCAGTATAAAAAGTTTGAAATCCCTAAAAACTGCAAAGTAACACAGGCAGGCCTAAGAAAATCCAGAACATTCTCATTCCCAGGTCATCAAATACCAACGCTCAGCGCCTGATACCGACGCACAAGGCACCCTTTAGTGTCCGTATGAGACGCAGCGGGCTTTCCACTAACTTCAATGTGAACCCATCTGCGTCTATATTAGATTCTCTGAGCAATTGGTCCAAAAGTAAGGTGATGTAGTATAAAGAGTGACAAATCCTGCATAGGGAGGAGGTCAGGGTGGATGGATGTGTCAAACAAACACATGACTTTCACCCAGGAGACAGCAGTTTGTGTCTGTGTGAAACCTAAAGTTTGTGACTTGTTTACGTTGACTACTTAACTTACATATGTTAACTTAAGTTACATAACAAACGTATACTTATTTTAACCCAAACAATGATTTATTCCTAAAAATAACCATGCAGTTTTGTTGCCTAAACCTAACAAAGTAGTTTTGTTAGAATTCATAAAGTTACAACTGCTGTCGGTGCAGCCTCGTAGTTTGACACAAAGTACCCAGTGCGTTAAAAAGTGAAGCCAGAGGGCACTGATTAAGCGTCCATATGTGACAAGTTGGGAATGAAAACATGTTGGTAAATCACATTGAACACAAATGTAGCTTAACTGTACCGGAATAATTTTCCAATACTAAAACATATAAATATCTGTGACAGGGGCAGTAAAGGAAACTTTACTCCTTCCTTACTCTCTTACGATATTATGATAGTCTTTGAGAGCAATTTATTGAAAAGCTCATTGCTTTATCTCACCCAGCTGTCCTGTTTCTGCAGTAAGTATAAAGTTTCACAAGCCTGTGATTATCATAGAGGTCATAGCAGTCATTTCATCCAAGAATGTTAAATGATTAAACTAGCATCGCACTGTTCAAATGGCCGATAAACCCACTCACATTTCCACATCAGAGTCAGAAACACTTTGACATACCAAGCACAATGGGCACACAGGCAGATGAACCTGGCTAATTGGTGCCGAATGCTGACAAATTGGAAGACACTTATACAACACCAGCACACAGGGTGCATCAGAAAACATAAAAGCTTTATATGCAGTGTGGTGCAGACCAAGATAAGATGCCTGAAATGAATTATTTCAGAGAACATGTGAAGATCAAAGAAAAATATAATATTTTAGTGTCCTAAAACACAAAAAAATAGATACATTTGTCAGGTTTTGAGATTCTTTCTGGTCTTGGTATTGTCAACAATTAAGCAACCAAAGACCTGTCAATGTTAAGTAATGAAAGCCGTAAAAGAAAGTCTATACTCATCTTGGTTTGAGCATCTGGCTGCTAAGAAGAAGCAGTGGAGGGTGGCTGCACTGATATATCCACCTGTAATATGACAACGTTTTTATTGATGGATGACATGACCTGCTGTTTATGCAAACATCCATCCAGGTTTAAATATGTTAATATCCTAGTTGTTGCAATTTGGCTTTTATTAGCCATGCTAGCGGCTTGGCTCTAAGGATGACTTTGTGTTCTAGTAGACAGTCTGCCACTTTGATCCAGACTGAGATATCTCAACCACTATTGGTTGAATTGCCATGGAATTCTGTACATACATTCATGACCTTCACAGCATGAATGCTAAATGTGATCCCCTGACTTTGTCTGACATTTTGTTACTAGACCGTTATCTTGCAAAATGCCTGATTTTTTCTGGTGAATGTCTAGCAGCGAAACATTGCCATTAAATGTATCTTTACAAGTGTGCGGGTGTTTGTTTGCAACTTTTTACCTATTTGTCTCTTTCCTACGCACCTGTCTCAAAAATAGATCAAGAAAATAATAAGAAAATATTGTTTGTTTTGAATTTCTCCAGACAAACATTTTTCTCCACAGAAAGTCAAGTGCAGGCTAATGCAGAGCCTTCTAAAGGGACTGGTGGAATGGAACAAATGAACATGAAACCCCCCCCCCCCCCCCATGTTTTATGCTTGCTGTGCATCAGAATGTCTGAGTAAATATTATGTTTTTTTCCACATGAAAATGGGATTGTTTAATATCTATGAATAAAACTGTGCAGCCATTAACTGCATCTCTGTGGATCTGTTATCAGCCGTGTGTGGTAAACAAACTCTTCATCAGCTTTTTTTGTAGTTTGAACAAATGGGTGCAACACTGTAGCATTTTTCTCTCTTCACTCTCAGTTTTTCTCAATACAGAAACAAACTTGCCATCACTCTCTATCACAGAGACCTGCAAAGTAATTTGAGAGAATATAGAAAATCAGGAGCTGAAATAGAAGTGGACCAGATAGGTGGAGTAAAAATGTGGCCACATTTAGAAAGTAAATTACAACTCGTAATCTCAAAATAAGTCCTGGAATGCATTTAAGAGCCCAGATTGGTGATGTCCGAGAGACTCGGTGGGGGGATGTGTCCTTAAAGGAAAACACTGTGCCATGTGTCCATGATCCACTGATGCTGATTAGAGGATGGGGGCAGTGGATGTCTTGAACCAGATAGGAACTTTTGATGTTTACAGTAAGTGAAGAATTTTCTTCTGAACACCAAAGCTAGTTGTGGGTACAAAGCCTATATAGTGCTGAATTAATCTTTATTCAGCCCTAACACTTTCTCGCCTCTGATCCTGCATCATCACGATCTGGTTGTTTAGTGGCAGTGCAAGAAAGGAGGGGAAATGAGTCAGGAACAGATGTGAAGGTAAAGCAGTGTGGGCCACAGCAGAAGAGCCTGTTGTGCTTGTGCAGAAGGAAGGCTGCTTTTTATGGACAGCCACAGAGAGGGAAAGGTTGTTTTTTAATGAGAATGTATCCACATGTTGAATAATACCATACAGCCAACTGCTACAGTACACTGTCCTAGTGGTTAGCGGTTAAATGCATCTGGTAGCCCACAACCATTCTATCTTTTTTTAGAATATACTTGCTCAGAATGCTGATGATATAAATGTATTGTACTTTAGGTAAGAACTAGGCATTATAATAATTACAGTACCATGCACATTAGCATCCATACTAACACACAGCAGTCCCTGAATCCAACCAATTTTATACAGCATCTGTTCTTCTTTTGATCATCACTATGCCGTTCAACATAGAACAGTCAGGCTGCACACAGTGGGATTGCTTTGGCAGATGTCACAATCTCCCATGTTGCAAAACGGTCCCTATCAAATGGCGGTAAAAGTTTCCCATGTTTGTTAATCATTCTGCTCGAACCAAACACAGTAACCAAATGTGTTATCTGTTCTGTGTCTTATATTCTCTCATTTTCTATGCAAGGAGATCAGTTTTCTCTTTGTAGATGCTCTCTTTGCAGAGCTTGTTATCATTAATTTACAATAAGAGAATACATTACAGATGCAATGTTGCATTTCAAGTGTTGTGTTTGTGCATTTCAAGTGTTGTGTTTGTCTGAGCCTTTAGAGCATAGATATCCAGAACCAGTTTCAAACCTCTTTCACATAATGGCTCTCTCCTATTCCCCATTTGCCACAACTAGTTTATACATACTTGTATTAAAAAGCATATTCACTGTTTGAATTCAAAGGGCAAACGTATTGTTAATGCTAAAAAAAATGCATTCAAATGCATCAGGGATACAAAACTGGACTAATTGCTTCCTTAAAGCGACACGTGCAGGTAGAGTCCGTGGCCTGAATCAGGTAGAGAAGTGCTTATCCAATATGTCCTCATGTTCTTATTTCCTTGTTGGGCTGGTTCTTTGCTGCTCTGTATTCCTCTCTATTTTATGCCTTGTGAGCTGCCTCAATGTGTCTCCCTTGCCTGAGCTCTTTGGTAAACCATGGTTTGTGGCTGTAGCTCACATGAATGCAAACAAGATCTCTGAAACCACAGGATTTTCCAACCTTACTTTATTTCTGATACTGCAATACCTTATACATCTCAAAGCAGGTCATCATATACTACTATACAACACATAGACATGCATGTGTTAAAAACTGACCATTAATTGAATGTTTTCATGTGCACTATAGCTGCAGGATCAATGCATGAGATGAGAACATCAGACATGGAATTCACCTCTCATTGTGTATGTATAAAAACAGATTAAGTACAGATATTCAGATATATGTTTTGCCATATCCTCAGCCCAAAAGGTTAGCCTTGTATATTCATATTGTAGAACAGACTTTTCAGCAGCTATGCTGGTATGCAGTGACCCTTGTTGCCACAACATTTAATGTGGTCAAAGAACCTACATTCAAGGTCAATGCATTTATGGTTTTAGAAGAGGGCTGGCTTAAAAGAAATTTGCAGTGAAAGTTTGGACCTGGATCTTAATTTAAAAAGTTTGCCTATCTCTGTGTGTGGGAGGAGCAGGCTGCAGGCTGCAGGCTGCAGAGCGAATGCAGCACCAAAGGGGCGCATTATTTAAGGGGTTTGTGGTGTGTAACTCAGAATGTGGATGCGAGAAATATCATAAGAACAAAACTACAATGTGGGGATTTAACCAGTGCTTGTACAGTGGATTCCTTCCATATGGAGTTATAATATTTTTTATTCATTGTGAATTTATCAAACTATTTATGGTTGTGACTTTTTTCATTAGAGGTATTTACGTTCTGTAATTACCTTAAGGCAACCAGATTTCTGAGACAAAATCATCAACATTTTTAGCTTAGAAGCATAAATACCTCCAAAACAGGTAATGTTTTCATCTTTGTAAACTTAAAACGGGGACACTGCCCCAGGGGCGTCACTAGACCTAGAGCTGCACTGGGGCACAAGCCCCCCTAGGGGGGTCCATGGGCATGCTCCCCTGTAAGAAAATCTTGTCTATTTTAACATGTAAATGCATCAATCTGGTGCACTTTGAAAATAAATTCAGACAACCAGCAGGGGGGTACCTCAATTATACAAGTTATAATTGAGGTAAGTTTGGAGACACTACCTTATTTAATCATTAAATTAATAAATATTTTTGTTGTATCTATTTTTGGTGTTGTAGTTTGTAGATGGTCCGTAAGCACTCGTATTACTTCCGTCTCACCGCCGGCTGTTCGTAGAGATCAATGTTATTTCTCCATGTTGGAGAACGGCTCGTTTTGATGAAAATGAGTTTGTGATTTAATAACATTTTGCTGTAGAGTAATTGATCCCTGAAGTTTGAATCTGTGAATATCTTTCTAACTTTACCGAAGTTGAGCTCTGAGCAGCGGTTGCTCTGTCTGTCTTGAGCCTGCATGTGTAGGGTGAGCGACTATACGTTTGGTCAATGTTTTCTTTGTTTCATTCCAATTTCGGGTCTGTTAGTCACAGTGAAAACTGGGGACATTTCAGGGGACAGTTCCAGCCGGGGACGTCTGGTCACCCTAAATTACCTCCCTACATAGGTATATCTGTTTTTCTGTGTGTTGTCCAATGCAACATGTTACCTTTTCAACTTTATTCTGTACCTTGTAATTATCTGTGTCATTTGTATACATGTGGGAATGTTAATAACAGGAGCCGTCCACTCAAATTGTTAGCACCTAGCTCTGATGGTTAGTGTTGGCAGGGTGTATTGAACAAGTTCTGGATCAGGAGGAGTCACTGCAATTCAGTCATGTACTGAACACTGGTAAATGCACTCTGTTCAGCTTGTTCAAATGGAAATTCAAATACCGTGGATAAGTGCTTTCTGATGGAGACAGAGGACACAAGAAGATATAGTGTTTCCTTACACACTCCTGGCAGCTCATAGAGCTGGTGGGGGAAAGTGGCATCAACAGGCTTCTTTGGTGATTGACACATTTTGGCTTGAAGTCAAAGCATTTACAGGTTCTGGGGGATATAGGTATTTTAAAGAATCAGCACAGGATGTCGTTAGGCCATTCACTCCATATTAAATACTGAGAGAGAGAGAGAGAGAGAGAGAGAGAGACAGGGAGAAGTTACACCAATACATGAGATGTTTAAAGCCCTTTACCAAACTTAAAGATGTGAGCTCTGGTCTGATCTGTAGATGCACAACAGCAGCGTTCAATCCTTCCTGGCAGTTAATGTGGTAATGTAATCAATCAACTTTTTAGGCAATACAGCTGGTGTTGAGTTCACTGTGCATATTTTTCATTTCATGCATATGCAAAGCAGGCTGTCAGTGTCTGAAGCAACGAAAAAGGCGTCCTTCCACGTGTTTGTATAACGTACCGGGGAGAGCAGGCAGTTACACAGGGTTTAGCAAGTAGTATGTAAGGCCGAAAATTCCGCGTAGGGAGGTTGGTTGGGGTGGCGGATGAGTCAAACACAGGACTTTCACCCAGGAGACCGGGGTTTGTGTCCCGCTTGTCACGTTTCCTAAAGTCGTTTCTTTTTTAACTGTCCCGTTATTCCCCCATGTCACGGAAGCGTAAGCCCACCCACAACCTTTTCCTAAACACAACTGTCCCGTTCTTCCTGCGCGTCACGGAAACGTAAGCCCACCCACAACCTTTTCATTAACACAACTGCGTCAAAAGGGACGCCAATAGTCCCGACCAAGCGCGTTTAGTTAAAGTGTGTTATATGACGCTAAAGGAGACTTTTAGCGTCAATAACAACGGCAAAGGCACCTGACCAAGCATCCGTATTTTACAAGATGGGAGTGAGAACCTGTTGGCATATGGGAAAGTTAAAAGGGTTCTTTCTACTAAGCAATTGAGGTTAACATTTTCGTTTCATTTTTTTATTGGGTGGATTGTTATACAATTTGGTAGAGATATTCTTGGTCCCCGGAGGAGGACTTTGGTGAGCCACTGACTTTTCTTCTAGCAACCCTAGCACGTCAAAGTTTTCTCTCATCCAGTAAAACATCTCAACATCTAGACCAGCACATTTTGTACAGGCGATCACGGTTCCCAGATAATGAATCCTAATGACTTTGACTCCTGGATTTTCCTCCACCTTTACTATAAGGTTTGGTTTAGACATCCATGTCCATCTCAGGATAAATTATAATAACTTTGATGATCCCCTGCACCACCATGTACACATCCTAATTGGTCGTTTATTGCCAATTACCTGCAGAACTAAGAAATTCCCATCAGTATCATCTATACTTTGGGTTTAGGTCTTATTAGTAAAGTTTGCATTCCAAACTAAGATTATAAACACTGCACCTGCTAAACATGAGCATGTTAGCATTGCCATTGTGAGCAACACGGTCACTATCTAAGCCTCACAGAACTGCTAGCATGGCTGTAGACACCTAGTATTGCTATTGTGCATTTGGCTTCTGTAACTATTGGATGAATGAATGAATAAATTAATCTCAATTCATTTTACACAATACTTTAATAGGATCATCCAGCATGTCTTGTCTGACCTGGTTTATCAACTGTTGCGAAAGCTTAAAAAGCTAAATAGTCATTTTTTTTGTGGACCTTATTATGTAATTCTGTTTTATCATTTCCTTGGTTTCAGTTGCTGAGTTGCTTATTGACTCTGACTGTTGCATAACTTTACAAATCTCTCTATGCACAGTAACATAATCTAACACAGTAAGAAAATATGTTTTCTCAAGTGGCCTTTGCATTAAATGCTTTAGAATCTCATTGCTTCATTAATCTGTTTTTCAATGCAGCATCACTACGTTATCACTTTTTCTCCGACAATGCTGCTCTCAGGCAAATCCCAGTGCTAATATACACCTTTTGAGCTCTCCTTCCTTCTCAGAATATTGCTAGAGGGCATTCACAGTCGCTGACTGCAAAATTGGCTCCAGCCTTAATAAATCTGGCGCTAATTACACACAGATCACTGGTGTAAATTGAATGTATGTAAATGTAGTGCTGAATATTTATCAGAGGCGTGTAAAATAATAACATCTATTCAGAAACACACAAGCTGGAGATGGACGACAAGCCCTGGTCTGGTACAGTATCTATAGCAACTGGTCTGTCATCATGTGTAAGCAACAAGTATCGGTACAGGAGAAGTACATGAGAAGAGTAGGGAGTAGTAGTATAAGGGATGCATTTTTATGTTTGACCTTCTGGCTTCTGTCAATTAGAGGAAAAGTACGTGAGACCTCTCTTCCAATTAAGAAAGAAATGATTCAGGATATGGCTTTTTCCATGCAAATGAAATGCAATTCAGCCACCCACATTTGCATTTATAGTGTTTCAGTAAGCTTGTTTAGTTGTGTGTTTAATCATCTGGGATATTTAGAGGAAAGAAGAGGCTCATTAAACTCTTGTAAATTATTGTATCAATATAGTTGAGTTTTATCGATGCAAGCAAGAGGAAAAGGGGAAAACATGTTGAGACTCAAAGTTTGATGAGGTTAAGTTCATGCAAGTCCGTTACATATCCAAACTGGAGAGTGTCAAGAATTAGTGAGGTTTATAACAATAATTTGGCTGATACAACTGTAGACATACTGGATGTAAATAACAGCTGGAATGATTAATTTACTCCAAAAAGTGACACACTGAGCAGAGTGTGTGTAGAATGACAAGTAGGCTGGTGAATATATTGAGTCAGATTTCATTATCAATGGAATTACTCTCTTCTCTGTTATTGCAAGTGTGATAAAGACCAGCCACAAGGTTGCTGAACCCATCCACTGCTCTTGTGAACTGCTTTTTTTAAAGATCCACCACATAAAAGACAAAGTTTCATGGACATGATTTTTTTTAGGCTGGCATTGAATTTCAAATCTTGGGATATATAACAACGTACGTTTATTTGCTAAGTCCATTAAGTGCTGTGGTTTTATACTTAGTTCTTGCAAAGCACGCTGCGTACAACTTTCTTATCACAAAAAGTTTTTTTGGGTCAATTTCATCTAGTAGAATCAAATATTCCTCTCCTTTAGCACTGCAGTTCTGTGTGCATGTCACATTTTATTAGTCTAACTACCATAAATATCAACACAGTAATAATTAGATAACAAAATTAGAAAGTAGTTACCCATCACTTAACATGTAATTGTACTGGCTCCAAAATAACATTTACATATCTGCATGCAATCATTTTGTAAAATAATAAAACTATGTTATCACCTTAATGAATATTTTGCTTAAAATCATTATTTCACACTTACAACTCCAGACCATTCAGACAGTTTCCAGACTGCTCTCTCTCCCTATCTTTCTTTTAGAGATTATTTTTTTCCCCTTTATTTGAAAGTGGATAGATGTGAAAGGGGTAGAGAGATGGGGGATGACACGTAGCAAAGGGTAGCAGGTCAGATTTGAACCCTGTGCCGCTGCAGGACTCAGCCAACATGGGGCGAATGCTCTTACTGGGTGAGCTAGAGGCCGCCCCTCCCTATCTTTCTAAGATACGTCGTTATACTGCAGGAGAATACATGTCTCTCGGCTCTTTCAAATACAGTCAAAGGACCTTTCTGACAAACAAGTCCCATAGGTAGAGGCTAACTTCTTGGATGGGCATCTGATTTCCCCAGGCAGCGTTTTTCTGCATCAGGATCCTTAGGCAAAATTCACAATTGAGTTTTTGACACATTGAGATTTTTTTCTACTTATGTACGCAATGCATTTGTAAGTTATAAAAGCACAGCATTACACTTTTGTGCAAAAGGCTTTCATAATTCCCTTGCGATATTGTAAATCCCATTTTGCAGCATCATATGATGTTCTGTCAGTGAAACAACATGACGGTACTGACCCCCTCCTGGACCCCCTGCAGTTTACCTACAGAGCCAACAGGTCTGTAGACGATGCAGTCAACTTGGCCCTCAACTACATCCTCCGGCACCTGGACTCCGCAGGAACCTACGCCAGGATCCTGTTTGTGGACTTCAGCTCTGCCTTTAATACCATCATCCCGGCTCTGCTTCAGGAGAAGCTCTCCCAGCTAGGCGTGCCTGACTCCACCTGCAGGTGGATCACTGACTTCCTGTCTGACAGGAAGCAGCATGTGAAGCTGGGGGAACACATATCCGACTCACAGACCATCAGCACTGGATCCCCTCAGGGCTGTGTTCTTTCCCCTCTGCTCTTCTCCCTGTACACCAACAGTTGCACCTCCAGTCACCAGTCTGTCAAGCTTCTGAAGTTTGCAGACGACACCTCCCTCATCGGACTCCTCTCTGATGGTGACGAGTCCGCCTACAGGTGGGAGGCTGACCACCTGGTGACCTGGTGCAATCAAAACAACCTAGAGCTCAACGCTCTTAAGACAGTGGAGATGGTTGTGGACTTCAGGAAGAACTCAGCCTCACCTGCACCCATCACCCTCTGTGGCTCCATAATTGACACTGTGGAGTCTTTCTGCTTCCTGGGAACTATCATCTCCCAAGATCTCAAGTGGGAGCTGAACATTAGCTCCCACATCAAGAAAGCACAACAGAGTATGTGCTTCTTTAGCCTGGCTCCGCCCTCCTACTTACTTCTGCTCAATTTTCATTTCCCTTCAGTACTCCGTCTGGGTTTGCAGTATATTCTTGGGTTTTCTCTGGTCAAATATTTGACGGTCCAATCAGTGAACAGAGGGAGTGGCTGAGAACGATGACGTTGAGGACATGCGCTAGAAAGATGCGAGCGAAGCCATTCGGTCCGTTGTGGCAGCAACGCTGCCGAATATCCAGAAGTTAAAGCCCGAGCAAGAACAATCTTTGCTGAGTTTTGTTGCTGGCCATGATGATGTTGCCCTCCTCACGGGTTCGGGAAAAGTTAGATTTTCCAGCTCGCTCTGTTAGTGGTGAAGGAGTTGGCTAAGGCTAATGCTAGTGATGCTAATGCTAAATATAAGCCGATAGTTGTTGTCGGTCTCCCCTCTTGTTGCACATGCGCATTACATACGTCACGACCAAACGTTAACGATTGGTTATGGCAGATCCAGAGTGGATCTGGACAGATCCAGAGCCTTTAAGGAAGTTAACACTTGTCAATGGAGAGAGGCCAGACTCTGTACAAATGAAATGTACGAGAGTCTGGTAGGACCAGGCTAGTACTTCCTGCGGCAGCTGAAATATTCAACCTGCCAAAGACAATGATGGTGCACTTCTACACAGCCATCATTGAGTCCATCCTCACATCCTCCATCACCATCTGGTACGTTGCTGCCACTGCCAAGGACAAGGGCAGACTGCAGCGTGTCATTCGGTCTGCAGAGAAGACGATTGGCTCCAATCTGCTGCCGCTCCAGGACCTTTACGCCACCAGGACTCTGAAGCATGCTGTAAAGATTGTGGCTGACCCCTCCCACCCCGGCCACAAACTGTTTGAGACACTCCCCTCTGGCAGGAGGCTGAGTTCCATCAGGACCTCACGCCACATGAACAGTTTTTTCCCCTCCACCACTAGCCTTATCAACAAGGCCCGGAACCCACCCTGACTCTCTCCACACTCCACCTCTGGCTCCTCATGCCACTGTACCTACTATTTTATTTGTATCTTTATTAATACATACTGTGTGTATATATTTATACTTATATTGTTTATATTCTTCTTATCCTTCTTATATTTAGAGAATGTGTGACATGCACCAACAACACCAAGACAAATTCCTTGTATGTGTAAAAAAACGTACTTGGCAATAAAGACTTTTCTGATTCTGATTCTGATAAGAAATGTAGACTAACAGTCCTCAGTCTACTGACAGAACAGAATCACTCATGACAAAAGCGCTGCTGTTGGTTGAAAGCTGCATTTGAATTACATTGTGTCCATGCTAGAGATTGGGCCCCTGTGTGTGGAGTTTGCATTATCTCCATGCAGGTTAGTTTAATTAGGCTAATTGTTGACTCCAAAATTGCCCTCAAGTGTGTACGGGAGCGTGAATGGTTGTCTGTCTTGTCTCTATGTGTCAGTCCTGTGATTGACATGAGACCTTTCCAGGATGTAGCCTGCCTCTTGTCAATGTCAGGTGGCTCCAGCCCTCCATGACCCTGTGAAGGATAAGCGGTTACAGATAATGGAAAAATGGATGGATGGATAGTGAGGCGGTCTGAATGCGGTCCAAACCTTCCTGCCATAACAGATCAATAGGCCTACAGACAAATTACTACAGTACACTAAACAAATCATATTATAGGAAACCATCTGGAAAGCTCGCAATAATTGAAACAAGACATCTCAAGAGTAACAGGGGCCGGGAGAGGTGGGGCCAATTGTTTTTGAGAAGCATGCGTGAGTAATTCCAGCTAAAGTAATGGTCATTATTTTTTAGTGACAGACACCAAGCTGTAGGACTGGGCCCCAGTTAAGATATGATTAATTTCTCCAAGGTACAAGGAGAACTTTTCATTAGCATAACTGTAGTAGTTATTGAGCCATTTGTTTTTGTTAATCCCTTCCCAATCAACTGTGTTGATTATTCATTTCAGCCCTAATTCTCTGTTGTTTTCATGTGCCCTTAAAGGTGGTCCAATAACCGGAGTCCACTCCGCAGAGACTCCTCTGGGTTTCACTTGCACATGATTCTGGTGTCAATCATTCGGCAGCATTTCCTGGCTGCCAATGAGCGTCTTGTCTGTGAGAGGGAAGACAGGCTGGCATTAAAGCTTTGGAGCAGTCACTTTTTAATTTAACTGCTCAGACATACCATCACCAGCTATAACCCTTGGGAACCGTTAAGGTGAAGACAAAGTTAAAGTCCTTCAGCAGAGGGAGATCCTGCAAGATGCTGTGATGAGTCATTGTAATGAAACCTGCTGTATATGCAGGCTAAGCAGGGTTGAAGAGTGAGGGAAACTTCTTCACCTCTTCAGATAGGCATACTTATTTTCACTGATAATCCTAAAGCTAAACTGGATTGCTGGCATAATTGCTTTAGAAGAAGGTTAAGAAGTGAGAATAGTTGGAAAAGTGGAAATGGATTTAGTAGTATTCATTTCATTGAAATGTTGAATAACACCAATAATGTATCAAACAAAAGTGGAAAATTTTGTAAGTGTAAACGTACGTTTTTAAAATGAAGCTATTGCTACATTGAATTGCTGTTTAACATGTATAAGAAGGTGATGTAGGAAAATGTGGAAAAGTAGAAATGGTTCTAATTAATAAGAATGTCTTAAAAAAGCCGAATAATACCAATATTATATGAGAGTTTTCCTAAAAGCTAATGTGAAACTGAAGCGCAGGCTTTAATTTGAATAAAGAAGTAACTAAAAGAGTAATGAATGAGGTGGTAAAATGGGAAATGGGTGTGTCATATTAGGAAATCTCAATCAGCTGTGTTCAATATTTTCAAAATGTAAGAAAATAACTGTTGTATAAAACTCCTAATTAATAAAAGATGTGGAACATTTTAAGGTTTTAATGGAGTATGAATCCGTAAATAAGACTTGACCCTATGAAACTCAAGCCATTTTTGAGCATTTTTTGCTCTTGTCACATTAGTACTCATTGTGAGCTCATTTTTATATCTGCAAATCTCTCATCTCAAATTAACAAGCACAACCATGGTCAGAAGAAGGAGTAGCTTAATGTCTTTTTTTTTTGGGCTTTATTTATTATTATTCGATAGAACAGCTAGGTGACAAAGGAGAAAGAGAGAGAGAGGGGAAAGACATGCAGGAAATCGTCACAGGTCGGATTCAAACACTGGACCTCTGCATCGAGGCATAAACCTCCAAGTATATGTGCGCCTGCTCAACCAACTGATCCAAATCGGCCACCCTTAATGTCTTTTGAGCAAAGTTAGATTTCTTTGATAATTTATTTTTTTTTTAAAATAGAAAAAAACATTTGAATTAGATAATTCAACATTTCCCTAAGGGAACACACACACACACACACATATATATATATATATATATATATATATATATATATATATATATACACACACAATACAGAAAAAAAGGATTTGGGCTGTACGTCATTAACACAAAGAATTAGTTTCGTAATTACCATGTCGTATGAAAATGTATGTACACAAAAACGTAAGATATCTAGGAGATGGCCAGCTGGTCACGTGACGCCAGCTGGCTACGAGCTCCATGACTCCAAGAGGCAGTTGCTAGTTGTTTAAGCTGCTATAGAGCTTTGTGACGCTATGAGCATGGTGTTATGTTGTATCAGCAGTAGTTGGTAGTTCAGTTAACTGAGAATAGGTGACTTTGAGCTGGGTACAGAGCACCACAGGCTGCCGGTTGCCATAGTATAGTATGACAAAAAAAGTCATAGTATAGTATGTGATAAAAAAGCCATAGTATAGTATATTGAAAAAGTAATAAAAAAGCCATAGTGTATTATCTCGAAAGAAGTGATAAAAAAAGCCATAGTATAGTATATTGAAAAAAGTCACAGTATAGTATGTCAAAAAATGTGATGAAAAAGCCATAGTATAGTATGTCGAAAAAAGTCATAGTATACTATGTCGAAAAAAGTGATAAAAAAGCCATAGTATAGTATGTTGCTATAGTATGTACATAGGCATAGGCAGATAAGTGTTTGAGGGGGTGCGGTGGCTCAGTGGATAAGGTGATGGCCTGCCATTACGTTGTGTACTGCATGCGTGGGTTTGAATCCCCTTATTCTGCTACAGTTATGTCTCAACATAATAACTGGATTCTTTCAAATAATTATCTACAATTGTATCAGTTTCTCCCAGAGAAATGCTAATGTTATCAGTACTTTAGTATAGTATGATGAAAAAAGTCATAGCATAGTATGTCGAAAAAGGTGATAAAAAAGCCATAGTATACTATGTCAAAAAAAGTGATAAAAAAGCCATAGTCTAACATGTTGAAAAAAGTGATAAAAGAGCCATAGTATAATATGTTGAAAAAAGTCATAGTAGAGTATGTCGATATAGTATGTACAGAGGTATAGGCAGACATGGTGATTGAGGTGGCTGAGTGGTTAAGGTGATGGACTGCAAATATAATGTGTTCTACGTGTGTGGGTTTGAATCTCATTTTTGTCAAACCAAAGTGAGTTATTCTGCTACAGTTATGTCTCAACATAATAACTGGATTCTTTCAAATAATTGTCTTAATTGTCCACAATGGTATCAGTTTCTCACAGAGAAATGCTAATGTTGTCACTACTTTAGCATAGTATGATGAAAAAAGTAATAGTATAGTATGTTAAAAAAAGTGATAAAAAAGCCATAGTATAACATGTCGAAAAAAGTGATAAAAAGCCATAGAATAGTATGTTTTAAAAAGTGACAAAAAAGCCATACTATAATATGTCAAAAAAGTCATAGTATAGTATGTCGAAAAAAGTGATAAAAAAGCCATAGTATAGTATGTCAAAAAAAGACATAGTATAGTATGTGGAAAAAAGTGATAAAAAAGCCATAGTATAGTATGTCGATATACTATGTATGTAGGCATTGGTATATAAGGTGGCTGAGTGGTTGTGGTGGCTCAGTGGTTAAGGTGATGGAGTGCAAATCCATTGTGCTCTGCATGCTAGAGTTCACATTCCCTTCTTGTTGAACCAAAGTCAGTTATTCTGCTACAGTTATGTCTCAACATAATAACTGGATTCTTTCAAATAATTGTCTTGTCTACAATTTTATCAGTTTCTCCCAGAGAAATGCTAGTGTTATCACTACTTTAGTATAGTATGATGAAAAAAGTCATAGTATAGTATGTCGAAAAAAGCCAAAGTATGGTATGTTGAAAAAAGTGATAAAAAAAGCCATAGTATAGTATGTTAAAAAAAAGCCAAAGTATATTATGTCGAAAAAAGCCATAGTATAGTATGTCCAAAAAAGTGATAAAGAGCCATATTATAGTATTTTGAAAAAAGTCATAAAAAAGCCATAGTATAATATGTTAAATGAAGTCATAGTATTGTAAGTCGAAAAAAGAAGCTATAGTATAGTATGTAGAAAAAGCCATAGTATATAGTATCTCAAAGAAAGTCTGCAAGGACATGAAAATTCCACAGAAAAAGGATCAGACTGGACTGGGGATCAGAGTCTGCAGTTTCTACTTGCTAGCATTTTGTAGCATTTTGAAGTGGAAGAAGCCAGAAGAGGATTTGAACATTGCTCCATTGACTTTTAATGTACAAAGAAAAAAGCTTAATATTTCAAAAAGTATAAATGGTAGAAAAAAGCTGAACAACAACAACAACAACAACAACAAGCACAAATGTCCTTAAGGAGCTGAACATTTTGATATTTTAATGGTTTTTGTAGCTGAAAGTATACAGACGTTGTAGGCGACCGAAAATTGTACGGAAGAATCGGATAATATGTATATATGCATGCTGCATGCACACAACTAATAACCAAAAACGTTTACCTGCTCAGCTGTAACTGTTGTGCCTTTATTTATTTCACTAATTCAATTACACTTCCTGTTATAATTATCTTTTTTGTAGGTTTACCATGCAAACACATTTTAAAAGGCCCCTGACACACGACTTATAAGCACTGTTTAGATTGGTGGATTAAAGTTGGGCCCCTGCGCAGCAAACTTAATCTGTTCAGTTCAGTGCAGTTCAGTTCAATTAATTCACACAAGTTAAAAGACAAGTACAATCATAAGACATAATGCAGACGTGAAATGGGACACCCTGGTAAGTTATTCGAGGTTTGTGTAAACGGGGCCCAAATACTAGCAAATAATACACATTATAAATACTATCGTATTGTTTGGATAAAAAGGAATATGTATTATACAATAACATTTATAACTTAGCCTAACACTGCCTACGTTTTTTTTTTCATGTTTATTTGAATAGGGACAGATGCTTAGACATAGACATGTGTGCAACAAATCTCCAATGTACAGCATCACAGCATTTATAGCTATTGCTAATTTCAATGCCTGTCCCTCGAAGGGCTTTTAAACAGTCATGAAAACAGACATAAACATAAACATTGCCACAATTAAAATACATAAAGCACATAAACATGTAATTGTCAAATTTTAACATGTTCAGATCTCTCAGGACGTGACAATGATGTGATCTGGTTGGCCTTTTTGCCCAATTATTTCAATGCCTGATTGTAGAGTCTCTCTAATGGTTTAGTCACATATGGACTTGCCTGCGACCATGAGGTAGCACAATAACTGAGGTGTGAAAAAAATCATTGTGTGCATTGTGTGTTTTTCCAAGATATTTATTCCATCAGTCTAAGCATTGGTTAATGAGTCTAAGCATTGGTTAATCTGTGATTGTCTTAATGACTAAACTATGACTAACCTGTGCAACCCCTGTGCTCACAGAACACACACACACACACACACACACACACACACACACACACACACACACACACACACACACACACACACACACAAAATCAGCATTAAATCCACTAAATAATAATCCAATACTTTATCAACCCTGTTCCCCTGTAATTCTGTCTGGAAGCGGCTCTACAGATGACGTTTCAACTCTGTGACAGACAAAGTTAAGCTATAGTAAGTGACAGTGACACTGACTGCAGGTTTACCCTTTCATAATGTAACAAAAGCAGAGCAATAGCTGAGACAGCAAAGTAAGTAGAAATCCGATGAGAATGTCTCTATACGAACCATATTGATGTGCTGTAGTTAATCTCTGGCAGCTTGTCATGAAAAAACATTGGCTCTACTATTGCACACCTGTGGGAATAAATCAATGACAGCCCCTCATTTTTTATTGGATTGAATTGTAGGAAAATAATACCATGACCGTTGAATCCCTCGATACATCTCATTAAGCGCTGTCTTTTTTCAAATTTCTTTAAGCGGGATTCTAAATGATTCCGCAAACCTTCCAGTTTTTATGGCTGTGTAGGTTTTTCACTCTTTGGTCCATAGCAATTACTTTGATTCAAACAGTTGATCTAACAATAAGAACAGTGGATGAAGCAGGCTATCCATAAAAACTGTAAAGCTGTTAGCTTTGCTGCTTTTCAGGTGAGACATGTTTTGCATTAGACATTAGACATTGTTCTATAAAAGCAAATGAAAAAAGCTTCAATAAATCTCTCTGTTGTAGTGAGCCTGCGATACTGCATGTAGTTGCTGTGATTTGTGTCCATGGCTGTTTTTGTTAATTAATTTCCCTCCGTTGGCTCTGCTGTGATCTACATGTTATCACCTGCAGTATATCTTTCTGTGCCACTAATCTGATTTGAAAGCCATTTATCACCAGGTGAGGTCACAACAGATGATAAAACAGCATTGGCAGTGTAGTTTGTGCATGACAACAGAGGAATAATGAATTCATGTTATTACTTTGGACAGTCAGATTCATATTTGTCAACCTGTATTCCATAGGGAAACACCAGGGGATAGATATTAAACAAGTGATGCAATGAAGGTGAAATATCTGTAGTTGCCCATAGGAATTAATTATGAGAACGTGTGCAGTTATTTTCTGAGAATAAAGACAAACTGAGCTTCATAATTGATAACAACACCCTTAAAAGATGAATCATTTTATTATGATAGAAGCCTGTACAATATCAGTTAAATAGCTTGCTCACAGTCAGGGTGAGAACTACAGCGGAGCCAGGGGGAGCTTGGCTCCTCTTAATAAAACATGAGCTCCCCTGAAAACATAATTTGTGAAATTTTGGGGAGGTCTCTAAAATATTGACAAAATGCTGTTTTTCCTATGCATCTCTATTTTTCTGTATCTTCATCATCATTGATCAAGCGTAACATTAGGCTATTATTGATGTATGCATGAGGGTGATTCATCACTAATTCACTTTATTAAAGATCAGCACCATCGAAGCATTGCTGCGCAATATCAAAAACACTAACTTTAACTCAAAGATCAGAAAAACAACAACTTGTAAGTCCCACTCAGTCTGGTTTGTTGACCCTCACGTTTGATGTCTTAATTGTACCAAGAAATAATTGTCATCTGCATTGACACTGCATCTGTATGCGATGATGGGTAACTTTAACATTTGTTGATGAGGACTCAATCATAGCATCGATCATAGGCAGCCGAGCATGCTCTGCTTTTTATTAAATGCTCATAGCTACATTTGTGTGTTTGTGTGTGGTATTGGGGAAGGTTGCTTGCTGCTGTTTAGGAGGCACTTTGGATTTCACTCATTACTTTTGATTTATCGCCTCCTGGTGAATAATTATCCATAACTCTTTAACTAAGGTTAATGTAGGCAAATAAAAAAAATCTATGTTGTTGTTGTCCTGTTGTAGCCCTGCTTTGTGATTTTACAGTATTTGGGTTCTCCTCCACTCAAAAATGTGTTTTGCTTCTTGCTTCACTTGGATGTTTCACATTAAAAGGCTGTTTTTTTCTGCAGAAGGGGAAATTTCTCTGTGCTCACCTTAAATCAAGTTTAAGCCTGGTAAGTATGAGCATGATTTCATAATTGGAAGCCAAACATGATCCAGTATGCAACTTACACAATTATAATGTGGAAACTTGGAGCCTACAGTGAACGTGAAGGTGAACTGAGAATGGATTCTTCAGTGAAGTAGGAGCCATCTTGTGTAGTTAAACTTCTGAAATGAACTACATTTGAATCTTCATACATTTTTGATTTGCCAATGAGGTAAAATGTCATTTTTAAGAAATTTTAACAAGGGAACTCTAGGCTAGTCTTGGGGTATATATACCTCTCTCTTCAGTCTCTCTGGAGGTCGGGTTTTGTTATGTAAAAAGGTACCGGGTAGTATTGTTATGTTGACCTCAGTTTTGTTAAAGACCCACTTCTAAGTATTTTTGTTTGAAACTTTAATGAATATAGCTGGCAAAAATAAAGCCTACACTTTTCTGAACAACAACCGTGTGTCCTTGCCTATA
Source organism: Zingel zingel (assembly GCA_023566125.1). Taxonomy (NCBI): domain Eukaryota; kingdom Metazoa; phylum Chordata; class Actinopteri; order Perciformes; family Percidae; genus Zingel; species Zingel zingel. Next base: position 19,319,371 of record CM042335.1, on the reverse strand, counting down.
CTGCTTGGTCCCTGACATAGGTTAAGCAGTAAATGTTGAGTGACTCTGGGTAATGAATCTCTATAAATCCCACTATTAATATCAAATACTGTGCATGCATTATGTATTGTGCAAATGCATAGCTTCCCACTATAGCAAGTGTTATGACTGTGGTATGACTGTGGTCATATTGTTTCTTTGGTCTGCAGTGCATGCATGTGTGCCCTGTGGTGTTTTCTCTCTTGTTTCAAATTTCATATGCAAATAGGTGTGTGCCATAGCTGGGAGTTCATTGGTGGGAAGGTCTCATGCCCAAATTCGTGATACCGAGTAAACTGATATGTTTCTTTAAAGAAACTACACCACCTTAATGCCTACATTTACTGTGTTGCTAGCCTCTAATCAGTATATAGGCTAATATGAGCCTGTTTCTGTTTATTGCTTTCCCATTCCAATCAGCTTTGTTCGCTGTTGTGTGATGTACTTGTGCATGCATACTTTTTTGCATTTGCAAAGGAGAGTGCAAAAAAGTAAAGTGGACAATTCTGAATGCCATTTCAGTGATTGTCACTGTGTAGATGTCCAGTGACTGCTATGTATTTAATTAAAGTAATAACTGCTTTAGAGCCCCCACATCAATAAACCGTCCAACCAGGAGGGATAAGTGTGTTTACTGTTATGTGTTATGTGTTATCTGTGACAGTTGATTTTATGAATTTCAGATTTTCTCATACGTGCCTTTCATCTGCTCATTCAGCTACTAAATAATTGTTTAAACCACTTTAGTGACTCTGACAAAGATGTAAGACAGCTTTAGTTTTTCAGCGTCTTATTAAAAATCAGTGATCAAGCTCCTCCCAGAAGAAAGCAGTAATTCAAGTTATTTTCTCCAGACAATTTTTTTCTCCCCATCAGTGCAAGCCGAGAACATCACTCCATACGTACAACTTCAACCGTTTAGGTACAAGGAATGTGTCACGGAAAATACAGGGAAAAAAGTTAAATACCAAAGCTTGTCTATGATTTATATGGAAATCAGCACAAGACCTGGACTTTTCAACATAAAATGAAAATGGAACCTTGCTGATATGAGCTTTCAATTACTTTTGTTTTGGTTAGGTGACAATGAATCACACATTGATACCCTCTCTCTTCTGGGAGCATGGGGAAGAAAATGATGAAAGGTAAAAACATGTTCCACCTTGTTGCTTTAATTCTTCAACCTAATAGAGTTGCAGCTTTCATACATTTTTTACTTTAAATATAGTTTTTAAAGGATAAAGAAAATTACTTTTGTCCTCTTTTTTTGCATTGAGTGGGCTTTTTAAATGGCACTTAGAATCCAGAAACAAATGTTCCTTTAAGATTAATGGCATTCAGCTAAACTTGGCTATTGTGGGTTCAAAAGAAGCTTGTTAATTTAATCTTCAGAGCAAAAGGTAATAAAATAAGAGTCAACTGAATCATCTCCTGCAACCTTGTGGCTGTACTTTCAAGGCCAACATAAACTTTGATGTGCCCCTTGAGACATAATGCATCATTCCCCAAGGACTTGACTCATTAGATCATTAAGGGACTTTGATAAATGCTTTCTGTGAGGATATTTCCATGACCGTAGGATTCTGAATAAAAGCTTGTGTCACAGCCAAGGTTGTTTTGTATACATCCTCATGTCTCCTGACATTGGGGTTGTTCATTGGGGTGTTCATGTAATTATAGCTGGTTGTGAAAATGTACCAAGGATTTGAACAGAAAGTGTGTTCAGGAGGAGAGACAGAGAGGTTCTGAGAGCTGGGAAATTTAAATCAGCAATTGATTTACTGCTTTTGGGCGTTCAGCGTTAAACAAGGGTAACACAGCTTCCAGGCAATCAATCTATTACTAGGATGTAAGCAATGTAATGATTATAATGATTATGTTGCAGAAATTATCATACTCGTTGATGTTTCAATAATGTTTCTATTCAACCTCTCAGCCCTCTTTTAGCGTCAGATAATATTCTCGCTCCCTCACGAGGCATGTCAAGGCAGTCATGTTAAGAGACACAACTTTTACTAATGGTGACTTGATAATTATCTACCACAGCGACTGACAATGCTGTGAGGTCATTACTCTTATGATGGGTTATTTCCCAGTCTTCTTTCATGGCTACAGAGACAGACAGAAAGAGAGCAAGAGATCGAGAGAGAGTATTCCACAAGAGAAAAATTAGCATTTGATTTGGACCGTACTGTGGCACCTAAACTCTCACTTTGCTGAAGTGGCTGTGGTCTTTCATAAAATGTATATTACATTAGGGCTTTGGGAAGATGACAGGTGGGATTTCACAAAACAATTAGAATGTATTAAAGAAACTTTAGTGTATTTTGTTGATGTGTCAGCCGAGATAGAAGTTGCGTTTCGTTGCGCAAACAGGAAGTAGTTCTGGCAGGTGTTTCCTGCCTACTGTCCTTGACTTCAAGGAAATTACTGTCTCACTATGTGCAGCACACGCTCATTTAGCTTCCTAGCTTCTGAGGGAATTGGTGTACATCATAAGGCCCTGAGCAATCAAATCTGGGCAGATGACACAGAAAACAATGTAACGCAGAAAAGTGAGTCTGAGTAGAATCCCTTCAAGGTAAAAGTTATACAGGGAATCAAGGTAGAAGTTTCAAGGCACCCTGGATTGTAGTCCGTATCCAGGATGAGGTGAATTTGAAATCAATGAGTGCAGTAGGATTATTGACAGATACCATCCAGTCATTACAGCATGTGAACAAAATTACTTTTCTTGGGAACTTCCATTAATTTAGCTGAAATGGAACAGTGTGCAGCCCTGCAAAGCCACCTCTGGATCAATGAAAAGGGACCACAGAACAATTCCAATTGATCCTCTCTACTGAAATACACAAGAAGGCACTGTTATGGTACAGAATGTGTTCAATTGGATTCCACAAATCCTTCACACAACTAAATTTATGAGCGAGCAACAGAGAACACGTGTGATGAACATTAATGCACTACTGGCATTTCTGGAAAATGGCATTTCATTTGGGAATATAGTATGTATGTAATATTATGTGACATTACTAATGAGCAGATTTGGAAAGTGTGTGACATGTGAGATGTAATGATGTAGGTGTGTTGTGTGTAAAAACATGATTTGTGGCAGGTATTAGTAATGGGAAGTGCTTTTTGTAAACCCTCTCCACCCTCTATAATTTAATAGGTATTTCTAATGGATATGGTGACATCCAGCGTCATCTTTGGGTGTCGAAGGTGGTTGCATTTTAGAGTAGCCCTCCAATACATAATATGCATTAAAATGCACAACTTTACCATCTGTGATATTACTAAAATGATGGCGCTGCTTACCAGTTCAGAGGAAAGGCTTTAATGTACCTTTATTGTAAATGTTACCAACCAGGGTTACAGACTGATGTCATGCTATCACTGACTGTCGTACAGTAAGCATAATAACATCACCGGCTTGACATAGTACTTTTTGCTTCGGTCATATCAAAGAGTAGTGTTTACTTTGCTAATATGTCCATCAGCCAATCTCAACACTAGGTTTTGGGGTTGTACTTGGTTCCAATGGTCAGCCCTGGCCACACTTGTGCCGGGGCTACATTCCATGATCTATGACCTTAACATTTCTAAACCTCCAAGTGACTACTTGTTCGACACAAATCTAAATTGTCATTTGTTGTATTTAAAAAAGAGGTAACGGTTAAAGCCACTTTCTATCATTGTGCTTACTATGTCTGTCTGTTTCCCACTTGGCACAGTTTCTTTGTCCATTTTTCAGTTTTCAGAATCCAATTGAGCCAAATCAAAAACACATCACAGGTGAGGCCGATAGCCTGAAGCCAATGCAGCCCTGTTCTGTTACAGTGTTATATAGAAACCACTGGAGTGTATCCACCCTGTGCGGTGTATCCTGTGACAGCCGCTGAGCACCGATAAAGATGTGTGTGGTCAAACATGCAGACTTTGATCTAATGCTCCTATCTCTATGAATAAGTGCCCAGACATTCAAACAGCCACATGCAGTGTACAGGGATGGAGAATGGGAAGATCAATGCTAATCAAGCTCTCTGCATGAGCCATTTTCTATATTTAATAAAGACCCTCTGATGGGAAGTTTTTGGTCTTTTTACATTGTTGTTAGTGGTGCAGTTTGAGATACAATGGGGATGCATGTAATTTTACATGTGACACTTGTAGCCTTGATTACGAGATGGGGAATCAATAAATGAGGGAGAACAGCAGTGAGGGCTGTTAAAGAACCCAATCACATATTCAGGTGATCTTGTAAACCTGCAGACTCAAAGACGCTGTGCAAAGGCTCAAAAATCTTGATTCTCAAATCGAAAAAGATCATTACAAAGCTGCATTTTAATTGCAGGTACTACCACGGTTATAAATTACCTTTAGTCTCTATAGGTGTTTTTTTGGTCTTTTCTTAATGTCTCTGTTAATAGTTAACTTGCTGCTTTTATTAGTGCAATTTTAACTTTCTTCATTTGAATTAAAAGCATTGTAGGCTGTGTCAGAGGCCAGTCACTGATGATGCAGTTCCCTGTGATTGCTGAATGGGTTTCATGAAATTAACATATTACAGCCCACCTCCAGCCTGTGTTTGTTTATGAGTGTGCATGCAAATGTACTTTGCCTCAGGCGTCTTTCATTATATGTGCATGAAAATGTGAGTGTTTACCCATAAAAAAGATAGAAGACCACACTGTGACACACGAAAACATATAATCAGGTACCATAAAGCACACGTCTGTTATTGAAGATACTGTAGAGACATCATGGTGAGGAGAAGGATATTATAGTGAACGCTGTGAATCATCTTAACGGTTCATTGCCACTTCATGCTGATTGAAATGCCAAAGAATGATTCTCAAGGCCTCATGTTGAGAGCAAGAAAATCTCTTCCTTTCTTCCTGACAGATACTGCCATCATCATCACTTACCAATATATATTCATCTCAGTCCTTATTTGTATAAATATAAAGAAGTAGGCTTTTATTATGTATATCCATGTTATCTTTAGTCCCATGATACCTTGCTATGTAAGTATGGGTGCGACTTCTGGTTACAAATCATTGAATGGCCAAGCTGAGTGTTATTTCATCAGATCATGGCAGATATACATTTTAACAGCCAAAACCATTTTAATGAAATGTACAATATTTTAATTTTCATGAAAATGCACAGATATACTTTTATGGTTTTCTTTTATAAAAAATACAAATGTTCTTTTTCCACAGATACATCCGTAACAGCAATATTTTACAGGCCCATCTTTAAAAGAATCGCTACTATATTTTATAATCAGATAGCTTAACATGGTGGCAAATATGCAGGAAAGGTTGCCTTTAAGGTTTCAATACTTTTAAATAGACTTTTAAATAGACACAAATGCAAACACTGTAAGCAATACAGATTTGCAACAAAAACACTATCATAGGAAATCACTGTAGACAAAATGTGGACATTCATGCAAAAGCTTTCGACAGTCTTTTGGCTGGCAGACCCAACACATAGCAAATAAGGCATAACAGTCTGATCAGCAGCAATGGAAAGAGTAAAAAATGTAGAACATGTTTTTCAGTAAAGTATAAAGTCATTGGTGTCCATGCTCAATTCAGCCAGAGCCACTAATTAGAAAAGTTCTAGCGGCAATTAAAGATACCATAGTTCACTTTTGACAGAAGAAAACAGGGTTAATTAGGAGGTCCTTTTTTATATCACAAACGATGGTGCTTTAGTTTGGTTGGAAAAGTATCATGTTTAAGAGTCATCATCAGTTTTTATGACATGAAAGAGGGTGACATTAAATATTACCTGGTGTCCGTTATTCCAGGCGTATAGTGCTCTCTCTCTGGCGTTGTAGTCAAGCATGGAGATATGAAAGTACTGATTGTGGAAAGGAATGTCTATGTACTCGTAACTTGAAGTCTTCGTAGAGTAAGCGTAGTAAACCTTCGCTCCGGACATGTGAGAGTTAGTGATATAGAGCGTCCCACAGATCATGAATGATTCGCCCGCATTCCTTTTGGAGTATTCAGTGTTCCAAGTCTTCATGACCTGTAGGGTGTAAGGGTCAATCTGGGAGATGACGACATTTCCAGCATTTTGATTGGTCGCATACACAGCCCACATTCCCAGTTCGTCAGCCATGACGTCGATGTCGGAGAACCCCCCCCATGTGTATGGGTACATGTTGTGGAAGCCGGCAAACTCCAAAGCTCGCTGGGCCAACACGCTGCCTGTCTCGAAGCTGTATTTGACAATTATGTTGCTCTGGTACTTGTTGTAGTAAAGGGATCCATTGTAGACAATGTGATTGGTTCCCTCCCATTTAAATGGGAGGTTGTAGGTTCGGGAAACCACCCCTGCTACAAAGTCGTCCATCGTCTTGTACTCGCGCACAATCTTGCTGTTAGTGTAACTGTCCATATACCAAACCTACATCAGAGAGGATGAAGAGAATGGGTAGTGAGAAACTCGATATAGCCTGATACATGTCAACCATCAGATATAAACTTTTTCTAACCTCTTTTTTAAATTACCATCTTCAAATAATTTATCTGATTCTATAAAAAAAAAGTGCAGAAATGCAGTTCAAAAATTAGAAGTTCAGAAACATCACTACTCTAGATTAGTTAAATCAAAACCCATTCCATGATAACAGTCTTCAGCTGTTGTGATACTCTACCTACTCTAAAAACAACATAACACACAACACAGATATTGTACTGTACACACTGCACAGTCCTCAGAAAGGACTCCTCTGCTCTCATAACTCACCCTGTTGTTTCTGGTCGATGCTAGAGGATCAGTCATCCATGCCCCAAACCGGGTTCCAGATGTCTTTATTGTAACAGGTCCAGTGATTTTCATTAATTTCCCACATGCTGTTAATAAAGAAAGGCAGCGATAAGATGTTCTGTGGTGCTTTTTGTCTCTAACTAGATTTCTCAAGCCAATTTCATGCCTGTGCCACCAGAGAGTGTGCCCTCGGTGCATACTGAGATAGCACTGGCAGCGAGCCGCTTAAAGCATAATGGTGCAACTGCTGTTTGTATACTACACAGCTTTCTCATGCCTAGCCCATATTTTTTCCTTGATTTCATTGCACCTAAATACAATGTAAATACAGACCGCACATATCATTAAAGTCTTTAGTTACGAGCTGCTACAACAACAACATATTTGGTTTGAGCACAATTAGCAAAGGACGGATTTTTACAATCAAATGTAAATGCACCTGTCATGCAAACTCTACCTTTGCTATTTACCCATCTACAGTATACATAAACATATAACATATAAAAGTCAACATATTGCTTTTTCCTAATTTTGTCTTTAATGTGGGTCTTATTCAGCCACTGTGAAGAAAATGATTGTGCGAAAAACACAGCTGACTAATGAATAGCCTGTAAACTTCCCTGTAAAATTATTGGATGCTGTGGTTGTAGATACCAAGTCCAAAAACAGCTCCCCTTTCTGGCAGTTATGAGGCAATTAGGTACTACAGTACTTCACTTTCAGAAGCCTTCTTTAAAAGATTGTGGAACATTTTATTGTTTGAAGAGCCAAAGGCTGTCAATACACCAAATGTTCCACAAGAACAAAAACTAATTACTTCTTTTATTCACTGGCATGACATTGAGGTGAAAACAAATTGCCATTAAACAGTTTTTTTCTTTTAAAGGAAACACATTATTTGTGTGGGATGTGAGAGCAACACAACAAAGAAAAGCATAACAGCAACTGATAGTAGACTTCTCAAGGTAACCTGCTGTACATAAGTGCAGTTTAATAAACACAGCTACACTCATTTGTGGTCTTTTACTTCAAAAACACAAGGAAGTCCAGCTACAAAGGTTTATTTTAAGATCTACTTTTCTCCTATGGTTATTTTCTTCAGCAGCAGCAAAACAACTGAATACAATGAGCACAAAAAGACACTTGCCATGCAAATACTATTGTAATGCCACTTGTGCTAGTACTATTTATTCACCAGTACCATTGCCAGCACTATCTCTCGTCAGACAATTAAAAAAACACTTCACACTTGCACATGCAGTGTTCACCACTTACTTAGTTTGCCCATACAGCTGCGGAGCCGGCTGTCCAGTCGCAGGACTCGCTGGTAGAGCTCATCGTAGTCAAAGGCCCCAACCTCCTCCTGGATGCCTGTCAGCACTGCTGAGAGGTTCCTGATCTCCTCCTTGAACTGGGAAATGAGCGCAGCATCCATCTTGTACTGCTCCAGTACAGGGATCAATGGCTTCAGCTCGTCCATCTTGTCCTTAAGCTCCTGCAGAAGTGACAGTGACAGCAGCAGAAATGGAAAACAAGAGAGAGGTGGTACAATGTGGATAGGTGTGATAGTCAGGGACAAACAAAACTACAGTTTGTTTGAGGAGTGATCCCTGCTTCAGTACATGGTCAATTATTAGTTATCAAAATAATGCACCCATGTACTGGGTAGACTAAAATGCTGGAAAGTGATTAGGAATTGTACATACAGTGCCTTGCGAAAGTATTCAGCCCCCTTGAACTTTTCGACCTTTTGCCACATTTCAGGCTTCAAACATAAAGATATAAAACTGTAATTTTTTGTGAAGAATCAACAACAAGTGGGACACAATCATGAAGTGGAACGAAATTTATTGGATATTTCAAACTGTTTTAACAGATGAAAAAAATTGGGCGTGCAAAATGATTCAGCCCCCTTAAGTTAATACTTTGTAGCGCCACCTTTTGCTGCGATTACAGCTGTAAGTCTCTTGGGTTATGTCTCTATCAGTTTTGCACATCGAGAGACTGACATTTTTGCCCATTCCTCCTTGCAAAACAGCTGGAGCTCAGTGAGGTTGGATGGAGAGCGTTTGTGAACAGCAGTTTTCAGTTCTTTCCACATATTCTCAATTGGATTCAGGTCTGGACTTTGACTTGGCCAGTCTAACACCTGGATATGTTTATTTGTGAACCATTCCATTGTAGATTTTGCTTTATGTTTTGGATCATTGTCTTGTTGGAAGACAAATCTCCGTCCCAGTCTCAGGTCTTTTGCAGACTCCATCAGGTTTTCTTCCAGAATGGTCCTGTATTTGGCTCCATCCATCTTCCCATCAATTTTAACCATCTTCCCTGTCCCTGCTGAAGAAAAGCAGGCCCAAACCATGATGCTGTCACCACCATGTTTGACAGTGGGGATGGTGTGTTCAGGGTGATGAGCTGTGTTGCTTTTACGCCAAACATAACGTTTTGCATTGTTGCCAAAATGTTCGATTTTGGTTTCATCTGACCAGAGCACCTTCTTCCACATGTTTGGTGTGTCTCCCAGGTGGCTTGTGGCAAACTTTAAACGACACTTTTTATGGATATCTTTAAGAAATGGCTTTCTTCTTGCCACTCTTCCATAAAGGCCAGATTTGTGCAGTATACGACTGATTGTTGTCCTATGGACAGAGTCTCCCACCTCAGCTGTAGATCTCTGCAGTTCATCCAGAGTCATCATGGGCCTCTTGGCTGCATCTCTGATCAGTCTTCTCCTTGTATGAGCTGAAAGTTTAGAGGGACGGCCGGGTCTTCGTAGATTTGCAGTGGTCTGATACTCCTTCCATTTCAATATTATCGCTTGCACAGTGCTCCTTGGGATGTTTAAAGCTTGGGAAATCTTTTTGTATCCAAATCCGGCTTTAAACTTCTCCACAACAGTATCTCTGACCTGCCTGGTGTGTTCCTTGTTCTTCATGATGCTCTCTGCTCTTTAAACGGACCTCTGAGACTATCACAGAGCAGGTGCATTTATACGGAGACTTGATTACACACAGGTGGATTCTAGTTTTCATCATTAGTCATTTAGGTCAACATTGGATCATTCAGAGATCCTCACTGAACTTCTGGAGAGAGTTTGCTGCACTGAAAGTAAAGGGGCTGAATAATTTTGCACGCCCAATTTTTCAGTTTTTTATCTGTTAAAAAAGTTTGAAATATCCAATACATTTCGTTCCACTTTATGATTGTATCCCACTTGTTGTTGATTCTTCACAAAAAATTACAGTTTTATATCTTTATGTTTGAAGCCTGAAATGTGGCAAAAGGTCGAAAAGTTCAAGGGGGCCGAATACTTTCGCAAGGCACTGTATGTCCCTTGTTGCTCCAGTGCTCCAGGCTAACATGCAGTTGCAAGTGACAGTACGTCTAGTATTATTAATCACGAGAAAACAGACTGATAGTGTACAGCATGTGCTGTAGGAAAGACCCAATGGAACTATAAGCTAACCATGAAGCAGTGAACCAACCATTAATTCATTAATTCACCCATCCATCCTCCATGCATTTACCATTTCAGCTTGTTAAAAATATATATTTATCCGACCTAAATACATATGACATACAATTTACATATGATATTTTGATGTGTTGGTGGCCAGCATTCTTCTTTTAAACCATGACTTTGTTTCTGTCCTTGCCATGCTAGTGGTTGTTCCACACAGTTCTTTCTTCAATGCTTTCAGTGTCTCTAGTGTTGCAACTTGCCACACTAGAGATATCCCTACTCCTATACCAGCTGTCCAGTGCAATCCACACAGGGCAACTGCAGCAGCAAAACAGCCGGTGAAACAACCAAAGACGTAAGTGCTTTCTGAATAAGAGAGCTTCTGAATATTTCGTAGATTATATATTATTTATTTTCAATGACACACAAAAGGTCTACACACTGACAAAGAAGTTGGGGGGTTAGGTTAGGTGTCATACTATTTCTTGGCCAGGAGCAATGACTTCCTGAAGTTGCTTTGGACAGAGTCAATCCAGTAGTATCCCCCTGTTTCCAGTCTTTATGCTGAGCTAAGCTAACCAGCTGCCAGCTGTAGTCTTATATTTATCATAAAGACATGAGAGTGGAATTGATCCTCGAAATGTAATTGTAAATGTTGAACTATTTCTTTAAGCCTAAAACAATAAAGACTGTACAGTTTCTCATCAATGGAATGTGATGTAATAGAGATTTAATCTGACTTAGGCCAGTCATTCCCATGTTTTTTTCTAGTCTTTCCGTACCTCTCTTCTTTGAAATACAATTGTAAAAATGCCAAAAATGTAAGTAATGCATAAAATATGTATGTATAAAGTTCAATCACACTTGAAAACATGTTTACGGTGTAAATGGCATTCATGAAATGAAATATAGGAAAAAACAATTACAAAAGATCTATTGAACATTTGATTAAACCAAACTGTGATTAAACTAGGCTGTAGAATACCTGGAAGTTTCTGGCTATGATGGATTTCCTCTCATCCTCAATCTGTCTGAACTTGGTCCTCAGGCCCTTCATCTGGTTTTCCATCTTCATGACATATTGGAAATCCCTCTGAGTCCGCAGGTTCAGCACCTCAATAGACTGAGACATGTTCTGCACCTAGAATAAAACAATGATAAATTATCACCTCAAACAGGGTTAGCACTCACAAATTGGACATTTAGCAGTATAGTATATTATAGTAGTAGTTAGTATAGTTAAGTCAGTAAGTGAATTGAGGATGCTTCCCTTCGCTCCTTATTATATCTTTTCACTGCAACTAACTGAAAGGCACTTTGATGGGTTTTCCCTGGTGAGCCTGTGTGTGTGTGTTTGTTTGTTTGTTTGTTTGTTTGTTTGTTTGTTTGTGTGTGTGTGTGTGTGTGTGTGTGTGTGTGTGTGTGTGTGTGTGTGTGTGTGTGTGTGTGTGTGTGTGTGTGTGTGTGTGTGTGTGTGAGTGAGTGAATGTGTTACAGGCTATTTTTGAAAAAAAAAAAAAAAACATGGCAGGCCTGGCAGAGGTATACCTGTATTAAAATGCACATGATAAACATTGTATATTAGGACAAGTATTACACTCCTCAAAAGAACAATAAAGCTTATAGAAATGTGTTCTTTTATAATTCCCATGTTTAACAGTGTGTGTGCTTGTATGTGTGCATGCTGCACTGGGGTGGTAAATATCCCATTGTGCTTACCTTCTCTAGTAGCTGGCGGAGCTGTCTGCTCTTGGCATCTCTGGAGCACAGACTCTGTTCCGGTGCCACCACTGTGCAGATACAGCGCCCATCAGCATCCTGGGCCGAGCTGTACACCTGCCAGCCCTCCTTTGGGCCGATAGTCTGCAAGCACAAACAAATAGACGCATTGTATGTACTAAGGGTAGATCTATATTTTAGATTATGTATTGCACAATCATTCAGTTCATATTTATGTGACACTGGTTCGCTTTGGAAAGCTGTTATGCTCAAGTAATTCTAAGCTTAGCAACAAAGATATACTGCTACAGATGCATCCCCCTTTAAATTAACCTAAGCAGTCAGTGTTAAGAGTGGTGCGCAGCTACACACCTTGCGTCAAACAATGATTTCAACTTTAATAACATAATAATTATCAGTTCATAAATTGAATGTCTGATTGGTCTCAGGTTGGGTCCATTTTGTTTTAGTGTTTATAATGTTTCAGAAATAAAATATAAATTAATCTGTGATGCATATTCTGAAGCAGCTATTCTGCATCCCCAGTATATCAGGTATTACTTTACTGAGATAATCCCTTTATTACAAATATTTGGGCATCTGAATTGCTGACAAATTCGCAAGCACATATAAATAAATTTAACAACATGTTGAGGGGGAAACTTAACTTATACAGAAAAAAAGCTCTTCGGTCCCCCTACAGGTTGTCTCATTGGAACTACAGCTCGCGCGGCTAACCTTGTTAACTAGAGAGCCTAAGGTTATGATTTCAGAAACTGGCTCATACACACACAAAAAAAAAAAAATCAATGTTGTCATGTTTATAGATGAAGATGAGCATCTTACTCCCATATTTATTCATCTATACAGTTACTGTAACTTTGCTAGGCAGGTTTAATCAGCTGTAGTTAGCTAGCTATCATTAGATTAGCATTAGATTCAGATTTAAGATTTTTTTCAGATTTAAGATTGAAGACTTTTTAATGTTGACTAGTGTTAAAATAAAAACTATTTAAACCCTGTTAATATGCAAACGGATTTGTTTCATTCAACCTCAATAACAGTTTGCTACTTCAGAACCACGGACAGCATCATGGATTTAGCAATACACAGTTAGGCTACTGATATATCAGAGCCATGGTTGGGACCATAGATTCCAACAAACCTCAGTCAGATAAAGGATCAATGAGTCAGACTAGACTAACATATTCAACTAAATATCCCTTCTGCCACTGCTACTAGGGGATAGAGATTGGGTATGGCAGGTTAACAAGGGACATGCAACTTGGTCATTCTGCATCCCCCCTCCAATCGCCTACTGTATATACATGATAGCATGCTAAGACTGAGGCCAAAGCTGCATCTCCCAGGAAGTCAACACCCTGACCTGTTGATGATCAATGTAAAAGACATGGAAATACAGATCCAGCATTGTTCTAGTATCGTAGTGTAGAGCTAGAAGTACATCCTAGTATTATATGTATGATAAAGATGATGATACAGAAAATGAAAGACTCTTATTTCATTCCAACATACTCCTGTTAACTGAGGTTTAAGATACTTGAACAAGCAAGACAGAGAATCGTTATGCTTTATTGGTTTTTTACAGCTGTGTGAAAGAAAAAGTACACAGTGGATGTGCTATCATGAACCAAGTTTAATGTTAAACTTGCTCCTTGGCCTTACATACATAACATTAATGCTGGGTTACCACTCCACTGTAGGTAGTAAGGGAGTTAGGCGAGCATGCTCACATTTGCAGCATAGATTAGACAAACACACAGTTGAATCCATCCCTTACACTTATGCTGTTGTGTTTTTGGTTTTGGAGAGGCTGAAAAAAAGACACCACCCTCCAAACTCTTTATATACAGACTATCACTCTTAATACAGCCCGTGCACACCGCTTGTAAAGAAATCATGTTGGGAAACATGTAGGGAAATCCAAAGCTTGGCAGTGCCTATTTACAGTTGCTAAGCGATTGGATAATCACAGTTTGGGGTAAAGGTTTTAGGAAAGGGTTAATTACCCTGTGTGGGGTGCTTTTTTTTTAATATTACCGCATGGGTAAGAGTAGAATATTTATAACGTGCCCATTTGTAAGCAGGCAAAATGTAAGTTTTATTTTATTTATTATTGTTTGAGATGAAAGGTTCTATTGGCACTACAGTATCTTTTTCAAACTCTTGCCACTATGTTAGAGCTGTGGGGTTGTCTAAAGATAATGCACAACATCTTGCCATTCAGTATCATTCAGAAAACTAAAGACATGAACTTTAAGTAACTTCAAGTAATTCTTTTCAATTATTCATAGGACCTGTGGCCATGCACTCTCTAGCAGTGGAGAGATTGAGCTGACGCTTCAATCAAGAAAAAAACAGACAAACAAGCCTGAAGATGCTTTTGTATTCATATAAATATTGATATACTTTGCCACCAAGGACTCTGCGAGTAAGCCTTGTCATCCACTATATATCTGAGTGACAGAGCTGAAGAAAAAGAAGGCAAATTTGGAAGAAGGGGGGTTTATGAAAAAACAGAAGAGGTGGTTATGTAGGAAAACAGTAGCTGAAAAAAACAATGAAAAGAGGACAATGCTGACAAAGAACAAGAAAGAGGACTTGACTGTCAATTAGGGGGAAAGAGAAAGAGGAGGTATGAGAGGAGGTATGCAGGCAGATATATCTCTACAGAGAAGTTCAGGGACAGCAAGCATAAGATGATGAGATGAGTTGAGTGATGAACAGCGAGATTAAGTTAAAAAATAAGCAGATAGATGGCATTGTCAGAACAGTCCATCTCACCGGCTTACCTACTGATTAAAAATCACTTGCTAATGCATGCCAACTGTATCATACATGAGGAACAACATGGTTTATCCCGTGTGGTTTTATAACATTGTATTTTATTTATGAAACTGTGTTGTTGATGAGGCCAGGCTAATTTTTCAATATTTTCTATCTCTCAAGATCAGACTCAAGGCTACAATGGTTTCACAAAGCTGCACGCTAAAGTCTAGTCATTAATCATCCTCACAAAACAGCATCCAGCAGCTCAAAGCTCTGCCAAGCCGCTCAGCAAAGTGTTTCAATCTCTGCACAGGCATCACACACACACATACACACACATGCATGGGTGGTTACATACAGCATGTACTGCACACACAAACACATAATATATATAATAATAATATAACCAGTTGTCAGGACTGATTCATGTTTCGTCTGTTCTCCTTGATCTCCCAGTCCTTCTTGGCCAGGGATTGACTCATCAATAATAGTCATCAATAATTTTAGAACGAAGTTGCAAACAGACAATATTTTGTGCCAGTGTTCAATATTCAACAAGTCAAAACCAGAAATCAAATGCAAAATGTATAACCCCTCCAGGTATTATCACAAAAAGGATCACTAGCCCAATCAGCACTAAGATGCATTAACCCCTTATAAAATCAGACCAGATTTATTATGTAAATCAATAGTTTACTATGGTCTTAACATATCATGGGTAAACATATCTGGATACTGTATCAGCCATAGTTTTATAGCATCAAATGAACAGACAAATGAACACTTAAACAAACATCAGCATGATCAGACCTACCTAAAATGACAGAAACCATCTTAGGGAAAAAATGTATACTTTGATTTCTTAGTTTGGCCCATGTCCCATCCGCTAACATGGAGGGGCGGGGTTTATGAATTCTACTGCAGCCAGCCACTGGGGGCGATCCTGATGTTTTGGCTTCACTTCTGTGGTGTTGTCAAGCAATTCATCTTTATATACAGCCTATTGTATCAACCTAAGACAGATTGTATGTGCCATTTCTTATATAGCCTCTAAAATTGATTTTACCTGATTTACTCAGAGCCCTTTTTTTGGTAAGCTATTTTTACATCTTAACTTGTCTTTTATCTATTTCTTCATTTGTATCTTTTAACTAATGGGGGATTTTTTAAACACAAATAACTTTCTTTAGAATGACATTCTGTGCTCTACATTCTAGAAAAGACATAACACAATAATAGAAACGCCTTACAATATAACAGTATGATACAATGCTAACGCTAACATTATGGTGTGTAAAATTACCATAGAATTGTCTCTACATCTGTGTAACTCACCATGTCACCCTATAATCTTCAAACAGGTTCAGATTTGTCACTTTATTAGAAACCTTCATTGTACAATTGTTCATGTTAAAGCATGCACCCAACATCCTACAGGGTTATCTAACATTGGCCTGCTATTTGAAAAACAGGCCTCTATTATTCAAGGATCTAATATAACTTACTGACTCAAAACGTATATGACAGTCCAGTAGCCACTTATAATGAATGATCATGAACTATATTACTTTTATTGCTGCACACAAGGTCAGTCTCACTTCTACTCCCTATTAATGTTGGGCTTTTATGAGGCGACTTGATTAAACTGTGAATTAGCACTCAAACTTTTCATGCCTCAGTGAATCCAAGAGTGACATTTACAGTACTGTATGATATGACTGTATCCGTCATCTGGCCACCAAGGAATATCCAAATGACAGGAAAAAAAATGAGTATTTTTTTAACATAATCATTTTTTTTTAACATAACATGAAATGCTCAATTTATTATCTTGTGGTAAGCCACAGGTTTACTGTTTTGTGTTGTGTCTGTTGGGTTTATTGCAGGACTAGTTTGCTGTAAGTGCTGACTTAGACTATTATTGCTGCCAATTTTATTAGGTACTATTTAATATCTATATATAGTATAGCCTTTATTGGCCGGTGTACTCATCTAATAGGTTACATTTTATAGTAGTATTCCCAGAAACAAAAGATTAAGAAGGCAACTATTTCTTTCAAAGGTTGTCAGCAAGTATATTTTTCAGTCTCAAAATAAATTATATCATTTACAAATTAATATTGGTAGAGTTGCCTGTTTCAGCCAGTAATAGTTGGATTTCCACATTGTCAGTAAGTACAGTTTTTGAAGATATTAAACTAAAATAGTAGACATATGTATGTTACCAATATTATTGGTTTAGTTTTGGCAGTAAAGATTTTAAGTGATAAAAACTATTCTATTGTCATTTGTCAGTAAATGATGTTTGTCAGTCACCGCCGATGTCTGTTTTATGTTCATCTGGACAACTTTGATTGCTTACAGCTGGCATGCTGGTCAAAGGTGGACTTGACTTTCAAAATCTTGGATTACTCAGTACAAACATGCAAAGTCAATGGTGCACCTACAAAGCGTAAACAATCATCTTAATGAATTGTTCCCTGTGGAAGATAAGATTCATGCTCTTCACAGCAGACAGGTATCCTGACAATTACACACCTAATTGAATCCCTTTTCTGTTTGTTGTTCTTTCATCATGCATTATACTTTGGCTGCTTCACACTTATTTTTGTCCTCATCAACCCTTTTGTGTGATTGAGGGAAAGACGTATGGGGTTGATGAGGGAGGGAGAGTGAGTAGGTTTAAATGGGTAATATGGTTACGATTGAGTTAGTGAATGATGTCAGGGAGAGCTAGCCGCTGTCATCAAATCCGAATCACTTCCTTTTCCCTCACCTGTGACCGTGAGCAATTTACGATTACAGTTTTGAAAACACGGGTGACGGAGCCGGAATATTAGGTCGCGTTTGCTTCCTGCTTTACTTTTCATGCACATTTTTCCTTTTGCCTTGCATTCTTTTTCTGTCAATGTTGTTACCAATTGTAGATACAATAGAAAGTTTTTGTATTTAAAATGACTTGCTTTATATACTTTAATATATTTTCCACACCAGTAATTCTTACTACAGTTAAGTAACATTTCTGTAAACTCACTGCACTTTACTTTTTACTCTATAATTTGATAGAAGATATTTTGCTGCTCTTTGCACCCCTGCATGGAAACCTAGTTGGACTCAGGAACGATTCTGTTTAGTGCTAAGTGGATCTGTTTTAGCCACTGCCAAGATTTACACCATATACTGCAGCTGACTGTGCACCGTAAACGAATCTCCACCCTGCTGAGTACAGCCCTGGTCTCTAGATCAAATTTGTTTTGTCAGTCTCATGATGGCTGATTGCATTTCCTATATGAGTCTGGCAATGTGAAAGACTCCCCAGAGGGACTCCACAGGTGAGAAGCGGGCAAGCAAAAAATTAAAAGATTGTCAGTGGCAGTGGCAGAAATCAATCTGTTATAAATGCAGTTTAGATAAATAGTATGAGCGGTATCCAACTACCTCAACAGCATCAGCTAGAGCTGCAGAGAGGCGACACATGGACACAAATAAACTAATTCTAAGTAGCCATTATCATTGTTTTTTCACTGTGGTGTAACATATGGAAGTGGAAGCTTACTCTTAGCTGGTAATTCCTCAAGTGGAACCTTTCTTCCCACAGTTTTCAGACATAACTGGAAAATGGAGGTATACAGTGATAGATTGGAAATATCTCTCATAAGTCACACATGCCTTACAACTTTACTCTTAGTCACTATTGGTTTATCTGTGTGCATTACAATGCAGAACATCGGAATTGTCAGTTAAGTCCTTTTTACTGCACTGAGTGCAGTTACTGTCCTGTATCTACTTTGCTTTGCATCAACCTGTTTTAAAACATGGATTAAAACTTTAAAATTACCATTATGTGAAACTTAAAAACAAATCCCTGTTAATAAATACATTTAGAAACCAATCCAGGTGCCAGTGACGCCAATAAAGCTAAATCTTAATCTTAAGCTAAAATAAAAAAAATATCACAGTAACGCTGCCATCCTGCCTGCCACAAGATAGAGACCTAAACAGATGTTATACAGTATATCCAGTCATATATCATCCTGTCCAAACAAAAAGCCACCAGTGTATTGGAGGCAAGTGAAGTGGAATGCGCATGTCAGTACTGTAACTGATGATCATATTGCTTAAATGAGTTAACATTTTAGCTCTAATGGCAGGGGAAGATGAACTTGCATGTGCAGCCAGCTCTGTAACCAGACTGATGCAGACATCTGAGACAGCTATGACAAATGGTAACGCCCCTAAACAGCAGCAACAGCAGTCCTGGCAACGATAATCCTGAGACCAGAAAACGTTCCAGTAAGATACTGACAAAGAGATGATGCATACTATGCAGGGAAAGAGGGAGGGGTGGGGGAAAGACACAGCAAAAGAAAATGCCATCTTTTCTCTGAGATGTGACTGTGAATAAAGGCTTTCAGGGAGATTAATTTCCTAGAGGCGTGTCACCTTCTTGGCCACTTTGACCCCAGCAAAGAGAAGATTGAATAGATAATTCTGCAGGAGCTCGGCACATTCTGCCCTAGACAGTCTCTGAATGAGCTACAGCATTATCTTGTTCACACCCTCATTCTTCTTCTCTAGGGTGTGCTTTAGTGAGTCTTCCGGCTGACAACATGTCAGTCATACATACCATGGAGGATGATAATGAAACAGTCATAAAACATTATCGGTGGAGTAAAGCCAGCGGACATCTACAGGCCACACTGAATGACACATGCATACACAAGTGAATACTAAGCATCTGCAGCAGTGCTCTAACGTAAAGTTATATATAACATGCTAAAATAAAGTCAGGTTGAGGATGCCTCAAACTACGATGGGCAGTAAATAGGGTAAATCAATGTAGCTAAAATTAAGGTAAGATAAGACTGGTGTATTTGGTACCATTTTAAGCACCCTCATTTTAAGCATTACTCTTTTGGGATACCCGAGGAGGCCCTGTAATTGGAATTTTTACTCATTATGTTGGCAATTCTAGTGGAGCAGTCTGTCGGGATAAGAACTCTTCTTAAATTGATGCCCAAATCCAATCTGTGTCATCAACATGCATATGTCTTGGCAGCTTCTCACAGTAAGTGTTTGTAAAGTAAGAGTATGCTCATTAGTACAGTATTGCATAACAAACTCAGTTTTCGAATCTTGGAAAAGAACATTCCTGCCATGTTAATGCCACAGAATCTACAGACTTTTTAAAACATTTGCAGCAAAGTTAGTTCACCTGATTATTTCTTGCTCTTTAGCAACCTTTGAATTTTCTCCTTCTAATTATGCTCAGCAGTGGTGTCAGTATGTTGGGATGTTGAAGCTGTGGCAAAAGACTCCACTTTGGCCTTCATTCTGATGTATAAGCAGAAGAACAGTGTGCTAAAAAAATAAGATTATGCATAACTTCAGGATGTATGTGTTCCCACTGGTTTGATATCAGCAGAGAAATATGCAATAATTGCAATAATATGATCTAGTCGGGTAAAACCAGAATACTGTTTTAAACCATTGCATTAGTATGTTCACTGCATTCCACAAGGTTCTTTGAAGTTATTGCAATTTATTTGCTGTAACTACTTTCCTTAAATTACTTCCTATATTTTTTACTTCAGTTCGTAATTTTCTGTTTCTTAGAAAGCCTTCCAGCAACTTCAAGAGAATGTCCCCAAACGTGTTGCTTTAAATAAAAAGCAGGATATATGGACATGTAGCTGTCCGTGGCTGCTACTGTTAATTCACAACTGTTAGCTGACTAACTAGTTTGTAGACTGTACTGTTATCAGAGGCTACTGCTGATGAAGAAATTGGTCACATTTCCTTTGTACATTGGAGTTATCACTGTACGAGTGCTGAACATCTGTCCCAAATTGTGCTTCTTTAAATGTTGAAGAACAGATGAAATCTGATGTTTACAGTTAACATTTTAGACTGTCATTGACCTCGATTGTACAGCAGCTGCTCTGGAATTCTACAATTGACCGTTCGTTCACTAAACCCCTCCCCCGAACAGTGACTGTCCAATTACAGCTTAGAAACCATAACTAAGCACAGCAGGTATGTCAAGCTTTGCACTTCTCCACATGTTGAAGCGGTGTGCACAGGGCCGTAGCAAGAGTGATACCTGACATTTTAAGAGTGTGGAGAGGTTTTATTCTTGCCTTTTGAAAGCCAAAGATAAAAGACTGAAGTGGAAAGATAGAATTAAAATTATGTCTTTATCTGCTCTAACATAAGCTGCAACTGTTAGAATGCCTAGCTTAATATCTACATAACTTAGTGTGCCAATGAGCACATCATGTCAGCTAAAACAGCCAAACAGGGTTATATTAGAATGAAACAATGATCTGATCTTACATTATGTGCAGTTGGCCAGTCATACAAAAAATTCACCAAAAGACAAAATAGACACATTGCCAGTAAGATATTACGTTTGGGTACTACAGTATGACTTTATGTTTTAGGTAACCTTCATCAAACTCAAACTATCTCAGACTATATCAGTCTATCTACTCTGTTTAAAGATACTTAATACGTTATGTTACATTTTATCTTTGCTAGTAAGAAATTAACAAGCATAGCCCATAATAATCATCTCTCTGGTTAACTGAGTACAGTATAAATTTCTTGAGACCACAAATGTCTTCCATTCCTTTCAAGTCCAGCCCTTCAGCTCTCATCCAGTGATATGCATGACTGTAATTATAGCAATCATAAGGGCCATAGAGGGAGAGGTTGGTAACTATACCCCCGGTAGTTTCAACATCATGTCTCAACTCCTGTAATTATGGCTTAGACTAATATTAACTGAGGTGCATTCACCCATAAGGAGTAAAAAGTGCCCAAAACCATGGAAAGTCACTTTAAAGACATATAATCATCATATATACAAAATAAAGTGATTTTAAGCATTTCCTAATTATACATATGAATGACATTGATGTATCTCTTTTTCGAATGAACAGGACAAGAAACCAGGAAAGGGCAAAACGGCACAATTCAAGAACAGAAAATTGTTCCGAGGTAACTGGTGCTTTTCTGTCACTGTCAGTACTTAGACATCTTATTACTAATCAACAGTATGAATTCACTTGCCTGAAAAACATAAGCTCAATTGAGTTATTCAAGTGACAGAAAACCCATTACAACCTCACACAGACACAAACACTCTACCATCTCTCTAAGTGTGAGCGCCATATATTTAACCTGCTGCTGGCATAAATGATTCACATTCATCATCAGTGGACTTTCTTTATTTCCAGTCCATCAGCTCTGACAACCCCCTCCCTGCTTCCAACATGAAACATGCAGCGTCACAACTAATGACTTTGCTGGCAGTCTTGTGGCAAGCTGTTTGCTTCGTTTGTGTTGATATATATATATATATATATATATATATATATATATATATATATATATATATATATATATATATATATATATGAAACTGAAAGCTGTAACTCTGTAAATTGACAAATCTGGCATTGTGGATTAGATGTGTGTGTAAGTGTGACTGCATATGGTGTGTATATAGTATGTTTGCTTGCCACAGTGGCTAACACAAAGGGCACGTGCCTACACAAAGCTCCATCCCAACGGTGTTGTAACTAAATTCCCAAGAGAAACTGCTCCTTAACATCCACATTATTCACATTTACAAAACATGCACATCATTTGTTGTTTATCCACCAAGGTGCAAACATATTAAGACAAAGGTTTTCTAGGCACATGTTTGCTGTTACTAACCAGATTACGTCATATCCCAGGGAACACCATGGCACTATTAAAGAGGAACTTCAATATATATTTCAACCTGGACCCTATTTTCCCATAAGGGACTAATTGGGACAACCCTTTTTTTTTAAATTGGTCCAGTATTGAGTGAGAGCCCTGCAGGTCAGCAGCCATGAAACAGGTAGCAATGAAATCCTATTGGGCAATTACGCACCACCAATGTATGTCTACTAAAAGTGCTTGTTTTTTCCACTGACAGGCTTACATTGTTAGTATATGTGTGAAAAAAAACCTACAGAGAAATAAAACGTTTTTCTTTACCTTTGCTTGATCTGGTCTGTTTCTAACCAAGTCTCGCTTAAAGAGAATGTTTCATTCTGAAATTTCACAGTGGTGACTTGACTCAGTCATATTGTCCAAATCATCTAAATATTCAGCCATGATATGACTATCTTTTAGATAACACTAAGTTACACATTCTGTACTCCAACACAATAAAACTCATCCTGGAAGTCCTCTCCCCTCTCTCACTCCGCTGTCTTATTCATCAAGTCACCTCTCGCGAGATTTCAGAACTAGCCTTCTTAGTGAGCGAGACTTGGTTAGACACAATAACAAACAGACAAAGTATTGAAAAACGTCTTATTTCTCTGTAGGGTCCTTTCTATACAGTTGTCAAACACTTGTAATAATACTCTGAGCCTTTTAATGGCAAAAGAAGCACTTTTAGTAAAGATACATTGACGGTTTGTAATAGCTCCGAAGGAATACATTGCAGCCCTTTTCTTGGATGCAGGCTCTCGCTCAATACTTATAAATTTCAAAAGTTGTTGTCCCCATTAGTCACTTTAAAACATGAGAAAATAGAGTCCGGGTTGAAAAAAATACTGAAGTTCCCATTTAGGCACAAAAGCCATGTCTTGCCAACAAATTGGTAGTTTTAGCATTGCTGAAATACATTAAGTCTCTCAATCTACTGCTTAATTTCATCTTCCCAAAACACATTCAGTTGCAAATGTCATGGTCATGATGGCTAATAACTGTAACTGAATTTAAAATGTAGGTAGAATGATCATACTCATCTGGAGATACTGTGCTGTGGTACTGGAGGTACTGAAGGTACTGTGATACTGGAGGTACTGTGATACTGGAGGCTGTGATACTGGAGGTACTGTGATACTGTAGGTACTGGAGGTACTGTGATACTGTGATACTGTAGGTACTGTGGTACTGGAGGTACTGTGATACTGGAGGTACTGTGATACTGGAGGTACTGTGGTACTGGAGGTACTGTAATACTGGAGGTACTGTGGTACTGGAGGTACTGTGATACTTGAGGTACTGTGATACTGGAGGTACTGTGCTGCATATGAGTCGTAGCCTGTACGACTGGCATTACCAGATCATAAAATAGAATTATATTGAAAGACAATGTTAAAAAAAACTTGAATTATAACTTACAGAAAATCAATGTGATTTAACCTACCTCTCAGAATTGATTTTTAGCCGTTAGCTGTGACGACTTAAAGGGACACTATGTCTAGTGAATCTTAAGTGAGCAACTGAATTCTGGCACCAGTCTTACGTCAGCCTCCTGGAGTCTATTAAATCTCTTTTTCTCCTCCAATCAATATGTCCTCCAGGTGCAGAATATAATGTGTAATCATAAAAACACATATTCCTGTCATCATTTCGATCATGATGAGCGTAACACAGTGCTGTTAGCAGTCACTGTGTAATTACCGGGCTGACACAGACCATAAGGGAAAACTAAACTATGCAAATATTTTATTTTCTCACAAAGGCTCCTTGGGGATCTGTTGTGTACACTGCAGAGGTAATATCACTCATGCCACACCCCGATAAAGGGGAGTCCATACCATCAGCCCTAGTGTTAGCCAGTTTATCCAGAATAGATCTGGCTTCTAGGTTATTTTAAAGATGCTGGAACTTAACCTGTGGGGAAAAAAAGGCAGCACTAACACAAACTGAAATGCCAAGAGGTAGAGGCTGCCACCCCTTACAATAATGAACAAAGCCTTGTGTACAAGGTCTGACAGCCTGTGAGTGACAGCTTAATAATTTTCAGCATACTGGTATACTATAAAAGGTTTGGCTTTCCAGATCACTTTTAAACACTGAAGCAGAACGGACTTTTTGGGCTGTTCCATTTGCATGCAGCTCCTGCTCCAGCAATATCTCATATTCCTCAATGCAACGGTGTATTCATTGATTCAATCAAAAACAGATGAAAGATAGAAACAGAACAGAATGATAATCTTTAGAAGTATCATATTTCTAAAATATAAAGAGAATAACACAGAGTAGATACCCAGGGCTCTCTTAACGCAATAACCGAAACCTGAAAGCATGGATGCATTAGGGCTGCCATAATCATTTTCATTGTTGGTTACCTTTTCACTGAATTGCTTAACCT
This sequence comes from Zingel zingel, assembly GCA_023566125.1. Taxonomy (NCBI): domain Eukaryota; kingdom Metazoa; phylum Chordata; class Actinopteri; order Perciformes; family Percidae; genus Zingel; species Zingel zingel. The sequence goes on along the minus strand of CM042335.1, from coordinate 19,294,439 downwards.
ATAAGGTGTTAGGAATAACCACACTGAAGGCATTGAATTGCTAAAAAAAAAAAAAAAAAGGCTTTTGAAATCATATGAAACTAAATTAGCAGCAAGTCCTTACATTGGATAAGATGCTACAAGGAGATATTTGATATTTCTATTTGATAAATGACGTTAAACTGATTAACAATCAATTCATTTTCTATCTATGGACTAATTGATGAATCCCCTAATTGTTTCAGGACTAGGATAACAGATCTCAATCCTGCAGTATCTGCCCTTGGCTGTTAGCATTATTCTGCTCTGCTCAAAAAGGTTTAGACAATTGCATATATGAAATGATGGATATCGGTTTTTTTTTTTCCCCTCTTCTGTGGGTTGCTGCATAGCCAGAGAGCTTGTGTAGTGAAGCTTCAGCACCAGAGAGTGGACAGCTCCACACCTTCATCACCAGAAGACTGAGCAACAAATTGATTCTTCCATTAATCATAAGGGACTTTGAGCAGAGTTGTCAGCTTTAGTCACAGTTATTCCATCCATCCCTCAGTACAAAGCACTGCCCATGCGATTCCATTTCCCTCAAATTTGGTTTGAGCTTTGTTGAGCACAAAGACAAACCAAATACAGCAACACAGTATTCAATTAAGACAGAAGAGAGACAGCCCCTGGTGCCACTGGGACATAACCATGCTCCTGCTGAACTATTAGTTATATAGGGCACAAATGGAGTCTATATATTAAAACAATCAATTACTTAGGCTGACATGATTGTCTCACCTAAAGCACTTGCTCTCACAATTGCATCACAACTCATGTATCTAACAAACAAAAGAAGATCCACAAGTGGGCAAGGTGGGTGCATAATAAAAGGTGATTAGTCCCTAATGAAATTTAGTTTTTCAGCATAAACACGGTATTTTTTGGTACATTCAATTAAGGCAATGCTACTCATAGAAATTATGGTGGTTCAATGTTCTGCTTATTGTTTGACTAATAGAGTAGGTTGCTGTCACGCAAAACTGCATTGAAAAGGTGGCAGTTTTATTCTTTTGCTGCTGATCGAAAAAACATTTTCCCGATAGAACAGAACTCAAGTAGGCTACACGAACAAATAAGGTATATTAGTAAATTCGTCATACACGTAATCTACCAACTAGCACTGCATTTTCAAAAAGTCCTATGTTTTAGAATTGATTCATTCTACCTACTTGTTTTAGTCCACCTGTGTGGAGAAGCGCTGCAGGTATAGCCTTCTGATTATTCACAGTTTTAAAATAATATTATGGAAATAAGTGCAGATAGGTGCATTAAACCCATACCGAAGTGTAGTGCATGTTATGGATTTATGAAGCTCCTTAAATCTTGTCTAACCAGGTTTATATTGCTGTCGGTAAATTCGGCAACATTAAATTGTGGGACTTTTGAGTGACGTTTGGCATGCCAGCCTCCATTAAAGGAACTGTCACGTATCGGTTTACTGTAAAGAACCTACAATGCGATCAAACCCGAGTATAATATAGGCATTAATAGTAATCATTGGTTACAGCAACGTTCTGATATGAAACAAGTGGCAGTTAATATGAAATAATAAACTCACCATAGAGGGGTATAATCCGAAGATGGTGAGGGAGAGGACGGGGTACAGGACGCTCAACAGGACCCGCATGGTTACGGGCTCCGGGCAGCCACTTTTCTCCAAGGTGCAGTCCTTTAACATAGAGCTCCTGTCTTCTTGTTCACTCACCGCGTCTCTACTGTTGAAACACAGAGAGAGCGCTCCGACGGCGGCACAGGGACCTCGCGGTTACCGGCATTACACCCACAGCTCCCCGGTGCTACGACTGAAGGCAATGCCGAGAAAAAAAGTTTTGAGCGAGGGGGAAATAATCAAATGTTTCAGTTCCAGCAGACTGCAGGGGAGGCGCACCAAGGTGTGACATCACTTGATGGGTTTAGGGGCCAACTATCTATCTAGATAGATAGATAGATAGATAGATAGATAGATAGATAGATAGATAGATAGATAGATAGATAGATCTATTACCATGCCATGTACCCTATGTGGTTATCAGGATTTCCATGATCTACCTATTATCACCTCCAGATTGTGTCCATTTGTAAAGGGAAAAGAAGAAAGAATGCTTTGCTATTGTTTATTTCAGTGCACATACTTCTTACTATCACTGTGCACTCAAGATTCTGCCAAAAACTATAGCATGTGTGTGTGTGTGTGTGTGTGTGTGTGTGTGTGTGTGTGTGTGTGTGTGTGTGTGTGTGTGTGTGTGTGTGTGTGTATGAACTGACTCTCTTGTGACAATTTGTCATTTAGTTTCCACTCAAATTGCTATGCATAGATGATAATGATAGTAACAAAATCAAACAAATGAACAAATGAACAACAGTATTGCATGGAATAATGGACTAAATTCCATCAAAGCAAAACAATATTTGTCCCTTTTTGAATGTGTATCCATGGACAAGAAGTTACTATAAATGATCTGCTATTGGCGCTGTCATTACAACTAGTCTTCGCAAACTTAAAAATGTCCACAAATAATCATGTAACAATGGGCATTGTGCTGACAGAGATTCAGAGCAGGTGTCCTTGGTGGGTAAGAACTCACTCTACACCTTACAAATCAGAGAGGTGTTTCCCCACGTTATGCTTGTCTACAATATACTTACCTTCAAGGTCATTAAGGCAAAAAAGCCAATGTAGTGTAGCAACACCAAAAACTCCTCACTAATAATGCTATGGTTCCTCACATTTTCTCCTAAAGAAGAAGGAAGCAGTCAAGTCAAGTCAAGTCAAAGCCTGGTTCTTTATGACTCATTCAGAGCTGGAGCTGAGAGGCTTTTATTTACAAGGCTGGCGAGTGGGTTCTGCACACATCTGTGGTTACCGTCATATAGTTTCATGAATATCTCATGCCTGATATATTCATGAAACTATTCATCAGTGGAGCAGCACTGGGGAGATGAGGCTAGTGTGAAGATGCTGCCTCTAGAAAGGCAGCGGTACAGATGCAGTGCTGCTAGCAGTCAGTTGAAATCTTGATAATCTGGTAATCAGCTGTGTGACACCAGGCTCTGGGGGGGTTCAAATCTAGTGTCAGGAAGAATAATCTCTCCACATCCTCCTCTTTTATTGTAGGTCTATTTTCAAGGCACTGGATCTGTTGTGTGCAATCATCACAGTAGCAATCCATTTCTCACGTTCTGGTCTGTAGCTCCTTTCCAGGTATACCGCAGTTTGAAAAAGTCACGGTTTCAAAACCACTAACATTTTCTGTCATACCGTTCCTAAGGAGTGAACTGTTTTTTATGAGTGGACATAAGGACAGGAAGTGCAGTTTAGTAATCTGTGTTTAAAAATAAAATACATTGTGTTCAATGGAGAAAAAAAAAGTTTTTTACCCAGACATTTAAAAAAATAATACATTTTAAAGCTGTAATTGCAATACCGTGAAACTGTGATATTTTTGCTGAAGGTTATCATACCGTTACAATCGTATACCGGCCCACGACTATGGTAGATCCTCCTAAGAATGTTGACTCGTAGGAATCACTAGAAAATGACATACAGATTAAAGTAGTTCACCAATGAAAAAGTGTTCTATTGATTACCGGGATCATCCATGTGTTTTTCTTTGCTCGGATGCTCTTTGATAACCCTTTAGCATAGACTGTTGAAGTGGAGTGAAAATAGGCCACTATTGTTATATCAAAATAAGAAACTTGAGAACTTTTACCAAAGTATAAATACATTTCAAATGACATGCAGCTGTATGTATTGTATGGAGAAGATTGCTAAGAATGTAAATGAAAACAATTCTGTAATTGCAAAAATAATACCCCAGAGGATGAATCCTTTGACTGGCAAAAGAGGCAGTTTCTGCGGTCCCCTTGGAACATTTGGCATCACTTTTTTTTTTTTTTTTTTGCCGACAAGACTTTGTCTGGATACAATCTGGATATGACAAAAACAGATTTGGGCTGGCAGTCTGAACAAGACCAGCAGCAGAGTAAGGAATAACAAAAGTTAGTAGAAAAAAGTCCTACATACATGTAAGCCCTCTCCTGGAGGTGTGGAGGACTAATTGTTCCGTAGAAATACCGTGGCTTCTCTGGGGACACTTGCCGTATGCCTGGTTGCACTCACAAACACCCAAAATTAGTGTGGGAATAGCAGACTGAAGTGGTAACCAAGAAATGTTTTACTGTACTCTGTGAGTATGTGAAACTTCATGACTCAGGGAATCCTTCTTCAGGTAAAACTGTAAGATCCACTCAAACTTCACATGCAGTTGGTGGGGCAAAATTTGGTTTATAAATACTTTAATTAGCAGAATTATTTTCGGCATTTGCTTATTCATCCATCCAGTTGATCTGGTATGTTTTGAGCAGTCTGCTGTTTCAAGTGGCATGCTGTGTTTTTTTAGACCGCAACACTGTGTTCCCTCCGTAGCAAATAGAAAAGAAATCTCCTGTCATAGTTTAAAGCAAGAGGGAATGAAACTGCTTTTCAATACACCGCTTGAAGCACTGCCTACCAATGAGTTCTACAGAGCCATGCGCAGCTCCATTTGTTTGTAGAGGAAACTTTGATACAGAAAAAGGAACTAGGCTTACGTCCGTGTTTGCATGTTAATAAGACAAGTGTGATCTCTAGTTTTTAGGTGAAATGATAACATGAATTAAATCCAATATATAAAGTAGATTAGGGAGATCCGGGAGTGATGCAATGCCTATTCACAGCAGTATGATGGAGTCTTAATGAAGCAGGTGTTAATAGAGCTAGTTCAGATGGTTAAGTTGGAGTAATTAAAATTAAACAGACCTTCTACTGGAGGAAACCAATCGGCTTATTTCTATATTCTTTTAGATGATGTCTGTGAACTGCAGGTTCTGCTGTTTGCCATATGTAATGCTGTTAACGTATGTCTATATATAATGCCTCTGCATTATTCAACACCCCATTAGAGTCCATTTATTGGATGGTGATATTTCTTTAGCTAATTGATATCCTCTCTCATCTCTGCTCTTTTACACCTCAAAACAGGTCAGACTCTCACTCCCTTTTCTTCTCATCTACCTCATTTCTGCTCTCCTTTGGATTTATCAAAAGACTGTCTGTATATTAAAAAGGAACTGAGATGTGTAATATATCAATTACGGAGTTGTATACACAACCCCAGAACCTGTGCACACGTTGAAATGTTTGCACGTGTGTCTGTGTGTTTACCAGATTATTAGACACAAGCTGGGGGTGCATCACTGAGGGATAAACATGTGTGTACTGTATGTGTGTGTGTGTGTGTGTGTGTGTGTGTGTGTGTGTGTGTGTGTGTGTGTGTGTGTGTGTGTGTGTATGTTTATTTGTGTGTGTGTGTGTGTGTGTGTGTGTGTGTGTGTGTGTGTGTGTGTGTGTGTGTGTGTGTGTGTGTGTGTGTGTGTGTGTGTGTGTGTGTGAATGAATGTGGCATGTGCATGTCCATCTGCATTGATTTGCCCAGAGGTAATCTAATGAGTCGTCTGGGGAGAAGTCTTTTGTCATGTGGTGGTCTCGGTCTCAGTAAAGAAGATTGACCAATATTAGCCACAGTGTTGTCTTCTACTGGCTTCAGTCCAAATTGTAGAGCTCCCTGTAGTATTTCTAAAAGCATGAAGGACTCTTTGTCATTTTTCATCTCTTGAGTTCATAAATTGGCAAGAACACACAAAGCTGAGTGGAAGTATGAGCAGCAGTCCAAATACTGTTGTTGTCACCATTACCTTTGCCTGTCCTTTTCCCCTACACAAGTTCACATTCCAACACGTATCATCACTTATGCTAATGAGCTTTAAAGAATCTTTACTAATCCCCTGAGGTAGCCAGTATTGTTGAAGAGACTTTGAAGAAGCAGAGAGTGATCGCCTAGAACCACACGCTACATGTGACAGATGTATGTGTTATACCGCAGCATCATTGGCAAAGCCAATTCAATAATTAACAGCAGAATCAACCAATACCTCAATGACCAATTACAGTAGGTCAAAAAAAAAAGATAGTTCAAAAAGTCACATTTAAGATAAAACATTCAGACTTTTATTTTGTTTATTTGTAAAATATCAGTAATGTTTACTTTCTAAATGTCCTGTTTTTATCGTGTTGTTCTCGTGGCAAATCTCAAGGAACACACAACTACAAAACATCTGAGAGCTTGAGCAATAATCAATCTGACTGTTCCGTGCCAAGTCCTCAACAAAGCCAGGAAAGGAGTAGAACCAATAACTCCAATATTCCATCAAACCCAGTCACAATCATTTCACTTCTTATCCAAGCATTATTAAGACACAGCTCAACATGACCAACAGGAAACACGGAACAAATTCCAATGCTTGATGAAATGAGTATAGGTTGAGTATTGTACACACACATAACTACACACAAACTAGTGTGGGAAAACATGTTCCTCTTTATGAAATTATGGCAAAATATGAAGCATGAATCAAGAGTCCCTTCAGGATGCTCTTTGTGATGAGTAAGGGTCTCATGTGCTGTAAGCCTTTGGCAAAAGGTCACACCAGAGCAGCACTTGTGCCAACCAGAGAGGTATTTGAGGCAACCAGAGAAGCACCTGCGGGCCACATGGACTTTAAGGTAGTTTAATTTGAGGATTGCACTTGAGTATCCCCTCTGCTGTGACATGAAGCATGGCAAGATCCCAATAGGGAACACACCGTTGATGCTTTTAAAGGGGCATATCCATACTTAAGAAAAAAAGGGCAAAAGGGAATTTTCCTTTGAGTAACATTCTAAAGTGATATGCTATGGATTATGATCATGAAACATGATCATAAACAAAGTACAGATGTCCTGCATCTGTCACTCTTCAAACACCATTTCTGACAAATATACAGAATAAAGCAATAAAACTGGTGCACAGACCACCATTTTACATCAGCAGTCATTTCACACACATCGTAACGCCACTCAGGGCATAAGAGAACGTCAGGCACTACAACTGAAATGCATCAAGACAACAATGAACAATCATCTCTGCAGAAAACTACAGAAGAAGCACAATTGACCGCTGACAACCGGCACTTTGAACTCACTCTCTCTCTCTCTCTCACACACACACACACACACACACACACACACACACACACACACACACACACACACACACACACACACACACACACACACACACACAAGTATGTACAGAAAACATGTACAGTATGTACTATACAGCATGTGTTATGTCCTGTTATACCATATGTTATTGTTTTAGTAAGACATGCATTGATCATTGCAAATATTGTCTTCATTATACTCGTTTCTTCAGCCCCTCTCTTCTTCTTCTCCTACAATAAGAGGGAGTATGCCATCCACAGCTCCTAGAAAAATATATGCATGTGTTTCATGTTTTTTATGTCAGAGCTGGACAACATTGACAGACCAATATCCAATTTGTATTAAAATTGTTCCATTACGGCTTCCTCTACTTCCCCTTTTCTCTGTCTTCTCTGTTCCCAATTTGCCTTCCTGCCCTTTTGCTTGATTCATCTAAGACATGTACTATTGCTATATCGTCCTTCCTCTGTCATTCCCTCTGCTCTGTTATTCATTTTTCATTCTCTTTTCTGGCATTAGTTGCTCAGCAACATCAAGTGGCATTTGGTGGTACAAAAAAATGGAGGGAAAGAAACAGCACATTCAATGTGAGGGGTCTTTAGTCATTCTGCAGTAGCTGGTGGGTCTGAAAAGCACTTGGAACTTTGATCTCTACTAATGCTGTCATTCACTGAGTAACAGTTATTTTATTTGCCATTTACAAAACAACACATTATATTTGAAATGGAGCTAATTAATGGTACCCTGTGGACTTCTTGACCACGTGTGGTGCTGCACTGCTGATTTCTTTATGCGCGCTTCCTGGCATTATTCCTATTCATTGTGCAAGGACTTACATGCACACTATAAGCAGTGATAAGTGATGACTGCCAACATCAGTAATAGGTATCAACAGCTAGTGGCAGTAACCTGTAAAAGCATGTTAAGCATTATTAAAGAGAAATAAGGAAGACTTCAAGCTGGTGGCACCAAAACATTCAAAACGGTTTTGCTAAATGTTTTATGAGGTATACTTTTATGTCTGCCCACCTACACCTACAGTGCAGAGAAAAAGAAAGTGAAACCTTTGGAATTTCTGACATTTATGCACAATGTACCCGTAAAATGTGGTCTGATGCTCATCAAAGTCACTAATAGACAAATACACTCTATGTAAACTAATAACACTCAAGTAACTGTTATTCAAATTGGCATATTTATTCAAAGATGTCAGTATTAAAAATAGGACATTGTATGTGAACTCTTTCACAAATTACTTCTAAGAAAGCTACTACAAGTCAGATTTCCCCATCAATGAGTTGAAATTGTAGTTCAATCACATGTGTAATTCAGATAAAGCTGAATGATGGCAAAGAAATATATAAAAAGGTGGAAGAGAACTCTTGAGTTACAGTTAAGGACCTGCCAAAAAATCTCAAAGTTGCTGGGTCGCCATTTATGTCTCATCAAAAAGAAAACTATAGGGTGACAACTGTGCTCATGGAAGGGCACCATGGAGGGAAGCACGGTTCTCCCTTGATGACACTGTACATCTAAAATTGGCAACCTGAAAGTTCTATTATGTTACTGGGAGAATGTTCTGTGAAAAAAGTATACAAAGCAAACTATGAAACAAAAAAATATATTTTTTTGCACACACACCTTAAACTTTGTTTGGAGTGATAAAGCAAACTAATAGCCTATCATAACACCAGCCTTAAAGTGAAGCATGGAGTAGGTATCACCATGATTTGTAGTTGTTTTGCTGCTGCTGGACATGAACAACCATTACTCATTCAGAAAACAATGCAGTCAAATGTATAAAAATCACTTTTACTAGTTGAAGTTTCAGGGTAGCTGTCAGAATTTGATGCTTAAAGTTGGGCTATGTAACACGAAAATGCTCAAATACACAGCAAAACATGAACTATGAAATGTCTCAGACATAAGAAAAGTAATGTTTCAGAATGGTTAAGGTCAATCCAGGCCTTGAATAATCTGTAAATATGAATATAATCAAACAGTTTTGTACGGGGAAATTATCTAAAATTCCTCCTGCACGATATGGAGAAGTGATCAACACATGCAGGAAACATTTGGCAGCGGCGGGTTTGACTCCGACTTGCAGCCGTTTGCTGCGTGTCATTCCCCCTCTCTCTCCCCTTTCATTTCTTCATCTGTCCGGTGAAAATAAAGGCCTAAAAATGCCCCAAAAAATAATTAAAAAAGAAATAAACATAAAATTGTTTTTATGTTACAGGCAGATGTAGCTTCACCATTATTGTGACTTTGATATCGGATTACAATTTATGACTAAATTATGTAGAAATGCAAAGAAACTACTTTTTATTGGCACTGCACATGTTTTTACCTTCGGGAAATTAGAACTGCTCAGGTTGAAGATGCTGCAATTATGTGAAGGCTTATATCATGTGGACGTGCCGACAGTGTTGTTGTCATTGCCAATTACTCATGGGGGCTAGAGGATGGATACCCGACCCAAGCCCGACGGGACCCGACGGTACCCGACTGGCCGGACCGGGTTCGGACAGATATTTAGAAATGATGTTTGGGTCGCTCGGTCACATCAGCGCGATAAGGTGTTGAACATTTTAATTGTTGACATTTCCGAATGCCTTCCTACAGTTGCTTAATACAAGCAGGCTTTCCACACAAACAAATGTACATGTGTCATTAGTATGAGAAAAAAATTAGATTTTAACTGTGTCGGGCTCGGCCTCAGACAGAAAAATGCGGCCCGATCCTCACTCTAATGGGGGCGACAGAAACTACACACTATAGCTTTAACAATACTGATTAATAGATACATATTTGACGTGGCTTGTTAGGGCTGACCCCAAACGTTACTGTACTGTTTCCATCAACACTTGAAACTTGTGAAAAGATTACACATCTCTACTACCCGCAGATTCAACATCATACCTGCTTCCTCATATGACGCTTGCAATTCACTTCATACCCTTGCTGCTACATAACAAGTGGCACACTTGCATGGCCAAATGGAGGCAATGATAAAGGTGTAACTTTCTCTCCCAAGGTGCAACAAAAACAACAGGAAAGTCAGGGCGATGTCAGTTGAGCACAGTCTTCACTTGCCCACACACTTCTAGTTCTAATCAGCAAATCAAAATCCCCTGTGTGGGTTTACCAGGGGTGTGCATGGCCTATACAGACAAACACAATCTTCCTCTTTCACAGAGGACTGAAAAATACAGGTGTAAATAATAAAATAACGAATGGCTAAATTCCATTTACCTGTGTCAGTTTCAAGGTGTTGGTATTGTGCAGGCTGAATACAGTGAGTCCCTTCATGTTAAAATTGAAATCTGTGACATGGTCTACTTATGAAAAAAGGCCTATTTCACTGCCTTTACTTTGGAGAAGTAAAAGTATTGTTATCTTTTATGATCACTGTAGGATATAAAATAGTCTTCTTGACATTGTGTTGCTTCTTCAAATTAAGTTCAAGAACTTTCAACAACAACAATAACAACACAGTGATCACAATGCGCACAGCTAATTACAATGTACAGTGCACCAATTAGCTGTTATATAATTGCCTTTTGGATGCTGGTAGTTGAGTGGCCCCTGGAGTATGACTCCTCCTTAGTTTGAACCAGAAATAGATCTCATTGTTATCTTACACAGTAAAATATGCCTTAGCTTGTTAGTCCCATCTGATGTCTAAGAAAGTACTGGCCAAATTGTGATCTGACTTGGGAGTGTAATGCATCCTGCATTTGCATCTGCCACATACTTACAATATTATGCTAATTTTGCCAAAGGGTTAGAGCAATTAACTGAAAACCAAACAATCCTTTCTACTTTAAGCTACTGTAATGAATGTATGTGTATGTCTGGGTGGAATGTCAGGATTCTACCTGTGGACTTTCTAGAAATAAAGATTTGTAGCGCAATAAAATGCACATAAATTGCTATCACATCAGAATAATAGATATACATTGCACTAAGTATACAGATAATTGTGAATATGTACTATTTAATTGGAGTAATTGGAGCTTTAATCATTATGAATCTGTTAATGAATTACTACAGATTTGTCATTTGCTGTGGAAAAATCTCAGTCCTAGTGGTAAAAGGATATTCCTGTAACTGCATGGCCAACCATACCATATAACTAGACGAACTTGAAAACAATAATTATGTTGGTTACACTTTATTTCAAGTCCCCCTCATTATCATGCATCAACAGTATTGACGTGTGTTTATTATTGGGGGGGTTCATACACACTGGGTTAATAGCACCACCAACTACAGCCTTCAAAATACTAAAAGAGTTGAATCAACACCAATTTGACACTTTTATAGGTGAAAAATGAACAAGGAACATTGCTGACAAACACTAAAACCTATATAACATGTCACGAAATATTGGTGTGGACTCATAATAATAATAATAATAATAATAATAATAATAATAATAATAATAATAATACATTTTATTTAAAGCACCTTTCATGACACCCAAGGTCACTTCACAAACAAACAATCATCAAACATCGTTAAGATTATAGTCATATACTTTTTTTATAAAAATAAAAGTCAGTCAGTCCATAAGCCATCTTGAAGAGATATGTTTTAAGTCTGTTTTTAAAGTCAGTAATTGAGTGGGTCTGGCAGTGAATTCCACAGTTTGGGGGCGGTGTAGCTGAAAGCCCTCTCTCCCAGGGTGCTGAGGTTCACACTAGGGACATGCAGTAGGCCTGCTGAGGAGGATCTCAGTGAGCAGGCAGGGGTGTAAACTTCCAGGAGGTCAGTGAGGTAGGTGGGGGTATAATTGTGTAGGGCCTTGTATGCCAGGAGCAGGACTTTGAAACGTATTCTGTAGGCAACTGGAAGCCTGTGCAGTTGCATAAGAAATGGTGTTACATGGCCAGTGGATTTGGAGCATGTTATAATTCTCGCTGCAGAATTCTGAATGAGTTGGAGCCGGTGGAGTAGCTTATTAGGGATTCCAGACAAGATGGAATTACAGTAGTCAAGGCGGGATGTCACATATGCATTGACAAGGACTTCTGCACTCTGCTGGGTGAGCGCTGGGTGAAGCTGTGCAATGTTCCTTAGATGGAAAAAGGCACTTCGAGACATACTGTTTATGTGCACACTAAATTAGAGTGTATTGTCCAGTATGGCACCATGGCTCTTGACCTGGTTGGAGCAAGGGATGGTGCTGCCATCTACAAAAAGGGTGAAAGGTTCCATCTTAGCAAGAGCTGATTTTGAGCCAACCACTAGCAGCTCAGTCTTACTGTTATTCAGCTTCAGGTAGGCAGGCAGGCAGTGATAACAGCTGGCGGAAGAGTGGCAGTGGGTTTTGTAGATAAGTAGAGCTAGGTGTCGTCCACATAGCAGTGAAATTGAACACCATGTTGCCTGAGGATAGTGCCAAGTGGGAGGAGGTAGATAATGAACAACAGAGGGCCCAACCACTCTTGTCGCAGCACTACTCTCAGACTTGCAACTCAGCATTTGTACGTACTGTGTCCTTCCAGAGAGATAGGAGGTGAACCACTGGTGAACACTGCCCCGCACTCCGATATTGGCTAAACGTTCCAGGAGAAGATGGTGAGAGATGGTATCAAAGGCTGCACTGAGATCAAGGAGAATCAGAATGGAAATAAGTCCATCATCAGCTGCACAGAGGAGGTCATTAGTAATCTTAATCATGGCTGTTTCAGTACTGTGCATAGGACAAAATCAATACTGGAATGGCTCAAAGAGATCATTGTCCTTCAGGTGATGCTGGAGTTGAGTTGCCACTATCTTCTCAATAACTTTGGAGAGAAAAGGGAGGTTGGAAATAGGCCTGTAGTTGTTGAAGTTGTCAGAATCCAATCCAGGTTTTTTCAGCGTCGGTCTGACAATAGCAGTTTTAAAGGATGGTGGTACAGTGCCAGAGAGATGTTAAGTATTGATGTAATTATCGGAGCAATAGATGACAGGCAGCTCTCAACCAGGCTTGTTGGAAGAGGGTCCAGCTGACAGGTGGAGGAATTGCACTTTTTGATGAGGCCACAGATGGTACTTTCAGCAGGGAGAGTGAATTCACAGAGTTCATTGTTATACGATGATCCCTGAGTGCTCAGTGAGCATGGTTGTTTCAGCTGAGTAATTGAGCATTCTATTTGCTGGTGGATTGCCTCAATTTTGGTATTAAAAAAGTTCAGGAAGACTGAGCAGCGTTCATCAGAGAGTTCCTGATGGGTGATGTTATCATGTGGCTTAGGGAGACCATCAACAGTGGAAAAGAGAGCCCTGGTGTTTCCTTGTCCTTCACTGATTATCTTTGCATAGTATGATGTTTTTGTAACACACAGGGTGTTTTTATACTGATGTAGGTGTTCAGAGTACATTGTCTTTTTTGACAGCCGCTCCAGGCGTCGGCCCAAGGATTTCATATGCTGAAGTTCAGGTATAAACAAAGGAGTGGCGTGCACAAATGAAACAGTATGTGTCTTCATATGAGCAAGTCTATCAAGTGCTGTAGACATGCTGTCATTGTAGTGGTCAACTAAATCTTCCAATTAAGTATTAGAAGCAGGGGAGGGATAAGTGGCAATTAGAGAAGTGACTTCCTCTGGTTCCACCTTTTAATGTTGCGATATGACATCACGCGCAGAATTTTGGACTTCATGACAGGCAGATGGGTGTCAAACAGTACAGCTTTGTGATCAGAGATGGGTAGTTCAGCAGTACTGATATTGCTAGGCTTGATACCAGAGCAACAGACCAGATCTAAAATATGTCCTTTGTTGTGGGTTGGAAAGTTAACATATTGTGTGATGCCAAAGGAGTCAAGCATATCCATAAAGTCTTTTGTGAATGCATTAGAAAAGTTGTCCATATGTATATTAAAATCCCTCATCAGGATGACATTATGAGACATTGCAGTCAAAGCAGTAAGAACAGTTGAAATTTCAGGAATAAACATATTTGATGGTTTAGGTGGTCTGTACAATACCACAATAATGGTGGGTGTGAGTCCTTTAACAGCCAGCAGTTCAAAAGAACTGGGCCTGAGAATTTGCCTGAGAATTTTGGCCTGAGAATTTGCTGTTCAATCTTTTATACCAACCACTTAGTCCGAGTATGGTGCCGTACAGACAATCACACTGACTACTGCTGGTGATTTCCCCACTGATTGGCTCAACAGTGGTGCTGTATGAGCCATAATAGACTGAATGCTTGCTGTCTTTATTCAATCTTTACTCTTTGCTGGCATGTCCTCTTCTCAGGTCACTTATCTCTCTGTGATTCTGCTGTTTGACGTGCTATGCTGCAGAGGTGTGTGGACAAACAATCTTACTACAACGTGCATGACTGAGGAAACTTGGGGAAATGTCCGCTTTTTTATTGTCATTCATTTATTTTGAAGCTATTTTAGCCTTCATAACACACTTACTGAGGACTCTGAATAACTGACTCACAGGCAGCAGTTAATGGTCCAATATTGGCCATATATCAGTCTAACACTAATGTATTTTAAGCTTCCAATCCTCACCTTATATGCAAACCTTAAGGCAGCGAGGAAGATAACTGCTTCCCACCCACAAAAATGCTCATTTACTTGTTTGTACTATCACCAGCAGCTCTCCTGCTCTCTTCACCTACACCTTTTAATCAAAAGCTGGCAACAATTTAGGGACCATTGTGTGGGGTTTGTTGAAAGTCCTTCTGGGAGACCAGAGGAAATCATTAACCGAAAGAGATAGAAAGCAGCTACAACAGCAGAGTAAATTACAACATTACATCCCAAAATGACTTCTGGCATATATTGATTATCACATGCTGATTAAATCTCAAAGCCTTAGGTTATTTAAGGACAGATGTTCCCATTAAGACTTGAGCTATTTATTTAAAGGGATATTTCATCGTTGGAAAAATGAATATATCTTTTAATTGGGTCACTTATGTAGTAGAAATGTGAATTATTTTTAGAAATTGGTGGCCAGAAAATGTGTTTTTGGCTCATGTGGATGAAAGACACCAAATCCCAGAATGCACTTGCTTCGCTGCTTTAGAGTCCACTCCCAAACCACGCCTACCATTTACAGACAGACAGTGAGACGGTCAACTCAAGTGTGTTTTATTGTCATTTCAACCATATACACGAAACAACGTTTCACCGTGGCTCAAGTGGTGTTACACATTTAAAATATATAAAAACAACATTATATAAAAACGACATACGAAACAGGCTACATTTAGTGCACACACATTATAGGCTCCGTAAAGTTCAGCTAACACATACTAGCATTAGCGCTTGGTGGGCTGTAAACTAGGGTGACCAGACGTCCCCTGTTTCGGTGACACAGGGTGTAGTCACCCTACACGCACAAGGTCAAGCCAGAGCAAGTGCTGCTCAGACCTCAGAGATGTTGTAGAATGTCCATATTTTATGATGCCAAAATTACTGTACTTATTTACTATTATTTACTCTAACAGAAAGATTGACCTCCTTAGAAATCCTTTCCATAATGTTGTCAGACACTTAGAATATTAATCTGAGCCTGTCAGTGGAAAAACAAGCACTTTTAGGAACGTAAATACAAGCTGGACAATTGACGTCCTATTAACTTACATTGTAGCTTGTTTCGCTGTTGCCGACTGCAGCAATCTCGTTTAATACTGGACCAATGTCAAAGGAAAATATTTCCTCAATAGTTTTAATTGTATCCGATAATCAATGAGCTGTTGCAGAAACAAGCCCAGCCAGAAGCAATAAAGCAAAAGCTGTTGTGACGAGGCGCAGGAAATTAGAGGACCCAAAAGCAGAGATACAGCAGGCAGGCAAGAGAAAGTTTGAGCTTGAGGGTTTATTAACACAAAAAACAAAGTTCATACAAAAAAGTCCAGAACAAAAGGAGGCAAAAAACTAACTCCAAAAGTGGAGAGACCAAAGAGCAGGAAATCCAAAACCCGAACACAGAGACCAAAGGGAATACTGACGGGAATGAACAAACTGGCAGGAACAAACACAAAATGATCTGACACAGGACAAGGGGAAGACAAGGGGCGTTTCTCAATCTGTGTTCTTCTTTTGACTTGTGTTCTTGTGTCCCTGTGAAACGTCATCTGGTGTTGCCAAAGTACTGTCCCAATACACAAGTTCGCATTTCACCAAGAACAGTTAAGATTCCCGGAATGTTCTTGACACGACCATTTTACCAAGGATGCATTGGTTGGTAACTTGTATGAACTTGGCATCACCCGTATCCCAACATTCATTTCGGCATTCAGTGAGGGTTGGGGTTCTGGTACATAGACAGACCAAAAACGGGACAATTTTAACAATTTTCTCCATCTTATTCATCACTAAATTCACTTCTGAGAACATTTTAGGCGAGAAATGAACGGTTTAGAGTCTTGCGAATATCTTCGCCGAATTGACAATTTGCTCCAAAGTTTTCGGAGTTGAGAAGCTCCATAAAGTGATACGGCAGCCAGTTTCCGCCTGCCGGTCATGCTCGGAGACCCCACTGTAAGCCGGAGGTCTCTCAGACTTGTCTTGTAAATAAGAGGCTTTAATTTCGCCGTTGACTGATTGTTTGTTTAAATATCACAACACATGTCCATCATAGGATTACCGGGAACTTGTGGTTAACTGCCAACTACTCACCAACACCAGATCGATCACACACAAAATGGATGAGCTACAAATACACACGCAACTGCTGCGTGATGATTTTTTACAAAAGCCTGGCTGAACACATTTATCACGGACGGCAGATAGCAGCTAACAGCTAACAGGCCAAGCTATCCACCGGCAGGATCAAGACAGGGTAGGTGAATTTAAACAATGTCTGAGTTGAAAACGCATCTGGTTGACACATAAGGGCCCTGTTCATGTGGCACAGACATATTAATTGCATTTTGTGTCTGTTAAGAGGCACAAAGGCACTCTAAAACTTGCCCCGACAACTGCTGCTTTAGCTCAGGGGACGCTTGTAGTACGTAGCTGCAGCTACTCCGTGTTGCCTGCACTGATTCGGGTCGGGGTTTTTTCTATCGAAAGTACTCGCATAGCTATAGCGATCAAGATTAACGTAAAAATTGGCCGTAATTCTCCTTTAAACTAACACACTAATAATAGTAGGGATCGCGATCCACTCTTTTGAATAAGTAAGGGGTGTTTGAGCTAAACCATAAACAATAAAATTAAAGCTCAACAAGTTTTATTTTTCAATATTACTGCAATAGTTGTAGCATTGTGAGGTTTTCTTGTTCAGATATTGTTTTAATACAAAGTGGTTATATTGTTGTGGTTTTTATTTCTAGCTGTTATTTTGGAGCCTTGCAGGTAGCCTCTGTGCTGGGGGTGTTGAGCAATAACAGGAAGAACGCATCGTCTCAAACTGTTAACAGCATTTTCTGTGCTTGTGAACTTGCAGGTTAATTCTTCCAAGAACAACCAGCAAGAACGTTCTCCCCAAGAACACAAGTCCGTTCTTTGCATTCTTGAGATTGAGAAACCGAAAAAGACTAAATAAACAGGATAACGAGGTAACAAGAGGCAGGTGACACAAGGGCTGGGAAACAGGTGAGAAACATCAGGCAATCACACCAGACAAGACAGCACAGAAAACCAGACACAATAAAACAGGAAACAGAACATAATACAAAATCCACAGAATACACAATCACAATAAGACCAAAATATAGGACCAAAATACCAGACTGAAATAGAACAAAATACAAAGTAAAATATCAAAACCATAACGGCTGTCAGATAAATGTAGTGCAGTAAACTTTACAACATTTCCCTCTGAGGTGTAGTGGAGTACAAGTATGAAGTAGCAGCAGGGGCGATTCTAGGATCTGACAGATAGAGACTCAGAAAAGGCGTGAGTCTGGCATCACCACCTCAACCAGAATCTAAGCGTTCCAATGATATTAGCGCCAGTTGCTGTGACAAATGGTTTGTGAGAAAATTAACATTGAAATTACATGGAATGTTATCATATTTGCATTCTGAATAAAACTCTGCACATCCATTACTCTCTGTGAAATA
Organism: Zingel zingel; assembly: GCA_023566125.1. Taxonomy (NCBI): domain Eukaryota; kingdom Metazoa; phylum Chordata; class Actinopteri; order Perciformes; family Percidae; genus Zingel; species Zingel zingel. Next base: position 19,276,302 of record CM042335.1, on the reverse strand, counting down.
TCTCACAATCTCTTCACTCAACACATGCATCGGTACAACAAGCGGTTCCCGGGTAATCCGGTTTTGAAATTGCAACAACATTTCTACATGGTCTCCAACTTTGGGCCAAAATTATAATGTATTCTCATGTAGGCTAAACTATTTATGTCAGCACAGACATTTTTGTAAATTGCTTAGCCAGTGTATCCCACCATAATGGTTATTATATTGCCAGATTCCAGACAATCCCACTTACTTATATATATCCGACTTACAAATATGAATATATATTTATACTGGTATGCTTCCTAGTGACATTAATGCAAAAATATGAAGAAAAAACTATCCCCCTAATTACCTTTTTTGGAGGTATTTACGCTTCTGAGCTGAAAATGTCCTCGGATTTTGTCTCAGAAATCTGGTCACCTTACTGTAAACACAGCCATAAATTTGCGTGTAATGTAGAATGGTCGGCATTTAACAGTCACAAACTCCACCAGGAGTTAGCAGTTAGTTGGATACAAGCACCCCATTTCTGCACCAGTCCGTGTTAACACAGCCCACCTCGACTAGTCTTACCCGGCGACAGAGCAGCATCTTTATCTGCTCGGAAGGCTAGCAGGCCTGGTAGCTGGATAGTCCAGTACACTGTTGTTCAGCCATGTTTCCACAACAACAAAAACACAGCAGTCTCTGAACTCGCATTGGGAGTTTCGTTTAAGTTGGATGTAGTCCAGTTTGTTGTCTAATGAGCGGACACTTGCAAGCAGGATTGATGGAACAGGTGGCCGGCTAGCGTTAGCTTTCCACCTAGCTGCTTTCCACTCCTGCACACCGCTGTCGAGGTCCCTTTCCCCAGCTAGCGGCATTGGGCGACACGGCAGGCTGAGGTGCTGGTCCGTAGCAGGCGAAGCTTGCGTAGTGTGTCGAGTATTCCGTCTGTAATAAAGTGTCCTACATATTCTCCGATCTGTACCAATGTATCCCGGTGGTACACATGTGCGGTAGTTTGAAATCACATAATTGTTGTAAAGGTTTTCTGCTAAAAAGACAGAGCTCCCTGTTAGCGAAGCTTCAAGATGGCTGACACTCGTTTTGCTTCGGTAACCTTTGGGTAAAGACGACAGTCCAACCCGCTATGGGCGGTTTGAAAACATGCGGAAGTAGCTCCTACTACTGCCTGTAGTCCATTGCCTCTGGGCAAAAAATGTTCCGATGACGCAAACATCGTTGGTTTCCGTCATCGGAAGATTTTTTCCAGACCCACAATACAGAGATCTCTCGTCTCAGGGGGACATGAGGGAGGGAATTCTAAAATACTACCGTGTTTCTACTGATAAAAAGCTTAATGCTAAATCGGTGAAGTATCCCTTTAAGACTAATATTTTTAAATTATTAAAAGTGCTTTCATCATATTAAAATTAAGGTCATAACTGTTGAGAATATGGTCAACAAGGTGAAGATTACATTGTTATTAACAGCTACTCTTTATGGTAATAAAAACTCTCATCTCTGTTGAATACTCTACTCTCTAATGCTGATTTGCTGAATATTTGTTGTGACTCTGTTGTATTGTGGTTTGACAGAAACTGCGTAATATTTTTTATCCATTTATAGTATTGCATGAAAAGCCATTGAAACAGCAATTAGATCACAGCACTGAAACTTAAAACAACTGCAGTAAAACAGGAAAAACAATATTCATTAGTTTATGTGTTATATTCATGCTATTACCCCACAGATGGTTGCATTTTGGTGTGTAAAAAAAAAGGACCAAATCCTGACAAGTCTCCCACTGTGTGGAAGCTGGTCTTGGATGCTGCTATATCAGAGTGTAAGCAAATGTTAAAGGCTAATCTTACATTTCTTATAACACTAGGCATGCTGCAATAGAATAACAATACTGTTTCTTTATTATATTGTTTATTATCAACTGTTAAGGATGCTGACTTTGTGCCTGGACATGTAGCCTTTAGCCTCCGTCTCTTGGCACAATATAATGTAACAGCTATGTAGCTATCAAGTGCATATTTAAGACCTCTTGGTTCTTGCTTTATTAGGTAGCTGGAAACATTAAAATGTCAACCAAAGAACGCCTTTTCAACCAACTCATAAAGCTTGCACTAGCTTTATTAGCTATAGCTTGTAAAATCTGCTCGAGACAGTTGTCATTTCAGGTGACAAAATCAACAATCACTGACCAGAAATGAGAAGCCTGCTGTTGTCTACCTCTGTCTGAAATCTACCACCTATTGTTACAAAAATTTCTATCAATTTGAGTGGTAAAACACATATGTAGGCTACTGTGTGAGAATGGAAAGCTTGACAAGCATAGCAACAGTAACCAATAGGAATGGGGATTAGCTAACAGTCAATTGCCTGTCTAATGCAGCACGGGGAAAGTTGAATGAAATTCTCAGAGAATGTTTAGTTTTTGTAGTCAGGGTCCCCTCACTTACTGCAGCTTAATACAGGACACTGACTCATCATCTTCCCTGTATTTACCCCCATGTCTCTCCTCCCTTTCAGCCTGCCCTGGCATGCATACAATGCAAACTTTGTTCTGGAAGATAGAGCATGCAGTAACTCATGCGGTCTTCTCTTTATTATCTCAAGGCTTGGAGCACACACTTTCTTTCTGCAACATGACATCATGACTTTGCGTAAACATACACGTCCACTTTCTTAAGCCAAGTGGCGTGTTATCTGGACGCATTTTGAGCGCCGTATACAGCGGACGGGTTGGGTTTAGGAAAAGAAGAACCGATTGGGTTTAGGACAAGAAGAACAGGGTTGGGTTTAGTAAAAGAAGAAAGCGACTGTTGACTTTAGGAAACGTGACATGCGGGACACAAAGGAAACGTGACACGTGGGACACGATCCCCGGTCTCCAGGGTGAAAGTCCTGTGTTTGACCCATCCACCACCCCGATCAACCTCCCCCCTACGCAGATTTTAGCCCTTTCATACTACTCGCTACAACGTAAATTCACACGCAATCGCAAGGTAATGCAAGTCAATGAAGGCCAAACGGCGTTGACAAACACGCTAAAAAGCGAGTATGCATCTTGATAAGACGTCAATAATGGCATACGAATTGACGTGTCATACATACGCGATTTCATGAGATCAGTCTTCTTTCTGATTTGATTAAGGTAAGAGTCAGCTCATTCTCTCCAAAGCCCTGAGCAGAGAAGTGCTGGGACTCATTTTTCGACCAAGCCACACAGATGTAAAATGACCCCTGAAACGCGTCAATAAAATGTCAGCGCGGCTGGCTCATGGTCAAATGCTCAATAATAGTCAATCTGGTTCTCTGCAGCTGAAGCTTTCTGTTCACCATCGTGATTGAGCATTGTAATTTACAGTCTTAGTGGGAAATTGTGTTGTGGTTTTGGACATTTCTGTTGCCTGTTATTATTATTTCTGTATGTTTCCTGTTGTGTTTATTGTATTCTGTGGTCTGTGTATATTTCTGTTTCCTGTTTTATTGTGATAGTCTGCTCCACCTGTTCCCCAGCCCTGGTGTCACTGTCTAGTGTTTGCTCATTACCTAGTTTATTTAGCCCCTGTGTTTCCTTTGTCTGTTGTCAGATCGTTTAGTGTCTGTTTGTGTCCTGTCAGTTTGTTTCAGTCAGCGTGCCTGTGTTGTAATCTTCCCTGCAGTCTTTTGTTCTATTTTTGCCTGCTTTTTGAATCGCTTTGTTTGATTGGAACTCTGCCTTTTTGTTATCAATAAATCCTCTAGTTCAAGCCTTCTGCCTGCCTGCCTGCTCTCTGCATTTGGGTCATATTATTCACTGCCACACAACAAATTGCCTCTCTAGTTTTTCAAATTTAAATGCAGAATTTTTTTCCATCTTCTGTCTGCAGTCTTAGGGCCCTATCTTGCACCCAGCGCAGCGCAAAGCCCGATGCAAGCGACTTTGAGTCCTTGAAAAGCGCTATACAAATTCAATTTATTATTATTATTATTATTATTATTATTATTATTATTATTATTATTATATTATTAAGTGTCTTTGCTAGTTTAAGACAGACGCAGTTGTCAATTTCCCATCCAGCGCCCGCGTCGTTTAAATAGCATATAGCCAATAGCTTTTTGACTATTGGCGTGCTTACAGGGAGGTGTGTTCAGGTGCATTCTTGGCGTTTGCTATCTTGAGGCAGCAGAAAGCGATCACGCCATTGACCAACAAAAACCCGGTCTAAAGTTAATAACACTGCATTTCACTGTTATTTTAACAGTGCATTAGTAAAACATGCCTAGGCTTGTGTACAGCACGCACACACTATGCTTGTTACACACACAGGGACGCAGCAGCACACAAAAAGATTAAAAATAAAAATATTACAATGTGAAAAAGTATTATATGATCTGCTCGCGCACTTTCACTTCACGCATGAGCAGATCAGTTTCTTCTCTTGAATAGCTCTCCTTCCTGTTTAGCAAATCCGCCATCATAATAGCGATGCGCCAAGATACAAACGTGCCTGGCTTTTAAAGGGAATAGGAGATGACACTCTGATTGGTTTATTGCATGTTACGCCCAAAACACACCTATGATTAATTAAGACACTAAGTACAACCCTTTGAACCATGCGCCTGGCGCACGGACCTTTTCTTTTCTCCGTTAAACTAGCAAAAGTTGATTCGTACATGCCCTAAACGCACCTGCGCCAGTTTGATGTCTTCACTTTTGAACTTTGCATGGATATACAATGTGAAGAGATTTGCCTCACACTGGAAGGCAGGAACAAAGGTGGTTCCTTATTGCAGAACATGCATGTCCCTTTTTTCTTATCACATAAACATAAGTGCAGTGCTGTATGTCCTGGATAAATTACTTTTTTACACGTTTTGTGACGTGGTCTTATGGAAGCCTATATTGACTTAATTAAAATAATAATGTAAACTTAAAAATGAAAATTTAATTCAACAATTAGCATCATAGTTTTCCACTAATATACGAGTGAGGCTGAATTAGATTACACCACGTCATTTCATTTTGCATTGTTAACTGCATTATTAATCAGAACAACAACCTCTTAGTATCAGAGAAATTGTTTTTGTGACACTATAACCAACTCATAGTGGACAATAGCAGGTGCCTAAACTTCCAGCAGACTGTAGACTATACATATCAGGCGAGATATACATTAGGGCATAATATAGAGTCAGGCAGCATGGTATATCATACAGACCACACTGTGCTGCCTTGGAGGGCTGTTTCAACTCAAAGGATTAGACCAGTGATGTGTGACATTATCAATTTTCAGCTCAAATAAGGGATTTAGCTCACATCAAGTATTCCAGTGAGTGGTCAAATGGCACAACAATTGCCTCTAACTATGTCTGATGCCAGTACCGACTAGACTAGCTAGTTTTGGCGCTGCAGAATAAAGCTGTGATATAATTGTGTAGTATTTACTATTATTATTACTAATTATTTCAGAATTTGATGCTACCTGTTAATCGTTTAGATAGTGGTGACAAATAAAGAGGGTCCGGACATAATGTAAGAACTCCAAAATGACGACAGCACTTTGCTATTGTATAGTTTATTTCCAAAAGAAAATGCCAATCTCCCAGGTAGAACATTTTCCCTCTCTGAGTGTGACAGGAGTTCAAATGGCTGTCATGTGAATAAGGCTGTTGAGGAGACGTGGGCTAAATATCAAATCCATCAGAGGCAGGTCGATAGGTGTGACCTTGTGTATATAGAGCATTCTTTCTAACTTGTCTCGGAAACCGTGACAACAGAGGAGCGTTTTAGGAGGAAACAGCGGATGGGATACATTCTTCTTAGATTTTTATGGCTTTCGCTTAGTCTTGTCAGCCTCCCAGTGGTGTTCAGATCTTTTACTTGAGTCAAAGTCTCAATACTACACTGTATGCACAAAATGTAAAAGCCTTCAAAACCTTACTCAAAGAGAAGTACTGAAATATTAAATATTGTTGAAAATGTAGTTAAAGTATAAAAAGTAAAAGGGATTATTATGCAATGGTCCATCAGACAGATGCATTATTATAGATACATTATTAGATTGTTAATGCATCAAATCAAAAATAGCATTTTACTTTTGTGTTGTAGCTGGTTTAAAGTGGAGCTGGTTTTAACTAGTTTACTAAAGTGGTTCCAATCCTCAGCTAAATGTAAAATCTTTAGTACAACGGCTAAAACCTCAGACATCTGAATTGTGGCAAGGAGCCTCGTGACTCAGCTTTTATGTAAGCTGTCACAAGCCAACTACGACAACTTGTCAGGATAATTACAAAGTAGACTTACCACTCAGGTCTTTTATAGTCCCTCCAGGATTTCGCGGCCCTTTTTTGAGATTGTTGCGGCCCAAAATCCCTGATTTTGCGGGAGCTTTTGTAAAGAAATTGCAATAAAAGTTTCAATGTCTTTTGTATGTTTGCTGCAATTAAGTGAAAGTTGACAGTGAAAGTTGCGATTTTTAAAAAAACATTTTTTATATATAGTTATAAAAAGGTAACTTGTTTTGGGGAGAATAAAACTACTCTGGGCTGAGATTTCCTAGTAACCTTAGCAAAAAGGCTCAGGATGCTGCAAATGTTGGTATAATATAAAAATGGGTGGTGGATTTAAGACAACAAATAATAATTTATTGAATGAATCAAATTTGAACATATCTGTTAGTGGCTTGTTGATCTTTACATTGTTAGTTAATTTCCTATCCTGGCCTGGGACACATTCATACGGTTTCATAAAGTACTTATTGGACTTTAACTTATCATTGCACTTAGAATAACGAGCGCAGCTGTCCTCAATTTAGGTCAACGTGTTGTCTCATCTCCGGTTTTTCCGGACTAAATGTGTATCCATTAAGGGTAGGGTTGGGCATCGTTTTGATTTGGACGATTCTGATTCCGATTCTTCCTTTCGATTTCGTTTTTTTTTCAATTCTCAATTCCGATTCTTTGAGGGGTGGAGTCAAAACATGTCACAGGCTCATTTCACAGAGGAACATTTTATTTTGATTCAATAATGAGTTTTAGTTTTGGAAGCTGTAGCCCATGTGGGAGAAAATTAGGAATGCCTCTGCACCAGACCAAAAAACTGATTTATATATGCAGAACTTGCACCCTGGTCTGGACTCTCTGGACATGTATAAACTAACTCAATGCATTAAAAACAGTTTTTGTTCAGAAATATGAGCATGTCTGCCTTCTCAGGCAGTATCCGTGAACGTTCAGCACAGATTGTGTCACCGGCAGTTGAGAACACCCGTTCACTAGGTGTAGAGGAGGCCTGAACACACAAATACGAAAAGGCCATGTTTGACATTAAAGGATAAGTCATGCACTGGTTCCACCACCAGGCAGCAGGGTCATCAGACGTAAAGGTTGGTGGTGTCTCCTTATACATCTGCATCTCCTTCTCTGCATGGTCCTGGATGGACATGGTCCTCCTCTGTGATGACATCTTTTCTGCATCTTCATCGGTAAAAAGGTCCTCCAATGGAGACTTTATTGGATGTTTGCTTGGAGGTTGTATAAGAATAAGAATAGACTTATTCGCTAAAAGAAAAACATCTACTAAAGGCAGAGGCTAAGATCCTAAATATAATTTCAGCATTCCTGTGCTTAGATTCTCATCTTCCTCCTCCACTTTATCATTCCCATGCCTTTTCTCTGACCACATTGTTCTGACATCACTACCTTCTCCACAATCGTCCTCTGTTGACTGCAAATAACACAATTGGCATTTATAGACCAAACATTTTAATGACTGAATTGGAGACATTAAATGTTTGACATTATATAACCTGCTCATGCTTAGAGTCTGTCATCATGTCTCTCTTGATTCGGTCCCAGACACCGACAGCGTCATCATCACCATCCATATTTAGTTTGATGTGTGGGTCTAATGCTGTTGCCACTTCAAGAAAGTTCCTGATGTCCTCCCTCTGTGAAATAAAAATGTTATTTAAATATACAATTAAGTCACAGGAATATAATTATTTAATGTATTGTTCTTTAATGAAAGTTCACCTAATTTTTACCTGATATCGCTTGGACAAGTTTGCCCAAACTTGCTTCTTGAGATTGGATACAAATACTGTGTCTCCCTCAACAACAGTAAAGTGCATCTCAAGCTTTTTGAGAATTGGCAGGATCTGACCACATGTGGGGTTCTCTTCAGTTGAAACGCAAAGCGTGGAAGTGTAAAGAACTCTCATCAAGTTGATGAAGTCCTCTGCCTTCCTGAAGTCTTCATCACTCAGCCGGGCAAGTCTGTGTGTTGCAATTAGGATACATTTTATAATATAAAATGAATAGTTATTCTTGCTTATCTAACAGACTCTCACTTGAAGTTGACTGAAACTTGAGCTGCTTAGTGTTTTAGTCATCTTGTGTATTGGTGCTGTATAAATACGTTGAGTAGGATACCCAGATTTTCCTCTCTCCTATCTAGCTCTACCTGTCCCTCTCTATATTCTTTCTCAGCCGTTGATCCAAGCTGGTTACTTGAATTGCAGGGTATTGCTCTAGGAATCTCTCCATCATAAGGTAGAGAGAGTTCCATCGAGTTCTCACATCAAGTGTGAGTGAGTGTTGCGGCAGCTCTGACACAAACAATAAAATCACAAATAGAGTAATTATATTAGATAACATCAACCAACATATCTACACATAGATAGGATGAAAGGCATTGCCACAGAGAGAGTTGTATTTGTATTTGGGTGTTAAGAGAGATAACAGACTATTTAGCTGTCAAAATAATAGGCCGTCTGACCTACGGCATGGCAGCTCAGGTGCATGTCACTTTATATTCTTTCTATAGCATCTGACTTACCATGCTTGATAAAGTGAAAGTCACTTTCCTTGCCTTCTTGCCCGCAAACTCAGCAATAAAGTCTTTGTAGTCCAGTGTTTGTGAAATAGGTCTCGCTGACATTGTTTCTCCCATCTCCTTCTTCCTCGCTTGCACTCTCGCAGCGCACGCTAATGTAACCATGGTAACGGCGTAACAATATAAATTAATATTTCATTATTTTTATTTCTTTTTTGAAAATATTTAATGTAAAAAACGAAAAAAAAAAGTGAGGGAAATAAAACTGCATGATTGCAAACCAGGCAGGCGCAAGGCCCCTAGAGGCGCAAGGCCCTGTGCGGTCGAACAGTAACCCATGGGACGGTTCTGACGGCTGTCATGAAAACGTGTCAACTCGGCTGCAGAGGAGAGGGTTAGGGTTAGCCGCTGCTCCTGGCGACTGAAGGGGGGTGTTTTTATGAAAAACAACACCACAAATGTTTTTATTCTACCATAATGACAATGTAGGAATGTGTAGAATTGGAAACAAGGAAAAGTCAGAGCAGCAAAAACAATGACAGAATAATTAAAACATTTTTAATCAGAGCGTTCAATGGCATGGGCCATGGCGGTTCTTGTATTAAAGGCAGTGATTCTGAAAACGGGCTGTGTGCATTTCTCTGTGGATTTAGCGTTTTCATACTTTCACAGTACTTATATAGCACCTCAAACCGCTTTTTAATAAAAATAAACATTGAAATCTAAATTTTTACGATATGGGACCTTTAAATTGAAGCCTGTGTTGTTACCAAACCAACCAACATTTAAGTTCCACTCCTCATAAAGTATGTACTAATTAAATCCTGGCTTTATCTTGTCTAACACTGTGAAACAAAAGCTGAGAGAGCAACAAGAGAAGAAATTGGATAGAATTCTGGACCATATCACGCATACACACACATTATACACACAGTGGTAATTGCCCAACCACCTAACACCAGCATGTTCAAATAACTAATAATTCACATAATCAATTATGCAGCCACTCACATAGAGACAGACTAGGTCTGCTTTAATGTCTATAACAACTTTAACTAAAAAAAAAAAGTTTTCATAATATACCCACACTAGGCCAGTATAACCAGAGAAGTATTATTACATTATTCTTCAGAGAATGCAGCTATTCTCCATATGGTTTGTCTTGCTTAATCGTTAATCCAACATTATTTATTAAATATGAACATAGAGATATCCCTTCCTTATGTTGCTTTATTCTCTTCTTTACTTATTTTCCTGGGATGTTTTCGAGTAAAGAAATGGCTTTTGAAAAGTCTACCTGTTAAATGTTTTAACAGGTGCTGCCAAGATCTATTGTGCAGTGTCTTTCCTGCCCAGTGAGATTTGCCTCCCTTGTCCTTGGCTGGTAAATACAATCTTCACGCTTGTCCCTTACCTGCTATTTAAGAGCTCACTGCCTCACTTGCTCCCAGGAGATGCACTAGAATTTATTGGCAGGGAGGTCAGAGAGCCTGTTGTGTCCTGTTTGGGATTCATTGCCATGCACTACAATACCTCATGAACAGGATGGGAGAGTGCAGAGCAGGAATTATCTGAACTTATTCAAATGAGTGCATGTCTTTGAAGCCTTTCATGGGGTGAGCTTTGTTATAGGTCCCGGTGGATCTGCTGTTGACAGTCTCTCAGGTTTCCTAACGAGTGGAGCCTTGGCATGTGCCTTAGGGCTTGTTCACAATCACTTGCTGTGCTTCTCTGATCACTCCCTATACTTTTTTTATCTCCCCTTTTAAATATGGCCTTTAATTCCACTTGAGGATTTTGAAAGGCAAACATAGAAAAAGACCGTATACATTAGGTACCAGTTCAGCGCCATACCACAACAGTGTAATTTTTTCCACTCAATCATTAATGACAGTGCAAGGGTTTTTCCAAAAGGATGTTCTGAGAGTGACTGATTCCTGGCTTCCACTCTGACTGCAACAATGGATTCACAAAACTCTTCTGGCGGTCACTATCACATAATTACCCTGCAGGGACTGGGATATTCATATTACTACTCGATGATTACTGCAGGAAGGGATGATAGCGGTGATTAACAATCAGAGAACTATTATTGTATGAGTATAATGAAAAGTATGCCTGTGTTTTTCTTTTTGCAGCATATACCCCTACAAGTTTTCTAGTCTGTTGATAAATGCCGAAGAAGAACGTCTACCAGCATGGAATAACAGTGAATAGCCCCTCATCTCCATGCACACACACCATGGTGCACACTGACGGCTCGATCACAGTCAGCCCCTGGCTTGACCATAACGTTACATTTACAGCAACAACTTCCACAAGTTTACCTGAAACTCCCAAACCGCAATTAAGTCTGTTTCTCTCTGCTGTTGTGCTCTCTGCTAAAGTAAGCTAACCATGATCTTTTAATTTTACAGTCGACAAGAAAGTAAATAAGTGAGTTTCCCAAAATGTCAAACTGTTAGTTTAATGGCTACACTTTTGTCCCTTTAAGAAGCTGAGTGCCCAAAATAAAAGTCACCCACCGAGTAAATTAAATGAGCCAATCAGAACAGAAATTATCCAAACAAAAAAAATCTCCCAATCTCAATAGATAGCAAACTGCCTAAACATATCATGCCTGCAAAGACATTTAGTGTTACACACTCACATTTAATTTGTCAAAATCTTTTAATCCCAAAAGACAAACACATCTCGACATTCTGTGAAGACTGTGAATCATGCAGCATCATACTTTATAACCCCAGGGCTACACTGCACATGTGGATATGAGAAATGGATGACGTTTGTAATGCACATACTATAATATCCAGTGACGACACCAAGGGCCTAAATATAGACAGTGTAGGCAGTGTGGTTGCACTGGGGCCCTTGTCAGTAGCAAGTCAGTGGCAAACTTTAAAGGTCCAATATGTAATATATTTATTGTAATAAATCCAAAAATGACCCCAATGCATCATCAGATATTAAAGAAACATGCTAAGTTGAAATACTATCTTTTCTGACAACAATGCTAATGCCAGTATTTTCTCCTTTGGAAATTTCTGTTCCGTGACGGAATTTCTGTTTTTGGCCTGTGTGTTGTTATCAACTGCCCAGTTTGACAGCCAGGACGGGTTGCCAGATATAACTGTAAACCCAGCGCGCTACAGCTGTAAGGTTAGTACAGCCATGAAAGCAGCAAACAAACGAACACCATCAACAGAGATAGATTCTACCCAACCTTAAAAAAAACGGCATGTTTGTAACAGTTGCGTGACCAGAGACGTAACAAACCCCAGGTAAATATTGGAGATGTATTTGAAAGATGGAGACAGCTTAGAGCCCAAACGAACGCAGAGTTGGCTAATTTCCTCCTGAACAGGCAAGCATTAACTTCAGGCTAATTTATCACAGTTACAGGGGATGGACATTTTATGTAATTACAACATTTGTGTAATCACATTGAATCATATAGCTAGAGTACCCGAGTTGGTTACTCGCAAAAACAACTGAGACAGAGCCAGTAAAGTGATCCCGACTGTTCCTGGCTAATGCCGCCATGTTAACCCTGCTAACTGCTAACATTACCGGAGGACCAGGCAAGCAGGCCACGGCTGTTTACAACGTGTAGCCTGTTCAGCGAATGTAGCCGACAACGGTGAGTTATTTTAAGCCAAGAGAGGGGGGTTGTAAATTGGAAAGAGAGGGCCGTGAGTTTGCGGTGGGTTTAGCGATTGTTGCCATTCAACGGCAACAAGTGTGTTCAGTTGGGTGGAGAGGACGGCAAGGTAGTGTTATTTTTAGTGGTTCCTACCGTAATTCTAAGCCAATGAAGTGTGTCTGTCAGTCGTGTGAAGAGGACGGCGAGGTTGTTGTGTTTTTAGCGGTTCCTACTGTAATTCTAAGCCGAAAAAGTGTCTGTTGGTTGGGTACAGAGCTCCGGGTGAGCACAGGCTTTTATGACTGTCTATATAGCCAGCATCTAACGTTAGCTACTCCGCTGTGCTTTGAAGTAATGTCTGGCTATGTGAGACAAGCGTCTAGCAACATTGTTGTAGATGCTGTGGTCTCAGCCTGGCAACCTCCGTGAACTTAAGAGTCTGGGGAGGAGGGGGCGGGGGAGACAACGCTCTCCAGTATTTTGAATTTGTACTGCAGTAACTATTTTATACACTAGCTGTCAGTATAACATATTGCACCTTTAAAAAATAATAATAATAATGCATATTGTACTTAAACTACAAACTATAATATATGAATATATATATATTATATATATATATATATATATATATATATATATATATATATATATATATATATATATATATATATATATATATATATATATTTTTTTTTTTTTTTTTTTTTTTAATATTCAATTAAATGCAGGGGTGCAAAGTAAGAAAAAAGATTAAAAAATTATATTTAGAGTTGATTTTAGCATGAGGATGTAGGGGAAAACTCATCCTAGAATTAATGTAATTGCTGCTACAAATGTAAGGGGGACATCAGTTCAGGGAACTTAAAATAAATAAACTCATGGGATCGACACAGAACACACAAACAATGGGTGACAATTTTGCACCCCTGAATTGACAAATTTAGTACTTTCTTTGGTATTTCTGTCATATACGTACAGATACAAAGTTATCCAACTAATTAGAGTGTAATTGTTGTACTTTATGACAGGCAGAAGGCCTACTTTATAGAGTTGTATAAGTTAAATTATTCAGACTTCAGAGTTGTATGTTTTATGTTTTAGAGATGTTGGATGGTCACAACATTGATATACGGTTATATAAAGTTAAACTGAATTCCCCATGGATAATGGTTTATTTATTATTTATTCCTCTAGGCAATATTATTAGGAAACAATCAATTAACTTTCACTGTTATGCGGATGACACCCAATTATACCTATCAATCAAGCCAGACAAAACCAGTCAGTTAGCTAAACTTCAAGCATGCATTAAATATATAACATCCTGGATGATCTACAATTTTCTGATGTTAAACTCAGACAAAACCGAGGTTATTGTGTTGGGCCCTAAAGACCTCCAAACCTCATTATCTAAAGATATAGCTACCCTGGATGGCATTGCCCTGACCTCCAGCACTACTGTCAGAAATCTAGGAGTTATTTTTGATCATGATATCATTTAACACCCACTTAAAACAAAACTCGAGAACAGCCTTTTTTCACCGGCTAACATTGCCAAAATTAGGCACATCCTGTCTCAAAACAATGCTGAAAAACTGGTCCATGCATTTGTTACTTCCAGGCAGGACTCCAGACCTCCCAGAACGCAGAGTTATTTGTGGTTCCTAGAGTCTCTTAAAGTAGAATGGGAGCCAGAGCCTTTAGCTATCAGGCTCCTCTCCTGTGGAACCAGCTCCCAGTTTGGGTTCGGTGGGCAGACACCATCACTACATTTAAGAGTACACTTAAAACTCTCCTCTTTGATAAAGCTTATAGTTAGAGAGTGAGGAGTTGTAGCGTTCACCTAGACTGGCGGGGGAGGGTGTATAGCCACAGTCACGGCACGCCCCCCCCCTACTATCTCTGCTTCTCAACAGCTCTTAGCTATGCTGTTATAGTTTTAGACTGCCGGGGTACTTTGACACGCTGAGCTCCTCTCTCCTCTCCCTTTTCATCTGTGGGCAAATGCTTGTTACTAACCTAGCTCTGGGGAGTTTGTTCCCCAGAGCCCTTATGTTTTCTCACCCCGTAGTTTTCCCTGGATTAGGGTGTCACCTAAATCATGGTTGCAGCTGTCGCTGTGGTCCTGCTAGGTGCCCTGCTACACCCTGCTATGTCCTGCAGTGCCCTGCTACGCTTCAGTGCCCTGCTACACCCTGCTATGCCCTGCTATGTCATGCTATGTCCTGCTACACCCTGCTACGCCCTGCAATGCCCTGCTACGCCATGAACTACTACAACAACTACTATTTCTAGTCATAGTTCCATTATCTTTGTTGTGACTATAATTGCCACTGTTCATCATACCCCCAACCGGCAGACAACCACCCACCAAGAGCCTGGATCTGTCCGAAGTTTTACTCACCACCCGAGGTTTCTCCCTAAAAGGGAGTTTTTAATAACCACTGTCACACTAAATGCTTGCTCTTGTGGGAATTACTGGAATTGTTGGGTCTTTGTAAATTATAGAGTGTGGTCTAGACCTACTCTATCTGTAAAGTGTCTTGCGATAATGTGTTATGACTTGATACTATAAATATTTTTTAATTGAATTGAATGTATGTTTAGCTGAAGCTTTACTGTGTTTCAGTTAAAGATTTATTTTCTCCATTTAAAACAAAAGCTCAGGCAGCTGATTTACTGAGAGGGTATTGTTTTAGCAAAATTGCATATTAACTTAAACTTAAACAATCCCTAATACCTTTTGTGTTTGACTGGCTCTTATACACCGTTTTGCTACTTATGCTCCCAGAATGTGATTTGAATTTGAATTTGAATTTGAAGTTGTCAATATCAGTGTTTTTGACGTCTGCCTCAATTTTCTGTTTTCTCTTGGCTGGAGATTAATTGGCCTGATTGGAGTCTTGCTCATACATGAGTCTGAACAGAGGCCCTTGACAGAGTCTGAACGCTAGAATTTCTGTACAGTCCCAGAGATACAAATCCCTGACATATACAAATGTAAATTGTTATGAAATTAATTTCAGCTCTCTGGCTCCCTACAGTAGTTGATCGGCCCCTTCATCTCCCTTTAGAGAATACAGTAACATCAGCCCGCTGGGGTCGCTAATTAACTCAATCACAATAGCTTAGAGCATGTTACATCCATACACACGGTTTGCTAAGAAAGGATGTGATGGTAACATGGTGGTTGGAGTGGAGTAAGATCACTCCCTGGTGTTTCCCAGCCAGTCAGTGTATTGAACAGATTTCCCCAGTTGCTTTCTGAGGACTGCGTGGAGCTGAGAGCCGGGATCATGCTTTAAAATGATTGCCACTCAATACCTATCTGTTTGACTGTGTACTCCGCCTGCATGTTTAATACCTTGCTTTGGGTTGGTGAGTCTTATAGGAATAGTAAAAATGAAGTGTACACATGGCGATAACCCATCTGTCATGTAGAGATGCTGTACAAGTTCTGCAGCAAATGTAAGGAGAGATCAAGTATATGTGGATGATCTTAAATTTGGTACAGGGAGAGCCATATTGTACATCAGTGCATGTGTGAGGGGATTATATTATGTTTTGGTTTTTTTGAGGATGGGGGAAAGGGGTGGGGTGTTTTAGGCAACATTAGGGGTCTATTGAGGAGTTAAAATCCCCTATGTTGGAGAAAGTTGTTTGTTTTGTATAAAAAATCCACATTTTTCAAGGCATTTTATCTCTGGTCAGCAGCATTACAATTCAGCATTGGTCCTGATTGCCACCAGAGAATTTAGTTTGAATTAAAGCTGAAAAAGCCTCCACTCAGCTGGTTTACATTTGAACCAGAGGAGCCACTACAGACGGCTGATCAGAGCCCACTGTTGTGACTGTTCAGACTCTTTGTCTTCAAAATGTATGTAATTAAAGCCCTTTTAACTAGATTGCATTTATTTATGGAACGTCATAAAGAACATTATTCTTGTTTTACTTGGACACAAAATTATGATAATTGAGTAATACTAAACATTTAATTAATTTTCCAATATACTTTCCTGGTGTGACTCAATAAGCCAATAACGCCCAAACATAAAAGCGCTCCAGGCTCTGTGTATTTGCTGCTGACATTTAGGTTTTTTTCAGCCCCTCTTTATCACTAATTGCAAATAACCCAAATGATCTCTTGAAAAGGTGACATTAGAATACTGAAACGCTAATAACAAAAAAAATTAAATAATAATAATACAGTTTGAGTCATTCTGTAGTTGATAGGATATGCTAGGAAGGTGATTTTTCAGCAATCAGATATTGATCTCAACACTGCCTACATAATAAGCCACAGTTGCAACCATTTTAGGTACAATTTCTGAAAAAGCACTAAAAGCAAGAAAAAAAAAAACCTGTCATTTACTACCAAAAGCACCCACATGTGCTCAAAAGGGCCCACAACTGAAAATCTTATAAAATAGTGACTTCAAACAAAATATCTTTATGTCAGAATCTTAGGTACAGTATATGCATGTGGGCCAGTCAGTCCAGTCCACCACTTGCGTCCAGACCATAGACTGTTCAAAATTAGCACCATTCACCAGCCAAATGCTGGTAAAATATGCAAGTGGATGGTGAATTTGCTTGACTCACCAGCCAAACTTTTTTTTTTAACCCTGCATACCAGCCCCTAAAACTGCCACTTAGCTGAGTGATAAGTAAGAGAGTATGATGTACTCACTAAGTCAGACAGGCTGCCTGGTTCATGATGGCAAGATGGCTAAAGGTTGAGGGTGGAGCATGGCTGTCATCAAGATGTCTTGTATAGTATGTAAGTCTGTAAATTAAGCTAAAGTTGCATTTTGCACATAGTATGCAACTTGTGTTATTGTGAAATGTCAATAAATTAGAAAGCTATAGTATTGTGTTTGCAAGTGCCTTAGCATGTTAATACATAACTAACATTAGCTTACTAACAGCTAACTTGTCCTCTCAGGTAGACAAAGGGTGCTAAAATAACCGTTTGACATGCTTAAATGAATCTTGTGATTTTAGTTAGCTACAGGCAGAGTTATTTTCGCCACCGGTGGGGGCGGGACTTAAATGCGCTCTCTATGGTAGGATGGAAGTGGGCCATAGTAGGATGTGATTGGCCAGTTCGAAGTCAAAGAACAATGGTGCATTGTTCACATGAAGACACACAAGTGGGCCAGTCATGTGATCTCTCTTTTCTCTATGGGCCGATATGGCCAATCCATGCCTGCCAACAAGATGGATTGCCATGAAATGTCTCGCAGAATGAGTTGTAATAACCAAAGTGACTTTTCATCGTCAGGGCAGAATTTAAATTTCACCAATACTTTTGTTTTTGACCAAATACCTGCAAAACTAATGCCATTCCCATCAACCTCAGGTGCACTTTTTGTGTAATGCTAATTAGCAAATCTTAGCAAGGCTTTTCAAATCTTAGTTGTGTTTCTTTGTATTCTACATAGGCTTTTTTCAATTGAATCTTTTTACTGTATTTACCATATGAGGTAACTTTGTTTCAGTTATGTATGTGAAGCTCTCTATAAATCTAAGCATCTAAAACATGATCAAACTGGTTTGAATCCCCATTCTCGTGTCACAATGTCAGACACATTTTAACCGATGTGCATTTGTAAAATCAACTTTGATTTGAGACCCTTTCTGTGGAAAAAGGTCTCACACCATGTCTCAGGGTGATGTGAGGTGAGTGTGATAGTCTTCCTTGGTGGGTCCAAATAGAGGATTGCTACTATCTTGTCTTCGATGAGTATCTAGGCTACATTGAAGCCCACTGGGACTGTCAGGACCCTGTGTGATCCCTCGGGGGCTGCGTAACCCGTAATCTTTTCACATCCTCTGTTCCAGTGGATGGTGCAATTTGGACAACCATACATGGTTTTTCGAAATTTTCTGCACCACATTTCTCAGCAATTATCCGTCAATCAAACAATGATGTGAAGATTTCGCCCATCAATTTCCTGTTAATAAAGAATGCATTTCTCCAGGTGGCACTCTTTGTCTGTTCAGTGGCTTCCTCTTCTTCTACTTCTTCCTCTTCTTCTACTTATTCTTCTTCTTCTTCTTCTTCTTTCTCTATTTTTTCTAAATCTAGAATGGTAGAAAACAGAAACAAAAAACATCCCTTCCTGCGAGCTCACACTTATTTATATGATAATGTAGGAGATTATTACTATGATCTTCCACAACAACTCAAAACAGTTTGATTGCTTCATTTAAATAAATTGATTTTGAATATGTTAAATACTTATTAAGCATTCAAGTAATCTCCTGAGACAAACACAGTATTTGTTAAAGGACTCAAAAGGCAAGTTGAAAGTAACATGAGCATAGAGCTGAATTCTATTCTTAAGCCATTGGAAGAATGTCTTGATTGTTTTCCTTATGTGTGCGGTTCCACATGAGTATTCTCTTTGGTCGCTTCTCTACAAAGAGCCCCACTCCAAAGAAAGAAAGATAAAAAGAAAATACAAAGTCCATTTCTTTTGCTGCTCAGCAAGAACTTGTCAGTTGTTATTATGTGGATTTCTTTTGCACTCTTGGAGGAGAAAATAAGGTTTAGCTGTGGTCGATCCTTTGAAGTGACACAGGCCATCACTAACACTTGTTTCAAGGAGGCTCAGGATGACTGAATACTAATTAGGCATTGAGTTGCAGAGTTGCAGTGATCTGATTGTAACAATCTACACATTTGTAATAGAATCATAATTGGAAATACTCTGGATACTCAGGATAAATTAAATTATTTTTTTTAAGATAAAGGGGCAGAGAAGAACACTTGAAGTAGATATTTGACATTTCAGGAAATTTTTGTATTCACTTTTTTGCCAACTATGCCAAGAGTTAGATGAAAGATTGATACCACTCTCGGGACTGTACACTAAATATGAAGCTATAGCTAGCAGCTGGTTAGCTTAGATTAGCATAAGGCCTGGCGGAGGAAAAAGCTAGCCTGGTAGGTTAAAAACTCCACCAAACGGAACCGCTTAAGCTTGCTCACTGACACTTTATGTCTCGGTATTTTAATTTGTATGAAAACTAAGTAAATGAAACAATTCTGTGTTTGACAGGACTATTTGTTGGTTGGTAGCAGTTGCCAGGCTAGCAGTGGAGCTTCCAGGAAGTTGTCTGAATTGTCTGGAATGTACTGTAACCCCCCCTGTAAAATGGTCAATTGTTGTTTACACTTCGGTCTTGTGTGTTGTACAAGATCAAATGTGTTAATTGGTGATGTTTAGAGATGCTGGTAAGCAGATTTTGTGACCTTTGGACAGAGCCAGGCTAGCTGTTAGAAAGCTAACCGGCTGCTGGCTGTCGATCCATACTGCCACACAAACAAATGAGAGTGGTATAAATAAGCATATTTCCCAAAATATCAAACTATTGCTTTACGTTTTAATTTTAGCCCCTTTACCCTTAAAATGTCATTAAATGTATCCTAAAAGTGTTGACGAGATAACATGTTAATTAGTGAGCTTTATAGGTGCTGGTAGGCTGATTTTGTTTCCTTTTGACGGAGCCAGGCTAGTTTATTCCCCCGTTTCCAGTCTTTATGCTAAGCTAAACTTACTGCTGGCTCCAGCAACATATTTACTGTACAGATGCGAGAGTGGTGTCACATCTGTATCTAATTACCACAATATGGATTGCATGTGTGAGAACAAGGCTCCCTCCCTGTGCTTTGCTGCAGACAACACCAAGCCATACTTAATGGTCAGACACAATTTCACAATTTTCTCACTCAGAAGTCACACACACAGTTCTTCTTTGTAGAAACAATCAAAACACTCACAGGTAATTCCAAGATGTTAAGGACATCACACAAAGTTCTATAGCACAAATTGAAATTCCAACTTGGTAAAAGGTTTTTGTCATAGAAAAGAATTCACATTTGCCACACAGATAACTGCGCTAAAAACCCTCCCCACC
Organism: Zingel zingel; assembly: GCA_023566125.1. NCBI lineage: Eukaryota > Metazoa > Chordata > Actinopteri > Perciformes > Percidae > Zingel > Zingel zingel. Next base: position 19,255,930 of record CM042335.1, on the reverse strand, counting down.
CTATTGGAGCCTTTACATCCTTTGTGTAATATAGGCCTTGATGTTTCACTCTATCTGAATGAAAAAAACGTATCCAGTGGAGTTTAATGGCTTTTTTGTGTGTGTGTCGTCCCCCAACACTTATTACGCTCATATACAGTGAGGAAAATAAGTATTTGAACACCCTGCTATTTTGCAAGTTCTCCCACTTGGAAATGGAGGGGTCTGAAATTGTCATCGTAGGTGCATGTCCACTGTGAGAGACATAATCTAAAAACAAAAATCCAGAAATCACAATGTATGATTTTTTAACTATTTATTTGTATGATACAGCTGCAAATAAGTATTTGAACACCTGTCTATCAGCTAGAATTCTGACCCTCAAAGACCTGTTAGTCTGCCTTTAAAATGTCCACCTCCACTCCATTTATTATCCTAAATTAGATGCACCTGTTTGAGGTCGTTAGCTGCATAAAGACACATGTCCACCCCATACAATCAGTAAGAATCCAACTACTAACATGGCCAAGACCAAAGAGCTGTCCAAAGACACTAGAGACAAAATTGTACACCTCCACAAGGCTGGAAAGGGCTACGGGGAAATTGCCAAGCAGCTTGGTGAAAAAAGGTCCACTGTTGGAGCAATCATTAGAAAATGGAAGAAGCTAAACATGATTGTCAATCTCCCTCGGACTGGGGCTTCATGCAAGATCTCACCTCGTGGGGTCTCAATGATCCTAAGAAAGGTGAGAAATCAGCCCAGGACTACACGGGAGGAGCTGGTCAATGACCTGAAAAGAGCTGGGACCACCGTTTCCAAGGTTACTGTTGGTAATACACTAAGATGTCATGGTTTGAAATCATGCATGGCACGGAAGGTTCCCCTGCTTAAACCAGCACATGTCAAGGCCCGTCTTAAGTTTGCCAATGACCATTTGGATGATCCAGAGGAGTCATGGGAGAAAGTCATGTGGTCAGATGAGACCAAAATAGAACTTTTTGGTCATAATTTCACTAACCGTGTTTGGAGGAAGAAGAATGATGAGTACCATCCCAAGAACACCATCCCTACTGTGAAGCATGGGGGTGGTAGCATCATGCTTTGGGGGTGTTTTTCTGCACATGGGACAGGGCGACTGCACTGTATTAAGGAGAGGATGACCGGGGCCATGTATTGCGAGATTTTGGGGAACAACCTCCTTCCCTCAGTTAGAGCATTGAAGATGGGTCGGGGCTGGGTCTTCCAACATGACAATGACCCGAAGCACACAGCCAGGATAACCAAGGAGTGGCTCTGTAAGAAGCATATCAAGGTTCTGGCGTGGCCTAGCCAGTCTCCAGACCTAAACCCAATAGAGAATCTTTGGAGGGAGCTCGAACTCCGTGTTTCTCAGCGACAGCCCAGAAACCTGACTGATCTAGAGAAGATCTGTGTGGAGGAGTGGGCCAAACTCCCTCCTGCAGTGTGTGCAAACCTGGTGAAAAACTACAGGAAACGTTTGACCTTTGTAATTGCAAACAAAGGCTACTGTACAAAATATTAACATTGATTTTCTCAGGTGTTCAAATACTTATTTGCAGCTGTATCATACAAATAAATAGTTAAAAAATCATACATTGTGATTTCTGGATTTTTGTTTTTAGATTATGTCTCTCACAGTGGACATGCACCTACGATGACAATTTCAGACCCCTCCATGATTTCCAAGTGGGAGAACTTGCAAAATAGCAGGGTGTTCAAATACTTATTTTCCTCACTGTACATATTGAAAAATATAGCTCATAGTAAATATATGTCCATAGCTAATCCTTCTTGTGGAAATAAACAGCGAATATAGGAACATTTAAAAAAAATTGCCATTCTTCCTATGAAAAACAAAAGGAGACATTGTATTCCATTCATGTACTCAGAATAAAAGGGAATTATTGTAAGATGGTACTTTATTGGTTTCAAGAGAGATGGAATTGCACCAGCCCAGAGTCTTAGTTGAATTAACATATCCTTGATTTAAAGCATTTAACATGTACAGTAGGTAGATCTACTCCAAAGTCATCTTACACAAACCATAGAGACATTCAGTTCACTGTTGTTTAGAATCCAGTTTTTAATATTTAAATGAACTATAAAAAGCACATTAAAACATTTTCTCATTTTAGTTACAAAAATGGGTTACCTAAAGGGCTTCTCATTGCATTCACAGAAGGATTTGAACAGTGGATGTCTAACAGTTAACGTATTTCTCTCTTTAAAAAAATCCCCACCCAAAATATATAAACTTAATTGCTTAACCAAGGTATATACAGGGCATAACATCCTTGCATCTTACAGGTTATCAAGAAAGTTTGAGGTATACAACCAAAATAAAAAGCCTGTCAGGAAACAAAACAGAAAAAAACAACAAATAGAATTAAATAAAGGAAAAATGAATGCCATGATTTCTTCCTACTAGCACAGGATCACAACATTAGTGGGAGATGTGTATACGTGCTGGTGTGATACTTCCAGTTGTTTCACCTACGGTCACAAGGGCAAAACAGCAAATAACCTTAAGCTTTGGACTGTCAATATATACAAAGGGAATACAGTCTAATTTAGCAATAGAGAATTGTTTGAATGCTCACTTTATTTGCTTCATGACAAATACACAGTATGTGTTGAACAAAAAAATATCAGAATTATAAATTTATTTGATTGAATGATATCTTTAACTTACACTGTATATCTTTTGAACCAACATAGAAATTAAAGAGCCGGAAGCAGAATCTGATACACATGCAAGTTTTGAAAGTGGATTCAGAAATAACAGTATTGTACAAAATAATTACATTTTTTTATAATTATCAAAATACACCTTCTTTCTTAGCACCTCTTTATATTTTGTGTGTGTTTTGAACAAGCACCATTGTAGTCGTTTTCATACAGCACCTGGAGTATCCAGAGAGGAGGTCTGTGTCCCCTTATGTCGCCTGACCCCCTCTCTTGGTTACCTCCGATTCACCCTCCTCTGCCACGCGTTCAAATGTCCTTCACCTTTGCTCCATAACGTGGTTAAGTCATGTGGTTCGAGCCCTACAAGGGCAACAAGTATTTTCCTGGGTTACATGTACATACATGGAAAGACATGCTTTGCTACACCATCTCTTATTCAAAACTTGCATGTGGCATAGAAAAGGGTGGGGGGCTAGAAATGGGGTTTGGTGGTACCCAAAACGTCTCAACTTGACTTTCTTTGCTGGCCCCATCAAGTCCTTTTTTTTTCTTTTTCGTGTTTTATTTAGCCAAGGAAGCAGATGGGCCCAACTTCAAACCCAAACTTCTGGTTAGGGTCCCCAAAGTCAGTCAACATGACATCGATGATTGGAACCTGATCGATTTTGGGAGTATTAATCTCCATCACAGTCTTTCCATAGCCCTTCCTCGTCTGCAACAAGAGAGACACGGACACAGAGATACAATTAGACAAGCAAAAAAAAAGCACAAATTTTGTCACGTTTCTAACTTGGCAAAACCTTTCACTGTGTCTTCATGCTGATCATTAGGTCAGTCCATTCATTTCCTTTAGACCCAAGCTACTGGGAAAACTTTGCTAATGTGTGTGTATGAGGAGAGATGGGCTTTTAACAATCATTAGCTGTCATCAGCTACAATCATAGCTTTCCATTCTTGTTTCACTACTAATGTGATTTCCTTACAGAAATAGTAGTTCTGTTCAGTAAGTCCCAAATAAATGAGTAACTGATTCCAACTATTCAAAGCTTGACAGTTCTTAAAAATCCGGAGGGATTTTTGCAGTTCTTAGAACTAAACGTTCCTAGAACACATTTTTCGTTGTGTTCCGACAAGAAAAATTTGGGGATTTTTAAGTTCCTCTGGCCTCAGTAGCGTACGTTTTTAGCTCCTACTTCAGAGCAGGGTCTTTTCCCTTTTCCTAGGTGTACTTGATTGGTCGAACTTATAAGTCACGCCCACTGCCAACTCGGAACTTGCAGACAGAGCAACAACGGGACATTTTTAACAATTTTCACCATCTTATTCATCATTAAATTCACTTCTGACAACGTTTTAGGCGAGAAATTAACTGTTTAGATTTCGAATCTAGGCAGTCTTGCAAAAATTTAAATTTGCTTCAAAGTTTTCGGAGTTGAGGAGCTCCATGAAGTGAGGCGACAGCCAGCAAGCGCCTGTCGCTCGGCCAGTCATGTTCAGACACCTCGCTGTGAGCTGGAGGTCTCTCAGACCGCTCTCGTAAATAAGAGGCTTTTATTTCGCCGTTGACGGTTCGTTTGTTTAAATATCACAACACATGTCCATCATAAGATTAACGGGAACCTGTGGTTAACTGTCTTTTCGGAGTTAAACTCCACAAGCGTGTCCTGCGGCTCGCCGGCCGTCACACACACACACACACACACACACACACACACACACACACAGCGCAGCAGGCAGAGGCGGGGTCTCTGTGTTGAGCAAAACGATACGTGAATTACTACGAGATTTGACGTGCATTTAATATAGGAAAAGTGCACAAGTATTAGCATCATTTGTTGTTGTTGTATGTGGCGCTAAGGTCTAGTGACGATGCTATAAAGACCGTCGCCGTGCTTGCGTCACTCCCTTACCCCTCCTACCAGTCCCTATGGCCACTTGGCCAGTGGGAATGCAAACGGAAAAAAAGATTTTGGAGGAGAGTAGTTCTTAGAACTGCTTAGAAGTGTACTTTTCCTCTAAAAAGTACAGGTACTATCCGGTCAGAAAGCACCTATTGTGTCAGAAGTCATGCTCGATTTTTGTTCTTTTTTTTCTTAATAGCACTAGCTAGCTAGGGTAACTCATCCGAAAATATTAGCTGTTTAAATAGCTCGCATAAGTCGAATTAAAACAGTCATTTTGAGTTTAGACAAACTGATCCATGGACAGGGCTTACCGCACAGCCGTCTGAAAGGGCCTTGATGTAAGGGTTATTGTCATAGGACATCTCCTCATCGTTGGCGCCCAGGAAGCGCAGCCCCTTGTTGTAGCTGTCGCTGGTGGCGTCGTGCCACGCCACAGACTGGTGGCAGCTGTAGGTGAAGTTTTGCCTGGCAGAGGCTGTCAGTAGTCTGAGGAAGGTCATCTGTACCATGTTTATTGAGTTTCCATCTGCGTCAACATAGGAAAGCTGTTGGTGGGCAAAAAGGAAGAGAGGTCAAAGGTTAAAAAGCAAACACTTCTACATTTTCACTGGATTTATAAAAAACTCAAATAATTAATAGAAGAGAAATACATTATGAAAGAAATGTGTAAAAAATATGAAGGAGTAGTCATACATAATAAAGCAATTAGCAGACAAAACAATAAAATAAACTGAACCAGAGATGTTTAAAATGTTTTTATAAATTATGCATATGTTAGATCTCCAATAGCCAGCTTTGTATCTTTAACATGCGGCCTCATTACTGAAACATAAAACAAGATAAAGATATTTAGACTGCCTGTTACAGTGTGTTCTGGGTGCCAGGGAGAGTTTAAATATACTTTTCTAAATAAGATTAAGTCTGTAGTTTATTAATGTTGAAGGCAATTCAAATATGGTAACACTTTACTTGAAGGGTATCTACATAAGAGTGACATGACACTGTCGTTTATGACTGTTTATAATGTTTATGACACGTTCATGACAGTGTCATGTCACTCTTATGTAGATACCTTCAAGTAAGGTGTAACCGAAAATATTTACATTTTATTTCTGTTAGAAAAGGCAGCCGATCACACAATTTCCCTTTGTACGGTGTACAGTTTCTTAAGATATGAAGAGTATGTCCTGGGCCAAATAATATTGAAGTAAGTTAGTTATGGGGGGGGAAATAAAAAATACCTATAACAATTAGTCATATGTTTTCCAATTGATATACAGTAACCGTCGCTGCCTCTTAACCCAAATAAATCCCCAAACAGCTTTGACAAGGCTAGTAGCTGCATGGTAAAATTAACCTTAGTTGCTTTGTCATTATAACTTTAAACATTACTGAATGGGGCCACAGCACTCATCTAAATCAACTGCAGAGGAGCTTAAATATGGCCACCAGAAGACATGTTGCATCACAGAAAAGCCCTCTGTTCAACAAAGACATATTTGCTCAAACAGTCAGGCCAGACCACTTCTGCTCAGATGGATTCTATCTTCTCGCCAAAGTCCCCCATCCCAGAAGAACACTATTTCACAGCCAGCCAGATGATTTCTACACTTACAGTACTGTAGGCATCAGTTAGTCCTATGGTACTTTAATTCCTACATGGACAACGTTATCTAATTACTATTGTGTGTTAAGATCTTAACAGTCTATAGTTAAGATAGTTGGTCTCCATTTAAATACAGTAGGATAACAGAGTTTCTAAAAGGCTAAGAAAGATGATGTCCAGGAAAAGCACAGAGCAAGATACATTTGTGAGTCATTGCATTTACTTTGTCTTACAGTATATATGGTAGTTTAATAGCATATGTATGTTTGTAACAATATATGTTTTGTCTCAGTTTAATAAATGTCAACCTAATGAGCCTTGCCTGTCTTGAATCTAGAAAGACGAGAGGTCTACAGGACACACAAGACCCTGACAGTGAACCTTAACTGAATATGTGCATTAACAGAGCCCTCAGTTTGTAACCAGGAGATGTACTGTGTATTGTTCTGTCACAGTCTTTTCTCTTAGGAAATACATCAGCATGACAGCAGTCTGATGGAGCAGACAAACTTGTTTCATTTTTGACTACAAGAAATAGAAGCTGATGTTTACGGAGACCATTTCTAACTGTTCAAGGGCAGAATGAGGACTACTGGAATGCTAAAATAGTCAGGCATCCTGCTTGAATCCTCTGTAATGTTTTATTGATGCTCTCTTCTTTATATAGAGCAGTCTTAGAAATGTAATGAATTGTAATGACAGTAACTGAAAATGAGGCACTGGTTCAAAAGGAAGTAGATTATTTTACCTAAAAGCAATCTTTTTCATGATGAAAGCCTATCCCTTGCACTTTGAATTCTCTCTGCTCTTGTGTTACCTAAAGTATAGCAACATTCAAACCATAAGGCAGTTTGGGATTTCTTTATGGGGAGCAACTTTGGGTCACTGCCTCACAATTTTATGGGTGGTGCTGCTATTTGAGTCTATTAGCAGCTGCTTGCCGTTTTGCAGTATCTCTGCACAGGTGCATGTGAGAATGCAGGGAAAATAGAAGAGATGGAGCAATCCATCCAGTTTAGCACTGAGTGAAGGAGTTTATGTATTTGGTATTTTTTGCAGTAAACTGAAGGAGGTGGATGAAAGAAGAGGAAAAAAAGACTTACTATTTTCCCACGCTTAAATTCACTGAACCATGTCCCTGGGACTTCTTTGGGCCATGACGATATTCTGACCTGTAGAAAACAAAACCAGACAGGGCATATTAATACTAGACAATATCATGGGCATTATATCTATATTTTTATATAAAACATGTCTATTGTATAAAGCACAGCCTGAAGGGTAGCATCGAAGTCTATCATCTGGGAGCAGAAGATAAACCTGTATGTTATTTTAATATCTTTAAAATATCGTTTTTTACAAACTTTATAGTCAAAACATTGCATCATATTTGCCTTTTGGTGGTTCTTGTGTTGTTTGCACAAAAGTAAATATCGAATATGTACAAGCTTAGCCCTGAAGCAAATCAAATGCCTTCCTTTGACAACTTCAGCCTAGTGCTGCGCCGTTTGTTGATGTGGTGGTTTAACATAATGGATTAAGATTTGATGAGAAATGATGATTAGAAACAGGCAGATATAAATCTCGTGGGTACAAATCCAAAGTCACTTACTCCATTAGACTTCTTATCTGGATAGATGCAGGTTTCGCCCCCGGCGGTGAAGTTACAGTAGACTTTGAAGGAATCCCCGGAGCAGCCTTGGTTTGGATCAATCCAGTATTCGCCTGAGGAGAACCAAGCACACTTCAACATCCTGTTCTACTACTGTCCATAGAAAATGGCTTGGAGCTCCTTTTCAGAAATGAAGTGTGCTAGAATTCCTTGATCCTATGTGAAATTCTGCTTTAAAGTAGTTTACTGCTGATTTTCATGGCTTATACACTGCTAGATAAAATGTTATTGTTATGCCTGGAGTGGGGTATAATTAATGTGCAACAATTTTGACAATTTTGCTCAACAGAAGCAAAATGAGTAAGGACAACCTAAACCAATCCATGTGGCTCTAAATATCAACTTTCTGTCACTCTTATTATGCCTCTTGTTGACTGCTCTTATGGGGACTGAGGAGGTGATGGAAAATGACTTACATAAACAGTAAGCACACATAAGGAAGAAAGGGAAAAGTTCTAACACTGATTAGCCCAATCTTCTCTGGGCAGTGTTCTCAATCACTGTTTGAACTAAAAAAGTTAGTTTTTTCACTTGAGTATCAGTTTCTCAGAAAAACAGAGACAATGGGGAGAATCTCTAGTGTCTCAATTCCCGAGGGTTATAAAGTTCTTCTCTGCTGTAGCCTGACTTTGTGAGTTGCACTAATAAGAGGGGTGTGTTTTTATACAAACAAAACTATTTCAGTATTACTTTACTTTTATGGCAAACAATCCTGCTTACCATCAGGGAAATCTGGGTGGCAGAGCTGCAGATCTTTGCACGTCCTGGCAGGGTTGTTTTGTGTGCCCATGGGGTATTTCATGCGTTCAATGTCCTGTTTGAGGTTGTTGAGTGAGCCGAAGATGTCCTCCATTCCTTCGCCGTAGTCCATGATGGCAGCGGCTGCGTCTGACTGCATGCCACTGGAGCGCTTGGTCTTTTTGGGTGACTGGATAGGCAGGGGCTGGATAACTTCACCTGGTGGGCCCTGTAGGGTGTGGTAGGAAAACGGTTTTAGATTTCATATAAGCAAACTGACCTGAGATTGTGTTCAATGCAATTTTAATTTAGCAGGAAAAGAGGGAACAGTAGTGGTCTTAAATACTCACAGGAGGACCAGGAGGACCAATTGTACCAGTGTCTCCCTTTGCACCAGCAGGACCCTGGGACACACATGAATAGACACATGTTAACCAAGATAAATCAAACATACAAACAGTGACAATGTGCCTTTTAAACACTGATAGTACTCACAGATGAACCCTTGGCTCCTTTGGGACCTTGAGGACCCTGCATATATGACAGAAGCACAGCAATTTGGCAAAGTCATTTTATCATCAGTGTAGAATCTAAATGAATGAGTGAACCAGTAAAAGACTTACAGGCAGGCCGGGGGGGCCTGGGGGACCGAGAGGACCAGAAGATCCACCGATACCCTGTGATAAGATGAGATGAAAGCAGAAGTCAGATATATATTAAAGAAACCTTGTAGACTAAAGTATTATTGGGAGGCTTACATAATGAGTGAAATGAAAAAGCTATAATATAATGGCACAGGACCAGGGATATGGAACAAATGCATAATGAGCCTTCTTATGGAGTTTTTTTATTAACTGAGATGAGAAGAATACTTTATTTTAGCCATCAATACTGCACTTGATTTCTTTGAACCCAGCAATTCGCAATCGTATAGCTCAATTTAGTCAGGAAATAAAGCCAAACAATATGAAGCCTATTTTCAGACCCTTGTGCTCTGACAAAAGGGGACATTACGATTTCATCAGGCCTAATCTCCAGATACTTAATCCAACCCATCATTTTAAATGACCAAGGCAGGGAAGTCCAAGGGCCACAGCAGGTCAGAATCGCAAATGCAGTCATCCTGCAATGTTTATTTAAAAATGGATGAAGGCTGTCATCAGTCCTTTATCGAGACTGAGCTTCAACTTTCTTTCAGTTCTTCTTACTGTTTTAGTGGGGGCTCAGTGGTTGAAAAGAATATATTAAAATTCATTTTAATGCTGTGGTTCAGAAGCAAACTTGTTTCAGGGTTTTCGACAATGCAGTTAAATATGCACAGTAGGCATCAGATACACAGAAAGTGATCCTCTTCAAAAACAGTGAAGGGGAGATCAAAAGTTTAAACACGATGCCTCAAAGCCATGTTAATACAGTTGTTTACATCCTTTGAGCAATATGAATGAGTAGTCCGATCTGTCAAAGCTAGAACCAACAGAAAGTTTGCTCATGGTGCGTGAAGAGATGTGCAGTGCAGTGCAGAGCAGCAGAGCCATGCATTGCACTGGCTCTTTCACTGGGCTTCAGTCAACAGCAAGTGACTGTGGCCACGGTGGAAGGGCGAGAGGTGGAGGGCAAAAGGCCCGGGGACCAAGGTGGGAATGGAGTCATCAATTACTTACACTGTCGCCCTTGCCACCGGGAGAACCTTGGGGCCCGGGCAAACCTCGGTCTCCCTTCTCTCCTTGCTCACCAGGGGGTCCGATCAGGCCAATCAGACCTGGATGACCCTGTAGGACGAAAACAAATGAGCACACACAAAGAACAGTCAGAGGAAACAGCAATTTCCTTTTGTGCTCTAAAAATTTAAAGCTATTGTATTCATGTCTGACACGGGCAAAAATCAACCAGCATTTCTTCCACAATACTGAAATGCACATGGAAGGCTGTGAAGTTTCATGACAATACAGATCCTCAGGCATTATAATATAAATGTATCTCCTGGAACAGACACACACAAAACTATTCACAACACCCAATGATTTGAGAGCATTAAACACACAGAACACGCAACACGGTGCCACTATTGTGTGCTTTTAAACTGCTTTCTCTCAAGCCATCATGTCAGTGTGTGGGAGGCAATTTAGATAGAGTAATGTGTGCTGTCTGAATATCCTTTGCAGTTATATTTCACTGGCAAATTTGACAGTGGCAACGAAGAAAAGAGCAAGATTAGAGAGATCAGAGTGATACATCACATTCAGCTGCATATTCAATCCTGTTAAGAGTTTTTCTCTTACAGCAGCTATGGCAAAAACTGATTTTGTTTCCTAAATGTTAACATAAGCTCTATTATCAACGCTGCTTTGTATTTCTAAAAGATGTGTTGCTTTTGATCGATTGCAAAGTCGTGGAAGCTCTGTACAAGTGGCGAGCAGCCTTGACTGAAGTCTGAACCTAGATCACCGTTTTCCTGTTTATCTGCCAGCCTATTTGGAACCTGGGAAATGTAATCAGCAAGAAGAAAAGGGGCTACACTCACCTTTTCACCTTTAGATCCAGGGTCACCTTTCAGACCAGGAAGACCAGGAGGACCCTAAACAACAATAGCACAAGTTAAAAAATCAATTTCACAGAGAGAAGTTAGACAGGACCTTGTGAGGAAAACTAGCAAGACAGAAAACTTGAAGCAGGAAATGAGGTAGTAGGGACAAAGAAATAAAAGAAGAGGCATTTAACCATCCATGTATTACAGATATGACTCATAGGGACAGTCCAGTTGGTTTTGTTCCACCTGACTGAACCTAAAGACTGGAACTCAGGGAAAACGTATTTCCTATCTCTGTCAAATATGAAAAAATATATCTCCCAACTACTCCAACTTAAGCTAGATAAATAGTGAGAAAGAGGCAGAGAGATAGATATTACACATACGAACCATGGGGCCAGGTGGACCATCCTGTCCTGGGGAGCCGGGCAGTCCTTGTTCACCCTGTGAAAAGCCATTCGATTGCAGTGAGAATTATAGCCTGCTGTATTTTCTCTGGCCTGCCATTGATTTGCTGTGTTCAGCACAATGATTAATAGCCCAAATAGGGGGAAAAAGTGTGCTGGAATAAACAAGCGAAACTAAAGTATAAGCCAAATGGATGTATTGATTATTCCATGAAGTCTTTCATCATGCCTTAGCAGTACCTTTTTATGTGCACACACTGTGGGTGGGTGTCTGTGTTCGAGCATGCATGTCTGTATGAGAGTGGAGCTGAATGTATCACATGGAAAAATCACTGTGGTATCTCAGACTTACGACAGGGCCAGGGATTCCACGCAGACCCTCTGGACCGGGCTTTCCTGAAGGTCCCTGGGGTCCAACCGGACCTGTTTTTCCTGCTGGACCCTCGGCACCTGCCTCACCCTGTATGATGATGTGCAATTGTTGTGAAAAAGCAATGTTATATAATTTAAGAATTTAAGCTTACTGTAATGTTACTGAGGAACAAAACATCAGTCAAATAAAAAAAGTACAAAGCAAAATGAATGTCTGTTGTAACTGTAGCTAGGGAGGACACTCTACAGGTAAATGTAAATAATAAAAAAGTCTACATGTGCATCAACTTCTAAAATCTGCAGCACATAAAGAACACTTGATGTGTTGTTTTCTTTGGAGCCTCTCTGTATCTCAGAGTAATTGTATCAGAATTCAGCTGTGGGCTGCTTTTAGCTTTAAATTATGCTCAGACAGTATGCAGTGTGTAGATCGGGTAAATGGGGACAAGTAAACAAGAGTCTGAGTTATCGGATGAGCCAAAGTGCTCTGGCTCCTCCAACTGAGGTTCAGAACAGGCACAGCCATATATGGTGCTACATCCTGCTATGTTTTCATTTGAGGTCCATGAGAAAATTAGCTTCAAGTTCAAAGTGTGCCACAGAGGACCGACTGTAATCTGAAATACATCAATATGCACAGAGACTGGACGGAGCTCATGAAAATAAGAAATCAAGTTTGAGCTGCAAGGTATTTACAGATTATAGGCTTATAATACAAAGAACTACTTTAATAAAACTATTGTTTATTTTGGCTATCTTTTGCAAGCACACTTTCAAGGCTGATTTCCACCTTTAAGAACAAGATAAAACACATGCTTCCTTAAACGTCATTCTTCAAGGCAATTAAAAAAAAATACATTCGTATATAGATAGTTCATAATACTACTATAGTATAGTGTACTAGGAAAGGAAGTTTTACATCCATACTCATGTAACCAGATTAGCTGAGAAGAGAGGTATGTGTTCAGATCAGGTAGCAGATCATATGTATAGATTTAGACTGATGAAAGCAGGAGCTTGGTGTGAAACAAGTTAAAACTCAGAGAAGCTTCATCTGGGCTCTGATTCTGACTAAAAAGGGAAAAACATAATTACTCTGAATACCTGAGGGCTAGACTCCTTTTGTCGGTCTTGAAATTAAGCCACAGCACAATGCAAGACACAAGTGCATCTTAGTTTGACTAAAATAGGCTGCATACATACATTTCCATTTAATCTAGGATGGAAATTACTTTTTGCGTTTTTGTGCTTTTCATTTAAGAGCGGGGAACAATGTGGGTACGGGTAATGGGGAGGCAGTACAGGGACCTGCTGAGACGACTCTACTGTGTGAAGGATGAATTGATTTTGTTACCTTTGCGCCCTTCTCTCCTTGTCTGCCCTCTGCACCAGCAGCCCCCGGAGGTCCCTGAGGAGGATGACAGTTTAGTTTTAGCATTTCAACACAGCATCAGCACACACTAACTGTACAACAACAGAGGCTAACATCATTAAGCAAAAACAACTCAGTTATGCATCCGTTTGTATGCTGGCTAATCTTCTTTACATGCTGTACACTGTTGTGTTATGTATGCTGCATACATGCTTTAGTCTTAAACCAGGAATGATCCTCACCACCAGTTTTTCTTCAGTACATCTTGCCAGCCTCTTGGCATTTCAGTTTACTTTTATAAATATTGTATTCATGCCTGTGACAAATTCTACAGATGGCTTTAGACATTGAAACTGTAGTGATATATGTCAATTATCTAATGTTGCTGGTATGAAGTCAATATGACTATCACCAGATCATTGTCATTGTCACTGTCTATTGCTGAGAATCACGCCTTACACAGAAAATAGGCAGGATGCACGGCTGCAGCGCGGCTCCTGCTGTATCTGCTCATGTGGCTGCTCTGACCTGTTAACACGGGCGGCGAAATGAAAAGCAAGATGTCCGTGGTGCACACACGCTGCTCAGATAGCTCTCCCGCACAGACAGCTGCCAGTTTTAAGCAGTTTAATGTCATTGAGATGCAGAGATACAGTAATTTTTTTGGGAAATAATTACAGAGGTCCAGACCTCGGTGACCTCATAGCTGGCTACAGCCATGTTTCTGTCAGGAGCTCTCAGGCACACAATGATTTCTTTCAACTGCAGTGGTCCCTCTTCAAAACCCCTCTCCATCCAAATTCCACTCTCATCTGGCCGCCTGAAGCCTGAGGGCTATTGACTGAGAGCCTATAATGTGAGCTTGCCTCCCGTCTTGGTGCTTTCATCTTCTACTCTTCTACCTCTTACTGTTGGGGAAGAGGCAGGCTCTTGATCAGCACAAAGAGCCATTGCAATTGTAGCACGATATACAGCAGCTAGAATCAATGTGTAGGTGTGATCTTTTTGTCAAGATCGCCAGGGAACCTTTTTGTTGGCTCTGCAGCATCAGGTGTATGAGACAAAGTTTATTACTGACCTTAATCTTATGAAATTGCTACTGAGAAAAGATAAAAAGGTGCAAAATTAAATAGTGACCTGCACCCAAAAAAAAAAAATTAAAGCCAGATGAAGCTAATAACTTTTCCATATTTCTCTTTTCAAGAAGCAAAGTTGAATACATTCCCAGTATTAAGGCATTAGCAAATCAGATGAAACTACATTTTCTGCTATTCTACAGTAAATTGACTTGTTCAGAATCTGAGGCTGTGCTTGATAAAAGATTTAAGGATTGTTGCCATTTTATACCGGCAAAACGCTGAGAAGACACAGAAGGGGCTTGCTGTGGACTTATGTATGCAAAGGAGCAACCTGTTGGGGAGCAGCAGGGATCATCTTCTGTCCCTCCTTTCCCCACCTGAGCGATTAAAGACCTGTGAGTGATAAAATAGCCCTTTTCCTTACCATAATCCCCAGGCCATTTAGGTGCAGCATATGCTGATACCATGCTAAATGCTCAGAATGTAAATTTCATTGGGCACATAAGAAAAGCAATCAGCCCAGCATGTTTAAAAATGCATGACATATTTTTTTCCCCATTGGACTGAGCCTTGGAGTCTTTCTTTGAAATGCAGTCAGTCACTTGAGATTGTGACTTTTCTTTCAAATTCAGAAGAATAGCTGCTCATATTCATGTGGACTTTGAGCTTCACATCATATTGAAAATATATTAATGTTCCACCTCAGATTTGTGCATTCAAAAAGTAGCTTACTGGCTTTGATATTTCACTCCGTTATCTCAACCTCATACCGTAGGATGCATGGAGAGGATCTCCTTATTGGTTAGAGTGAGAACGTACATCATAGAAGCAGAAACTTTAATTGTGTTTTACATTTACTCAGATTTGTTTTCTCAAAGTAGAGACCCAGTTCATCTAGTGATCACATCACAATCAACACAGATGAGAGGTTTTATTTTATTTCATTGTTTTGTTGGTTGGCACTCCTAAGGCCAACCCTTCTCTTCTCATAACCTCTTAAGAACTTTACCACGTCCATGGTATGCCTTTTTTTTTTTTGCTCTGACTGTCAGTCAAGCAGCCATAGATCAATAATGTGTCAGACTTGCTATATCTCTCTCGCTTTTTTTCCCACTGCCAAAACAACATAAATTAGTTTGAAACCCACAAGTCTTTTTTCCAGCTTTTTTTTTGGTAATCCTTTTCAATTTCTTGATACGAAAAAAAAAAATGATTCATGATTTTCACATCATACCATTCATTTCTCAATAGGCTTTGAGGCAGATTTCTTCGCAGAAAGTGCAACACCTTAACCCTTTAAATCACCCACTTTGTTTTCCCAACTCTACTTTTAATGAATGTGAATCTCTCCTGCTTGACTGCCAAGATTGAGTTGTTGAGGGGGAGTTGTTGTTGCGAAGCGAGGCGGGATACTGGTCTGTTGGCTCAGGAGCCAGATTACAATGCCAACAGATACACACTCATTTCATCTATTTTTAAATAGGGCTATAACATTTTACATGGGTTTGTTGAGTCATGGTTTTAACACTGACTAAAACTTTGGTCACCAAGAGATTTCATATCAAAACAACTCACTCTTGCAAAGATGAAATGCCAAAAAGGGGACCATCAAACATGCATGAATAAAATACTGTAGTCATTTTAGAGTTAATGGCCACAGACTTACTCTCTTGCCAGGTGGTCCAGGTGGCCCAGCTTCTCCTGATGGACCTGGAGGTCCCTGAGAACAAGCAAAGAGATTGGAGATGCAGGATGCTATTACAGATAATAAAACAAGTTGTATTAACAAATGAGTCAGTGCTGATATGAATTTCAATGAGAGATCAGCATGCTTCACTAAATATCTTGTTATGTTTGCCAAAGGACAACAACACAGAGATCATATTGACATTTAGGGAATATTCAACCCCAGGAAAGTCCACAAAAGTTGTGCCAAAACCTAAAGTTGGATGAGGCACTGCACTGCCTGAAATGACACGTACTGTGCTTCCTGACACACTCATCCATCTCATCCAATTATCTCGTAGTTAATTGCAAGCAATCAAACCATTTTTTTCATAATTTGCATTGGTAAATATTTGGCAGTCCTGACAAGTGAATGCTGAGTTATTGAGCTCTTTTATCGGTTGTGTACACAGTTACATGTAAAGACGTATAACAGAAGGATATATATGTTTTCCACTCAAAGAGCACTGAGCCACTACACAAAATTTATCAGATTATAATATACCTTCTATCTTTTCCACTGTAGCATTTCAGCATGCAATCAGAGTTCATACACATATATGTAACATTCATGGAGTAAATAAAATAGTTTATGTGTTTTTCTTTGGCAATGATAAAGGCTCATTTACATTTATACATGTTAATAAAAGTTGAGATTCGTTGTGCTTTACACAGGGCCAGCACATTACTGTTTGGCTTTTATTTCTAATCAGAAGTAATGAATCTGCAAGGCAAATACGCCCATTTACCCTACACCAAAGAGTATAGAGTAAATATAATGAATTAAAATGTTAATTATTTACCGACTAGATGTAATTACAGCTTTTACTGCAGGCAAACTTGTGATGGACAACTACAGTAGAATATAAGGTAAGTGTAAACAATACATATTGATTCTTTTTCATACACTGTTGCAAAGTAACTGATTTTTAAGATAATTATATTATATTATGTGCTTTTAAAGTGTCCCTCGAGTGAAGCGTATACAGTGAATGATACATACTCATGCAATCATTTGTTTTGGCCAAAGACTGTGGAATGACAACAACTTACCGGCTGACCAGCCTCACCATCCTCTCCCTTCTCTCCTGATTCTCCATCAGTGCCCTGCAAAAGAGAGATGTGCTGGTTAGGTCATGTCTGCCACTGAAAATATTGATCTATACTTTAACTATCATACTGTTCCATTTATGGATTTAACATGATTCACAATACAAAGATCTACACTATCTGCTATATATGCTCCTATATAGAGTAAACATTGCTGAAAGATTCATACTTACAGCAACACCTGGCTCACCAGGAGGACCAGGGTCTCCAGGGAATCCAACAGGACCCTTTAAGGGAGATAAATGACATGCATCAGTGTAGAAAAAGGCGCTGCTGCTGAGATATCATTTCCCTGGATACAGGTATAAAGGACATGGTTAATAATTTAGATAGTGATTTAGTCCTCTAGTACCTAGTAACAACCATCAACGACAATTTGATGGACTTAAGGATGATGCTGCAAATTCATGACAAAAAGCCTCACTGCATTTAATTACCATGCAGGCATAAAATATAACTCCCTCAATGAAAAGGCTTTTTAGTTTTGAATATGTTCTAGGATGAAACGCCTGCCTCAGGGCTGGTGGGGGACATTTCCTTTAAAGCAGTACATTTGAGTCTGTTAGACTGAGTGCCAGAAAACACTCTTGCCACTGCGATTTTGAGAGTGTTTGGGGGACTTACAGGGTTGCCCTTTGGACCGTCATCTCCAGGGGGTCCTTTGGCACCAGCAGGTCCAGCAGCTCCAGGGGGTCCAGCCTCTCCTTTCTCTCCTCTTTCGCCTTTAGGTCCCTATAATTGGGGGATTTGGGGAGGACATTCATTACCCCAGTAAAGTTCCACAGGGGACAGCATTGTTTTAAGTCTACAATGAACTAAACGGGGGATGAAGACGGATGTGTGGACAAAGGCTGCTGAAAGAAATGGGATCCAAAGCTGATCTCAGTGACACAGTGATGTGTGTGGCAGAGGACAACTACTCTGGATGGTCAACACTGCTGATGTGAAATGAGACTGAAAAGTCTATATTTGTTGTTCAGCACCATAAGCTCTATGACATTACTGTGCCTGTACAGTCCTGGTAAAAAGGGACAACTTACATTCATTTGAATGATTATATCATTATACTTTGTATAAGATTTCTTTACAGTTTGGGGGCATCCACATCTTAAGTTTATCATGAATTGTATAATGTATACTTTTAAGTGCATGTGGCTAAATGCAGGTCATGTTTCATGTCAGTTTGTTTAATGTATATCTTTATTGTGAGCCGTTTTCAAATGGATGATGTATGAGGATTAAAATTAGCTTTTAGCCATATTAAAATATTAAAAATCTAATTGAAACAATTGTGTTGAATACTGTACATGGTGCCTTACAAAACAGTCAAATTAAAGTTAAATAAAAGTAAAGGATATTCAACTCAATTATTAATTATTAATTATTATGGTAATTAGTTATTATTGAGTTATTATTGTCCCAGTGCCATCAGTACTAAATGAAACACTTCAATGTAAAAAGACAAAAGAAGAACTGAAAGTCATTGGGTCGGGCTGGGCTTATAATGGGGACTTAAGCTGCACACTGACTTTGGAAATGTCAATGACACCAGCAGTTTGATGGGGAACTAGCAGGGGACATTATGAATGCTTTTAATCATGCTCCTCTGCCACTCCCACTGGAGATAGGCCATCTTTTCAATCTGCTGTTGTACCTCAATAATGATAAATGAGGCAGCAGAGCTAATAGAGCCATCAATGATGGGTGTTTGGTAAAAGTTAAAAAAGCTAATCAAATTGTGATAAATATCTGTCTGGCAATAACACGGGCAAACATATGGATATGGTAAATTAACATGCAATCTTTCAGAATCTTTTAAAATCCAATGTATTACTACATTTGCTACAACCACTATACTACAATTAGAACAAACAAATGTAAAGACATGGTATTGAAGAGGACTTATACAACTTTATAGTCCTTTCTTCTGCTCCATTGTAGCTATCAAAACTGAACTCAGCAAAGTAGGTGCCTGGTGTTTTGATGCCAATGTGCTTCATGGTGGCTGCAATCATTGTTCCTTAGGACAGAAGCACCAGGCGTATCCTCCTAGTAATTATGTCTTAAGAGTCTGGGAAGAGACTCAATTTGGCAGGCCATGTGGACATGGGGTGCAAAGCAAAAGAGCCATGCTGAGATGAAGTACCAGCCTCAAATGTGAGGAGCAATTACTTTCAGTGTAATGAATACACAGTGTCACAGAAAAAAAAAACTTCCTGTTAAGATTGGATTTTGCTCTATATTTGCCTAAAGCTATCCATTAAGCAAGTGTTTTCCTGGCAATAACCTACAAATATAAGTTGCTGATGTTACTCATACTGTTACCTACCTTGCTGTAGCAAAAAAAAAACAAATTTGACAAACCTTGGTGGTGTGTTCATTAAAGTAATGTAAAGTGAGGTGAAGATACTTTCTAAAAAATGTTTTCAAGTAGAGCCCTACAAATATTCATCATTGTTATGATGCCCTGTACACAGAAACACACACACAGTGGCACATACATACTAAAAGACATACAAACATAAGACATACCTGCAACTCATATTCAGTTTGACAAACTAGCAAAACAAAACAGAGCTCACTTACCCCAGTTCCAGCCTCTCCGGGTGGTCCTGGGTTTCCGGCCTCACCTTGTTCACCCTGTGGTTAGAGAAATGTCAGTGTCTGGATGGATAAACCTTCATCCTCACACATGGAGAGCTTGCAAATTCAGATGCAGCGATTAAAAACAGGCACACCTACTCTACCACAATCAGTTACTTACGTACTAACACTTAATGATGTTATCAGTATGAGCAGAAGCCAGATATTTAACTTAACTAAGTCTATAACTGTAGCAGATACAAGGATTACTGTATTTCAAGTGCCCCCTTAAAGATTTGGTAGCCCTTCATTTTTCATATTCCAGAGTCATTTTAACTGCGGTGGTACAACATTAAGCATTTATGGAGCAGCTGTCTGCCAAATGGCAGTAAAATGGGACAAATCTTGTTGGAAGCATTGTAAAAGAGACATTAATAGTGTCAAGGCACTAACTCAGACAAAAGGCCTGGGCAAACAAAATGAACAGACTGAAGGTGGTAACAAAGGGGACAGCTGGACGTCTGGAAGGGGTGGGCCAGCAGTATTTAAGTCCTAGTGCCCAACATCATGGTGGGCAGGCAGAACAGCCTGGGGTGCCAAGTTGTGAGTCTTACCTTCTCACCCACAGATCCCATGGGGCCCACACCACCTGGCGGGCCTTGTGGACCCTGCAGCAGGAAATAAAGGAAGAGATGAGTCATCATCCATCAACCTTAGGAGAGGACTCTTGATGATATCCAGACATTGCAATGTAAGTCAGGTGAGGTAAGGCCAATAAAGATGTAGGTAACTTAATGTCACAGTCTTACTTGGAACAGGTCCTTTTTAAAATATGCAGTTTGTATAATTTGGTAAAAAACACATTGTTATCATTAACCATACGTACGTCAGCTCCACTAGGACCCTGAGGACCTCTGGGACCAGGAGGACCAGGAGGGCCCTGCAGAAAAGACAAAACACAGTGTTGTTAAAGTGTATTAAACTATTATTATAAGAGTGCGTACAAGAAGCAGATGTGTTTCTTACCATGGGGCCAACATCACCATTCTCTCCCTTCTCACCAGGAGGTCCAGGAAGCCCCTGAGGACAGCAAAAATGAATTATATTATCAGAAAAGAAAATAATCATGTTACAAGCACAAGGTACCGTTGCATGAATAAGCAATGGTGTTCACAATGATTTCAATTGGTTTGTGCTGTTAAATGCGTTCACAACAACTGTTCTTGCTTGATATTTCATTTTTAAACTTGATTTGCCTGCTGGAATACATTGTGGTGATGCACTGAAATATTAAATATATATTTAAAAAAAAGACATAAGACATATCTGTCAGCCAGAACACGCATAAAAAGAATCACTTGAATCCATGTTTTAACTGCGCCCTAGTCCTATTATCTGTTCAATGAAATATTCAGTGGAAATGCTGAGCAAGGTCAAGAACAAGTCTTCTACCAGGTGAACCAGAGACCTTAAAAAACAACTAAACAACTAAGAGATTTAGAAGCAGTGCATTTTAGTGATGACAGAAGAAGTAATTTTAATTATTATCCATAGTAAATAGCAAGGTCTTTGAATGAGGTAGGATACATGGTAGGGCAAGTATGCCGTGCATTCAAAAGTCTAACTTAGCTAGACTTTCTAAACAGCAGTTGGTAGTGAAGAACTCAGTGTCAGTGATGTATCAGATAACTCCAGACTTGGGTGTGAGCACAACAGGGGTTTAAGCTTCCTTATAAATACTTGATTCTGTCCCCGGCTACATGCAAGACAAGACTTCTCTTCTGTTTGCTTTCCCATTTGTAGTCAGTGACAGTTTCATCTTCACTCAAAAGGTACAGACATAGATCCGGCTCACTCATGCATGTTAAATGAGCAGTGTGGACCTCACATGTGTGTTTGATCCCTGACATTTCTACCAGTAATTGCTGTGATTAAATTGCTGTACCCTATGTGTATGTGTATGTGTATGTGTATGTGTGTGTGTGTGTGTGTGTGTGTGTGTGTGTGTGTGTGTGTGTGTGTGTGTGTGTGTGTGTGTGTGTGTCCTTAATTCAGAGGCAGTTTGTCATCAGGGTAAGGTGTAAGGTTGTAAGGGAGATCAAAGAATGCATTCCTCTACATCTGCTTACACCATAAGCTGACTCTTTGCTGACTGTTTGTGTATATGTGCATTGCCCTACATCTGAGCTTATGTGTGTTCATGCCCCTGTTTCCAAGTATTTTCCATGGCTGCTAAAAAGTGTGTGTTGCTGCATGTTGATCCATGCCGTGCTGAGAAATCTCATCTGTGTAAAGGTCTCCTCTAGTTGGAGATCATTAGCGGTGCTTCTAATTATGCAGCATGGTAAATGGGCTCAATGAGGAACTGACTATCGGAGCAGGTCAGTCCACGCAATTATTGGAATCGCGATGGGAAGTAAATTACTCCCAATTAAAAGTCCATTGAATACAATCCTGCAGAGATAGGATAGTACCTTGGAACAATGAGCAGTAGTCTACGTAATTTCATCAAGACAATGGCCCCAATCTCTGCAGTAAACTCTTAACATGTTTAACCTAAGGAGTTGATTACTAATAAAACAGATCATTACTAACAAATAGGCTACTACGGAGGGGAACGTCCTATCTCGTTACATTATTATCATGGCGATGCAAAACATCATTAAGCCTAGTTGTGTAGATTATGTGTAAATTTTTTTGTATACAGCTGATCTGTTTTTTTTTTTTACCCTAATATTAATCTAAAACAGTTATATTGCACATATTTGTTACAGTGTCTTTTTACATACTTTTTATTGTAATATATCTACTCTGTATTTATGTTTTTGACAGTAGCAGTACTTTGCTTTATTGTGTATTCCCTTTTTAATATGTTTATTGTTTACTGCATGCACCTAATACACCAAGGCAAATTCCTTTTACGTGCAAACTTGCTTGGCAATAAATCAGATTCTGATTCTAATATTTCCAATCTGGCTTAAATGATGTCCTTGGATGGGTGGAGTCTACTTTACCACATACCTATGAATACAATAAAATGTTGCATATCAAAAAGCAAATTGTAGCAATGATGATAATGCCTTTTTCTAAAGTGGCGATGGAGGATGGATGTTGCCAGTGAATGAAGGTGAGAGGTGTAATCATTGCAGGTCAAAGCTCGGTCACCATACATTATACACCACAGATCCAATTAAAGCATAGGCGTCTGTGTGTGTGTGTGTGTGTGTGTGTGTGTGTGTGTGTGTGTGTGTGTGTGTGTGTGTGTGTGTGTGTCTGCCTTTGTTTGCACTGTAGCATGGTGTGGGATGAATGTCACAGTGTGGCAGCCCCTCACAGTTTAGACAGCTAATTTGAGCGATCCTGATTCATATGTATGTCGTCACTAGACTGAAATATTTCAATTCAATTTATTTCAGACTGTTCATGGTTATAAAATATAAGAGATGTATAAGATAAAATAATAAATAAATACAGTGAGTGGTTATACCTACTCAATACAGTAGGTCTAAAATATAAATCATAAAAAGATGAATTCCTAATTGTTTTAAATTTAGTTTGTTGTAGGCCTCTGTATTAAACTCATTGTATTTTTCTTCTTCCCACCCCTCATGCATACTTAATAAGCTATTCATTCCCTAGCTACAAGTTATTATTGTAGAGTATGGTTTTGCAAAGCAGTTAACTGAATGGCCCCAAAAACTCATTTATGCCTTCAGTAAACATGTTAAAGCAATATTACTTAAAAAAAGATTCCACAAGACTCTTATGACACATGTTCTGTGTACCCCATAGCACAAACCTAAAGCATGGCATGTCGAATATGACCCACAATATAATACATATAAAATGAATATGAAGTGATGGCCTGCAATCAGGGTTCTGCTCTGTGTTATTTCAGGTGATTCCTCACCTGAGGAGCCAATCTCTCCGGCCACACATGGCTAAACAGGAAATGGCTTTTCTTTAACATTATCTTTATGAAGCCAGGGCTGTGGCTCATAGAGGACTGGATATTTTCATACCACAATTGTGAGTTTCTCCTCATCCATTGTGACAGCTAGAGACCACAGATAAAGAAATGCTCTCATCTAACAAGTGAACCAGTTGAGTTACAGTGGAAACAGGTCTAAGTCACAGCAGTAGGACGTCCACCTGGCCCAATGTGTACCTCACCACCACCTTTGTGTGTCTTTATATAGAAAATAATCAGGGTGGCTGTTCTGATGTTGTCATATACTGTACTACTGATATACAGTACGTTGTACTAATTATGACTATTATTATATACAAACTAAATGTATAAAAAAAAAAGGTTGGCCAATTTCAATTTTCAATTTCAATCTCTTGACAAGAAAATGCAATATCCATTATCAAATCTCATGGTCTCCTTCGGTCTTGTTTCATGTCATGACACACATTGTTAAAAAACTCCTGACACGTGTAAAACTACATTACCAAACCTCGATGGCAGAACTTTACCTGTTGTAGACTAGAGTACATCTTACTGTAAAGGGGCTGTACTCAACTCAGAACATTATTATAGCAGCAAACGAATATTTGCAATGCAAATATATAGTGAGTTATTGCAAAGTCTCATTACCTCTGTGTGTGCTGTAATCTAAGCTTCTCTGTTCTTTGTTTTGATAGTCGGTCCGGCCGCACGTGCATGTTAGTGCATGTGAAAAAACAGATATTTCACGTATTTCGGTCTGTGAGAGCCATCTGGAGGCAGCCCGAATTTTTTTTTCTCAATATTCCGAGTACAGCCCCTTTAAAAACTGAATATGGTACTGAAAGCTTGAAGGTGTGTGGAGCAGCACAGAGCTGAGTCTGGGGGGACGAGGTTTTGGAGGCAGAATTGGCCTTTGTTCTGGTTTTCATTTCTCATTCATTTTTGCAAATATAAACGGCGCTGCCTGGCT
Organism: Zingel zingel; assembly: GCA_023566125.1. NCBI lineage: Eukaryota > Metazoa > Chordata > Actinopteri > Perciformes > Percidae > Zingel > Zingel zingel. The sequence continues at coordinate 19,231,224 of CM042335.1, read as the reverse complement.
GTACATAAGTCTGTCTTAGCGTAATATGCATTTAATGCTTACCTGAAAATGTTCAAATTGCAGTATTACCTCTATAATGACTCTTACCGTTTGTATTCATAGCTTGCTATGTAAAATGCTAACTTGCAATAATGAGAATTATCCTAGACAGCTGTTTACGTGACACACTGGATTACTGTAAAATGACGGCACCATATGGCTCATTGTGTAAGATTACCTTAATGACTATATGTATTTGTAGAATGTCTTTGCACGTGTACATGTGTGGCTGGTACTAACCTGCAGACCGATGGGACCAGGGGGTCCAGGGAAACCTCTGGAACCTTCATCTCCCTTCTGTCCAAACATACCCTGCTGACCTCTGGGACCAGACTCTCCATCAGCTCCCTGAGAAAACACACCCACTTTCACTGTGACATTTCCTCTCAACTTTAACATTTAATGCATGTTCATGTGTTGTTTAAGACTATGTTTATTCTTTGATAAGCTCGTAAGGCATTGTTGGTAAAGATGGTGTTGCATACAATGGTATGGTATAAAATAAAGTTGAATATAATCTAATCTATGATCATTCACTCATATGTGTGTATTATTTAATAGTATTACACAGAAGACGGTCCAATTAAAGGCAGAAAGAAAAAAATCCAATCTCAAGATGGCGCTGTGTACGGCGGCCATGGTGTTGTGCTTATGTTGACCTTGTTCAGCTTTGTTGTCCTTGATTTTAGCTGTATGTCTATTTCCGTGTACGTACTTTGAGAGCAACAAAGAGTCAAATGCCACATATGTGTTTAAAGCTGTTTAAAAGTTGAAAGCTTTTCGTGATGATTTTAAACCTAGTGTCTTTATCAGGAAGAATCCTCTGGCTAGTTGAATATTAAGCGTTTTACAGTCTTCTTTAGACATCACACACGTGGTCCATTACATCAGTTTCATCAGTTTTATAGGACAGTTGTACTTACAGCAGGACCTGGGGCACCTATGGGACCTTGGAGACCAGCTGGGCCAGGAGGACCCTGAAAACAAACAAGAAAAAGTTTCCACAAATGTAAAAGCACTGATGTATCACTTTGTGATTTGTAAATAAAAAAAAAAAACGCTCATTGTGATAATGGTGTTAGTGTGTAGTTCTGTAAGTAGGGACTCCTTCCCAACTCGTGTAAATGTGTGTGCAAGTAAGAAATGAATGGACTCTGATTCCTGTAACACACCTGTTCTCCCTTGTCAGCTTTGCTTCCCTTCTGACCGGGCTCTCCAACCTCTCCCTGGGAAAAAGAAACACACACACACACACACAAACAATCAACTGTCTCATCCTCGCTTCTTCTCGAAATGTCAACAGCTTATGAAAAGATCATTGAAAACCCTCGGCTGAACACAAACAGACATTATCTGCAGCTATAACTGTATGGATGCACAAATATGGAGATATAAGTTTTCTACTGTCGACTTTGTTGCATTGTAAACCTCTGCAGTGACATAAGTTTGGCAGCTCAATACAATGCCTGATAGTAACCTTAAGGGGAATAATGACTGCAGGAGATAAAACAAGCAACAGTATTACACTTTTACATCTCCTATAATTGTGTTTACTGGCGCATTTGGTTATGAAGATGGATAGGCAACAGTGAGGGAAAGAGAGAGACATTTTCTGTGCAGATGGCCTGAGTGCAAACATGGGGATGAAGATTAATTGGCAATCTGGTTCAATCCCACAACATATCGCAGTTCGGGAATGGAAAAGGAGTTGTAACTGGGCCAACCGGACGGGATTAGAGATGGGGAGTGTGGTTGACTGACCTTGTCACCATCCTCTCCAGGTGGACCCTGAGGTCCTGCAGGCCCGGGCAGACCAACAGGACCCTGGACACCATCACGACCAGCAGGACCTTGAGGTCCTTTCTCACCCTAGAAGAGCAAAGACATTCCTTTTAATTTGATTTTGAAAACTAAAAACAGCTGAGTTGAAGGAAAAGAATAAAAAACTATATAGGTAAAAGAAAAATGTTTGTGTCGGCCACTGTACTATAGCAGAGAAAAAAATTCTTACAGGTGCTCCCTTCTCTCCAGCAGGACCAGGGGGACCCTGAGGGCCAGGTCTACCAGACAGGCCAATCGGACCGGCTGAACCAGCATGACCTCTTTCACCAGGAGAACCCTGTGAGCGTGAGAAACAGATAGATATGATGAGAATTAGAGGCAAAAACCGTGTTCTGTTTGTTGTGGAAAGATGGACAAGCATTTCATAGTTTATTTTATGTAGCTTGAACCTAAATATAACCTGAGCATGCTCAACAACAACCACTGCCATTAAGACATCTACAAAGCAAAACCCATCTGAGTCACACTGCTAATGGATCAACACACACACAAACACACACACACACACACACACACACACACACACACACACACACACACACACACACACACACACACACACACACCTTTTAGGAGGAAAAGTGAGAAAGCAGCAGGAGCAACACACAGCAGGTGGCTTTTAAGTTCTAAGAATTAACTCAATGTGTACCTGCATTCACATTAACCATATGTTCCCAGGAATAATTGGCCCTACCAGAAAACTCAATATGGAACCAAACTGCAAATTAAGACTGTTCTATGTTTTGTAAAAACATGGGCATGTTTTTGTCACCTCTTAGATGATAGAGATTATTCTCTGACCACATTTATATAAATTGATAATATATCATTTTTATTTTCTTTGCAAACATTCTAAATTATTTGAGTTTATTTAATTGATCTTTTTTATTTATTTATTTTACAGCACTGCTATCCCTAAAACAAGTCTTAGTGTCCCATGATCTAAGAATAAAATCCCTGGAGCACATGAAAAACAACCCTCAAAACTATACACTGGTGGAATACTGGTGTTTTCTACTCTACAGTGTGAAGTAAGTAACACTTAACCTTCAATTCTAAACATTATACAGTACAGTCTACAATGTGTATGCATATTAATGTACAAACAGGTAACTGAAGTTAGGTTACTTTAGTGTGTTAAATGTGTGTCCTTGAGTAGGAAATTACTTCATTCATTTCCCAGGGCTGTACAGTAATAACTGTGGCTACATTGCTGCTAGATTATTAAAAAAATGTTTAATCAACATAATAACATGTGGAAACCTGACTTTATACGGCAATCACTAACATTCACCACTTCAACAATGTACGTATGTCAAATATCAAGACACAATAATAACAGTCTATTCAATAATTATTTCACACTTTTTTTGCTCAAAATGTCTTGTTTTTAGCAGCTATTTATTTAGTGATTGTATCGCTTTTATACAAATACATAAGTGGGTGCTAATTAAAAAGAAAAAACGGATCATGATTAGGAATAAGAAAATAACTATTGTAACATCAGCAGCTTCTTACGTCGTGCTAACCTTACCACTGCATTTTGTGAAGAAGCTCTAGAGTCTCTGTGGCAATTTGAGAAGAATGAACACAGCAGGCATAAAGTGCCAGGATGCAACCTTTGGGATTGATGAGGCATGTGTAGGAGCAACGCTGGAATGACTAGACACTGACTCGCCATATGGATGCTCTCCTGGCTGTGTGGTAATTTGTGTGTGTGTGTGTGTGTGTGTGTGTGTGTGTGTTTGTTTGGTTCGGTTTCTGTGTGCCAGGAGGCAATGGAGCAACAGTCTTGATAGCCAGCTACTCTAGCGCATGATCGCTCTAAAGACAAATTGCTGTGTGCAGTGGGATGAGATGAAATTTGGTGATGCTTTCATTGGAAAATTAATAAAATAAATGTTTTTAAAAATGATTATGTGACTCTGATGGCTTAATGAGTTATGTATTACACATGTACTTAGTCACTTTGTGCAACTGAAATAATTTACTGTTTGATTTTCTCTCATGTCTGCCTTAATGTCAGTGTGGCTGCAGTTCAACAGTTTTTATTTACCTTCAGCACTTGTAATTCCTGCTGTATTTGAGAAAACCTAGGCTCTCCTTTATATAATGTAGCTACAGTTGTGATGTACTTGAGCAAGGCACCTAACTGAGCTGCTATTGTGGATTTACACACAGGACATTCCTAGAATGTGTGAGTGTCTAATAAATTCATGAATGTGCAGCACTGCCCAGCTGAAAAGAGAACACACTGCTCAGCAAACCGGTCCAGGGGCAATACAACTTCAAACAAACAAATACATAAATGTAACTTTCTCTCATAAGTTTGCCTCAAAAGTGGTAAATTAAAGCCACTTTTAAAGCTTTGTCCAAATGATGTTAACCGCCCTATTGGGTGCTTGGCATATGCATGCCTCACTAAAACATTAAATATACTGTACCACCCTTCACGCTAAGTAATAACACAAATTTAATATAAAAAATAATTCAATACAGAGAGGAAAGAAAGGTACAATACTTTGATCTCAGGAACAGTATACTTACAACAGGACCAGGTGGACCCTGGGGCCCCTCTCCTCCCTTCAGACCTGCTGGGCCCTGGGGAAAAGAAGAAAGAAAAAAACTATTGAGGACTCTCTTCACATAGCTGTTAAACCCTGTGTGACTTTACATCAGCCTATGCATTTCCTCTACAGCCCTGCATTTTTTAACATCTCCATCATCAGATGCCAATCCAGACTGGACTGTCTACCTTTGTTTACTGGTTTGTCACTTCAGCTAGACACCACTAGAAATGTGCTTTGAGTGCAATTTACCTCAGAGCCCTATTCTGAGAAATATCACTACTATAAACATTTCCATCCTGATAGAGCACAAGCATGAAAAATACAGTATGTGTAAAAAAATCCAACATCCATAATAGGTATCTAGGTAAGGTTATTTATGGCATGTCTAGAAAAGATATCATTCCCTCATAAATGTTCTCTTGTGAATATTGTAGCAAGACAGTGTGGGGGATATGGATACATAACATAAGTACACGTGTGCATTCTTGTATGTTTGTCAATGCACAAAAAGTGTGTGTGTAGCTCCCTAGTGGGCTACAAAAGAGCACATGGCAGTGTAGGTAATGAGTCTCTGTTGGCGGTGGCTGGGTGCTGGAGTAAATTATAATGGCAGAAAACAATCAGCGGTGCTGCTGGCCTGCAGAGTCTGACCGACCTTGAGAATGCAGGCAGCACATTACTTCCTCTCCCCACAGTATATCCATTCCTAGCCACGGCAGTCTAATTGCCAACATTTCCCACTTAATAATTTATTAAGTAAATAATGCATAAAGAGATAAACAAATAACTTTGCTGCCCCCCAAAAAAACTGGTACTGGAATATGAAATAAAAAGTCCTTGAGTTAAAGCAGGGAAAGATTTTGCAAATGGTTCCCTAACCAACAATTCCCTACTTCTATAATAGAGGCCCATGATGCTTTGCGGCGGTTAAAACAGTGGTGTCAGTGGAGCAATGCAGAGGCACGCCTGTTCATTTGTAAGATGTCGCTTTGGATTTCCTCTGCACCGGACTGATTGCGAGGAGTGAATTCCAGGGCTGGTGTCTCTAATGAAGTGAATGGCTGTAGATTGACGCTGGTTCATTTGTTATGTAGCAATGTTCTGTCACTTTCTGCTAGCAAACACATGTAAAGGCAAGCTATGATGAATAGGTGCAGGTGGAGTGTAGCTCTTACCGTGGCGCCAGGTAGACCTCTTTCTCCAGGGAAGCCTCGAAGGCCGGGGGGACCGTCTTTACCAGAGGATCCCTGAGGTCCAGGGTCTCCCTATACACACACAAGAACACATGTTTGTGTCAGAATTAGTGCACTTCATAAATGCTGCACCAATACAGCATGGTTAATAAATACAAAACATAAACATAAATACAAAAAGGCTTATGTATTGAAGAAGGGTGTCTGGGTGAAGCAGAGAACTGTCCTCTATTGTGCTGCCGACCTGAAATGATGCCCATCCAAGCAAAATGCCAACTGAGCCTTTTCAGACAATGATTGTAGATAATGACAGACTACCACAGTAAAAGGATTTTTAAATCAAAATCATAGCCTGGTTCATTAGGCAGGTCGGTACACAGCTTAAGTGTCCACATGACAATCAGCACTATACCATTTTTATACAGGAAACTGGTGTATGATGAGCTTTACTGAACCTTCAACCTTTGACCCTTTCATATCTGACTGCTATCACAGATGAATCCCTGGGAAACATTGACAGTGGATCAAGACTGCAATAGTTGTTCCATGTATGTCGCTGCTAACATTACACAGAATGACTTTATATAGAAAAGTACAGAATAAATGTAAGTTTCAGTTGAGCCCCTCTCATCATACTGTGTCAGTCTGAAAGAGCCTTTAGTCTTCTGTCATTGCTGTAGCAGCAATAGGGACTCTGTCTTTGGAACAGCAAACTGAGAGTTTGGAACTTTACTATTTTAAATGACTTTCTTATTACTTTATTTAAAATGTATTTATCCACATACACAACTTCTAATGTAACTTTATTGCCTGTGAAGTTTTGAATTGGTGTTTGCATTGTGTCTATATCGGTTTGGAGATGTAAAGCACATGACAAGCTAAATCTTATATTTGAGAACTGCTCTGTGACTCAGACAGAACCTTGAAAATCAGAACTTAAGAAATGTCCATCCTCCTCCTCTGAGCCCTGTGCTTGCAAGTATGTTTCTGCATTTATGAATTAATAAAAAGTATTTAACTTTACAGCTTGCAGCTGAGCAATATAGTTCTAAAAAAGTCCATATTTATTGACAAGCATATGACAAGTAAATATAGTATTTTCTAATGGCTTTTTACATTCCCAGGAACAGAGGTATATTTGTTTTGCAGCTTGCATTCATCCTAATGGGCCATTAGCCATAATTAGTTTGATGTATTTTTTTCATTTCGATTCATTAATTAGGGTACCACACAGTTAATACATAAGTCTCATATATGTACTGTATATATACATAATAAAAAAATCAATGTGTGCTTCTTAGAGGCTAAAAAACTCAAATCAAAAGTAATAATAATAGACAGAACTTTTTTGACTGAAATGTGCAGACAGAGTGCTTGCAAGTAAGGAGAATCAAAATGTGCAAGCAAAAATGTGTTCAGCTTCTGCAAATGTTTGCATGCTCTCACCCTTCCCTAACCCTCACCTCAGACACTGAACTCACTTTTAGAGTTTGTGTAAATAATTGCAGGGCAATCTTGTTTACTTCTGTTTGATTTTGTAAACCACATCTCTAAAACAATGACATTTGACTCCAGGAAAAGTTACTTGTGGCTTCAGTCACTTTTTTTTTTGTAATAGCAGGCTGACTTTATCTGCAAACATGGAGGCACAGAAGAGTGGGCTTGAGAGGTATAAGAGGATTTGGGCTCTGCTGCTAAGACCTCCACAAAGTGTCCCTGGCATACAGATGCACAGGCCTGAGTGGAGTGGGGAGGAAAGTGGGGCTGTGAATGGCAGAGGGTTTGGAGTTAGCCGGCGGACTTGAATAAACTGTCTGCTTGGCAAAGACAGGAAGAAAATGAAAGCAGAAGACATGGGTGTTTGAGGGAGGGGATGGGGTGCAGGGGATGCTGAGTGGTCCTGGGAGTCAGGGGTTTGGTTTGGAGCACCCAATACTTCTACAAAATGGATTCTGTCTGCTCCTAATGAGCACTCAATTGCAGGCCAGGGAGGAAATATAGCCCAAAACCTCAGCTACTGTATCTTCAGAAGTCTCTTGCCAGAGTCTAGTCTAGTATAGCACAGAGAGTAATGGTGAAATGTTGGTGTTTGCTGGGGTGTGTTTCTGGGGAAATGTATTGCTATGGATTTATTTCTGCTTTCTCACAATTTTATTAAAGCAATCCAGCAGTCTATTGAGCTTTGCATGCCCTCTAGAAATATAACTGCTTGTGAATGCAGCTGGCTAAATCTGCAAAATCAAATCATGTACGACCATTGCAACTGCATAAGTTCAATTTGCAGCCCACATCTATAGTGCAGATCTCTCTATCAACCTCCTTGGCTTCCTCTCTTCGGCATAATTAACACAAATCTAAAACGGCCCATAAGAAATTCCAAACCCACACTTTTAAACAAATGTCTATGGATATCTGTTACCCACCATAGAAGAAAAGGGGGAACAATGGGGCCATTTCTAGCATGTTATGCTACTATGGAAAAACAAATGAGCATTTATTTGAGTGTAACAATATGGAAGAATATTTCTCTCCCCTTAAGTACAGTATACTGGACACATACCTTAGCTCCCTCCTTGCCAGCAGCACCTGGAAGACCCTGCTCTCCCGGTGGGCCAGGGGGTCCAGGGTGGCCTCTCTCACCAACAGGGCCAGTCTCTCCAGTTGGTCCCTAAGATGCCATCCCACAGTTATTAATTATTATTATTATTATTATATTATTTTCAGTTCAAAATAGCAATGATACAATATGACAATTTACTTCCAAAATGAGAGCTGTTGTGAACAAAATGAGGGCTCAAACATATCCACCTGAGCCTGTCTTTTAGTTGCATATTTTAGTTGAGTATTTCTTTTCTAATATGATACTAATCACTGAGGATGGTGATCCACAACACAGTGCTTGTTTACATATATTTTCATTTTAAATTGCCTTGAATAGCTGTTACAGTTGCTTTTTTTTTTCCTTTCAAACAATACTCATTTGTGTATGGGAAATACAATACCCTCAAGATGTCACATTCAAAAATTTCTCTTACCTGGGGCCCGACAACACCTCCTGGGCCTGGTGGGCCAGTTTTTCCTTGGAAACCCTGAAGAAAATATTACAAAGCCTTATTTATACGGTTCATGACAATGGAAAGATAGCTTATCTATTAAAACCCAACTAAAGAAGCCATAGGGGTTCCACTTGAATTAGTTTCAGTTGATAAGCAGGGATTTAGGTTTTGGCTTGGTATTACCTTGGCGGATTATATTACATCACAATGCTGGCTAGTAAATAACTGTATGCAAATGTAGTCTTTTCATATATTCAAGTCTTCAGGTATATTGTGTACATTGAATTGTATTGTATACATCTTCATTAAGTAGATATTAAGATTACATGATGAGATTTTATTGCTTTTAGCCTTAATTGACAGTAAACAGTAGACACAAACAGGAAACGGAGAGTGGGAGATGACATGTAACAAAGGTCTCTGGCTATCAGGACGCCCATTCATGAAGTATTGTACCCGACCAGAGACAATAGTGCAATATTTTACTCTAATGGATCATTTGCATGCTGGATCCATTACTATGAACATATGCCGGGCAAAACTGACAGGAACAATACATGTTTACATGGGGATCAGTTGAATAAGGCGATGTCAGAAATGTCCGTACACCAATCAAGAGTTTATCAATATTAGATTCAAAATGTGATGACAATTATTTAGTTGTTTGCCAGGTCACTGTCGATCAAATCTGATCAAACCTAATCCACAAGGGCCTGAAGAAGCAACAGTTGTTTGAGCGTTAAACTCTTCGACTGTTGATGTCATTAATATGTAATGTTTGCATTAAAATACTTGAATCTACCTGATTTGATGATTGGCTTTCAATTATCGTTAAGCAATCATTTATGATATGAATATTATTATGTGATATTATGTAATGGCCATTCATAGTGCCACTGAGAATTTGGACCCCAACTCTGCAACTCTAAGTTCATTTTACATTCTACTTCAGAGTCATTTGTTTACTTTCTGGCTTGCAAATAAGGAATTTGGTGGTTGGGTTTCAAACAATTCACAATAAACTGCAGGCAGTCATTTCCATTAAAGAAGGTCACACTAAGTGTACGCTACCTGAGCAGCACCTACCAATAAAGAGCCAAAGTGAACAAGTAGGTGGTTACGTAATAACGTAGAGCATCTAACAACAAAAGACCCCTTTAAGAGAGGTGATGAGCCAAACAAGAGCTAAGACAAGTGAATATTGAGATTACTTTAGTCTGTTAGCAAGACACCGACTCAAATGGGATAATAATGTTGCTCTGAGTCTGCTGAAAGTGTAATTGGGCATCTGCTAGCTATCACATTAGCCACATAAGCCGATGGTATTATCATTCTGCCAGAGTTTTACTGCTTCATGGTTGTCAACAACAGCATGCACCTTTAAATTTACACATTTTTGTTAATCTATATGTAAGAAAGAAATCTACTTTTCCCGATGAAGCTACTGTATATACATTTGCCATTTGCTGTTGCCTGCACAACAGCCAAACAACTGTGCTATGCATTTTGTTTGTTGCACAAGTTTACATTCACAGCACATGGTTGATTTGCATTGCCGTATTCCCTATGGATATGCTTAAGCAGATTCAAAAATCAGAACAGGACAAGCCAAAAGAGATAGAAGTTCAACATCTCAAGCATCGACTCCAACACTGCAGCACAAGTCAGATGAACTTCTGTCTTCCAGGAGAGGAACAATACGATCTGCATTGGCTTTTTGATTTTGATTTTGACTTTTCCACTGATTTCCATGGGATCTTTGATTCCCTCAGTGGTTGAACTCCATACATAACCATATTTCACTGAGGTATTGCATGTATAACTCATTTAATTTGTAACTTTTTATCCTACAACCAAACAAAGTTTTCAAAACTTAGCTTTTAGAACGCTGATCCTGCCTGACTTATGACTCCAGGCCTATTGATCACTGTGTTGTGATGTATGGTGATGTATTACTCAATGGAAACCCTCAGGCCATGCTGTTACAGCATCGGCCCAGACTCAGATCTTTATTTGCACTTCCTCAAATGCAACTTGTGGGAATGGGTGCCTGAGGATCTTTACTGCTGTGATCTATTCTCATATCAGATGCTTGTGGAGCAATGTTCATCTGTCCATAAATCTACGGCCATAAACACCTTAATGAAGACTCTATTGCCGTCGCTTGAATAGAAGCAAAGGCAGAGAAGCACTCATGTGTATGTAATGTTATCTATAGGAAAGAAGCAGGCAAAAGGGGAAGCTTTAATGATAGAGGCGATGATCTGTCAAGCTTTTAGTAGAATGTATTGCCTTCTGAGCCTCGTCAAACTGAGGTGCACTGATGCATACCAAGTACGGAGGAATCGAATAGAGGGCAGGGGATTGCAACGAGATGTGATCAAGTCAAACGTTTGCCTTGTTTGTGTTTATTGTCAGTTAAATCTTATGTCCAATGGGATAAGCCATCTATGCATCAATGCATCTTCAGTACAGATTTAGTACAGCCATTCCTCATTAAGCTCATCTGAAAAAAACTACGCGAACCACCGTTTCATGCTGCTGCAACAAATGTTAAGTCTGCTGCTTTTGTTATACCTCAGTTACAGTCTTATTATAAATATAATTATTTTAGAGCAGGCAATGCTACACAAGGACACCTTGTTACAACTGGACAATCCAAGTTCAGCATCCTTCAGGTGCATATTTGTAAACTTGTAACAACATAGAAGGTGCATCAGAAAAGTATGCTTCCCCAGCTCCCTGGTGTCCATCTCTATGAGATAGGAGTCAGCCATCTGGATTTTCTCAGTCAGAATGCAGTGTGTGTGCATGTGCGTGTGCGTGTGTGTCTGTGTGTGTGTGTGTCTGTGCGCGTGCGTGCGTGAATTAAGACTAGACAAGCAGATAGACAATGTTCACAAGGGCTTTGTCTTTAAAATGTTGCTTTAAGATATCTGCCCCTTTGGCATCCCACTGAGATGTTGTCTCACTGATTGTAATCCCCTGCATAAAATAGCAATAGAGATAAGAAGTGGAGGAGGAAGAATGGGGAGATTCAACTGAAGTGCAGCTCACTGATTGGGAGGATCAGAGCTGTCCTGCAATCGAAAGGCAATTTGAAGAATGCAAGCTAAAAAGGTCTCGTTGGCAACTTTAACCTACATGGCAGTGAGTAACAGAGTACCAGCCATTAACACAACAAAACTGAAAAAAAGGATTAAAACAAGATTAGACTGAGCACTGAGAGGAGATTCCTGATTAAACATTTCTGAAAAAGGTATAAGGTGTCACACTCTTGTGTTGTATCGTACTGTCCAAGTGTGAGGAATTATGTTTTATTGAGTTTCCAGCTCAATGTGAGGTATTCTATTCCTACACTTTGCAGAAAGTTTATAGAATATAGGATATAGGATATTGCATCTTCAGGACTCACCGTCTCTCCACGCTGACCAGGGTGCCCGGGCAGCCCATCCTTTCCTGCTGGTCCCTGTTAGGTAGAAAGCAAGATTCACACTTAGCAGATAACCAAGTACATTCAGAATCATTTTTATTGGCCAAGTAAGTGTGTATACAAACAAGGAAATTGACTCTGGATAATGGCACTATGGAATTGGCTCTATTGCTGGAATAAGTAATAAGATTTTATTATTGCAGTATTGTGCAAATGCTTTGTGGCCACAATATACAGTACAGTCATAACTTCCAGAGTGGCAAAGTCTTAGACTACTGGAACACGAATGAAAAAATAACAGGTCCTGAATCGATATGTGAAAATGATCACTTGTCTTCTGCCTAGACTGAGGACTAATGATCCCTGCACAGAATTAGGGATATTGCTATGTATTACTGCACCCCATGAACTCCTCAAATCGAATCAATTCTGACTTATAATGTTTGCAAAGTGGGCTAATTTGCCACTGAGACAGTAGGAAGAGGAAAGTAAGTATGAGTGTCGACACTGAACATCAGGAACTAGCGGAAAACCATACACCTTTAGCGTGTGGCGGTACTCAGGCAGTCCGGCAAAAACTCAGGTCTTCCCATTTATTCTGAATGGTGGTAGTGCGTTTAGAGCAGGAAAATAATGCGGCGGCCTGCAGCGAAAGTTGAGACCGGCTCAACTTTTGGAGAAATGCAACCCAACCTCACCCTGCACTGGCCAACTTGCAGTCCGTTTTGAGGTGGTGTGAGACTCCCGGACAGTAAACGGTAAACATCCCTGTCTCTATCGCTGCCACAAGAAAGTTTTAAATCTATGAGGGTAAAAAACGATTGGAAAACAATACATGTGAAATATAAAGTCTACTTGTGCTACATTGGACAGGACGTCACACAAATGGACCATTTAAGTGACTCTCCCACCGTCGCACAACCCTGCAGTGTTCAGGAAGGATAAATACTTACAGGGGGGCCCTTTGGTCCAGAGAAGCCCACTGGTCCCTGAGGTCCTTGAGGCCCCTGCAGTAGACAAACAAAAAGTCAGATCAATTAGAGATGCAGAGATGATTTTATTAATGGTCCAACTAGGCTTAATCTTAGAATGTAATGTAATGCATGAGTTGTGATTTACATGATATATGATAAAAGGAACATTTCTGGGGTGGAATATTTAAAAAGATTCTGAGTGAGAAACTGCTTAGTAAAATAAGGTCACCTGCCAGTCAAATGTCAAACTGTGATACTGCAGAGGAAAGGTAATAATCATTTTATATGAGCCAAACAATAGGAGTCTTTTTTTTTAAATGGCTGTTTGTATTCCACTAAAGGCTTTAGCTGAAGCCATTAGATAACCCAGAATTATCATATTGCATCCTGACATATTGTTTCCCTGTACAAAGTGAAGTATGTTGACCAGCTAACAAAACTGGTTGTGACATGAGTTTTGAGACAGCCAATTGGATGTTTAATTCATATTTAATTGTGTGAATGTTGATTCAGCAGCATTCACAGTATTGCTATCCGATTATTCTTCAACTTTATTTGGTCGCCTCTTACTTCTGCATACTTTCAGCTACAAAAAACATTAAAATATCAAAATCATCATGTGCTCTTTAAGCACATGATGGGACTTCTTCAACTTTTTTTCTGCTATTTAAACTTTTTAAAATATTAAGCTTTTTACATTTTTTATTTTACATCGAAGTCAATGGCGCAATCTTCAAATCCTCTACAGGCTTCTTCCCGTTTGAAATACTACTCCTCTAACATACTTTCACCTACAGAAATCATTCAAACTTTAAACTGTTCACAAAACCTTCACAGTTGTATTCAGCTTCATTATAATCTTTTACAGTTTGTGTGGTATCACTGTTTAAGTTGAGTGTTTCCTTCAGGCTTTTTCTGTGCTTATAATGGAGTAATAAGTATTGCATGACTTAGAGTGGGTGATGACATCACTATAGTGGGAAGCCTTGGAAAATCATCTTAAAACCTCTATAACTTGCTCTCACGCCCACAATATTTACTTGGCATACACAATTTATACATCAGAACCTAGTGACAGCTTTTCAGAAAAATATAAAAATATTCCAAGAAAGTTATACTAATTTAAACCATTCCCACTTTTCCAACTATTCTCACTGCTTTACCTTCTTACGCATTAAAAGCCAGCAATTTAGTTTAGCTTTAGCAATTTAGCTGCTGATCACAAGTATTTTCTGCAGGAAATGCATTTTCTAGGTATATATTTTGTTCAGTGTATGTGTCTCAACATTGAAGCGCATATTTATTTGATTGGTATATTTAATGTGTAATGATGGTTGTGACTCGTGAGCAGCGGGAATATAAAAGGTCAGTTTCGAAGACAGGAGAGTGGGACCGCATCAGTAAGAATCTGGAATGTGAGGAGAAGTGCCACTTACACAACGTAACTGACAGAGATGTTCCTATTCAAATTATTTATGAAAGTGCGATATACTGATGAAGTGAAAATTTGTTTTCAGAAAGCTACTTAGGTAATATAAGGGCTTGGGATTTAGGGACAAAAAATATATAATTGACATATTAAATATTCAGTGCAAATTGATTCAATCCATTCTAATATAAACATGACTCAAAGCTGACTTGGTCATTTAATTTTATCTTTAAATCATATTCATCCATTTGGTTTGAGTTTACTTTAACTCACTTGAAAATACTAAATGTGACTATTTTATTTTATAAGTCATGATGAGTAAGTTACTATACCTGGCTGTGTAGTAAATGTGGAAAGCAAGAGCTGCCTTTACTCAGTTTGGTTACACTCCTACATTCTTGTTTTTGCCTTCATCTAACAGAGGGCAGGCTCTGTTTTCTGATGAACCGGCCCTCATCATGCTTTGTCAGAGTTGTAATAAATTCTATTTCTCCCCCTGTAGTGTTAGGAAAATGTCAATGCAAACTGAGCACTTGCTGCAGCTGCTTTTTTTTTTGTTCCGTGCCTTCTTTGGATTTCACAGGATTCCAATCAATGTTTCACATTTTCTTTGTTACACAGCAAAATCAAATTGCACTAAAACACCACAGGAAATCTGTCAAAATCTAATAAAAGATATTTAATAAGGTTGCACTGCTGGAAGGCTTTTATTGTGAAGCGACTGCAGAGATGGTTATCTTTGCCACTGAGTTAGCCACCTACAGCTAACTTAACTTTTTTTGCTGGAGCATCAGTTTAAAACATTGCAAATGAGAAATATACTTTATTACCACAAAATGGATAAAAAACTGTAATGCTGCTGTCTCTTAGATGAAGGTAGCAACAGGTACATTAAAGCAAGCATGTGTACAGTGTGTCACCTAAGCCCTAACCAGTAAACCTATTCATTTCTTGTGGAGCAAGGAAGACTTTATAGAACAAAGAATCACTTAATGGAAGACACAAACTAATTAAATTAAAGTTAATTAAATTAAAAGCTTCATTGGTTTTGAATAACTCTGAATCTATTACTTCTTAATTATTTACAGTTAACCCTTACTGATCTTATTGTCTTTCTAGGAAAATTGTTTCAGTAAGTAAAACACTGTCATGTGAGCACCTAGTGGGAATAAAAGAAGCATACAAAGTATGCCCTACTAGATTCATTTATTCAAATCCTTATCTCATGATTATGCTTCGAACCCTGGAGGGTTCAAACAGATCACACGATTTGAAGGTCAATACTGACTATATCTTGAATTAAACAATTACAATCAATTCACGTTAAGGCCTTAAAAATTACAATAACACGTTAAAGTCTAAATATCATCATCATATTGTAGGTGGATGACACTGAATGGCTTAAGACAATATAATAGACTTACTCTCTCACCAGGCCCGCCAGGAGGGCCGTCGTTGCCTGCTGTGCCCTGCAACACACAACAACAAATCATCATCAGTTAATATAAAGGTATGTTTTTACACTACGCATGGGGCTCGGTGGGAGCAGTAGAAGGAGGCATTGTTCACAATCTGTCATGATTTTATTGGATTTTATTTCTGCTTGATGGAGTGCTACCCAGGAAAAAAGCCTAAACTCAGTGTAAGAGTTTTGTTGTGATTAGCATAGCTGGTGTACCTTGGGACCAGGTTTTCCTGTTGGACCTCTGGCTCCTCGACCCCCACGAGGACCCTACAGAGAGAGAAAAACTCAAGAGTTATATAGAAGCCTGGTATCACTATGTACGAGTTACGATAATGTAATGAAACTGTTAGAATGTATATAATTCAGTTGAATACAATATGATTTAATTAGTTTAATTTATTATGGAAATCATGGAGAGAAAAATACATACCGTTGGACCTCTTTGCCCTCTTGGCCCAGGTTTGCCTGCAATGCCCTGTTAGATAACCAAAGGCAGAACATTTAGGCACTCACACATACTGTCTGGTTGTCATTATTCAACATTAATCCACTTCTGACAGTATCAACATCTGTCCTTTCGACAATGCCAAGCCACAGAACAATTTGTTTCCTTTTCTAAATTATTAGCTTCGATAAATGAAACAATCGTTGTGTTAAACAACATTTTCCTGATGTTTCAGTGCATTGAGACACATCTTACCTGCATGAGTCTATGAATAAAATATTTTTTAAAAAGTGAGTTTGGGCTTTGGCCACTAAAATCTTTGTTAGATATTAGGAAACAGGGACACAACCGGCCATATCTCAATGACATCAAAAAGTTGTACTGGAGTTGTGTGTTTATAGCTACAATATGCACTTCTTAAATGAAAACAAAGAATTGGTTAAGTAATATTATTTCCAATGGTTGGCTGACTTAAGCAGCAGAAACAGCCTGCCAAAAAATACAGAGATCATATTTCTACAATAGCTGCAAATGGCTTTCTGGCCAAAATGTTATGATTTTTATGAAAACAGTATTGACTATTTAATTTTGGCAGGTAGCCTTGGCTTAAGTGAGACAATGCACTTCAAAGTGTCCATTAAATTATTCTGATTTACTCAACAAAGGAAAGCTTATTTTTTTTACCACCACTTTATACATTTATTTAAAATGGATATTTCTTTTTATTAAGGTGAATCAAGATGAGCCAGAAATATGTTGGCTATTTCATAGTTAACTGTTGAAAGTAAAACCTGCACCGTGAATTCTTTCTAAAGGAAATTGTGTGAGCAACTTATTTTTTTTCCAAGGCATGACATGACATGAGGATAGGGGCTGTGTGTGTGTGTGTGTGTGTGTGTGTGTGTAGGAACCCATCACTCTTGAGTGACTCATTGTTAGCATCTGAATATCCATATATCCATATATGTGTGTGTGTGTGTGTGTGTGTGTGTGTGTGTGTGTGTGTGTGTTTTCTTACCCTAGCTCCTTTCTCGCCGTTGGCTCCAGGGAACCCGGGGAAACCACTCGAGCCCTGTCAATAGGAGAGGGAGATGATATGGAAAGGAAACAAGACAGATGCTGGATGGGTCAGGGCATGAATGCTAATGAGGGCTCGTCCTGTATTTATCTGCACTATTGTTAGATATCATCTTCAGCTGCACGCTGTAGTTTCACACAGTTTATACCATGGCCCTTATAATATAAAATTCCGTGAATTTAGCATGAGTTTGTTAAATGAAAACTGATTACTTCCATGACCTTAACACTTTGTTCCTTTCTAAATGTGTTAATGTTGTTTTCAAGAAAACAAAAAGGCTTTACTTCAGTTGGGTTGAACACCACTATTTAATACAAACACAATACAAACAAAATTGTACTTTAAAACACATTCTCAATGTTCCTGTGCAGTGAAAGTTTTACAAAAACATTTCCCTTGCCACATTCCCAAGAGAATATATCAAATTCAGAAACTTTCTCCACTCTGGTGTCTCCACAATGTTTATCAGGCTGGCAGAATAGAGGAAGTTTCTCAGGTGAATTCTCTAAACGTATGTGATTATGTGGGAAGCACACAAACACATACAAAGAGTGAAGGACTTTAAAACAAAAGGCTTAGCACAAGACCCCTGTTAACACAACATTTTTCTTTAGTCAAACTCTGTAAACAGGGGATTAAAAAGCAGCTTACCCATTCTGCAGCACCACGCCACACGTTGCATTAGGGACATTCAATAAAAATTAAATCAATGACAAACGTTGACTTCTTCCAAATGTAAGAGTTCCACAAATCGCTACAGCTTGATTATCTCTAATACCCCATGCCTCTGTAAAAATCTTACACTGTCAAATTTTGATTTACTTATTAATTTAGTCCATCATGTTTTATCCCATGGGCAGTCCTTTAACATGCCTGTGGCACTGCTTCATCAGAATTAAAGCTGGCAGCGCGTCTCAACGTCAACTCATGTTCACACTTGCCTGCAAAAAATCGTTTATGATACTGCGCCTGTAATAAATGCAAGTACACGTCATCAGCTCTTGCAAGGATCTAAATTATCAATAGTTTATTCTTTGCTCTTGTAAATTCAAATTAACAATTTCATAGAAGCAAAGACTGCTGTCACATTCTAAAAGAAACCAACATGGTTTGATGCATAGTTTTTAACTAGGGCTGGGTTTAAAAAATTGACGTTGGATCATTCAAATCGATCATCTTTTTAATGATCCAATATCGATTCAAAAAATGCTGAAATCGATCTTTTAACCTACACAGACCGGCAGGGCCGTTGGTGATCTCGGCTGACATCACTGTCTTTAGGAGGTTGTAGCGGGCTCTGTTTTAAAACTAGAGTTAAGATATGAATTTAGACAACCTAAGGTATTCATTGGTACCAACCAATGAATAGAATGTCGGGAATGGGGCTAAATATAAGTAGGCTAAATTTGGGTAAGGTAAATGGCTATTTTAGGGATGATTGGCTTTAGTTGTATACCATCAGTGCACTACACTTTCTGCACCAAAGAAAGCAGAATTGTTTCTGGTCACTCAACACTCACTGACTGTAAAGTCTGTAGAGTTGCAATTTATTGTGTTGACTGTTGTGTGTACATGTTAAATAAAAAATACATTAATGTAACTGCTTTGGGATCAACTCTTAATGTAAACCTTTTGATTTTTTTTTTTAAATACACCAGGTTATACAGTTCTTTGTAAAATGTACGGCATTAGTTCTCTGAGAATCTCTTTCATATCCAAGCAAAGTTGGTATTGTA
Organism: Zingel zingel; assembly: GCA_023566125.1. Classification (NCBI taxonomy): domain Eukaryota; kingdom Metazoa; phylum Chordata; class Actinopteri; order Perciformes; family Percidae; genus Zingel; species Zingel zingel. The sequence continues at coordinate 19,211,964 of CM042335.1, read as the reverse complement.
ACTGAAATATCCCTAATCAAATCAAAACAAATCGTAAACTGAAACAAATTGGGACTTTGTGGATCAGAATTGAATCGATTTGGGAAATCAATGGCGAGACCAAGCCCTATTTTCAACATCAGTGAATCACTTCAGCATAAACTGAAGACATTGGTATGATTCCCATGATTTCCAAATCAGACAAACATTCAGTGTGCCACCATGTTAGACTTTGAAGGACATCTGCTGCATTGCTTTATAGCAAAAAGCACAAGAGGGGACTGTTCTTTCAGCACAATCCCAGCTAAAGCCTGCAGAGTGATCTGTTGATGTGGTATGTCTTAAGTTCAAGAAACACAAGAGCAAACTGCTGCATTGAGAATTGTATTAGTTACAAAAATTGTGCCATTGTAATTGTGCAAAAATTAATGAACAATTATTTATATTAAAAATCTATTCTAATAAGATACCCTCATTTATGCATAAGTCATAACTAATGACTTTAAAAATGGTTAAAAAATGATTAATTAATTATTGACGGATCAGTTATAAGGTATTACTCTGATTAAGTTTCTGGGTTGCCAGTGTTGTTTTCCATTTGGTAATAATGATAACAATAAATATTGGTAATGCGTATTGGTTTCTTACTTGCTAATAAGCCATTAAGTCTGCAATTATAAAATGTTAATATGCTGTTAATACATGTATTTTGATCAAAATGCTCTGCAGCACCTTCCCAGAAGGTAAAGAGTCTTTCTGATTAATTGAAGAGCTAAAAGACAAAAAAAAAGGGTTACGCTGGAGGAGGATATCATGAGTCAAAGGTTATTTGTTTTTTTTCAACCTGGCAACTCAAAGGTTGTTCTTTGTAATGTCCTAACCCTAACCCAAGTGTAATAAAGCTACTTCTTACAAACTCTTTGTAAATGGTGCCTTTTTTACAGGTAATATCCTTAAAAAGAAGCATGAAGCATGCCTAATAGTGATGAGCACTAAAGCCCTCCTGTTTCAAAGGAATGCAAGTAACACTTATCTCTCCTATTGGTTCTGCACTAAAATGGTGTGTTTTCACAATGAATATTTTCTAATAATTATTTTGATGGTAAATCCATTTTTTGATGAAATCATCAGGCTGTCCAGTGCGGACGTTTTGGTCTGTTGTGTTATGTCAGTGTACTCTGATAACTGTGATGCCTTCATAGTTCTGATAGCAGAGCAGACAGGTGCAGATTCACTCAATGAAACATCCCTTATTGTGGTGAGAGTGACGCTAAATTACCTTAGGTCCTTGTCTTCCTGGATAACCTGGCAGTCCTGGAACGCCCAGTTTACCCTGAGAGACATTAACAGCACAAGTCGTCAGCCCAGCAATGCAACTTTAGCACAAAGAGAGCAAAAAACAAAAAAACAAAAACTGAGATGAAAACATATGATTATTGTATTGGCTTTCCAACACCCTTAATCATTGAGCCCTCGTACCTTCTCTCCAGCAGGACCAATGGGACCTGACTCTCCGTTGGGGCCAGCTCGGCCTTTGGGACCCTCAGGACCATCCTCTCCACGGGATCCAACTATGCCAAGCTCACCCTACAACACACACCGAGAATATCCCAATGTACAGTAATTGCCTCCATGTGAAGAATAAGGATCTGACTGGACATGTAGGAAGTTATTTGTATGACAGATGATGCTTCTCACCCGGTCTCCTTTGAGTCCCATATCTCCCTTGAAACCTGGGAAACCATCCTCACCCTAAAATGAGACATAAACAAGTTATTGCATTTGCTAGTAATTGTTCAGTTATTTCATTATATTGTTTTTTAAGGCTTTTGTTTATATCCCACTAAGAGCCTTTGACAAGGACTATTTTTTTCATTTCACTGGGGATTTATTTTTATCTCCTGACACGTCCTGTGAAAAATTCAGCCTGCTCTTGTTAACTCTGTGGGTCGCAGGATTGATGATGCCATCTGCTGGCCAGATAGTTGAACAGCAAATGCAAGGAACTGTGTTTAGCTGCTGAGCTATGCTTTATTTACATACTGCATGCGCTGGGTTTGGCACATGCACCAACTGATTTTAGGCATTTGGGATTTTGGGACAATTGATTTGGTATTTAGTTGTCAGCCATACATGGAATGGGATTTCATACACTGAAATCACATAACAATAAACACAATCCAATGGATGCTGGAGGACACAATTCACTTCAGCCAGACCTTTGTCTCTTTCCTTTGACTCTTTCTAGTCCATCACCTGTCTGTGTTTTCAACCCTATCTGATGCATAATGCAGCACTGAGCATGTCTGTTGCCAGCAACTGGCACATCCTTTATTCATAACAAACCCTTTCTCCTCAAGGTTTGGGTTTTGAATATATTGCAACAGAATAAATAATTCATTGATTCAAAAAATAATTCTAAAAACTGATATGAATACCTGTCATTGTAGTGAGAACAAATCCCCTCAGTCAGATAATATGCAGCAGCATAGTTTAAATTCTACATCGTGACACACACACACACAGTCACTCACTTCAAAAGTGCTTGAGATGGACTGCAGTGTTCTTTGAAACCAAAAGCCTAGAGCATGACAGCTTTACATTCAAAAACTGATTGAGGGTCACTCCGAGAAAGTCTCTGTCTCCACTGAAGATGGCTATTGACTGGCCTGTGCATGGAACTTTCAGGCTGCAGCAGCCTTCCACACCAGCTCAAAAGAGCCAAAACAAAGTTGGGCAGGCAAGTAGACAGCCACAGTTACAGACAGAATATCTGAGACATGAATATATTTGCAGGCTGTTCCCAAACTTTATGTTGCTGTCTTCGCCTTCATCCCAAAATGAGTGAAGTTTAGACAAACACTTTGACCTACGGCATTTTGGACAGCATGCTTAAACTTTAGTCAATGTACTTTTAAACAGCACTCCAAACACAAGACCGATATCTTAATCGGATCACTATGATATTGTAGATTGGGAAGAGCAAAGTTTAGTACAGTATTTAAAATAAATAGTATCCAGTGTCATCATGGGTCTGAATATTTACTTAGTTTGTTGATGAAACAGAGGAAATCTTTCTCGACAATTTATTTTGTAATAACATTAACATACACCTTAGTATTCAAAACCTGTTTTGGCTGCTGAGTGGCTATCACCTGCATGGTAAATTGAGAAATGATGTGGAAACTATTTAGCATTTTAAGAAGTTTATACCTTCTCTCCCTTTCCCCCCTTGAGACCACGAACACCATCGGCACCCTATTGGACAGGAAAGAGAGATAAATAAGCATCAGAATACAATACATTACCAATATGTACACTATTATAAAAGGGAGGACTTTTTTTTATCCAGTGAGGAATAGTAACTACTGAAACCGTACCTTGACACCACGAGGGCCAGGATAACCAATAGGACCCTGTGGACCTGATGGACCCTAGAGATTAGAAAACAATGCATGGTTACAATAGTAAATGCTTTACAGTGTGGTTGAAAAAGAATATGGGTGTATGGTGTAGATGTATGATATAATTGTAGGTTTTCAATTATTCTGAGGTCACTAACTCTATTTCCCAATATATTGACTAATTCCAAAAGCTCTATTATATATGCATAAGAAACGTGCCAACTGTAAACATTTTATCCACGTATGTAAAGAAAATGCACAGAAAACTGAATTATTATCGTTCATCCATGACAGAGGTCGGAAGACATATTTTTTTGAACCAATATAAACTAATCCTAATAACTGACTCTAAGTGTTCTGTCACTATGAAAGGTTTGTTTAAATTACAATCAGCCGACACAAAAACGCATATTTTTCTTCTAGAATTCAACATTTACTTATATATGAAAACATACAATTTGTTTTAGTTGTCAAAAAAGTGTTATTTTTCCATTGACAGCTAACCACACAATTATCCTCTGGTTGTTGCCGAGTTAGTTAAATGAACAACCTAGCTGGTTAAGTAGAACTAAAAGAAATGGTACAATGCTTCTGAATGTGAGTCATTTAAATAAACGATAATTTCATCTATCAAGGTAGACAGACATAAGTTATGCAATTGTCCTTAAGGAGTACATTTAAAATTACTTTAAAACACTACCTGTAGTACTTTAACTGCAGTTAAGACATGTTGGTCGTCTTTCCACTGCAGCAAACACACATGCAAATAAATATCTTACCCAAATGACTCTAATCCTTCTTAAATACACCTACCAGGGCTCCTTTCTCTCCAGGTGGACCCTCTTTACCAGGATGACCCTGTAAAATAAGCAGTCACAAAGTGGTTAAAAGGGGTTGTTACAATGTTGTTTTTAAACTAAAAACTCAACGCAGTGAATGGTGTGAACAGATGTATGTTATGCAGCTAGTTGATGAAACAATTTATGATGTTGAAGCATCTTTTCAAACAAGAAGTGCACTATATGTGAATCGGTGGAACCATTATTATCTATAGGGGGAAAGGCCTTTGTGTTGTCCTTTATATAGCTGCTCTAGTTGGCATGGCAAAGCAAGAAACATACAAATCTGAGAATGAGAGCGAAGGGATGCTCTAACTGGCCAAAGGCTCTTTGCCCACAGAGTAACCTGATAAGCCTTTTCAAACCAAAGCTGAGCCGTGCTGAATCCATATAAAACATGGTCAAAACTGCATTTTGTCTGATTCACGCCAACAACACAGGTTTTTCAGGTCAGTGTGCACTCTGTGTTTTTTTTTTTTGTGCTGCACAAATTCAGTTCTGTGTGTTAATGGCCACTAGTGTGATGGTTACTGGTAGAGTCTGAGTGACGGGGCAGGTAGACATGCCTATAAAAACGGCTCGACACACATACACATGGAAACTTTTAGCTGTGAACACCTGGCACTTCCAATTTGAGGTGCGAGGTTGAGGCAGAAGGCTGTAAATCACCAGGCTCTGGGGCCTGAGGGCAACTAAGGGCTGCCTACCTCTTGAACTTACACACGTCTCCTAGCAAGGGCAGACAGGGAGGAATGACATGAGATACTATAGTTGTAGAATAACAAAACTCAAAGGCACATTTCTTATATTTCTTTGTATTGAGAGATTTCTGAGGCACACTTCTGCAGTATTTCACAGGAATGCTCTGTGTGTGTCATACACCAATAGGGTAAACCCATCGAAATAGACCATCCAGTCTAAACATATTTTGTTGCAGAATGTTTGCAACAATGTTTGTTAAATTTTTTTAAAAGACACAATTCTTTACAGTTTAAAATGCATTATTATACATCTGGTTCAGTTTTAGATGAGAGCTTGTAGTTATGTCAAGGTCTTTAAACTAAATAAAAACTATAAATCAATATACATCATGTCATTTTTGTTATAAACAAAAATGACATGATGTATATTGATTTATAGTTAGCTTTATAGTTAGCGGTTCTCTTTACGATGGCCACTAATAAATTATACACAAAGCTCTACATCTATAAGCCAGGGTGTGCAGCGACTGGCTGAAAATGGTATGAGGCATAATGCCACGCACTACCTGATCTGCATCCCATGCCGATATATTGTGTAACAGTTTGATTAGTTTATCAGAGGTCATCAGATCTGGTTTAAAAAGGCTCCTACACAAGTCAGTTTTGTGATGGAAATTGTGGGTTGAACTTGGTGTTGAGAAAACCTTGCGCTTAAAATCTTATCAATCCTGCTTTGCTTCAAAACAAATATTATACATTTATATCATGTACTATACAGTTGCAGGAATGTCCATGTGTATGTACTATCAAACATATGTCTTTAAGTGCAATTTTTTTTTCATATTTCTGTTTGTGTGTGTGTGTAATACTGATATACTGTATGTACGTATATAGGTGATAAGAGCACGCACAGGAGGCCCATCAGCTCCAGGTAGTCCAGGCAACCCCGACCTGCCCTGCGGTCCCTGTATGGGGAAAAGAAAAAGACATGCAAGGTCAAAGCTCTGACGATACAAATTAGTTTCAGAATTCTCTATTACTCAGGCAGCAGTGCAGAGTTCACTCAGAGTATCTGCAGGTTCCAAAAAGCTGAACATAAAACATTTCATGACCTTTCCTGTGTTACCTGGAGTTGGATTTAAGAGAGCAGACTGTCCCTGACTCAACATGGCTGATCAAGCCTGTTCATGTTCAGTTTAAGCTAAAAAGCAGGACACTTACAGTAATGTTAAAAGACAAAATGACCAGTTGTTTTTGGTAGAATAGATAGGATTTAAATGAGTGACTTGGGGCTTTATGAATAACTATGACTTGACTTGCTAAGAATGTGTAACATATCCAACTAAACATCTACATGTCATTTAAACCTTTGCAATTATATAGTTAGACTGTTGATACCAAATGAGAAAAGGCTAAAGTTAGCCTAATCGAGAAGCAACATCTCAAACATTTTTCCACCCTAAACCTGAAATAACTATATAAATATATATAATATAAAATATAAATTACTGATTATTTAATGTTATCCGTATTGTGCTATTTTTTTATTCTTTTTCACAGAAAAATAACAGGGTTACATACTTTTTCACCAGGTGGTCCGATAGGGCCTTGAGGACCAGGAAGACCCTGTGAGACAGAGACACAAAGAAATAAGTCTGTTGCTATAGCAACAACAAGCATACTTAAACACACACGCACGCACACACACACACACACACACACTCTCTCTCTCTCTCTCTCTCTCTCTCTCTCGCTCTCTCTCTCTCTCACACACACACACACACACACACACACACACACACACACACACACACACACACACATATACACACACACACACACACACACACACACACACACACACACATACACACACACAGAAGCTGGATAAGCTGAAGAGTTTGTTGAAGTTGTAAATAGTTGAGCTAGTTAAGGATTGTTTAGCTTGTACCTTTGTCTGTGTGTGTGTGTGTGTGTGTGTGTGTGTGTGTGTGTGTGTGTGTGTGTGTGTGTGTGTGTGTGTGAATAGATGTGAATAGATGTGTGTGTGTGTGTGTGTGTGTGAATATTTAACTATATTCGTGGGGTCCAAAAACCAGGACTCCAGTATACTTGTGGGGTCCCAACAGCTTTGTGGGGCCGAAATGCTGGACCCCACAAGGTTAAAGGGCTGTTTGAGGGTTAAGACTTGGTTTTAGGATTAGGGATAAAATTAGGTTATGGTTAGGGTGAGGGTAAAGGTTAAGGTTAGGCATTTAGTTGTGATGGTTAAGGTTACGGTAAGGGGCTAGGGAATGCATTATGTCAATGACGGGTCCCCACAAAGATAGTGACACAAACCTTTGTGTGTGTGTGTGTGTGTGTGTGTGTGTGTGCGTGTGTGTGTGTGTGTGTGTCGCAGGGGTAATTTGAGGCACTGAAGCTTGCTCCAACAGGTGTGGCAGCTTTGCAGGAATTCCACCAACATGAATAAGATGCTTTCAACTGGATCAACCCCAAAACATTCTCCTTCCGAAATATAAACCCAAGAAAACTACTTTAGAAAAATGTTTGTGGTGTGTGTGTGTGTGTGTGTGTGTGTGTGTGTGTGTGTGTGTGTTCTTTTTATGTCTCCAGGGAGGGGTGGGAGGAATAGAGGAAGGGAAGTCGAAATGAAGATAATCATTACTTTTGACAGGTCAACTTCTGATTTTATGCCTCAAATTCAACTAAAAAGGTACAACCTTGTCTTTTACACCTGGAAGGATAAACAACATCACAACATGCTGTGAGGAGGCAGCTGTTCAACTGTGCATTGAATTATTCAAATGCATCTCTAAGTTTGCAAGCTGTCAACAGTGAATCATAAGTAAATCTGCTTTTCTCTGCATGCAGAGTTTGTGGTGGAAGATACAGACAGCAATGAGGCCTAAAACAAGTGTGTATGTGACCCTTTCACTGTATTAACACATGATGATGCATGCATCGACACTGCACTTTGTCTTTGTCATAGGCGTCACGGGTGTATGACTGATTCGTTCACCTGTGTTCCGGGGATTCCCTGCTGCCCGGGTGGGCCTGGTTCTCCTTGCGGTCCCTGAAATGAGATGGAGGATGTCAACATTGAACACTAGTCCCAGAGTAATCCTCTGTGCCAAATACTGCCACTTGAATTATAATATTATAAACATTGTTCTTATTGTCAACAATCAGGTGGGTTCCGTCTTCTGCCTATCAACAGCAAAATAACTCTGGCGCATAAACATGCTTTATTTCAACTGCTTTTGCAGAAGATAAGTCACATACTGTTCTGAGTAAATAACTGAATTAAAAATAATAAATCAAATGGCAACATTTATGTTTAATATTGTATATGGTCATGTATACATAATGTAGAAAGGGTGACAAAGTATTGTTTACTGTACAAGCAACAACCAAACTTCAAGATAAAATGCAGCAATGCACACTCCTATTCACTACTATATTTAGCTTCATTAAGCTGTTTGAGGATTAATTCATTCCACAAGTTATTTGAGTATATAGTTATAGTTTGAAGAAGTGTTTTGGTGTACCTACTCCCACTACCCTGCCTTATGTACTGTGATATGAATGCCTCTCAGATCTTAACTAACTGGGACCTTATTCTATTGTATCATGATGTGATAACAAAATATACATACATGAAAAACACTGTTAAACTGTAAATGCATTCAAGGACTTGAGGGTACGTTTGACCCGAAATAGCTGTTGCACAATTCAAACTTCATTATACACTACTTATCTTGTAATATCCAGAAAGGCAGCACCACAATTTATAATTTGATCCTGAGTTGCCTTTTGAGAGACTACTCTCCTTCTCAGGCCCCTCTGAGCCATTGGAATGACCTTTAACCGCCTAATGTGCATCCTAAAGGGATTTAACAGCCTAAACTAGACATAACATATAGAAACAGTCATGTCCTGGTAGGGCTGGACAATATATCGATATTATATCCATATCGACATGAGACTAGATATCGTCTTAAATTTTGGATATCGTAATATCGTAATATGACACAAGTGTTGAGTTTTCCTGGTTTTAAAGGCTACATTACAGTAAAGTTTGTAAAGTAAAGTCTAGCTGTTCGATTATTTGCCTTTACCCACTTAGCCATTATATCCACATTACTGATGATTATTTATCCAAAAAAAACCTTGTTGTGTACATTTTTGTAAAAGCACCAATTGTCAACCCTACAATATCGCCGCAATATCGATATCAATGTATCTGGTCAAAAACATTGTAATATTTGATTTTCTCCATATCACCCAGCTCTATGTACAGCTTAGTCAGTTTAGTAAGAGTATGTTGTGTTCATACCATGTTTCCTTTGGGACCTGGAGGCCCGTCAACTCCAGCAACACCCTGCGAAGGACAAGTCAGAAAAGTCTCATGTATACCTTATATCAAGTTTAAGTTAAGTTTAAATGATAGTTTACTGTAAGGATGAGGATGGTAAAGATGATGGTACGTACAGGAGATCCAGGGGGTCCTGGAGGACCACGAGGTCCAAGCAAACCTCTAGGACCCTATGAAGAATGAGAAGCAACGACTTATATTCTATACTCAAAAACACTGCTGAATACTTTTCAGTTGGGCAATCGTGTCCTCTGGTGGATACTTTTGTCAAAGAGAGATAAGATATCAGAGATCACTTGTAAAGCAAGCTTTAAGGGAATCTTGTTGGAACATGTTGGAATCCCATATCTTTGGGATAGCATGATGAAATAAAGCCAACAGCAGACAAGCCTTACACTCTCGCCAGCTAATCCTCGGGGCCCGATCTCTCCATCCTCGCCCTAAGGGAAGAAAAAGACAGAAGGGAGAGTAAATGTATTGCATTTGTCTTCACAAATACAGTCTGTAAGTAAATACTGACATTTTGTATTGAAACATTACAATTATATCGCCACCTACAATCTGGAAAGCCTGTATTAGCCAGGGCTTAATCTCAACATAACCAAATACTGTAGAAGTAGTATCCGTCTAGGGGTGGAGGTGGAGGGTAGAGTGGGGTAGGTAGTTTCAGTGGGAGGAAAGGTTAAACACAAACCCTCCACCCTCCCTGTTAATAGTCTCCGCCCAGCTGCCGCTGCCTGAGGGCTGAGCTGGTGGACCACATCTGATGTAACTGGTTCACCTCAGTTTAAGTGCAATTTCTATTAAAATTCACTCAGAGAGGAAGTACTTACTCTCTGTCCATCCTCTCCAGAGGCACCTAGGGGTCCCATTGGCCCTGGCTCCCCCTGACATAGAGAAAGAAAGAAAGAAAATGAGAGACAGATTTCAGTTCATTCATCATTTTATGAACTGATCATGCCCAATCTGGGTTCCAAAAAAACTGGAATCAGCTCTAGGCTTGTTACATGTGTGATACTTTCTCTTTCAGCTTTTAAAAAAAAACATATTCTCATACTGGACATATTCTGCATCATTCTGTTTGTTCTGCTGTTGTGCTTTTGAAAACTCTTGTTATGCTGTATTCCATGCCTTATATATTTCAATCATACAGTTCTACTAATGTGGAAAATGTTGGTTACTTTAAAACGTTTTTATTGCAGCATTGTTATATATTGTTTAGTTGTTGTTGCTATATAATCATATCACATTTAAAATGTATGGGCCTACTGCAGAGCGGTTTATTAAATTGGGGTTAGAGACAAAATTAAAATTATAAGACAGATTTCATTTTCTTGCCCTCCACAATGAAGTGATTTCTGCTTCCAAGTCTACTTTATAAAATGTTGGTTCATTCTACAAATCTGGCAAACATCAAATATGACTTTCTGGCTTCAGTGCAATCTTGTCACTACATTTTTTCCATGTCAGACCTAATGATGCAGGCACATTAGTGGAATGAAACAAATTATGACTTCTTATTCAATTATTGCCCGCATGACATTGCAGTTATTTACTCATCATGCTGAAATTAAAGCAAGTTACTCAACGTGCTCTCTGACCAGTGAGTGGTGAATGCAGCCAAATATATTTGATTCAGCCTAAATGTTTGCCATCTACAGTAGAAGACACCCAACCCTTCAGTAAATCATACACATCTCCAATAACTAAGGTATTTGGTTTAAAGGCTAGTTCTGTGACTTATCAAGTGAAGAAACAGTATTTTGCTCATAAGCTTAAAAACATCTACAGGAGTTGTTTCTCAGGCAAAAAAATCGGGTTTATTATTACTCTCAAAAGACAAGTCTCACAGGCATTCAACTTCAGTGGGATCTACAACAGTAAAAGGACTAAAAAGCAGTTTTTGAGAACATCCTAAATTGTATATTTGACACCTGTTTTTGACGAACTGAACTGGTGACAACCACCATACTGTACTCACCCTGTGTCCCTTTTCACCAGGCAGTCCGGGCAGTCCATCGAAGCCTCTGTCACCCTGTACAGAAACACAGCAGAAGATGTCACCAGACCATGCAACATCATCTCACATAAAATATCATCACGGGGCGGCAGTATGCTCGTAGCAATGCTTTATGGAAATAATGCACTATTTCTCATCTATACTTAGTCACATGAACATGGAAAGTTGGGTGATGGCATACCTTGGAGCCTGATTCTCCAGGCATTCCACGGGACCCGTCAGCTCCGGCACGACCCTTAGAAACATTAGCAGAAACATTACACATAGAGATAAAGACCGACATATTGCAATAGCTTGTAAGATGAGTTTAGGGCAAAAACACTCTTGATATTCTAGAAAATCCTTGTATGTTTAAGATAATTAGAAGTTGTTTTATTGTGTTGTCGTAGTCTTTTTTGTCTTGTCCAGGTGGCTTGTTGGATTGTGCCACATTTTGTTAGATTAAAATCAGCCAATGGCTTACACATGGCCCATGCATCAAGCTTGCATGACTAATTTGCCTATGACTGGTTAATGTTTATTAATAGTAATCAATTAGTTTAAGATGTTTGGCCCTGCAGAGTGACGGCACTGTGACACTAATTGCCTACCACATCCATAGCTAGTTTTCCCATTTTGGCATTTTTAGACAGATTTACTGCCTGGCCATTGATCCGAGGATTGGAGGCAGCACAGGCCTTTAAACACATATCAAGCAAATGTTTGTTGGACCGGAAATAAGCCTCTCAGCGTTTCAGCAGTCGCCAAAAGTACAAACAACCATACAGCAACAAATACAGAGACATGTGAGCACACACACAGCACAGTGAGAATGGACCAGGTCATTGAGTTCACTCACCCTCTTGCCAGGTTTGCCAGGTTGTCCTGCAGGCCCTTGGATGCCCCGGGGACCCTGTAAAGACACATGGGGACCACTTAGTGACAAAGGACTAATAACCTAGGAAGTGGCCTAAAATCACGGATGAGAAATATTTGATCTGCATTATTAGGATCATCACTTCCTACTCACCTGAGGACCAGGGTCTCCATATTCACCTTTCAGTCCAGGAGCACCAGGCAGACCCTGAAGACAGAAAACATAAAACCAAATATAAATAATTTCCGTTCAAACTGTGACACGGCATGCAGTTTGCTACAGGACAGAGGAGTAAAGAATAGTGTAAAGTAAACAGCAGATGGCGATGTTTAGCTAAATATGTACATTATTTTTGTGTGTTCATCTGAAGAAAAATGAATCCACACATTCCTGTTACTACAGATGCATGAACTACCTGGGAACTAAAGTGAAGACAGTCAAAGACAATAAGATCCTTTAAATGCTCATACATTCACACTACTTTGACTCTCTGACAATTTTTCTTCAATAATGGATAATGTGCTGCAGGTACAAACATTGCTGTTCAGTTGGATGGTAATGGGTTGTTTTTAGCATGTAAATGATTAAAATGTGAAATTATCCTGATAGCGTTAAATGTTAAAAAAACTTTCAGGCACTGCCACAACCGGTTGTCTTTTGGCATATACTGTACTTAAGTCTAAAAATATGATGCTAAATTGTTGGTCTCAGCTGACATTTGGGGCATATACTGTAATCTGTCTGCAGACAAGTATGGATTCAAAGACAGTGATTTGGCGATTACAGACAGACCTTTTAGAATCATAAAATAGCTTGAATGTCTAAAAAGCTGGGTTTTAAACATGTAATCAATCAAGAAGGGAAACATTCTGGAGAGGTACATTTGCAGCCGATAAAAGCCACAGATTCTTTATCTCAGCCACTGTTCTTTGTATCTACGTATGGCCATATCATTTCAGATCATTATGCATGGCCTTTAGCCCGAGAAGAGCAGATTTAACAGAGGGTAATTCTTTGTCTTTTGTAGGGCCTTTTCCTGCAGATAAATAGTGGATCGTGTATCAACAAGCCCAAGAGAAAGAAGGGGGGGGCGGGGGGCAACAACAGAATGAAATTTTCTTGGCAGCTGGTAGCACCAAACAGACAGGCAGTGTGGCACTGAGCCACCTACCATATTGCAACAAAACAATATTTCTAAACAAACAACCTGGTTTCTGGTCTCTTCCAATACAAAACACTAAGATGGCTTTTCTGAGACAATCCAGAACTGTCTACAGCATTGAATTCCAAAGCTATTTCTGAAATATTGGTGAGAAGCATATATCATCAAGCTTTGGGGAATTGTAACTTTAATATTCATAGTCATAATATTGATCCGAATGGATATCCTGTGCTTATGACAACTTTAATTATCATATGCACGTACAATAGGATGAATAGTAACCAAGCCCTGGAAATATGAACATAAAAAGTAAGGAGCCAAATTCGTACAAACCACCACACACACACAAAAAAAAAGCAGACTCACCACTGGTCCAGATCTTCCTGTCAAACCCATTGGCCCTGAGGGTCCCCTCATAGCCAGCTGCAGGGCACAGGCACAGACAAGAACAAGGTCAAATTCCACTTTCGTAAAAATCCATTCAAAAATCTACTGCATATCCATGTTTTGAGGAAGAAAATCTACATCCTGTATACAGTATAGAGCATATATTACGTGCTTTTATAAGTTTGTATATTTTTCACACTTTAATCGTTTTCGTCATGTCATTTATTTAAATGTCGATTTTATACACAACACCTTGTTTCTCTTATATGCCATATGTTATTTATTTGTACTGCACGTTTCATGCTCCATGCTGAACTGAATCTGTGATTTTTTAAATTTTACGGGTGTGTTTTATGACAGAATATTATCAAATCAATGAAATGTATGACTATTATTAAACGTGTCATTGTTTTAATTTGGTGGTGACCATCATTGTAGATTTTTTTGACAAATGACCCATGTTTATTACATATTGCCAATTACATATATTTTGATTGGTCATTCTTTGTACTTTTTACATTTAATTTTTTTACAACACTTTTTTAAAGTGTTTTTTAAGTTTTAAAATGAGTACACTGAAAAATGCACCTAATGCATATCTGTAATCACTATATCTAGTTTGCATTCTTAATACTAAATTTCTGTGCGTATCTTGCTCATTCTGATTACATACTATATAACGAATCCTTCACAGCAAAGCATGAAAGACAATAATTTTATTATTTCATCACATCTCATTATAATGTATACAATGCCTTTAGGTCGATTTCTATACTGTACACTCTGTGGGTCATTCTCTAATTGCTTTATTATTGTGTTGTCTTATGGTACAGCGAACTCGAAAATGTATTTCCACACTTAATCTCTTTGTTCGCTGTGGTCTCTGACTGTGTAATTAATGTGGGATATCGTCTACAGAAGTCCAGAGTTTCTCTTTTCCTCTAACCGCCCACCTCCTCTTCTACATATACACAAAGACATTTTCTACACCTGTTGGTTTAGCCCACCCGCAAGTCGAGAGCCCCTAAAGTATTTTTAACAGTCTCTTCTGTCTGTCCATCTGTTCAAAGTGGTCTTTTTATGTTGTTGCTCTTCAGCCTGCTCGGCATGTCTCCTTTTAGCCTTGCAAGGCAAACAAAATGCAGTTTACTCCCCTTCCCTCCCCACCAAGTACTGTCTCCTTTATCCTTCCCCTCATTTCCCCCTACAGCTGTGAGTAGGGAGCAGGGTGGGTGTGGGGGGTTAGCCACAGCCTTTTGGCTTCTCTTTGGCTTTTTTAAATGTCCATTTCTACTTACTCTGGCCTGGGACAGGATGGCCTGGGCTTGGGCCTCTTGAGCCGACACCACTGGACCCTTCTCACCATCGCCACCAAAACGGAACTGTTGAACACACACAGGCATTAAAAAAGTTGCTCAATCTGTTCGTCTGCACTATTCAATAATTTAGAAATTAGCCTATTTATGGAATTATATGATAAAAAGGTTGCTGGTATGTACTGCTGTTGCGTCATTCTGAGCACTTACTGGCAGCATCAGCATGGTACCAGGGGGCCCTGCCAAACCATCAGCACCAGGCAGACCAGCACGACCAGGAGGACCCTGCAATACAGGAGACATGCCACCAGATTTATAAAATGCATCAACTTGATAAAAACTGTAACATTTGGAAGAATGTTTTTTTTTTTTTAAACAACAATGTATATTTTGATTTCCTCTTCCTCTGGTGGCTCCTCAGTGATTATTAAAAATACAAATCAGATAGCTGCTTGTATGTATGCAATGTACAGTATATGTTATCATATCTAAATAGCTAAACTATGTGATTTGAATGAAATCACATTACATTGTAGATAAATGAAAATCACTCTTGAACTCTATACCAAGACAAAATGACAAAATGCAGAAACATATGTATACATACATTTGCTGTGATATTGCACACACACACACACACACACACACACACACACACACACACACACACACACACACACACACATATGGAGCGGCACATGCTGGAGGAGTGTTATTTGTAAGTTTGATTAACATGTGCTCCTCCTCCTCCAGCACACATAGACTAGCCTGTCTATCTGTAAACCACACTACTGGCTACGGTCCAAAACCAAAATCCTTTTCCATTAATTCTGGTGTGCATGTTTGTGTGTATGAGTGTGTGTGTTGCATGTCTGTGGAACAGAGAGAGTCTAAAGAGTAAAGCGTTAAATATTGTTACCTCTTACCTAAGGAAAAGCCAGGCCAAATATCATTCCTCATCTTCTAATCTTCAAGAGACCATGAAAATTGATGTGATAAAACTTATTTCTTTAAGGTCTTACTGTATTTAGGAATTATAACTATGCCAAGTATGCATAAGCAGTAAAAATAGTGAAAATAATAGACAAGGTGGAGCTCCAGCATCCCTCCACTGACTCTATTGTGTTCGACGTATACTTAGACACCTTGGGGTGCATTATAGTGCTTAAGGCAGGTTGTCACAGCTTGGCTGTGTAAAAATTGACATCTACTTTCAAGAGTTTGTTTGTAATCAATTTAAGTCAAGGTTACTTCATAAATACTGTTGCTAAGATTACTGCTATTATTTCTACACTGATATATAACGATGACTGCGATGTTGAGCAATATTTGAAGAGTCCCAATATACAATTTTATCCACCTGCCAAACAAAAATAATATCTTATGTGGCCATGGTAAAAAGCTTTCCAAAATTGCTATATACAGCAGCATAATATGATTTAATGTGGCACATATAAGTACACAAATAACAATCTTTTGGTTATCAAAATATTATTTTGCAGATTCTTACAGGTCACCTTACCAATCAAGTGATAAAGACATAAACACTCAACCATTTAGTGGTGCCTATTAGATCATTGGCTGTAGTGTTGCATGCTAACACTTAATAGCAAGCTACTAGCATGATCTCAATATGTAGCTAAGTAAGGGAGTTTTGTGTAGAAGATTGGTAAACTTTTACATGTAACTTACATAAATATGGCTCAACATAAGAGGCTTTGCATGGTATAGCGAGTCAAAGATCTTCCATTTGTTATTTGATTTGATTTCTGGTGTCTTAACAGGTACACTGATAGTTTGAACACATTATATTTACAGTGTAAAAAATATGTGGCTGGTTTGGGGACATAACTGACAACTTACCCTGTCACCAGAATCTCCAGCAGAGCCTGGGGGTCCTTGTAGGCCTGAGGGACCTGGAAGACCCTAAAAAGACAAAGCTCAGTCAGCAGACCACCAGCAGGTGAGCTCAATCAATTTTGACAACAAAGGTGCATAATTGTGCCCAGGTGCAACACACTGACTTATTTATTTTTCGACAATATACTCACAGCTGGGCCGGGGGGGCCTGGTGGTCCTTCAATCAGCATGCCCTTAAATAAACAAACACATTGTTTCACCACAAACATTGTGCAAGAGCAGGTTTAGGATAAGTCAACACATTTAGGGGGAAATTTTGCTGCAAGTTTTGGTTGTTTGACCAGGGCTTTATATAGGGTCTTAACAAACTGCAGTTCAAGAGTTGACTTAATTTTCCTTGGTTTTAGATCATTTGCAACTTATGTGATAAAAGTGAGAGAAAGTTTTGACAGCTCACTCACTAAACATAATGATTTGAACTATAATGACATGATTATATCACTTACAGGCTCAATGACAGCCGGCTCGCCCTTTTCTCCTTTCTGGCCAAAGGCTCCTCCAGCCCCAGCAACCTGTAGTCACAAAGCAAGCAGAGGTGACATTCTTCACACAGCAGCTATAGGCCACAGGTGAATGGATAGCAATGATGAACAAGGAGGATGTTTGTTAGTGTTGGAACAATCTATCAATATCACATACTTAGGTGCAACTACTGTAGCTATGTCAGAGGCAGAGAGTGAATCAAGAATGACCCAAAGTGAGATGACATGTTAGTTGTACTGAGCAAGAATGGACCTCTATGTGCTGTAAATGGAGCAATGCTGTCATTGCATTGCCATTGTGCAGTGTGGCTAATAATGACCAAATAAAATGTTGCTTAACACCAACAGGTTATTGTTGTCATGTGAACCTAACAAAACAATACATTGGATACATATATACAGTGTTTCCCTTATTATTGTACAGGCCTGATGGGCCTTTTTTTTGCCAAAAATAACGCCAAATATCCATTATGTTTCCCCTATATTCATTCTGCACTGCAGTGATTCTATGAACGAGGCAACTGTCTGTGGTTTGTTCACAACTATAACAGCAGGCTAGGTAGCGAACGACACGCTAACGTGCTGACGGATTCTGGGTTTTTAGCTGAGCTGGACCAGAGAATAATAGGATAAAACAGATCAGTGATGCTGTCATTGTTCTCTGTGAAGTTTTCTGGAAGTGATGTAATGTAGCGTTTTATGTGGAATGAGCACTGTGCCGGACTCTGTTTAACCCCCCCCCCCCCCAATAAGAGACATTGCCTTACAATGTACAGTTTCACATTTAAGTGAAGTAAAGCGTCTTCTTTTCTAATCTTTGTGCACCATTGCAAATGACAAAATCTAAATACATAGCTGAACACAACTGTATTTCATTAGTGGTAGGGGATTAGTTCAGCTGCATTGTGTGTTTATATGTGTTTTGGGGGTGAAAGTGGAGGTGTGATGAGATGGGAAGGATTAGAAGGTGCTTGTCTAAGAGTGGGAGGTTGGGCGGTGTGTGTGTAGAAGGGTACTAAAAAGACCATTAAAGTCCTTGCCCTCACATGCTGACAAGACCCACAGGCACACAGAAACAAAGTTGTGTTTGCTGATGTTCTAAAAGTGGGTAAATTTAAACAGCACTGGGGCCAAAATGTATAAACATAAAGATAAAGTGGAGAGAAGGGTGTATGTTAAATATTTATACTTTAAGCAGATGACAAACTGTGACAAGCTATGGCTGTTGATTGGCAAAGGCAGAGTTCAAAAGTTGGTTAGGGAAGTAAAAGGAATCCACAACATCTTGATTACGATTCTGTGTGAGTGTGTGTGTACTGTGTAGACAGCTGCCTATGATTTATGGGCTAATTGCTGTGCATATAGGGAGGGATATGACACAGACAGGCTGCTTGTTAAAATGTCAGAGGAGGAGGAGAGGGAGGGATCCAATCCGACGTGGGTGGGGAGGGGGCGATATTGCTCGTTGGGTATGTATGGGTGGTGTGCAGGTTGGGCCAACATTGACTGAAGGCTGTGTGAGGAGAGATGAAGTTTAAAGAAAGAAGAACAAAATGTGTGAGTGTGTATATTTTAGGTGCTTGTGCACACACTGTATAGTATGTCAGAATGTGATTTAATAAATTAAGAAGTAATCAGTCATACCCTTTCTTAGAAAACACAGGTGCATGCATTGTCCCTATCATAGCTGTCAATCATTAAATCGCCAATCACACACCAGTGAGACAGCAGCAAGACTCCACACTCAACTTGTCAATGACACATTACCAAGCAACCAACTAGGAAAGCGTGCACTGGAAGACAGAGTGAGTCCATAACACAAACAGAGTCTCTAACGCGTGCCGTTCATGCTCACACCCCTCAGTCACCAGGCCAGGGTGTGGTACTTACGGTGTTCTCAGAAACGTCAGTTTCAGCAGCAACCCCAGGCCCCACCTCATCATCATAGGTTCTCGTGGGTTTGGACAGGGCTGTGCCATACTCATCATATGCTCCGTAATCATACAACCTGTTGTCAATCTCGCCCAAGTCATACTCCTTTAGGGTATATTCCTTAACGTCATATGCTTCCGCACCAGTGTCCAAGTTGTCCACCGTTTCTGGGACAATGGACTCCGGAGCAATGGGAGTGGCCTCGGTGACATATGCACCGACAACATCCTCCTCCACAGCCTTCCAGGTGTCACCCAAGCGAAGAAGGGGGGCATAATGGTGAGCAACCAAGGAAATAAGCATGTTAGTTAAGCAATTGAGGCAAATGGTCTACTTGCAGATGTTATTAAAGCAAATTGAAAATAAATTCAGCATGATATGGAGAAAACTAAATTTTAAATAGCAATGGTAACACCGTATTCATTCCAATAATACAAATCTTAAGTTATCATGGAGGAAGAAAATATAAGACAGTTAATGGCCTGGGAGTGTTGTGTGATTGTAATTTGAATATGTCCAACAACAACAAAAATGGGCTAAACTTTACACTGTTAGTACTGAACCATGTTACTAATTATATGGTGATTAAGTACCTGCATTTACAATCCTAGAAAAAAAAATTAGTGGTAAACTCTTCCAAGATGGATATGTTACAAATGATGTATGCTCTGTCAAATTACACATTCATGAAATACAGTTGTGCAGTAATCCCTACAGCACACATAAGTTCAGTAAATAGACATGTTATAATACAAAGGAATAAATAAAGTGTTACCATAGTGGCTAAATAAAATCATCAACTCTGAGGATCAAAAGTTTGTTAACCATAAATGTCATACAGACTTTGTTATCTCAGCCTTCTTTTCTCTCTCATCATACAACCATACATGATATACTGATACAGACAGTAAAGAAAGGCTGAAATGACACTAGCAGCTATTTGCAATGACATCTAAGCAATCATCAGATTGTAGTAGCTGTGCACATATACAGAGTGCATCAAGATGCATACAACTAAAATTTACTTTTGTTAGTCAACAAATCCATTGTGACAGAATATGTTTTGAGCCGGCTGTGTATATATAAATACACTCTGTATTTGGCACAATTACTACAAACACAATCACCTGGCACAAAGTTTTCTTTCATTCCAAACTGATCACTGTTTAGCTTTAGCTTCAAATAACAACAAAGTGGATGCAATTACAGTTATTATTGGCAGTACTCCATCTTGCCAAGTGATATATTTAAAATTGCCTGGAGAATCACATCCACTTTGTCAAACGCTGCGGTAGATAATGCACATTCATAGCTGGCTGTGAGGAGATTTTAGCCTTGGTAATCATAGTTCTTTTAGAGGTAATTAGCAGAACTAGTGATCAAAACCAAGCTTAAGATGTGATGGACAGGGCATATTTTGTTAAACAGATAATCCACAACTCTCCACATGTATTGAAGTGACATTGGATGAGAGAGGCTCTGTCATCATCAACTTCTTTTAATTCTAGATAAGGCTGCAAATCTTGTCAACTCCTCTTTCTGTGGGTAATAAAAGCATAGTGGCTGAGGCAACAATTCTGAGCAAACATCTCTAAATATCAGAAAACATATAGTTGGCTCTTGGTAAAGGCGCACATGTTACTTCAAATAAAGTCTGAGTGGTTCTATTAAAAAGAGGGCCACATGTTTCCAGAACAAATACCCTTTTGTAATCTTAATATGAAGATACGGTACAGTTAGTATGTCATTTGCTTGTTCAAGTAACAATTACTTCCATATGCCACACATTTGTAAACAACTAGGTTAACTTGTAGTGTCTGAATAGGTCTAATGTGTTCACTTGCTTTGAACTAACAAAATCTACAGCCTTAGCCAGAAATGTATGACGTGACATAACGCTATAAAAACCTCCACAATGTCCACCGCATTATTTTCTAAGCATGCAATGCACCCCTAGAATCCACACAGTATATGTCGTGGAACAAGTAGGTTGTAGCTTTTAAACATTTGACACAATGACACAACCATTCATTAGAATGGTTGTGTCATTTCATACCAGATACTTCCTTGGGTAAAATCTTCCCGGCTCACATTACCCAAAACACCCAACACCGGTTTTTAGAAGTAGATGAGAATAAGGATGAAAATTACCTCACTGGGTCCGCTCGTGGGAAAGGTAGCCTGAGTTTGAGTATCATCTACAGTTCCGTAGTCAAAGCCTGTATTGTAATCTCCTACATTGTTTGGCTGAATCATGTTGAAAAAAGGAAAGAAATATAAAGCGAAGGTTAACCCAAAGGCTCAAACCAGAGGTTATTTGCTAGGGGTCCTTTCAAGCTGGCTACTTCTACACAAAAGAGGTTAGGGAGCTCTCAGTCTGCCATCATAGATTTTCCCTTCAAGGTTGGAAGATCTTGATGGGATTTGTTCTTGTCTTAACATGAACGTTTACCCTAAAATTGCCTCTTGGTCGAGCTGGCGCTGTGGCCTGGTAGCCAGGCATCTGTCGCTTCTTCTTAGTGGCAAACTTTTTAGCTGGTGATTTTTTGGCAGCAAAGAAGTTTAAGGGCTTGGCCTTAGTTTTACTGAGGGACTTTGTGGTCCTCTTCTTTTTCATGGAGACACTAGGTTTCTTTCTCTGGAAGAGGTTGCGGCGACAAAGAACACCAAGACAAACATGGAACATTCAAAAGTGGAAATGATTTAAAGACACAATACACGACTGTTGTACAGAGTCCATTCCAACCAAGCTGTCAGACCCCATGTTATCCACTTTCCAGTAGCAGCCCATGTACAGTAGTTGGCCTGCATGGTGTTCTTTGACCTTGACCATGTACATCAACTACAAGGGCTGCAATTGGAATACTGACCATGTTAAGGTTAACTTTAGCTTATGTAACAGTTGGGTAAAAAGGATGCTGCACAACAGTTGAGGACTGGGCCTTTCATGTGACATACAGGAGAATTTTTGGGCACATATAAGGATCTACATATCTGGGAAAGATGCACAAACAAAACAAACAGGATTTGCCTTTCAGCAACTCTTTAGAGCTATTGCAGTAATAAAATAGTAAAAGTAAAACTTTGCCGATATCCATATGTATACAATAGTTTTAAAGACATGCTGGAATGCAAAAAAAACACTCAAAGCAGATGGCATTTTCCCAGTAAGAGAAGGCAGCAGCCTCATAAAACAGACACAAGGAGGACTGACACACTGAGTATGTTTACATGCACACTCAAAGTTCTACCTCCGCTGCCTTACTGTAAGGTCATAATCAGAGTAGGCATAACCAGGTCAGGACAACTAGATTATTGCTCATCTTTCAATGTAGTGGGGCAAATCAACACTTTGGGCTGAAACATTCTAATCATAACATGATAATAAAGCAGATCACTCCCAGTTACTGGAGTATTGGTGTGCACTTAAACATAACATTGAGACATCACACAGACAACACGAGACGAACTGAGGGATGGGATGGATGACTGACAAAAAGAGACATTACAAACTTTTTTTTCTTTTCTTTTCTTTTCCTTTTTTCATTTACCTGTGGTTCAGAATACTCATCGGTTGGAATGGTGTCTGTGGCTCCCTCAGAATAATCATAGAACTGAGAGTAATCTAAATCAGTAGTGTACTAGGGAGGTTGAGATAGAGAGAGAGGAGAGAGAGTGGAATGAAGAGAATTCTTAGCGTTAGCATTAGTGCTCTTTCAGCAAGAAGATGATACATATGGTACATATCATCTTGGGCATGCTACATGTTCAAACAGGTAAAGCCAAAGTGTAATGCTATAATGCATTATAATGTATCATTTATAACATATTAAGATGCAGGTCTTCTAATAATTAACAAATAATAATGACCTTTAAATAATCAAAGCCAAGTGTTACTTGGAAACTAGCCATGTGCTTCTTAGCCCACAAACATAAGCAGATGGGATGTTTAAAAACTCATAAAACAACAAGGAAACCACAAAGACCAAAATGCCAGCTGCATTTCAGGGTTATTGTAATGAAACGTCCTCACTGCAAGCATATAAATTGTACACTTCAGTACTTTTAAGTTCAGCAAGGTTAAAGGGGTCTGATTTAAAGAAAGTGCATCCTCTTTTAGTTAAGTAGTTCTCTTGCAGTTTCTTATCAAGGACGGGAAAATGAAACTATACAGTACAATATAATAATACTCTGATAAATGACTTCTAGTCATGAAGGTTTATCACTTCATGCTGCAACTTGAAAGTGAAGTCTGAAGATGATACTATGCTAAACTGATTCAAAATGATGGGTTATGGTATTTGGCAGCATGTGCATTTCCAATTATCAAATTAATGAAGCCTAGATGGATCTCTGGGGACTCTGGCACTGACTTAGGTCCAGGCTCCACATTGCCATTTTATAGCTGGTCAGTGTCCATGATTGTTTCCCCCATGCCCCTTATAATCATCTTAATGATTAATGGGCTAATATAAAATAAGGGTTAACTTGTTGTACTTGTTGTAGACAGTAAGGCAGTTTTGTAAGTATGTGAGTAGTTAAAATCGCTAATACATCTATGGAATAACAAAGAGAGACATGTATTCCACTGTGTCATTGGCTGCTGTTTGGTCAACTCTTACTCGCAGGAATAAGACTTATAAGTAAACAGTTGGGGTTAATAGGCTGTTATAAATTGCAGAAAAAGATCAGAGGGATAGAATAGATAGCCCTACCAGCTGCTTTCATTATGACTTCAAAATTAACATTTCACATTGCATGTTGATCAGCGCTGATTGAACTCCTCAGTGTTTGCACTGTGGTCATTAAATTAGTCTTTGTTGGTACTTTAAATGGTAAATATGCACTAAATATCACAGGTCAGACACCAGCTGCTGCTGCGCTGCTTACCATGCGTTAAAATCTTCAAGCAAGGTGCACGTCTTGCCACACACACCTCCAATCAGGGACATCACAACAGGCATTTGACCTTTGACAGCTGATGGAAGACACCTGCTATGACATCCCTAATTGGGGTGTGTCAAGATGTGCACCATGCACAGTTTTAAGTATTGATTTAGTGCAAATTTACCCCAATGGTTCGATACAGTGTGTCTGCCAATATGTGAACATATTGAAATGCTGTCAAATGAATAAATTTATATTCATATTACACTTATCTCTGTGATTGTCTTGCCAGTACTAGTGTAGGCAGCCCGACTAATCAGTACTCTACTGATTTACTTTACGCGTCTACAATACCTGATCTATTGTATGGTAATTCTCCTTAATTATATTCTATTTTAACAAAGATATTTTCCGTAGTGTAAAACCTGCTTAGCCCCACACTGAAGTGGATCTGTGAAGTGCATTAACAGTACAAGGCATAACCTCGCCAAAGTGGAAACAGATACACAGGCAACTATCAAAGCATTTCATTTGCGAATTGAACCTGACATCTGTGAGTCCTTTGCATGTCAAAGACATCAGTAGGCCATGGAAATGACCATTAAGTAATGCTAAAGTGAAGCTCTCCAATATCTCCTGTTAGAAAAATAGAAATTAATCAGGGCCCTTGATTGGTTCTCTGTTGTATCTCCCCCACCCTCCCTGGTTGGCTGACCTCTTCCTCTGGCTCCTGGGCCTGCAGGGAATCACTGTGGGGGGTGTGACAGTCGGGGCTGTAATGTTCACAGTAGTCATATGCTGCTTTGGGATCAGCCACAATCAGAAGTTGCTGGATGTCACCCTGCAGAAAACAGAAAAACAAACGTGTGTCACATCACCTATCATCATACAGGAACACATGTTGCCCACAAGTAATCCTCCATTTACAAAATATATAGATAATATTATAAATCAGTACTTTGAATTAGATATATTTACAAAGGTAGATGAAACCAGATCTTTATCAAAAGACAAGCCTGTGTGCACACACACACACACACACACACGCACACACTCACACACACACACACAGGTCATGTCTCATCTTGCTCACACACTCACACATACTGGGTGAAGTGGCCTACTGCAAATGCAAATCTTAAATTGCAGATGTGATCTCTTAGGTCCCATACACTTATAGAGTCTGGCAGAGTAACTACCCCTATTGTATGATTAAACAGCTTGACACACACCCCACAGAGTCCATATTCACATGGTGCAGGGAGGAAACTAAGTTCAGAGACTGGGAAGATTATTATTATTATCAGCGCCAGGATTTACCTCAGGAAATCAAATAAACATGTATCATCAAGACACAAGCAACACCTGGCATGTCCATGTGTGCTACAGTAAAATACAGTTTCAGTACGGTTTAATCTTCAACATTTACCTTTTTATTTACTGTCGCAGTATATTTCTAAATTTAGATTTTAGCTGAACTGTAAAATATTTGCCATAGTTTATAACTATGTCCTAACTCTTTAACAACACAAAAACAGCAAATAACATTATCGTTACTGGCCACAAAACAAGTCAAGCTCTGAATCAAACCCAATTATCAACAGCTTTTAATTTTAAGTTTAAAATAGCTCACAAGACCACATTACTTACTGATGGTGTCTGATGTAGTGAGTGTCAAAGGGGACTGTGCTAAAATTAAGCCATTTCTAAAAATGTTACTTGCAAAAAAAAAAAAAAAGAACAAAGATGTTGAGCAAAAACCAACAGTACACAATGGTTTTGTCTGAAAACAATTAAAATAGCACAGAGGAAAGAGTAAAACCTTGAAAATCTCAGATATGGTTTGTTAAAGTTGCTCAAACCACAATGTTCTCTCTATGGTTGGGACAGCTAACCACAATGCCTGACACCATTCCAGCACCGTCTCGCCTCGCTTTCATTCCTACAGCCAAAGCACACAGCTCACTGCAAGACAGCAAACATATTGGCGAAAGCATCTGGATTTTTCTTTGGGGTCTGTAATTGCTTGAACCAAGTTCCTGGAGGCTGTTTTTTTAGCCTTTATACAGATTGTAAAGACAGCTGAGGGGGGGTCTTGGGAGGTGGAAGAAGGAGCGTGTCTTTGGTTAGGATGTTTGGCAGGCGAGATGCCTGAGCCCAGAGGTAAAATCCCGATGCACTTGTGTGAGCAAGGACACTATATGTTGAAGAGCAGAAGAGACGATTGGCAGAAAAACACGAGAGAAATGAAGCAGGCTGCAACTTGTCATGAGAATGTGTGTGTGTTTGTGTGTATACCTTCCTGTGTTTAAACTAGATCTATGGATCCTTAACATTGACCTTAGTATAAACATCAATGTGTTAAGGCTTGCCTCATGGGAAAACAAGCAGTGCTCCTTGAAACTTTCTCCATGTAACCATCCATCAACATCTTGTTGCACAGCTTCAGTTTGACGATGTACAGAGGAATGCTACTTTAACTTGATTTTCTCTCACTGGTTGAATGTATCTCTAACAATCAATGCATATATTGTCATTCAAGTACAAGTAAGACACCAAACTTGAAACTATAACATGCAACACATTCTGCCTTGCTTAGTTCTACATTAAAAGGGTTTGGCTCATTAATCAGATACACAGATTGCCAATCTAAAGAATGTTACGCCTCATTCCAGCCTTCTGATTTAATGGGCCAATCACAGTACTTCTGCTCATAGCATTTTTAATGGCTACAATCCTTGATAACCCAGTGTAGCACAAAGGCATCCACTCCCTTCGCTTGTCTGCAACATCAGCTGAGATACATGTTCTGTTGAAATGCACATTATTTATGCACTTTGGAAAAGTCTACAATGTCATGTTAAGACTAAAAGGAGCTGCAGCAAAGTTAAAATTAACTATTTTCCTTTAAAGTAATTGTTTGACAATTGGGGATTTTCTTATTCGCTTTCTTGCTGAGAGTTAGATGAGAAAATTGATACCACTCTCATATTGTTAGTATGAAGCTACAACCAGCAGCTGGTTAGCTTAGAAACTATGCTATCCATTAAAATATGAGCAGACAGATAATTTTAAAGGGGAACACAATCTAAATTAAATATTCCAATATTTTATTTGGCGTATGGAAGTTAAATCAATATTTGTGAACATGAAGTACTCTCTCTCAGACAGAAACCACAGAAGTAAGTCTCAAACTTGTGATGTCATCAAGCGTAAATTGTGGAGCTCCTCCATAGACAATGAATGGGAGACTGATTTTCTTTTTTTATACCCAAATGAGCTTCATTCTATTGTAGTGTTCTTAGGTCTGAAACAGAAAATGTACCCATATACTCGGAACATACCCCCGGGTGCTCTGTGTTATCTATATAACATCTTTCTAAATTAACTGTCTATTGAGCAGTTCACACTTTATACTTGATTACATCACACATTTGAGTTTAGCACTCTAGTTTTTGGCTTTGGGAGAGAGTTGTTCATGTTCACTAATATTTTTGGACTGTGTTAGACCATAGGAATAACATGTATGAATTTTGAAAATGGGCATAGTTCCCCTTTAAATCATTGGTGTCCAAGTTGTAAGAAGAATTGTGCACCTTTCCTGATAATATCAATTCATGTCAGTGTTAGCTATTGAAAACATTTACTATACTGACCATGAAAAGTCAAAATTGACCTGCCAAAGAGGCATAGGACAGCGTTAAACCTAGGTGCCAAGTCTGGAAAGGCCTTAGCTGAGTGTGTGTCGTGTGTACTGTATGTGTGTTTGGGAAGGCTCGACAGAGAAAGAGAGATCAAGCCTTTCCCTGAGTCAAGTTGACATGTATTACCTGATGTGTCACCCTAAGACAAACAGTGAATGCTTGAACTCTGACTAGAGTTAGCTCTAATTAGTTCATGTCTGAGAGCCACCTGTCTGCAAACAAATAGGCTGTGGAGACATGGTGTTCAACCTCTGGACCACATCACTACAACTAGGAGACTTTTGACTGTTTCATGGTTAGACATGAGCATGACAGACAAATTCAATAATACATGTACATGAAAATAAGAAAAGATGGGATGAACATATAGGCTACTGTAGGTGTTAGTATAAAACCACTAAGTCTAAGGTTAAAAAGATGCAAGCTGAAGAACACCTAAATGAATTTGATAATCATCTTTACATATACTCCTACCAACAACTTTCTTCCTTTAACGGTGCATTAAACTGTCTTTCCAGTAAAAAAAAAAAAAAAAAAGAGCCGAGTCACCAAACAAACAAGAGCCAATTCACAAAGCCAAGACAAGGCAAGTGAGAAACTGATGTCAACTCAGGAGGGAAACACTACTAGGGATTCAGAGACAGACAGGCAGGGATTAAGAGAGAGCAGCTGGGATGGTGAAATATGTTATTTTGCTGGGAAACACCTGGGGAGAGTTATGATGAGGCTCTGGGCCTGTCTTCCATTGTGGACTGCTGAGATAAAAGCCCTTGGCAACTTGGAGCAAAGCCAGAGCTCCAAAATATGCCCCTTCCTGGCTACAGCACAGCACAGCTCAACACAGTACAGAAACAGGCCACGAGGCTGTGTGTTAATGACTACCGTGTCAGAGGTCAACGAGAAAAGAGAGAGGCTGAAAGAGAGAACCAGGGTCAAGATCAACACTTGACTTGTAAAAATCCATTTACTACTCCATACCGGTTATATCCTCTGTTTTGTTATGCATTCTTGGCAGTGTTCACCTCAAGTGGAGCTTAAGGAGCATTTAAAAGCATCATTAACCTTTGAAAAACATTTAAGTGCATAATAATTCTTACTATCAGGTGATAATGTAAAAAGACAACAAGATACTGTATATTGTGTATATTATAGGATTATGTCAAACTATTAGGGCTGCTAGATTACGGAAAAAATCTTAATCACGATTATTTTGGTCAATATTGAAATCATGATTATTTAACATGATTATTCATTGACTTTTGAAAATGTGTTGCAAGTATTGAACTTAAAAAAACAGTGAAACAGTTAACGTTAAACAAATTAACAGTGAAAACAACTTGAACTGTGAAATTTCCCGCTTCAACATTTTATTTTTCATTCAGGACACAAGACAAAATAAGAGTTTACTTCCAAAACGTAATGTGCAAAATAATATTTTTTCTAGATTACTCTGTTTTTGTGTTCATTAGGAGCCAAAACCCTAATCGCAATTAAGCACAGCCCTACAAACTATATGATTTTTTTTATTGAGATTTCTAAAATGCTATGTTTTTGACTGGAGAGCTGGTTGATCTCTCTTGTCTAAGAACTGCTTTGACACTGTGGTGTCTGTTCAGAACTATACAGTATGTAGTGTAAACTAAATCACTACTAACACATCTGGAATGTGTAATCTAAATTCTTTCATTCTGCATTTAATTAACACTGGCTTTCTTACTTTCATTGTGTTAATCATAACTAAAATATACCTATTAGTAAAGCTATCAAGTCCTTTTGAAGTAGTTACTCTCAGTTTGGCATAGTAGGATCAGATAATATTTCCCTCTGTGATACAGTGCAAACAGGGACAGAGAAATAAAACCATCTTTTTCTCAAAGTATTATCCACCTTGACCTCATCCTGTCCACAAGGCACCATGGATATAAATACACATGGAGGAGGTCAAAGGTTACAGTCGTGCACGATAACAGAGTTCCCACAGAGGAGATGCATGAAGACAATGGTCAGTATACAGCACCGTTTAGTTTTGTTGTGATAGATGGCTCTTTTGTCTTTTCTCTACTAAAATCCAAACGCATGTTGTAATTACAAGGCGAGTGCAGGGCATCACTGGCCAAATCAATTGGTCACCATTGGTCTTTTGACGTACCTTTGCCCAAGGCAACATACCTTTAGTCTGACCATAGCTAACTGTAATTAAACAGCCCCATGCAACAATTAGTCACTTCCTTAAAGCCTGTACGGTACAGTTTCTCTAAGAAGACAGAAGAAATAAAAGAGACAGAAAGAAAAGGCAAAAGGAGTTTTCACACTGAACAGTTGGAAGATCAACTCTCCAAAACATGGCATTAAAAGGACAGAAAATAGCTCATTTAAATATAACAGTTTAAAGAGCTATAAAGTAGCTGTATTGTTATGTGATATATATAATCCATTGGCAGTTGTAAAAAAAATTCTGGAATCTTATAATCAATATGAAATGTGGGCAAAACACAGAATGTCCTCCTTAGTGATGCTTTTGAGAATGCTATCAAGGCTAGCAGACTCCCTAAAAAAACTATCCAACACAAACTATTATGTTAATTTTAAACAGCATGCATCTTCTGGCAATACTGGTGGTGTGGCATTGAGACATAGACCACCTCAGCCCCATCTAGTCCTTATGGTAAGACACACTGAGCACTGATGAGTGTTTGCTACCCAAAAATAAAGGGAATAGGCAGGTATGTATATTTAGTGTGCTCGATTCAGACAGGTAATGTCAGAGAGGCATGAATAGACGGTCTCATGACTTTGGCACGGTAGGGAGGCCTCAAGGTGGGGAGGGTGGAGAGGGAGAAGGAGGTGGTGAGCAGGGGAGCATATGCAAGGGAAGGGGGATGAGGAAATGAGGAAGGCCTGACGGGGCAATGAAAGACTCCCATTCATCTGAACCAGATCCCTTTGCGACGGTGGTCGCCTCCAACCGGGGGCAGGTATAGCATGAATAGACGTTTATGAAAAATGTGGGTCAGCTTGTGAAAACAAATGCCAGGGTTTGAATAAGGGAGCAAATGTTTTATTATTACTGAATAAATTATCAATCTATCTCTGGCAATCCGAAACTACCACTGTGGTATAAAGGGGAGTAAACTGTAAATAAATAGCCACTGCTATAAGCTGGTCCAAGTGTTTCTCACATTCCTCCAATTTTCTTATACATAAGTTACATTGTTATCAAATCAAATATAGCGACTACCTAAAATAACAAGAAGAGGTCAGACAGAGAATCTGCTAACGTGCAACATTTCTCATTATAACCACCGGCTTGAATGCAGAAGGCCAAGGAATTTCCTTCCCTTGTATATCCCAGCATGCATCGGGCCCTGTGGATCTCTGAGGAGAGCATGGACAGAGAACAGACAGGAGACCTGTTCCAAAAACCACACAGAGAAGACCCTGTTAACTGACTTATGGCTCCTATTTTCAGCCACATCCACTGGCCAACCTCTGACTGGACACACTGTTTCATACAAATGCTGGTTTCAGTGCCCTCTCATAAATCTAATCGAAGCTGACAGGACACATGAAAGCAAATCTGCTTATACATTTTTGCACCCAAGAAAACCCGTCTCTAGCTATTCTTTGTTGAGTAATATGACAGTAATCTCAGTCAGCCTACAATTAAATATCAGCAACATCCTGCAACAATCAGATTTAAAAAAAATCCTAATTAAGGTCACTAAAAAATAAACAAAAAAAACATTATGTGATATCAGTCTACAGAGGCTAAAATAATCTTTTTAGTAACTCTTGACCTTAGTATAGCACTAGGTCAGACACAGCAAATGATGCAAGACAAAAGAATAAATCATTGTGGACACCGTGGCGATGACAAGGTATGCCAAGAAATATGGCTTTAAAACAAGAGTAGCCGCATCAATCATCCAAACTTGGCATCAGAATAATGACTAGTCATTCCTGCTGACCATAAACAAACCACCACTCTCTCACAATCAAACACAGCCCCCATACAGCCTTTCAGTGACGTTTACTTCCCACCAGAGAAGACCCTGAGTGTCAGGACAAATAAGCCATTGTCTGTCATTATTAACATCTGCCTGACCCCATGCCAGCATCCACCTCTGGATGAACTGTGCCGTAAAGCATAATGTTGAAATCACTGACTATGGAGGTGGTAGCATACCCTGAAGTTCCCCATATAAAAAAAAATGCAAATTTGGATTATTTGTATTAATATTTTCTCAATGATTAGGTAGGTAATGAGAAATAGTGTGGGCAAAACTGTGGCTTATATTGCAAATAATTCATCCAATATCATGCCATCATTTTGCTTGGCTTTTCTGTAAATGAAGTTGTGTTTCTATAGGTGGCTCTTCATGTCTGTTATCAAAATGCATCACTTTCTGTACATCAGAATATTTTTTCCCAGACATGGTGTATGTGGGATAAGGATCAACCAATACTGTTTTTTCAGGACCGATATGGATACCGTTTATTAGTAGTTAATGAAACCAATAACCGATATTTGGAACCAATATGCATTTACAGTAAAAGATGAAAATCTTTAAGTCAAAATTAAGATTTTGGAATGTTACAAACTCCAACACAAAACTTTGTTTAAATGCTTTACAGTAAGCAATTATTTAATAAATTAGAAACTTCCAACATAATACACAGTAAAAGATAGTCAGATAGTGTTGTGGGCTATCGGTTACAAAATGCTGATACAGATAATCTGCAAACCAGGGAGAGCAATTGTAAAAGCCTTCAAGAACTGGCAGAATGAAATGAACACTGCGTTAGTTACCGTATTTGGCGACAGAGATGGCACAGTGAGAAGCTCATAAAACTAATTTCAAATATGTTAGTCACCAGATGTTGGACTTTTCCAGCAGCACGTGAACTATGCATAATAGTAATGGCTAAAGGTCAACAACTGCAAAGTGCCTAATGATAAAATCTATAAAAAAAATTAATTATTTGTTTAAACACAGGGAGATAGGCTAGAAAAAAATATTTTTAAATTTTTTTATGGAGGCATTAACAGCTACATATTTGTTATAGTTTCAGTAACAACCACAAGTGTAGCAATGTTTCCAAAAAGCATTGCTTTAGTGACAAAAATGCAATAATGACAACAACAATGGCTCAGTTAAAAGGAGTTAAGATTTACTTCAGTGTTTACCACATCCTAGATGGAAGAGCAAATGAATAATTGGCGCTGGTTTAATCCTTGAAAAAAAATGGTCTCTTTAAGTGGACACATCCTTGGCAACTTAAACCTTACAATTAACTTATTTTAAAAGCAGCAGTCTTTCTTCTCTACAGACAAGTAACATGTGCTTACATGACAGCATCATAACCTTTTTCCCAACTAATATGTTTTATTCATTTCAACAAGTAATAACATTACTGCTATTGTACCACTTAGTAGTAACAAGACACCTGTTGTGGGAATTCAAGAACTCCAGCTCAGTTAGAAATCCATTCATTGGTGGGTCATTTCACCACTTCACTTCAAGTCAATTCAAACCATCTGGTTAAAAGTCAATCCAAGAGAACATTTCAACCAGGCCACCTATTTTTTGGTAAACCTTTTACATGCAAAAACTCCCATGGCATTAAATGTCTCCAATTACAAGGTAAAGAGAAGTTTAAACAACGGATCTGAGAAGTCTGAGACGTTGACCGAGAGCCAATGTGTGCTTTGCAGAAAAACACAAACAAACAAGCAATAATGATGAACAAAGGTGGCCATGTTCAGCCGCTTTGACCTGGCTACGGTTCAGATATCACCAAATATCACAAATATCACATTGTATCACCATCCATTTACAGTTGGTGTAGTGTCTGCTGGGAGTTTTTGGGTAGGTGGACAGCTGTGTGGATGAGCTTGTCAGGAGAGAGAGAAACTATCTTATCACAGTCATCCAAATCACTGACCTTGGAAATGACAGTGAGAATGCTTCAAGGTGTAAGGCCGGTATTAGTTTACACAACTATGATTTCCCTTTTATAAACAATACTTAACTCAACAATACAGTAAGAGCAAATCCTGAAATAGAAAGAACAGCCACAGACTTCCCCAGTTTTCACGAAATTCAACTGAACCATTCAACAGGTAACTGTAGAATGGTTCAAACCATTGCTTGTCAATGCTAACCTCCCCTTACTGATTTGATTCTTTATTTTTCTGTCTGTATTGAAGCTATTGAAGGAGTGCTTGATTGTGATGCAAGCAGTAATCAAGCAGTAAGTCAAAAACAAGAAAAGCTGTAAACGTCTGCTCTATCATTAAACTACACTATAGCACAAGCAACCTAGAAAAAAGGCCTCCAATATTTTAGATATATGTACGATATCAACGTGAAGTTCCTAAAAAATCTGAAGAATTGAACACCTCCAGATCTGCCCTGGTTTTTATCATCTCTACATTCCTTATTGGCCTCGATGGGACATTGACTAAACATCCTTAGGCGTAGCACTTTTGAGCAACGTTTAAATCTGGACACAGTTAATATCACTACAATCTTTTGGGGAATTTTCAGTTGAAGGCGATTGCTACACCATTCCTGATTAATATGCTAATAAGTAACCTAGCAGTGGCAGCGACATACAGCTTAAGCAAGGCAATCACAGTGTACATGTTCACACACTTAACCACACTGAATTTTTTACCTGGAAAACCTCCTCATCTAGGATCCTGGTGCCGAACACGGTAATGCCATTGGTGTTGATGGAACCATGGTCACTCCTGAGAAGAGGCTTGATGATCTTCTTCTTACAGTCTACAATGATGGTGACCGTCTTCTTCTCCACACTGATGGCCACACGATGCCACCTGGTCAAGGACACAACAAGGAGAGGTAAGAAATAAAAGCAGGCAAGCTGAATCAGTATATGTCAATCATTCTGAAGAACTAGTTACTGTGACACACGTAGGGAATCTTAAGCCGTTCTAAGTGCATAATGTGAGTGTATGATACTGAAAGCAGAGGATGATGGAATATAAATAACATGCACAAATTAGGACAATGAACACCGGTACTTAGTAGGGCAAGTGTTAAGTAGTCAATAACATGAAATTCAAACATAGACAAGTTTGTGGTGGTTGATAACATTCTAAGAAAATCATAGCCCTTGTAATAGGATTATAATCCCCCTTTTATACATCACAACGCACCTCAAGGAGAGAGAAACTCAGAATGCTCTGGTGTACGAAGTGATTCATCACATAAACAAACACTCTAAAACACATGAACCTCAGAGCTATGTATGATATATTTCGATCAACAACCCCGGTTAACCGGGGTCACACGTGTACGAGTATTGACCCTCGCCTCTGGACCATTTGCCACTGCACTTAAGGCTATTGCATACCAGGCATCAGTGGACCACATTCTTGCCCCCACACTCTGGTCCTGTTTAACACAGGATTACGCTCATTAAACTCCAAACTTAATCCTCCTTCTGGGTTACTCGGCATGACAGACATGGTGAACATTGAGGAAAGTGTGTGTCAGGATCCAGGAAGGCCTGCTTTGCTAGAGCAGGAGACACATAGTCAAAACATTGTTCTGTGGTGGAAGATGAGACCTGGCACCACTGTAGCTTAAGATGGCAATAAAAGAAGCGTTTACAGATAGTACAGATATATATCTGATCATTTAATTAATACATTTGCATGTTACATTTTGTTATCAGAAGAAGAGACATGTCCAATTCCTTTGAACAGAGCTCAATCATACAGACACATTCCAGGGCAGGCAATAGATCTTAGAGGAAAATGAACGTGCAACACTCTCTGGGCTTAGCAGTATAGCAGGGAGGATTACTTGTCACCTTATATGGCAGCAAAAGCAAATGTTGACTTTGATAGGTTTAAACAAACTTTGAAGTGCATTATGATCTAAAGAATAAAAAGTAATTTTAAAAAGCAAATGTAAATGCAATCTTTTGAAAAGCATGTTTAAGGATCTTAAATAAGATTAAACTAAGGGTATACAGTACAGCTCACTAGAAATCCTCCTATTCACCTCCCCTTCCCTTTAAAGAAAGGATAATGCTCTTTTTCACCTCATCAATATCATCATTGTGCCTCTATTTTCAGGCTTGGCATATGCTTATTAGTAACAATGAATACATCTACAGGAATCACAGACTGCACACAGCCTGAGCTGTAGTCAATGACGATTTAGACAAGGCCTGGAGCTGGAATGCATCCAGAACAAGTGCTCAAAATCCTCTACAAAGAACACTGCTTCTTAGATACTGGGGCACACAAAACTACACACTGGACAAAACAGCCCGACAAGTCTAACACAATGCTGGCTGACCTTCTCTTTGTTGCAAACTGCACATACGTTATTGCTGACATGAGACTTTTGAAGAATTTACCAAGCTTCCCTCTATCATTATAACTGTGTGCACACTAGATCTCATTTAAAGCCAATTTGGGTCACAAAATTATTGTGACAGGGTCATGGCTTCCTTCAAAAGCTCAAAAAACAAAGTATCCTCACATGTTCAGCAAATGAAAACAAATTAATAACACTGGAAGACATTATAAAATACTATTTCAAATGATGCATTTTTCCCAGCAGCCTATATGTTTGTTTTTTGCCCCTTGCCCCTGAACATGGGCTCATGTCAGCTAAGCCGAAGCTCTGAGTGAGAGTTCTGGGATTTCTGAACATGGGAGCAGATAATCAGGTTTATGATAAACGTTTGGAGCGCTGTTTCTGGTTGGGTGAGATAATCCAAGGGGGTAAAAAGGAAGTTTAGCACTGCCCCTTTCCCCTCCTTTCTTTCCCCCTATCTAAAATAACAGAGGCAGTGAGTTCATGGATATGGTCAGGTTGCCCATAGCAGTCCCTGCTGTGCCCCAATAATCCAGTGTCTCCCTGTCTCTGACCTGTCTCTGTGCCCGTGGACCCCTGATGAGATGGATAATCCGATTGTTTTCTTGCTTTTATCAAGAAGAACAAGTAAGAGGAAATCAGAAACATGTTTGAGCATTTTAGGTTGATTTGATAATTTAACTAGATGATCAAAATACCATTCATAAAATGACTCCATTGACTCCAATGACATATGCATGCATACTTGTGAGAAATGTAATCAAAATATTAAACAATCCATTCCACGTTTCCATAGACAACAATGTATTGATCAATCACATGATTTAGGTCCAAGTTTTAGGTCCAGTTGGATTACACTTGGTATGTTCCTTTTGCACCATCTAGCATTTTTAACCCAGACCCTCTGTTACCTACAACTGTACTCCACCCCCACCCCCCACCTCACCCCTTCCTTCTGAAT
The DNA here is from genome assembly GCA_023566125.1 of Zingel zingel. NCBI lineage: Eukaryota > Metazoa > Chordata > Actinopteri > Perciformes > Percidae > Zingel > Zingel zingel. The sequence goes on along the minus strand of CM042335.1, from coordinate 19,174,673 downwards.
CAGCTTCAAATGTGAGACTGAGGGTGTGCAGGTGTGTTTGAGTATGTTAATATGCGAGTGGATGTGTGAGATTTGACGTACTTTCCATCAGCAAGGTTGAGAGTACTGAACAGAGGGTAGTCCTCGGGTGCTGGCTTGCCAGTGTGATCCTCATACAGAAAGACAGGTGAACGTCCCACTTCAACGCCCAGCTGCTGGACTCCCTGCTGGTTGTAAATGGACAGCAAGAAGGACTGGAGGCCTGATTTGGGGCGCACTGTAGTCAGGATGGAGAAGTCCTCAGGAAAAACACCTCCTGCAAATCCAAAAGAGGAGGGGTAAAAAAGACAGGTTAGAGTTATTGTGATACTTCCAACATGACTGACTAGTTAAAAACTATATTATCTATTATATAATATATAATATATAATAATATTTTGGTTACTACCCATTTACTTCAATGCAACAAGGCCCCAGCTTCAGTTTTAAATCTAAAGCGATAATCAACTACTAGTTTATACTACACATCAACTACTAGTTTGTAAAAATGTGTTTCATCACACTGTATCACTGATGTGTAAATGATTTGACATAAAGTCACTTCATAAAAGCTTTTACATGTCTTCATTTTAACCTTGGTAAGTGTAATATATAACATTTTAAGACATACTTAAGAATACAACAGCATTATGCAACATCTAAATTATGAGTCTAGTAGCTACAGAAATCAGTTGCATCCAGAACTCTTCAAATGTTACATTCTTTGCATGTATAGTCTCGATTTTTATCAAAAAGGTTTACAGGAGACCGAAAAACAAAGGTTTTGCTCAGTCTTGCCTTTTATATAACAATACCAATTGAGACATATCAAGAGAAGAATCCACTGCCAAAAAACACCTTTGAAACCCACAAACCATTTTACACATGGTGGTTGAAAGAGGTTAAAGGTTGAGAAGTTTGTCTTACCAGGGAATAGCTGCGTGGTGGGGGCACTGATCTGGATCTGCTTGGCAACTCTGTAAGCTGAGTCCGGCTTTGATGCTCTTCTGTTTGTGCAAAGTCCTGATGTTTTCATCACTCCTTCGGGGTAATTTTGAAATTCTAATACTTTTAGCACATCCACTGGCTCTGCTGATCAAGGGAGCAAATAAAACATCAGTTAGGTCATAGCATTGGTTTTTGTGGGCTACATTTTGGTTGGTTTTATGGTAGGTTTTTTATTTTATTTTAAAAACAGGTATGTGTCCTGATCCGGTTCTGGCAAATATACACAGAGCAGTGATAGAGCCACTGCATGATTCAGGTAAAAAAAAATAACTCGAGGAAGATTAACCCAACTTAAGCTGTGGAACACTTCACAGATTCCTTCATCATGACCCATCCCATAACAGTACCGATAGTTGTTACCCTCTGTCATACAAATGGCACTATGACACATTTGTCACAGCATCATGGACACAATATACACTACGACTAACTTAGCCTTAAACATTGACATAACATCTACAGATCAACATACTCTGACTTAACAACACATCTAAACAGTTAATTTAGGAAATGTTGCCTTCCGGTTGCTCTACAGGCTCAGCTGACAGGAAATGTCTCTGTCAAGGCCAACCAAAGAGCATTATGAACAATGTGCCAACAGAGATCTAGTTCTATAACACCTGGATAGGTTTACCTTGATAAGGGTCACCAGAGGCTTTCTGGGTTTTCCATTCTCGTCAATCTGATGCATCTTATATAAAGGAGCCTGTGTGGTGATGGTGCCCATAGAGACCCATGGGAAAGCATTATAACTATGCCTCTTCATCAAAACACCCTCTCAGTATAAAACATTAGCTTGGTGAACATGATAAGGGAGAAACCAAAGTGCTGCAGTGTATTGACCCTCTGTGGGCCATTCATACCTGGGAGATGTTTTACTATTCAAGGGCCAATAAAAAGCAATGAATAAAACCCCATACAAAAGCTTAAAACCCATATATTAAAATAAAAGGAGGCACTCGCTTCATTTTGCAGAGCATAGCAGTATCTGACTAAACAGGCAATACAATGGCATACTGTTCAATGGAATAACACTAATCTGTTTTTGTGGGATAAATAAGCGTGCCAAGGTGTCTGAAAGCATCAGCAAGCCTTTTCTGACGGCTCTAAAGCCACTGATTTGGCTAGCATGTAGAGGTCAAATCACTCTGAAAGTTTCTTTATCTTCTTGATACAAAGCGATCTTACAAATAAATGTTAATGTCACGCTCAACACCCTCTGGTCAACATTCCATCTGTGGCAAGGAAAAGCAAATTAAAAGTGTGTGGTTTAGGGAAAAGTCCCTACAGTCTTAGTCTTACAACATGAATCTATTTTCTACTGAATATAAGGGTACTGCAAGCACAGCTCATACAGACGATTTGTACAAGATCACCAGATTTTCATTGCTGATTACACTGCTATTTGAGCACACTATTCAGACCTAGTGGACATTAGTATGAGTTTTAGCAAGCATAGAACACACTGAATGAATGTCAAGTTTTCTATGTCATTTTATCATGATGAAAGTATACATAAAGGGCCTGGCCTACATCTGGTCTCTTTATCTTAAAAGCCTAACCAGGGACAGGGGTTGCAAATTAGTCATGGCTATAAACCTGTATGCATGGCATCTACTTTGTATTCTTTATAAAGCAATGTTCTATGCATTTGTCCCTGTCAAATAAACATTAAATAAATAAATAATCTTCTAGCACCTTATACAACACCTGCGATGGACCAGATGCACATCACGATGAAGGCAAGCTGCTTCCATCCGTAGTACAAAATTCTGAACTGTAAGCAGTCCAAAAAAGCAAACACTGCAGAACTCCACCAGCAATCCATTTTTACAAACATCATCCACTTTTATTCTTTCAAAAGCAACCTGAACCTGAGGGCAGAAATTTTATGTCTCCCTCAGGGAAATTTGTGTGGGATGATTGAGCTCAGTAAGAACAAATTAGCGTTCTTAGTGTTAACACAAAATATAACTCACTCTATTTCAGCAGAGCATATATATAGAGAGAATATAAAAACAGCAGAGATAATGTGAAGTTGAGAGCATACCAGCAAATTGTTACTCTGTAGGAATGCCATCACTAAGGATAACTTGGCCCTCTGTATAGCTTGTGAGGATGAACAAGCTACTTACTTTGGAAAATGAACTGAGGACCTCATTGTGAGTTCCTGTAGAGTTGCTTTCAGTTCAAACTCCAGGACTCATATGTTCCAGATGTGGCAATTTGGCCAGGCTACGACCCTCACACAGAGGTGCTGAGAAAACGTCAATACTGGCCAATCCATTAAGGTGGTCAAATTAGTGTGCACAGGTTTTAAAAGAGTGCATCTGATGAGCTAGTGTGAGTTTGTCCTGAGGGCTGAGCAAACAGGCCATATAGCTACCAGCAGAACTCAGATGGCATGGCAGGATGGACCTTCCTTAGTCTGGAGAAGAGAGAAAATAGCCAACCCTAAATTCAGGCAAGCCAGCCTCTATTTCTCAGTTATTGGAACATCTGAACATCATTATGCAAAGGGAGGCATGTGGGGAAGGGAGGAGCAGTGTGACACATTACCAAAAGACATAAATCGACTAATTTGATATAATCTCTGTCATGTTCACAGGTGTATTTCCGATGTAAACAGTGTGTTCCAAGAGATAACATAACCACCTGTCTTAGGACAGAGGCCAAAAAAGTCTGTCTCAGCTCATCCTTTATCACATAGTATGTAAGACTTGAGCAAACTGATATCATAAATCCCGCTTCTGATGTGTCATTTTTAGCCCTCACATCTTTACAGAAAAGTGAAATTGGCTGATAAACTGAGGAGGACCTTTTCACCTGCAGCTCCCTGAGACTCTTATAATATCTCAGCCAGAATGTCTCTCTGTATGTCCCCCCTCTCTCTCTCACTCTCCCTCTCTCCTTCCTTTAACTTCCACCATGCTGCCGGCTAAAACAAGACAGCTTTATGCTGGTGTCATACCAAAGAAACTTTACTGAGACCTACCCAGTTTTTCAAAGCATTTCCGTCCCCACCCCCCCTTGCTTTTCCTCTCAATAACCCCTTATAATGTATGCCTCCATATGAATATCAGAACATGTCATCATATAGGGTTTTTTCTTAATCTTTATTAAAGGAGAAAGCCCCTGTGATTCTCCCCATTTCAGAATTTGAGTTTAAATTTTTGCAGTAATAGCACAAGTTGTGTGGAGGAAGAAAAGCTTGTCTCCAAATAATTCTGCAATGACTATAAATATGTGACAGCTACACAGGACAAAGGTACAGCAAGGAGATGATTAGCAGATATTTCTGGTTGAGCCCATTACGGAGAGGACTCTGAAAATGCTAGCTTTGTCTGCTGGAATGCACATGCCTGCGCCCCGGGGGCTGAGAAAACGTGTCTGTACACTGCTAGATGAAGAAGGCACCCTGCAGAAACAGCTTTGACTGACTGAGACCCTGGAACACTGAGCCTGCAGCAGAATGCCTAAGATTAAAAAAAAAAAATTAAAAAGAAGAAGAAGAAAAAAAGAGCCAGGAGTTGTGAGATTTTTCAATCTGAAGTAAAATTCTAGTCCAGTATCTTCTGAATTAGCAGGTTGTAATCCTAGCTGGAAACAAATGACTGTGAAACTAGGAAATGAATAAAAAGTGACATTTGTGCAGTATACATTTAAATAGCAATGATACTGCATTAACTCATTTTTGTGGCTACTTGCTTTCAATGATTTGGGTATAAGGTCGAGAGATTGGACCATGTGCGTATCTGATTGAGGTCTTTAAGAGACCTTTTCAGAACCCATAGCATAAGCTATTTAGCACATTTTAAAAACAAGGCTGCATTTCTATCCTGGAAAATTGTCATTATGGAGATACAAATGTATCATCTAGTCTCTACCTGTATCTGTGTGGAACAATACATCTGTACAGAGTTGTCTATAGGCCAAGGTGTGAGGCCTACAGTATGTAATCCTGAACCCTATGACTTGTGGCCATTATTGCTTCAGGCTAGGCCCATATGCAGGCCTACTCTTTGAAGGCTCTGGAATCATAGGGAAGTGCAACAAGGACCATCATCAAATAATTGCTCAGTACTTAGAGGGGAAGCATTCCCACCACTCACACAACACAGCCTTGTCCTGCAGCCGACAAAACATCTAAGTGCAAAGTTGAGGGGAAGAGCTGGGCATGGGGGGGGGGGGGGGGGGAGATTTTGGGCTTCAGTGTGGACCAGGGTAGTGTGGAGATAGGGTGAACCTGCCTGACCACTCAGACCCCTGCAGACCCAGACGGGCTTTGCACTCTGCTCTGACAAGTCTGAGATCCACTATATAGCCTTTTTAGATATGTAGCCTATTTCACCACTACATATTTATCATCACACTAATGCTGTACCCAAACAGAACACCCCTGTATCTGCAAAAACAATGTTGTGTGACTGATAACCAATTCACTTTCTATCCTGGACAGACTATCCTCCTCTTCACATGGTAGGATGACATCCCCTTATGAACGGTAGGCTACAATCAGGTCAACTTAAACATGTAATTACAGCCCTCCACACTATCAAAGGACTCAATATCCCATCAGCCTGAAATCAAATCTCTGATGAAATTCCACATTAGTAGGTAGTATGTTATCAGAGTCCAGGGTCTGCCCAGTGGCATGTGGCTGAAGAAATCCACCCTGCTAACCGTGGTCACATCCACCTAGCGGACCACAGTTCAAACAAAGAGCTTTATTTCACCTAAGTGAATCTTAAAAATCAGGGAACGCTGCTCTGTTTTTCCGAGGCACATACCAGCGGTTTAGGATGAGGTTAATTAGGCGAGGTGTTCATCTTCTGAGCGGACGCTTTTCAATCATGCCTAACGTAGCCCGCGCTACATGGTGTGATAATGAATATAGTGTTTTGACCAACAAAATTAATTTGCACCTCAAGCGATTACCCCCTGAGAGCAGGTAGGCCTACTCTATCAATTGCCTCTCAGGGTTTTCCGTAACCGTCCACTTCACTACAGTAGCGAGCAGAGTACAGTTTTACTGTAAGCTTTTTGTTTGGTGGCTTCCACACAGCGCTCAACCACACTGCGCTAATCTCGCTGGAACTACTCTGGTTGTGGAACGAAGAAAACAAAAACAAATTTACAATTGACAGCGAAGCAAACGTGACGCCGCTGTGTCCAGGTAAAGCTGTTAATCCCCCAATCTCCATCATCAGTTACCGTGTTTTCCCAGCCGGTCGGCGCTGCGTTCCCTTTCGGCCAGATAAAGTTCATTAGAGACGTTTGATCCTAACAATCTTACCTGCTCCGACATTGGTAGCCTGTAGAACCAGGGTTAAAGTGATGAGTACGGTTACAGTGGAATCCATAAACCACCTTTTCGTTTTCCACCTTGTGGACCACCTTTGCATCTCCATGGTCGGGCGCCCACAATTGAATAAAACTTTTGAGCGGCTTCAGGTGATTTTAAATGACGTCCCTTCCACAATCCCAAATGATGATGGAAACTGTCCTACAAAAAAGCCATAAGTGAGAAGTTTTAGCCTCTTCTCTCAGCCACACCGAGGCCCCCGATCCTCCTTTCCAGTGCCCAGCCTTCACAGTGAAGGTAGTCGGGCTTTAACCAAAACGCACAGAGTGCAGTCGGTACACTTGGTGCGTCCACGGACAGGAGGGCTGGGCAAGCTCCACAAACCGAAGCCACGATTACAGGGAAATGACAAGGGAGCCAGCCCCCGATTAGCAAATCACGGGGCTGGAAATTCTCCATCGGGTCCACCCATTAGCTTTGTTATGCGCCCCCAAGTCTCTCCCCAGTGGTCTGAGGGAAGAGAAGAAAAATACAAGTTTGTTACGACCTGGGAATGATGAAATGACAGAACTGTACATTCAGGGTGTTTCTATAATGTTGATAATATAATAGATCCATTAAGCTTCCACCACCTGAGCTGGCAGATGACTGCTGTTATTTGCAGCATGACTACAGTGAGTAAAATGAGAAACTGTTTTACTGTTCCCACTCTGCAACAAGTCCATATTGACAACACACTTGAATCAATTCATACAAACATTTAACAAATTCAGTATCCATATACCAGAAATATAGAAAACCACAACCACACATAATAAAAAACATTGGTAACCCTTTACTTGAAAGTATCGACATAAGAGTGACATGACACTGTCATGACAGTCGTGACACATGAACCCTAACCTTAACTCTAACTCTAACTTGTCATGACAAAAACCGAATGACACTTACTAAAAGAAGCGTTATGTCATAAACGTCATTTATGACTTGTTTATAATGTTTATGACACGTTCATGACAGTGTCATGTCACTCTTATGTAGATACCTTCAAGTAAAGTGTAACCAAAACATTCCATGATCATATCAAATCAAAAACATAATGATGAGCGCATGGCATTAGTTTTGTGTGAGGAAATCAGTGCAGCTGAAAAGTGTATCACTGTGCATACACTGTATCAGATATACAGTAATCCACGTGGTTGGGGATTAGCAGGGCCGGCATAAGCAGTATAGGCGAAAGCTAGGGCCGCAATCCATCCCGAGGGGTGTGCGGGCACCCCAAAGCCAGGGCCAGCCGGTAGCATTGGCAATATTGGCAATTGCTAGGACACAGTGTTGCTAGCTTACTTTGGACGATAACGTTGCTAATTTAATAAAATCCTAGAGTTAACGTCAGTTACTCTTACTTTAAATTCATTATGAAAGGTTGGAAAGAATATTCAGGTGTTTGGGGAATAACCTACAACATACATTTGAAAAATGCAATTTAAATTTTTTAAGTGTGCTGCACAGTGTTTCCTCTAGAACTTTTGTCAGCAGCAGTGCGAGGGGAGGTTACCTTGAAACCATCCAGCAAATAGATGGTACCGTAGGGTGCCGTTACCTGAAACCGGTGATTTAACGTCACCGCTAATTTTACACACAGTTTAACAACAAAACAAAACGCTAAGTGAACATTACTAGCTACGTTTTTCATGTTGGTTTTGAGCGGTATGCACCCCCACTAACCTGGAAAACGGTTTTAAAACAGTACCGTTAATACAGCGTGTTGGAGGAATACAGCGTCAGAGTCAAAGGCAGAGGGACCGCAGCGTTCGCTAACGTTAGCTTTTGTGCAGGAATGCTAGGTGTAATTTCTGTTTCTGTTTGTGGCTTTCATGTGGCTTAGGTGCTATTATTGGCTGGGGTTCATCAGCAGAAGCTTTTTTATTAATATAATCTAACACTTAATGGTCACATATACTCCTCTTCTCTCTTCAGATGCACTTTAGAAATATTTTAATACCACCCTGCAAATCCTGGGCCATCTTAGCGTCAAGTTCTCCTGTCAACTCCACGTCAGCACCTTCCAGTGATGCAGCATCAAGCGCTCCTGTCCTCCCTACTTTAGACAAGCCCAGCAATACAGCATCAGTTTCCCCTGTCTCCTCCAGCTCAGCATAGTCATGTAGCATCAAGCGCTCCTGTCCTCTCTACCTCAGCACTTCCCAGCAATGTATCACAAAAGGCTGCACATACAGACCCTGCTGACTGATAAGGTAAGACTAGAGTTTGTTTACAGAGGATCATCCTTGTTGGAACTCTATACAGCTACATTGTATATATTGCATTCAGGTTTCTGTAATATAGTTTTTTGTGCAATACTCTTTTTTTCTATTATATTAATAAATCTTTGTTTCACTGGTTTCTTTAATGTAGTATTTTGTACAATACCTTCATTATATTGTATTTATAATTAATAAAAACTTTGTGTTGGTAGAGAGGGCACAAGTATTGATAAGCAAACAGTTTTTTACATCCATTTATGGCATACTGTAGGAGTGAATTTAAAGCTTGTGCACGTACACACAGTTCCATAAAACAGAATCAGATCGGCTTTATAAAACTGATTTTAAAAAATGCATAATTCTGTCTTTCTGCCAACACACAGTTTTAGTAGTGAATGAATGGATCTAGCTCAAGATCTCAACCTACTTGAACAACTATGACTGATTTTGGACCAACACAACAGTTCTTTCCACCACTATCATCAACACCAATTGAGGTAATATATTTTGAAAGAATGGTTTCATCCATCTAGTTCAGTTTCAGAGATTGTAGCATCTAGATCATGATGCATTGAAGCTGTTCCAGGGACTTGTGGTGGTCTGAAAACTTTATTTAGACACTACACTTTGGTTTTTCCTTTAGTTTGTCACCCATGCACTCAATGAACTGGAGCGATATATATAATAACATGTAAAATTGGCCAATGCCAAATACATATATTATAGTTTCCTTATCAATGAATAGTAGCCTGACGTCGTCATACTCAGATTCTAGTCAGAATATGAGTCTGATACTGCTCCATTGGGCTGTGATTGGGGCGTGTTTCAACCAAACCAGGAACGAAAATGCCTCTGCACTCAATTGGATAGACCTACAACCAATTAGAGCATCGGAGACAGACGTCACAGAAGCTGCAAGTCAAAGGCAGGCTTCGACAGAGCAAAGGCAGAGGTGGCAGTTTCCGTGTCGTGTGGATGGGTGTGGCAATGTGTATACATACGTGATCGTGATTCTCTGTTCCTCTTTCAAAATGAATGCGCTGTCGATATCTTCTATACCAGACGCAATGGCGGAATCTACACATCTCAATTCTCCAGCGGCAGCCATCCTTGTTGTAAATGAATTCAACCCATTCAACCCGTGGTGACGTGGTTGATTACGTTACTGTTGATCATCTGTCCATCATCGTATAAAGCCCGCCCTGACAATTTGATTGGTCCGAACAGCTCTGGTTCGAGCATAGTTGCTCCACAACGGATCAAGTCCAGACCAAACTTCCCGACCTCAAACGTTGTGGGTGGGGCTAAGTTTGACTGGCATCCAGGCTAATTGAATAGGTCTACAGGTTCACTATGCTGCACTGAGAACAAACGCAATCATCTGCCAACAATGTAAGATAACGCCACTTGTATCCAGTGTTTCAAGAGTTTTGTGCAAATATCCTGAAACAAGACACAATAAGGCAAGTTGACCAAAACACACTTTTGGACAACCCTAAAGAGTAGAGATGCACCAATGCGTGCATCTCTACAAAACGTGCTCGGCCAGGACCGGCGACCGGTCAGTCTGACATATGCCAATTTCATGTCGGTCAATGCTCCAATTAACTGACAACATAAGTTATACAAGTTACAGTTCTCAAGGACGCACGCACACACGGACACGACAGCACAGTCTCTTTTTCCTTTCTCTCAACTTTTCCGCCGTGTGTCGCGCGTACCCGCTCGCGGTGTGAAGAGCGTGTCCGCACTATTCTCGCACATGTAGGGAACCTCGTGAATTAATCTGCAACATGTCAGCTGTTTGGAAATTCTTCAGCGTGTGTGCAGAAAATAACAAGTTTGCAATATGCAACACCTGCAAGGAAAGAGTAGGGCTTGGAGGGACGACACCAAAAACCTAAATCACATTTTTTTTGTTGGATATTGGATGTGAAAGGAAGGAAATGGTTCTAACATTGACCTTTAGATGTGTGTGAATTTCCCACACCAGGAGTAATTTATATAGTTCTATTTTATAGTGATCCATTATCTGTTCAAATTTTTTTCTGTGTTCTGTGCAAAATGTTCTATTAAAGAAAAGATAGAAAATAAATATTTGTGTGTGCTGTAAAGTGGTTAGAAAAAAAAAATCGGTTAAAATCGGTATCGGCTGGCCTAACTCAAAGAAAATCGGAAATCGGATTCGGCCTAGAAAGTTGTAATCGGTGCATCTCTACTAAAGAGTGATTGCAGGGGGGTGAAGTTTTTCAGGGTTCTTCATCTAATGGCCTTTTAGAAACAAAAGATAGTCAGCTCCTTGTATCTCTTGGCTCACTCCAGTGAAGGCATGGATCCTGACCAGGCTCTGTCTGTCAGCCAGCACGGCCTTCCCAGCCAAACAGTATCAGATGCTCTTCCTGGATGACCCGTGGCCAAAAAGCAGAGTCATTTCTGTGGGATGAATTGGTGTCTGGGCAGAGAAGGTTTCATGCTACATGTCGTTTTCTCATGGTTCATAGAGCAGTGGCAGTCACTCCCCAAGTTGGCCCCGGGGAGTTTCATGGGCTCTTGTGGCGGTCCAAATAGTCCCAAGTAAAATCTCTTTACTTTATGTTTCAAACTAAATTTTTATAATTAAAGTAGGGATGCTAATTTCTGTTAAACGACAAGCCGGCAACTGAGTCCCAGCTCATGCGTCCGAGAGGCTCGGGCATACCTTCTGTGATCCGTGGACAGCTGCGGACTTGTACCAGTTGCACAGCAGCGATGTTGCGTGCATTGTCGTGGACTCATGCAGCCACCTTCCTCGAACCGCTTGCGCCTCCATGCAACCGACACAAGTCTGCAGCTGCCCGCAGAGCGTCTGCCTGGCATGCTCTGTGTAGGACGGCCCATTTAACCCACCAGTCCTCATCGATATAGTGCCATGTGTCACCCATCCAGTAGAGACCCACAAACATAGCAGAAAAAAGAGCTTAAAACCCTATTTTATACAGTCTATTCTTAAAACACAACAAGCAAGCAAGTTATAGCAGTTAAGAAATAGATTGTATAGCCTATTTTTGTTTTATTATGCAAAAAAATATTTCTTAATTACTTGCTTATTTTCATTTTCAAAATAATGTTTTTAACTGTGACTTTATTTTACGCAGCTTTTGATCTTGATCCAAACATTGCATGTTTAGGTTTATTGTCCAGTTTGAGTGTTTATCAGTGACATTTGTTGGACTGGGCATCAAGGTAATAAGAAGCAGCTGTGACTGACTGGACCACACCCCCCTCCACAGCTCAGGATTGGCCAAAGAATAGTGTGCTGTGCTTGTTAAAGGTCCCATGACATGGTGCTCTTTGGATGCTTTTATATAGACCTTAGTGGTCCCCTAATACTGTATCTGAAGTCTCTTTTATATAGGCCTTAGTGGTCCCCAAATACTGTATCTGAAGTCTCTTTCCTGAAATTCAGCCTTGGTGCAGAATTACAGCCACTAGAGCCAGTCCCACAATGAGCTTCCCTTAGTATGTGCCATTTCTGTGTCTGTAGCTATTGAGGAGAGAGAGGAGGGGGGCAAGGTGGAGGGTGGGGGTGTGGCCTTGACCAACTGCCACTTTGCTTGTTTGAAAGTCATGATGTCTCTCTCTCATGGGTGGGCCAAATTCTCTGGGTGGGCAAAGCAGAGAAAGGGGAGGTAACCTTTCTCCTTATGACGTCATAAGAAGAAGATTCCAGATCGGCCCATCTGAGCTTTCATTTTCTCAAAGGCAAAGCAAGATACCCAGGGCTCGGTTTACACCTATCACCATTTCTAGCCACTGAGGGACCATAGGCAGGCTGGGGGAATGCATATTAATGTTAAAAAACCTCATAAAGTGACATTTTCATGCAATGGGACCTTTAAAGGTTGATGTGAGACAGGTGCAGAGAGAAGGAGAGCAGAGAAGAGACATGGGTGTGATCGGCTGGGGGAGTGTTTTAGTTTAGTATTTTGTATGCTGTGCAGTATTAATCTGTTTTGTCTTAAATAAATTATTCAAAAGTAATCCTGTGGAGCTTACATTTTTTAACTGTGGAAAACGTTTATTGCTGGTAACACGGAAACATACACTATCGTGCAACAGTATTGATCGAATTGTTGGTTAACGGTTAAACATGATTGAAACACCATTACCATGCCTAAATTAAAGAATGAAAAAGTGCTTGGCATTGCTTTGACTTTTTAGTTGTATTATCTTTACTATAATCTCCTACATACCTATTCATAAAATAATTCACAACTTGGACACACTTTAAAATAGATATTAGAAATTGCGAGGCAGTCAGCAATGGGTGATACCCTTGAAAGATGCTGCGATGATAGCAGATGGTAGCCTCGGGGATAGTGAGGCATGCATGCATGTGATTTGATGTTTGTTGGTTTGATTTCCTGTCGGATGGGAAAATCTGGAAAATGAGCAAGACAGATTCATACTACTTTTAGTAGTTGTTGCAGCAGCAGCAGCATTCATAGCTTATATATACTTGTAGTTGTAACAGTTACTGCCTCAGTTCTATGGATAAATAATATAGATTACCTTGGCAAGGAATTGCTTTCTGAATTTGATGTGCAGTTCAAAGTGTCACAGTAATGTACAGCACAATGGACATTTTGACTCATTAAACTAAATTAATTTCATATTTGAAGTTAGATTTTAAAAGTTTCAAAACTCCAGCTTTGTGACAACCACTTAGGTTTGAACAGTTGATTAGTAATCATTGGTAGCCCAAAATTATTTCTGATTATAAAAATGGCAAATCTGTGTCTAAAACACATAGTCCATCTGAAATATTCTCCCACGATTACTGTCAGCATGTGCATATAATTGTTATCAGCTGCGACTATAATGACAATCAGCCTTTGTCCAAAATTGTTACGGTCTCCACTAAGGAGATGGTCCTAAAAACCAACACATAACCAAGCCGACTAACTGCTACCAGACAAGTGATGAATAATCTCTCTGTCAGTTCAGTCTACTTACTTAATATTGTAGCAGTTACAATTAGTGATTATGTATGGTAACTTCTTTTGTTTAAATCCTAGTGCTACAGTACCTCAAAAAGTAAGTTGCTGTGTATCAACTTTTGAACTGCATCATAGTTTTAGTGTTGCATTGATGCCATTTTTGGGACAGGGGTCCTTATCCTTCCTACAACATACTACAACATAATTTGGTGTTGGTTCATGCCCTCCAAAACTGCACATACGTGTAGGCATTTTCTGATCGACAGGATGATATTGCCATTTCAAAAATAAAAATCATTTTCTGAACTTACACCGCTACGGTTAAAGGGTCTGTACTCGATATTCAGCAGCATGTGGCCATGAAAAAATGTAGGTATTTCACGTATTGGGGAACGGCCTGTGAGAGCCGTGTGGAGGCAACCCCAGCCCTGTTTTTTTCAGTATTTCAAGTACAGCCCCTTTAAGGTTTGGTTTAGGCACAAACTCAACTTGGTTAGGGTTATAAAACCATTGTGGTTTGGGTTACAATTACTACTTTGTTAAGGTTATGGGGATGTTCATCGTCATGATTACAATAATAAACACTTAGCTAATGGTTAAAATAAACCAACGTTTCAGTGTCGGTAGGATACTGATCTCCTTTTTAAAGATCGTCGTTTTGTTGACCCATCCTTTCACCCCGACCTCTTTCCTCTGCGAAATTTGTGACTCTACAATAACATAACCCAATTTCCTCTTTTTCTCCAGACAGACGAGTCATAATCACTACAGCCACTAGCCTTTGTTACAACATTTGTTTCCCTAATACAACAGACACCTCACATAAAATGCAACTTTTACTGAGGAATGCAAAACCTCAAACAGATTAAGAGGGCTTTAGTGCCTCAATGTTTTGACAGTTACCAGTGCACTGTCCCATGTTGTCTATATATACATATAGCCAGATGTCAGGAATAAAACTAGGTAAATAAAAATCAAATGCCTAGAAGCAGCCATACAATAAGCTCCACTGTTCAATATACTAAACCCTATATTTAGAGAACTAATCAACCAAGATGGACCTAATAAGAGGTTGAATAAATGAATGGGTCAGATGACATAATATTAACTTAATAACTGTATAATTATTATTAATTATTTAAAGTATAATTATGTTGTGCTGTTGGTGTACAAGAGGTGAAATCATGTCATGCAATGTCATTAGCATCTTGCAATACATATTCAAAACCAGTAAAACAACCAATCAAGAAAATTTGACTTAGCAAGCCACTGTTGCTGTTTGGTAATTCTCTAAAAAAATGTAAAAATGTAAATTACATGTCGGGATCCTACAGTAATTTGTTTTTGACAGAATTTCTATTAGCCATCAGGCAAAGCCTAGTATAACACATGATGTAGGGAGGTCAGTAACAGGGCATTTGAGCCAGAAAAAGAGACTAAATGTTAAAATAAGAATAGTTCTTTTTACTTTCCATGAGTTTTACCTGACATGGTATTGAAACACAAGCACTTTTCACAGGCACACTCAAGTCAACCACCCGCCACTGTCTGTCACTGTTTACACACTGCACAGAGGAGAGTATAAAGAGCTCTTTCTCCACACTTACTCTAGTCCTCTGTCTAACACAAGCAAGAAAAAGTTCCCTCACTTCACTAACATTATTTTTGGCTTCCACAGTATTTCATAAGAATAAATGCACTTTATAATCTTGTATACATTGGTAAATTTAGTCATCATGGGACTGAAACATCTTATTTAGAACCATTTTGGGGTAATTTGAGATAATCTGTGGAAAGCTAGGGCTTCAGTTGTTTGAAGGTTTCTATGCTATGGGTTTTGGTGTTTTTGGGACATATTCTTGCCATTGAAATTACTCTTAGTTGTCATACACAGGACTCTGATAGTGACAACCATGTATTTTCAATATTGTCTACCATGTAGCACACCAGAATTAACTTCTGACTAAATGCTGCCTCCATTTTTAGGGCATGTGCAGGCCCAATATATACAGTTATATGGAGATGGCGTCAGTTGCTGCTTATTTTATATAGATAACCATAAAGAAAAATGACATGTACAGACCTATTCATCAGATTTAGACCTAATGCAGAGTAGCAAGATCTACCTTACTTGCAATTGCAGATGTCAATCTTAATTTACATTTGTGAGTTACACGTCATACAACAGTCATGTATTCTGCAATTTGTGAATATAGAGTATGTACTGGTTTTTGTTTTCGCTGGTATTTTCTTTGTTTCCATAATTATGTTCCAAACATGTCCATTCTATCTAATACATTGTTTAATATTATATAGTATTATTTAGTAATTGGCACCAAATATGTATGGCTGCATGTCCTCCTTTAAAGGACACACATTTCACAAATATAAATCAATGTATGATTTTTTTGTATTTTTGTGATTTTTTGTATAATTGTGATGTGCTCTAAAATTCAGATGTAAAGCTACTCCGAACATGTTTCTGTTGTTCAAACTGATCAACCAAAAAAAATGTATGTCGTGAACTGAAGTCAGCCTGGCCTGGTCTACAGGTGTTCGTAATGGGAAGCAGCCTGATTCTACAGCACATCAGAAACAGGAAGCAGCAATCTTGCAGCCAGACATGCAACAAACCCTTTATATGTCTCCGAAAGTCAGGAATGTCATTCTGTCTGAGCATATTGTAGATGAAAGACATCTAAAGTGATGGCTTCAGCTGATAAAAGTATAATTTCTGGGCTACTGCAATGCTCCTCTGTGAGATGACTTGATAATTACCATTTTATTTATGCTGTATGCGGCATAGTATGCCACATATTGGAATAATTATAGCTGGCATCCAGATCTAAGGTAAGCCTGTCTTAGAAAACATTTTAGTTTGTGCCATTTGTAATATTTTGTGGCCCTTCACACTTGTTTAAATAACTACTCTCCACTTTGTGCTCATAAACCCGAGTCCGCCACAGTAAAAGATTTATTACATGGCAATTATGAAATAACATAAAAATGTAGTTAATGTGAAGTTGATGGCGCTTTTAAAAGTTTGCAAAAATGCTGTGTAGCACAGTACAATAACTATGAGCTTCATGGACAGTTTGAGTACTACACAAATTATCCTCCCTTAATGTAACAATGTATCACCTACAGTGCAGCTCTGCTTTCAGCCAATCATGAAAAAATGAAGGTAGAGCTGTATTTTTGCACCACCTGGTAGGGGCGGATCTCCAGTGAGCCCTTAGGATGAAAATGTTGAGTTAGGAGACTTGCATGACCTTGGTATGTGAGGCTGTGGCTGCTATAAAACAGACGTCAGACTTATTCTGCAGCAAATATACTATACATCCTCTGTTGCACCGTCCTTATTACAGGTGGCAAGGTGAACAGTAGAGGTGAATATAATCTGTTGTGAAACTGATTTGGTATAGTTGTTGGGCACAGAAGATAAATTTAGTAAAGGTCATGGCAAAATGAGCTTAGGTGGCCACATGGGGGACTGTTGACTGAAACGGAGGTGAAGAAAGCAGGGAGTCACCATGCCTGAATGGGAAGATAGAGTGGCTACTGTGAATTGAGGGTGGTTGGCCTCAACTAGCTCGAAGTGGTTGGTGTGTATGTGTAAAGCAACAAACCTTTCGATAGGTCAGTGAGGGAGCCATCTTTCATGACTGAATGTTCACACCAGCAGCACAGAATAGCTGTGGAACTCAATTCACTCACATTTGACGAGAAACAGCAGTATACTCTGCAGTCACAAAATCAGTCAGTTGTTTGATTCAATAATGGTTGCAACATTACAACACTGAGACTTGGATTAAAACTAAATCCCAGACACGGACAGCAATTATTAAGCATTAAAGAGCCCTGGCAATAAAGTGGTAATAGACTTGGAATGTGTGTAGATTAAAATCATAGACAATATAATGTGACAGTTACTGTAACTGGATAGTATTTGGACACAAGTTCACATGAAGACTACATTTACAATACTGCTATTATGTATATAAATTAGGGCTGTCAATCAATAAAAAAATTTAATCGAATTAATTACATACTCTGAAATTAATTAATCTAAATTAATCGCATACATAATTAACGGTGCCTGTACCGATACTTTTTAATAAAGTTTAAAAAAAAAAGAAAAAAAAGAAAGGTACTAAACAACAGTCGGCGACATTAAAGAACTTGTTTATTGCTAAGGCCATATGGTCAAAATTAAATGATTTAATAATAATGTAATAACTATAACAATAATTTATTTCACTAGTAAATTGCTGTTGAACGACAAAAACAACCACCAGATGGGAAAAGGACATTTAACAATAACTTCGAATGCACCACGAGGCTGTAAATTACCAGTTTCATTGAGAAATTACCAGTGTCCTGACGACGGCAGCTGCAGTAGCTGTCAGCATTTTAACCGTTTTTAATCCAGCTACTAGCTGTTGAGTATAGTGTTAACTAGCTAGCGGTAGGCTAACATTAGCTGCTGTCGAGTATAGTGTTAACTAGCGTCATGTGCAGCGGTGTTTGTGTTGCCTGTATCGTCTGTTTCAGAGCATCAGAGAGAAGCGCAGACATATTAGTGGCACCAGATTTCGGTACCCAACCCTATTCAGGAAGAAGATTTGTATAAGTAAATGTTCCAATCAATGATCCAGGCAGCACATTCTTGTCTCCCTCCTTCATCTTACAGTCCAATGGTGGCTAGAACGGCTCCGGGTCAAACGTCAATATGGAATGGATTAATCTGCGGGGTTTTTTTTTAACTGGTTATTTTTTCTCAGATTAATTAATAGAAATGAACGCGTTATTTTGTGTCAAAATAACGCGTACGCGTACAGTCATTTCCCAGTTTTTTAGGTACACCTGGCTAAAACAAATAGTCTAATATCACAGTTCTGCAAAAAATCCTACCTTCATGAAGGTTATAATGTTCAGTTTTTGTTGAAACTGTTTAAGAGAGGTGTTGATTCATCATTACCCACCCCATTTATATAAATATGGGTAGGCCAAATAACAGAAAGACCTCAGTATTTGTAAAGCAGCAATACAGTTCAACAGCACCACAAACTGCATCCTCTAAAATGACCAACCAGTTTAATATTAGTGTTTCCCTCACTTAGGCTAATCCCCCTAAACTTCACACTTATGTAACCACCCTACCACATTAAATGCAAGGCCATGGGACAAATACAGCATGTAACCTATAATGTATAATATTTTTGTACATGGAATAATGTTATAATGCAGTCATAAGACACTCATAATGTGCGTTAGCAGCACACATGCTAATATATATACCCAAATAGACCGGAGGTTTGATCTTCTTAGCCAGCACTGACTAAAAATGTATTTCTCACATTTCCAGGTTTGCTCTGTGGGCAGTGGAAGTCAAGCCTAATTCACAGAGCTCCTTTTCATATGTTTCTGTGTCTCCCTCCCATCCTGTAACTGAGTTGTTGAGAATTGCCCTGTAACAGCATGTAGTCTGCACCCACAGGGGCCACACTGAAATGCTGTGGCCTCTAAATGGAGGGTTCACAAACCGGCAGAGTGATGCACTGTAGGAGGTATACTGTACGTCTCTATTCATATTACAAAATGACAGGGTGTGTGTGCCACTGTAGGCATTTGATGTGGTGGAATTTGGATGCATGTTTGATGTTAGTCTGTCTGTCTGTCTGTCACTGCCATATAGCTTTTGATTGCAAGGGAGCATATGAGCACTACCAAGCTTTTTTCATTATCTCATTAAGGTCCTTGTTCCTGTACCCTTACATGACTCCTCCAGTCATTCATTTTTCTTTTTCAGCTCATATACTGTCTCCTACTGTACATGCTGATCCATGATACTGAGTCATTTTCACCACACAGCTCTTTATGACTCTAATGCTGCTTTAAAGACTCTGTCCAAACTAAAAAGGTCACAAAAGCACTAGTGTAGGTTATACAACCGTTTTTATACAAGTAGCTAAATATATAATGCTGGGTTGTACTGAGATGCTTAAAGACATAACTACAAACTCTGAGTAAACATAGCTGGCATTGGATAGGTAGATGCATTAACTTTCAGCTCTGATAACCATATTATTTGTTCAGCCCTAAGATGTGCCAAATAATATATATCGTTTATATATATATATATATATATATATATATATATATATATATATATATATATATATATATATATATATAAATATCACCGGGACCGAAAGGATATGGAGACCTCCCATCTCATGCCCTCCCGGCTTGGTGAAGTCCGCAAGCTTTGACATTTCAAAATAAAAGCTTGCGTCTGATCCGTTATGTTTTCGTATGGTGTTTTGGATGTTTTTGAACTAAACAGTACGGCAATCATGCTAATGACGACTATTATTTTTTCATCAGATGTCTTAGTTACAACACGATTGAGCTAGCAAAGCAGTTTTGTGTTTATATGTGCAAGCGGGATTTATTCAGTTTGGGAAATCCCACGGTCTCTAAAGCTACAGTTCAAATTGTCTGGCTGACTAAATAGGGAGGGACCCATCTGCTAGCGATAGGGGCCAAGACTGAGAGAGCTACATGGATAAATATGCACCAAACAAGCCACTTTGAAATGTTGCTGTTCTCATGAATACAAAAGTTGGGTGACCCTCCCCCCTAGACAAAAAAAAATTGGATGACCCTCCCCTCAACAAAGAATAAAAATACATGACCCTCCCCTATTTTCCTCCGGTGGTCCATTCCATAAATACCGAACGGTCCCTAAGAAATACCCATCTATAACTCACACCAGAAAACTCAACATGTCCCCAGGATTTTCCAAAAGTGACACAAAGATCCTATTGCGGCTGTAAGCACCCCAAAAAAACACAGAGATGCAAAACACACTGTGACACGCTCAAGATTGCATTTCAATGATTTATTCCTCCACACGTAAAATACAACTGGTACCACAGTTACCAAATGTAAAGTTCCTTTGTCAGTTGAAATAAGTGCGTTAGTGCAGCAGTCAACAGAAAGTGTTCGCTCCCAGGCTCACCCCCTCTCTGTCAAAGCCCAAAAAACCCAGGTGAACAGGTGAAGAAAACAAATATAATGTTATCACTTCCACTCAAACCACAATGAACACGCCCACCACCTACAATATACACATATCAGGGCTCCAGACTAACTTTTTTCACTAGGAGCACAGTGGCCCCCAACTGAAAATTTTAGGGGCGCAACCAGAAAATTTAGGGGCACACACCGTAAATCAACATGCTAACCAAATATTCACATTTCTACTAAGTTCCACTGTATTACTAATAAATACTTTGATAATAGATACAATGTGCTGTTTAAAATTCAGTGTCACTTTTGAAGATGCAACATAGAAGGTTAACCGACAGCACCATCGTTAAATTATTATTTTTATATATATATATATATATATATATATATATATATATATATATATATATATATATATATATATATATATATATACCAGCTCTAGTCTACAATTACAATGCATTCAACTTAAAATTAAAGATGCATTGTTTAGGCTACTACTGAACAGATATGGTACCGATACCTGAAATTCGGTTCCGTTACCCAACGGTACCTTTTTTTTGGTACTTTCCCTCTATAATTACAAAACAATTATTTCAGTTGTAAAAAATATTGTCAAACCTATTTATCCTATGTGTTTAGAACATGTTATCTTATTAGAATATATTACACTCTAAAGAAATTAAACAAAAATAAAAATAAAACCCCTCCCTCTCTCCTCCCAAACCCATCCCTGCAACCTATTAAATTTAAAAATTATTCATTTCTTACTCACTGTACCTTTTATTCTTGTATTTGTATATTAATTTTTAGCCTGTTTTATTTTCATGACCGTTTTTAATTGCTCTTTAATGTTTCATGTAAAGCACTTTGAGTTGCCTTGTTGCTGAAAGCTGCTGTACAAATAAAGTTGCCTTGCCTTACAACCTCAACCTGTCAGTCACTCACCAGGGCACAGAAACCACTGTTGTGCCTGCTTAGGAAGTAACGTCAACAGCACCGCGACCGCTTTCGGCTCTCCATTAATATCATATCGCAGCAAACGCTGTCTGCGTGAAGTTTTGAAAAACTGTAACCACACTTTACCACTAACACCACTTTATCGGCATTTCCGTGACTTCAACAAAACTGCAGAGCCGACGTAGTTTGCACCGTCCGCAGCTATGCGTGTGTGCGAGTGTGTGTGTTTGTGTCAGAGCTCCGCTCTCTGTCAATTTTCAGAGAGGACAGATAAGCTTGAGCTTACGCGCTCTCAGGTACCGAAATTTCGACATTTAACGTGTAAAAAGGGTGCAAATTTACTGGTCGCACATGTGCGACTGGATGTAAAATTCAGTCGCACACACTCAAATTTTGGTCGCAAAATGCGACCATTTGGTCGCAGTCTGGGGCCCTGCATATAATAATTAATAAATAATATAAATGAGACCATAAACATACAATTGAAAGATGTGGTTCCTACAGAACCTGTCTGTCTCTCTACTGAATAAGAGCTTTTTAGTATAGAGTACATGCTCAAAATCACAATCCTAACATTCTGATGATAAGCAGGTATTAGTTTAGCATGCTAACATTTGCTAATTAGCACTAAACAAAAAGTACAGCTGAGGCTAATGGGAATGTCATTAGTTTTGCAAGTATTTGGTAAAAAAACAAAGTATTGAACAAATTAAAATGTTGCCGCAAAATGAGAAGTCTGTCACGTTTGTTAGTGTCTGTTTCCTGTTTTATTTTGTAGTAGTCTGTCTTGTCTCCCTTGTCTTGTCTAGTTTACTCCTGTCTTGTGTTTCCCGCCTTTTTTGATTGTTCTCCCAGCCCTAATGTGTTTCACCTGTTCCCCAGCCTAGTGTCACGTGTTGCTTGTTTCCTCATTTACTTTGTGTATTTAGTCTCTGTGTTTTCATTTGTGTGGTGTGGGAGCATTACTTCTGTTCTGTGTTGTGATTCATGTTGTGTTGTCTCTGGTGTTTTTGCCTCCTGGTCTTCCTGTCTTTTGGATAACTAACAAGCTAATTTAGTGAAGAATGAATGTGACTTGGGATTATCGTCTCATTTTGATCTCCTCAGTTTACAAACTGCAAGAAAGTTTCATAATAAATTCCTGACTGTGTAATTAGTTCTGTTTTTGGCCAGCAAATTCATGAACGTACTGTCAGGCTAGTGACTGAAAAAGGATAGAGTGTGCAGTTGTCCTGTTTGACCTTTGACCACGAAGGGGGTTTGGTGAAGAGGTCACAACATAGCTCAAGACGACTCATGTAGCACTCACCTCCAGCCGGAGCTGCCTGTTCTGTACTGCTTGTGCCTTCTTTTACTCTGTTTGGCTCGAACAAGTTATCCAACACAACCCCCTAAAGCGAGCTTCCAGTACAGACCCTCGTGTTCAGGTATGCTGCAGAAAAGCATGTCAGAAGAATGGAGAGGGAGGAGGAGTTCAGTGCAAACCTGTTTCTGGTTAGACACTTATTTCAGCTGAGTTATAACATTATTAATCCAATATTTTATAATATTTTACCATCACATAAATTACTTGCTTCAAAAACTCAATTAAGTTAATAAGTGCTGGTACATGCAAACCAAAAATAAGCAGCTTTAATATAAATCACAAAGGAATGACATTAGATCTTTATAATATATATATATATATATATATATATATATATATATATATATATATATATATATATATATATATATATATGTGTGTGTGTGTGTGTTATAATGACTTAATTCCATTTTTGTTCTTTGTCTACTTGCCAGCAATGTGAACCCAGAATTGTTGAGTACCCCAAAGTTGTATGTTGGAAATGTGCAGTATGGGTCCCCAGCATTTAGAAACTGCCAGATGCTGACTTGCATATTGGGCAATTTGCATAAGGCACCATGGCTGACCTGGACAACGTGCCCATCTACAGGTGCTGTTTTGGAAAGCAGCAGACCGCCCTGATCCACCAGCTGTGGACATCACCAAGCTTGGATAGGACAAAGATATTTGGATTAGCCGGGAGCTATACGGAGTCCGGCGGTGCCGGAGGCGCCCACAAACAAAGACTTTCTTGACTTTCAAAGTTATCTTTTAAATTGACAAACATCATATGTTTAATTCATGGCTCAACTCAAACAGGATCAAAAAATTGTCTCTCCCCGTTCACTACCATACATATTTTTTCTGAAATTAGGTCCCACGAGGTCCACTGGAAGGTGAGGAACTTCACCTCTCTATGGCTTTTCAGTAACGCATTATTATGGAATCCACGCAAGTTCTAGGAAAGGCCCGCCCTTCAATTGCATTCACACACTATTGGCCAGGTGTCCGTGCTTGCACAAGGTAACATACCCGACTTGTTCAGGTCCTATCCCCTGACCAATCAGCTATCTTAACCTTAACCACTCAAGGTCAATGCCTAACCCCAATCGAGCTGCTTTGTAGGGCGGGCCGTTCCTAGAAGTTACGTGAGTTCCATTATAACGCTTCAGTAACCTATGAGTCAGAGACTACATCCATGTTTTACAGTCTAGGGGTAGGACATAGGAGTCCTGGAATAGGTTTAGAAAGACAAGTTTAATGTACCCAAAATGATCAGAGCAGAAACGTGAGCACTAAAATTATGTGTTAGAACTGGAAAACGTTCATCTACTTGCGCAATTTGCACTTCTACTACTCTGCACTCTTATAAACCATACTCTTTCTTTATCTTTTTCTCCAGACTCAACATTCTTGTTGTCTTGCTCTTCTTGCGAGTGTGTGAGAGGGTTTCAACATGTACTATCATAGCTTTTGCAGAGGCAGTAGCTAGTACATGGCTCTCTAATGATAGATACAAATTGAGTCAGTCATTAGACAGCCATAAAATATTATTCAAACATATGAGATCCATGCATAATTTCAGATAGCTGGAGGGAGAGACAGAGAAACGTACATGATAGTAAACTGAACGTTGGCACGCATCGACACATAGCTACATTAAGTCAACACCTACAGAAAATAATAGAGTGACGCCGAGATCAAAAAGTGGCTGATTGACTGGAGGGTCTGGCTAGTCAACACAGCATTCCGGGATGGGAGAAAAACATGCTCTGGTTTAATGGCATTTCTTTAAACCAATCACAATTGTCTTGGGTGGCGCTAAGTGCCGGACGGAGCCACGGTGCCGCTGCAAAATAGCCTCGGGAAGGAACTTATTTTGGTGGAACATGTGTACGTTCAAGGGTTGTTTTAGTCGTGCAACAGAAAACTCAGATTGGACAGATAGTCTAGCTAGCTGTCTGGATTTACCCTGCAGAGATCTGAGGAGCAGCTAACCAAACCATAGTCCTCATAAATCTACCGGAGTTTAAAATTACAACGCAAAGGAAGCAAGGTAACAGATATCCGGCCGAAAAGAGTGACATCCAGCGGAATTTCCGGCGGCACCGGAGCAATCCCGGAAGTGGAGCGTTGTAGATATAGACTAGCCGGTGGCTGATGGCATGCCACTCTGGTACAGCGGCATGCCACTGTGGTACAGCGGCACTGGGTGCTCACTGCACTGACCTGTACCGGTTGTCAAATGAGTGGCATGTCGCTTGTGTTCCACCGGCACACCGTTTAACTGCAGGTGAAAGTGGTGGGCAACTGTCAGTGACAAACATGTAGCTAAAGTAATTTCATATATCCTTGCCAATGTACTCAAAGTTAATATTAGAGCTAGCATGAGCTAACATGGCTATTGTTAGCCTCACCACCATAGACTGTATAATATATATATATATATATATATATATATATATATATATATATATATATATATATATATATATATATATATATATATATATATATATATGTATGTCTATGCTCGCCACCGTAGTCTGACTAATCAATAACAAATATAGAGCCAACCATTACCAAATAGCTGCCTTAATCCATAAACACAGTCTGTGGCTGAGCAGCGTTACATCGGCAAAATATGAAATTATTTTACTGTTTATCACTGACCGTTGCCTAACGTTACCACTTCCACATGCCGCTGGTGGAACACAACAGGTCGGTGTAGTGAGCGGCCAGTGCCGCCAGGGGATCTGTTTATACCGCTGTACCACAGAGGCTGACCATCAGCAACTTTTCGATCTTGGCGCTACTGAAATAATATGTAGAAAGTTATCCAGGAAGATTACTGTAACAATTAATTTCATTAAACAACAAAAAGCAGTTACTATTTTCTAAACTTTCAAGGATTTAGCGTACTAATTTCATGACTCTTCCAGGGCTGGCAAATAGACTATTTAGGAAAACCTGTTTCAGGACTCTGTTATAGCTAGTCCATTTTCAACAACTGCCATTTTAACTTGTCATTGCAAAAAAAAGTACAGGTGGTACAAATAATTTAAATTATGGCTGTGTGCATTTACAGTAAATGTGCAGTAACCCATTTCTCAGCCAGCATGCATAATACACATACATACGTGACAAATACATACAATGACAATACAGCTATCGCTATTCATCATCATTGTTTTTGGTTACACCTGCATTTAACAAGCCAAAAATGTCTCCTATAGAAAAGGTCTACTGTGCATGCTAGCTTACCTGTAGAGCTAGCTTACTAACACACCTAATGTAATGGAGCCGTTGTTAATTAAACCTGTCTTTCCTTCTGTTATAAGTCAATGTCAGATATTAGAGCCATCTACATTTTTTAAAAACTCCGTTATGCTACATTTTAGTATTACCACTCAATGAAATGAGTCCCTGAAACATGATGCTAGTAGCTAGCTACTTCCAAACCAACTAGAAATCACTACCACCCATATAGACAGTACTTTGTAACTTTTAGCTAATCTCAACTTGCAATTTTAGCTAACGTATGTATACACATATGTGCTGACATTTGTGTCTAACTGGAGAAACCTGTGTAAACAATAAGTTAAGCTAGTTTGCCATTAGAATGCACATTTAACCAAAGAAAAAATGTTAGCTTTGCTAACTACAGTAACATTAGGTTAGTTGTTAGCAGTTAGTTAATATTACACCAGCAAGTTTAGTCAAACAAAGAGAATTACATATTATTATATTGCTGTAAAACAATAAAGTGCAAATAGAGGTAGCTTAGAGAGAAACTTACTCGGTGTATAACTTTTCTCATGGTTTCTTTAGGTTTATCTTTGAAGTACTTTCCATATCAAGCCCCCCTGTCACACACACAGCTGCACTTCATTGATGCTTGATTGTGTCAGACATATTACTTATTTTGAATGTAAAGATAGAAAGTTATGTAATATTGTAAATCTCTTTATTTTATTAGGTAAGTTCCATATTCATAAGGCAAAATTTTCCAGATCAACACCGTGCTTCAAACTATTCCAGGTTGAATTTGACATGTATTTTGAGTCTCTTAAGTTGGTATCCAATAAGAAAGCTATATTAATATCTTTTCTACTTTAATCTCTTTGTTTAAGTGCTCCTGCTGTCTACATTATTAACGATTTTTGAAAGTCTGTCCCCTTTGTATCTTTATTTCCTTATATTTAGACTATTATTTTCATTTTCATTTAATTCATTCATTATATTGTCTGTATATTTTTGTATTTTATTTGTTTACGTATTGCAACGGCTAAACTTTTGTAAACTACTTTTTTGAAATAAAATGCTTGATTGTGTCTTGAGTCTTGCAGGTGATTGGCCAGCTGGTCTGACTGTCAATGATGCTGGGTAAAATATTAAATGATGAAAGCAGCAACTGATAACCAGCAACGTATGTTGTCTTAACTGTTTTGTATCACAAAAGCAATTCATGTAATACAAATTGAGCAAGTTAAAAAATAAAATAATAAAAAAGAATCAAATAAATGGGATTGGCCAGCTGTGACTGGATGAGAAAGTAAACTATTAAAATCATTAAAAACTGTACGGTATTATTTTCAACGGTCTACTACTGGCCCAGAATACACCAGATTTGGTCATATTCTAACTATAAAGTGGACTAAAAAGTACAATGTTTCCATCTAAAAGTAGTGTATTATTGTACTTTTTGCACTTACTGTATGTGAGATACAATTGAGTAAATGTATAGTTACATTACACTGTTAGCATCATTACAGTATAATCCGTGACCAACAAGTTTGGAGGCAGGCCTTCTTTAATTAAGGATTTGCAACCAGCCATGAGAGGTGGTGGAGACTAGCAGTCAAGACATTAGACGTAGTGGGAGCCTTAATGTCACATTCATATACCCTTCCCACATTAGAATGATAGGACTGTGCATAAATGGCCCTTTGAATGTTACCTCGGTGCACTGCTAACCTCACCATATTACCTTAACACTGTTTATGGATGTCACTATATGGCACATGTGGCTGCAGTAAAAAGGTATTTGAAAGGAAAAGCTAAGGCTATTTGAGGCTTAACAGCAGGGCTAAAAGCCTGAAAAAGAATTCATCATATTAGGCAAAAAGACAATAACTAAAGCACCACTGATAGTGAATCTATGAATGATGTGTATTTGCAGTGGTTTTGTGCAGGGCTGTGGCTGGAATCACTAAGAGATGTGAATAGTCTCTGTATGTGCAGTCCTTTGTTACCAATGCCAATGCACTCTCTGTGGGTACATTACAATATGTGGCGTTTTTCTTTAACTTTACTTTGTTACAGAGATCACTCTTGTTAGATACATGCAAGTAGTAAGTGTCCCTTATTTGGAGAAATGATTATTCCAATGATTTGAAGGGATGGGAATTTCTGTGTAAAGGTATAATTTTGGCTGGTTTTAGGTGTTGACAACTAATGTCAAAATGCACTGAAGATGAAACAAGATTATACCTAATTGTTCTCTTACATGGAAAGTTCTCACCCAGAGCCAAACAGTTGCGGCTTTATCATCAATAATCAAAACCATTTATACAGCGACTGCTGTTAAACTATCTCTTAGTGAAACTATCTTCAAAGGATTTATAATGTCCCCATATAAACTTCTTCTAAAGATAAAGTGGAAGACTCCTGCTGTAGTCCAGCTATGTGCCTCTGATCACCATGTGGTCCTGTCAAGCACAGGGATGTGCCCATGCATTAGAGCGATAATTAACTGTTTGGAGAGGGCAGTCTGGTTGAACCGGTGGATTGGCGTAATGTAGAGAAACGAAACATCAAACAGGATGATATGGAACACAGCGTACGACTCTTTAGTAAAATTGTGATTATGGGATCTTTGAGCTGAAATAGAACAGCTGTGTCCCATCTTATATTTTGGTTTCTTAGAGAGTCTCTAAAGTAGAGATCTCACTTGCTAAATTTGAAAATTGAAAGCTGGAGTTTCAACAATAGGCATGTTTGGTCCTCATTTTCATGACAGTAGGCAAAAATACATTGGATACCAGCTGACTGTATATCTATAAAGCATACAATCATGTGTGTTGTACGTACTTCTATTCAGAGAATGGTAATAAAATGTCAGTTTTAGCCACGCTGCTAGGGATGGCAATGTTGTTCTGCTGTTACCGGCCCAAGCCCAAGACACAATTTTAAAGAAAATTACATAAGTCTATTTTAAAACACACGTAACTTATTGTTTTAGCATGAACTGTGCCATAGCCTCATAATGAACTAAACTATAATCTTTTTTATGGAATTTTCAATTTCTGTATGTATTATTTAACCCGTTACCCTTTGTGCATGGAAGCCTATACATACTATACACATTTTGAGTTATCTCTCAGTAACTATTGGATGGATTGCCATACTAACCTGCAATAACTGATTACAATTTGTTGGCCACCTGGGGGCAGTGGTTGATGAACTTGTTAGCAAACAGTTTCTTATTTACACATCCAGCAGCTACGGAGAAACATTATCATTCATTTTTAGTCATGCTTGTGTCCACCTGGTGATTGTAAGCCAAATATTCACTCATTTAGCTCTGTTTTTGGTCTCTACCAACTGCTGAAGGAAATACCTGGCTCTTAAGCTGCTAAATGCTCCACTATGTTGTGTTCACCAGCTAGTCACTAACTGTGCCTGTCTGCTGTGTGGTGCTGAGCAGGTAGTGTACAGTAGATCTTCAGATGCTTTCGCAGAAAACAGCACACTAACATGCTTACCTAAGATGGTAGACATGAATGTTACTTGCTAAACATCAGTTCGTCAACATTGTTACTGTAAGGATGTTAGCATGCTGACATTAGCATTTAGCTAAACACAAGCTAAAAACAAAGTAGAGCCTCACAGAGCAGCTATCATGGCTGTAGATATATATGTATATATATATATATATATATATATATATATATATATATATATATATAGTGCTAGTGTAAAACTACTGACCATAACCGTTTATGCCAGAGCCCACTGGGGTCATCAAACCTCAGAATAGACGGAGAGCATGTTATGGTGTCAAAGCAAGCTGTTGAGTAGGAAAGAAATGTTTGAAGTGACATTCTACTGCACATGTGATTTAAGTTATGTGTACAGATTCATAATGTGGAATAATAATTTGATAAGTGATAGTTTGTATTGTATTGGAATGAAAATTTCCCATGTCCACAGTTTGTTTTCATTTCATTAGCGGGATTGCAAATAGATAAACTGCAAAACCTCTTACAGATCTCTGAGTAGCTGCTCTTTTAAATGTCATGCATTTGGTGTAAATTTACTTTTGGAGCCGGACTCGCTAATATCACTCATCCTGTAACTTTGACCCTGAGCCATTACTCTGCAAATCTTTAGATGGTATCTCTCTGTGGTCGCTGGTTTTCAGTGTTTAGGTCTGCAGATAGCATTCCTCGCATTCTGCCTCTTAATCCTGGATTCCTGACCTCCCTCCACCCTCAGCAGTCACCTTCCAGAGCGAGTGACACTGTGTTTGATCCCTGCACACTTCTTACCTTTCTCCACCAAGCCTTCTCCTACGTTGCCTGGAAGAGGTCAGATATGTTAACATTTAAGTTGAATTAACAGAGGGCCCTTATTATCATTCATCACAGAGAACAGTTCAGGGCAGAAGTATACTGGACAGTCGTAAATTATGTGTATGTGTTATGTGTGAAAAGTACTATCTTCTCACTCAGTTTCACAGAGTGATTGAAAACAGGATACAAGACTTTGCTTTACTTTGCGATTCTGCCTGAGACTGACCATAGTAGGAGTTACCTTTAGCAACCAAATGAAGCTTGAGGCAATGTTGGCTGTAAATATAGCTGCTGATGGCATCATTGTTTAAAGCACAGAAACACTGTTTTAATATATGATTATTGTTGTGTATAGGCCTATTTATTTATGCTGAACCTACATATCATGTAAACCTAACGGGCTAAACTTGGCCTTTCCTCTACAGTGCATCACCATCCATCAAATTCTTATTGGGATATGCTGATTAAACAGAGACTACCCATACTTCATATTATGTCTTTGCCTGGACTCAACCTGAGATCCACTTTGGGGACTGATTATCAACCTGCTATCTGGAATATGCAGCTATGTATCAACACCACACCTCCCTTTTCTAAGCATTGTTTAGGTCTTGGGCAAAACAGAAATTATCTTTTATTCCTTCCAAGGAGTTAGCACACTTGTTCATTCAACAAAGAGTGACAGTGCAAATGTAAAAGAAGACATGCAAAACATGACCAGTCAACTTTTCATTTCCATAGAATCAGAATCAGTTAATAACTATTGCATGAATTATAATGACAATGAAATGATCAGCTTAATACCAATAACACAGCACATCTGTAAGCCACATGAATCTTCAGTACCCAGATGGCTTCATACTGTACATCTGTCATCCATATTGACATGAACACAATACTAGGGATGCACCGAAAAAAAAATTCTTGGCCGAAACAAAAACCGAAAAAGAGGAAACCAAGACCGAAAACCGAAACACCAAAAGAAATGATGCCAATTATTAGTACCATTGCATTTATGGCTATGACTGTGTACTAACTTTACTAAAATCAAGGCATTGCAATTGTATAAATTAATATTAAAGTTTCAAAGAATAAATCAATTACAAATTATGCAAATATTTATTTAGCACATTGCACAGTATAAAATAAAATTCAAACTTAACACTAGAATGGCCATGACGGTCATTTTGACCGTTTTGAAATTTATGTAATAACTTTACTGAATAAAAAAATACAATCCTGCTGCTGCCTGACTTTTCCTAAAAGAGTCTGTATTTTAATTTAAAATTGTTTTTATATACATTACACAAAAGGCAAAAAAAATATCAAATATGTCATATTGACCGCTCGGATTTTCGCGGTATTGTTTTTAATTTTTCGCGCGGTTGAAGATGCATCTTGGTTGCTTAGTAACTACCATAGTCTCTGTCAAATAAACGTAACTAGCTAGCGGTCTCAAGTAACAAGTGTGGGCATCACCGATGGGCCGAAGGCAAAGCCAGAGTCGGTAAAAACTCTGTTCTAAATCAGAAGGCAAACGCCGGGCGCTCGCTCTGTGAAAGGCGCGGAACACGTAGATGGCCGGTGGCTGTTTACATGTTCATATACATTTATACATCCTCGAACTGGCTGGAATCATTGCACACATCCTCTCCAAGAGTGCACCAGCTGTAAAATTGTCCGGAGGAAGTTCATGCAGCAACTGGCAGAGAGCTGAGAGCGGAGTTTATGGAGGAAAAAAGGGCAGCGGCGCACGGTCCGAGCAGCGCTGCGCACCGCAGCAGACACCAAAACAGAGGCAGTGCCAAGTTAGGTTATAGCTAAATGTTCAAATACGATACTTTTAATTGTTATTTAGCTATTATGAGTTAAATTGAATGAATTTCCACATCATATTTTTGGGATATGAATGTATGAAATATTTACGGTTTACTATGCCATCATATGAATTATTGAAACACGTATTACTACTCAAATGTATAATTAAACTCGTTAACATGTACATTTCGGTGTTATTACGTTTTTCTAAAGATATCCTAACACAATACATAATACAGTATCGCAATTAGGTATTTATCATGAGAGATTAGTTTGGAATCTGGCGGTCAAAATGACCGCTCACGGAAGTTCTAGTAGTTATGGAATTCCGGCACTTCTAGTGTTAAATGTTTAACTTGACCCCACTCATGTGTACATTAAATAATAATGTACAGATCTACAGAAAGGTTTTTAAATTATATTATTATGTAATTAAACCCGACGTGGAGAAAGTCTTTGCAGATGCACCCTCTCTTGAAATTTCGGCATTACATGATTTGCAAATCGCTGTCCGTGGGTCTTTCTCAGATACACTGAAATACGTCCACACCGCAGACATGTTGCTTCCATTGACATATATATAAGGTTGCTTCAGACAAGCACGTGCAGGTCGCGGTTTCTATTTGCGTCATCACAACATTTCGGCCGTATTGTTTCGGTGATAAAAGTATTTCCGCCGAAAACCGGCCGAATATTCGGTGCATCCCTACACAATACATTTATGCAAGCATTTAAAGATCTTATGTCAACAGCATGTTGTGTCTGTCGTGGCTGATTGAAATATAACTCATATGCTGTCAGCTTGGAACATTGACAATTGTGATCTAGTATGCATATGGGACATATTTACTTTGATTTTGAAGACAAAGTTGTTGTAATCTTGAGCACTCTAATTTAGTAGAAGCAGACACTGACACTGTTAGTGGCTCAGTGTTACATATGAGTTGCTTTTAATTGTATTATTAGCATTAGGTATCGTTCTGATAGTTGGTTTGCTTATATGTTTGTTCAGGTTAACTGGGCTAAACTGAGTTGGGTTTTTTAAATATTAGGATTAAACAAGACAATTTACTCATCATATCAACAATATACTGTACATATAGAAACATATCACTGTTTTTAGGGATACCACTTTGGTTCAGACTGAAATATCTCAGCCATAATGGTAAGATTGCTGTTAAATTTTCTCCAGATATTTAAGGTAATTGGTGGATAATTTGTAATGGCTTTGGTGATTTCCTGACCTTTCTCCATTTGTCCAATAATTTGGTTCATGACCAACTACCTGCAAAA
Source organism: Zingel zingel (assembly GCA_023566125.1). Taxonomy (NCBI): domain Eukaryota; kingdom Metazoa; phylum Chordata; class Actinopteri; order Perciformes; family Percidae; genus Zingel; species Zingel zingel. The sequence continues at coordinate 19,141,065 of CM042335.1, read as the reverse complement.
AGAATGGCATTATGGTTAGCCTGGTTATTATAACCTGCTACACATTGGCATGTTAGCATTGTCACTGTGAGCATGTTAGCATTTAGCTCAAAGCACCGTTGTACCTAAGTCCTGCCACAGGACAGGCAGGACTTAGGTACATCCATATGAACAGCTAATTTTCCAATGGACTTTGATGTGGTGCCAGACCAGGTACTTATTGGCTCTTACTGTATTTTAACAATGTATATCATATGAAGCACTTTGTGACTTTGTCTGTAACCGGTGCTAAATCAAATAAACGTATTATTATCATATTACTGGAAGACTGTCAAGCGACCATTGATGTGACCACTGCAGGTGTGGTTTTGTGCTGGGTCTTGAAGGTAGTCTTTCAGTTATAGTCTATAAAGACTGACAGGTTGTAAGACATTGTGAGCATTTAACACAATAATAAGAGTAATAGTAGTATTTAGTAACAGTAACAGTAATAAAAGTCAGTGTGCTCAGATGGCTCATCTTTCAGGAGGGTCTCAGAATTTGTGGAAGTCACTTTCAGCACACATATAAATGGCCTTTTCAAACAATTAGCTTGGCTTGTATGCTTCTGTAATCATGAATGCCAGGACTGAAGGATCACTGGCTCTAAAGGGAGGGAAATGCAGACTGGAAACCAGTCACTACGTTCTGGCATTCCACACCAAACTGAGAGATGGGCTCTGTCAAACTCAAACACACATGCACAGTGTTAAACAGACTGACAGAAAGAGGAATTTTGGGACATGTGATCATTTATTTTCTTGCCAAGAGTTAGATGAGAAGATCGATACATCCCTTACATCTGACCGTTCAATGTGAATCTGGAGCCAGCAGCTGGTTAGCTTAGCTTAGCATAAAGACTGGAAACAGGGGAACAGTTAGCATGGCTCTGTTCAAAGGTAGCAAAATTCACCTACCAACACCTTTAAAGCTTACTTATTAACACTGTATATCTTGTTTGTTAAACAGTACAAAAACCAAGGTGTAAACACAACCATCTTCAATTTTACATGGGGGGCTATTTCTTGGCAAGGTTACAGATGCAGTTGCTCAAAAAAAATACAGGATACTTGAGATGCAAATGCTTAAACTAAAAGAGTCCAGTAAGCCCAGACCTGTTTTCCAGTGAAATAAACCAAGTCTTGTCTGTGAAATATTTGTAGAGGCACAATGGAGGCATGATATGTTCAGGATCTACGTTTTTCAATGCAGTTTCCATGCAGGCTGCTGGAAATACACACTATCCCACCACAGAGGCCCCTGCTTCCCCATTCATTGCCCTAACCATGAAAGATTCCATTTAAAGCCTCAGAGGCTGGACATGACCTGGGTTTACTGTCTAGTTTGTATTAGCCTTCCCTCTGTGCCCAGTCAAGGAATACACAGGCCATATGGACTTGGTGAGGACTGTAGGACCCTGTTGAAGGTGCAGAGCCTGTGGAGATCCTCTAAACCTCTGGAATACTACTCATTTTGTTCCTTGAATACTCATTATTATTTAATGTATATTATTTTGTGTCCAAGTCTTAGGTTCTGGACAATATAATGATCTTCATTAAGTATTCATGTTTATTTTTTATTTTTTTTAAATGAAACGTTTATTTGTATTTGTTCAAATGTGTTGTCGAGTATTGACCTTATTTCTAAAGCAGCCATTTTTAACAATCAGGTGTCTGGAATCTTACCATCAATATAAAAGTAGTGTTACTTCAACACATACCTCAGCTAGATGAATTTATAACAAATAACCATTAAGAGACAGTGGTGCAGCGACTTGCGATGAACCTCACCTGCAGGTACAACTGCCATAATCCTTTTGGGACTTAAAGTTGCTAAACTTAAAGTTGGATTTAATGTGTGACTTTTTAAACAAGCCGGATATGTTTCACACAATTGATCATGGTTTATACTGATGTTTCTTCTCGGAGAATTTCATGAACATTTTAAGCTGCTCTAATCAATATTTTGATATTAACATTGGATCGAAGGACTATCTGCAGTGCCTGAATTGGTCCAAAATAGGTTCCAGGGCTCTAATTCAGCAGTTACATGACATAATCATCGCATGTGTCTTGGTTATATTTATATTCATACGTATATCTTGTAGGAGTGACATGAATAGTCAACTATTCGAAGATTCAATTGAAGGAGCCTCATTAGACTACCACTCTCACAGTCAAATCATCGCAGTGTCTGAAAATGTAGTTATGGAAAAAAGGATTATTCCATTCGGACTACACAGGGGTGCTGAATGTCTGATTTTACATAGAGTTGCTTGATTTTTCCAAATAAATCATGATATTTAGCCTGTTCTGGTATAAATGTTAGCCTATTAATAATACTGTAAATAACAAATTAGAAGGGTACTCATGTGGACAAAAATCTGAAGTGCCGGTATTCAGTAGTTCTTTTTTGGTTCCATCTTGCTGGTATCATTAGCTTCATTTTCAGCAGCAGTAGGCAGTTGTTTCTGGAAAAGCGCAAAGAGAGAGACAGATATTTTGACCAGGAGTTGGTGGAGACCAAAATAGAGTTAAAGGGAGAGTGACATGTGGACTTGCATATTCCTGGTGGACAGAAACACAACTCCAGATGAATGCTAATCTTGCTCATTGCCTACTGGACGTGTATATAGGCCACTTTATCAACCTCATAGGGTGATTATGTCAATGTTGTACATTGTAGATACATACAATACATTGTGTGCTAACCTTCCACCAAACCTAACTCATTTTGTTTTTCTAATGAAATATCAAGAAGCAGCTGAGCTTTAGTAAATTCCCACTGACTGTGTAGACATTTAACGTCTGCCTTTCTAGATGAGAGCATCCCCTACTGTAGATGACTGAAAATACAAACATTAATCTTCATCCTGGTGACTGCTTTGTACTTTATAATGTCTTGCTGACAGAACCATTTCCTCAACTTACCTACAGAGGTAGTAACAGCCCTTCTCTCTTTTTTGCCACCTGAAACTCAGCCCTTTTTCAGTTTCTGCTCTTCTTCTGTACTCTGTAGTCCAACCCCTTTTCCTTCAACTCTTTCATTAGACTGATATGTAGACCGGAACTGGCATTTATTAAGAATAAGATCAAGTGCTGTCATTGTCAACCTCTTCTGGTGTGGCAGACATCATGTTTGCCATGAAAGTTGTTAAATTAGATTTTATTAAATAAGATTTTATTGGTACAAAATATCAGCTCTTTTCCCCCAAAAATGTAGACATCAGCCAAATCGGTAGAAACTGAGACAGACTCGCTTTCCCTAGCCACCACATCGCCAATCAGCATTGCTCTCTCTTTTCCTCTCCCTCAGTCTGAATGCCCTACATCGGAGGGAGGACGGGGGATCGAGTGTCTACCGTTCCTCCCATCACCTGTGAAATTTCAGAGCCAGGCCACGGTGAAAGGGGGTATTGTGTCCCCCTGATGAGGAATGCCCTTGCATCGCTTCTCAAAGAAAAGGCTTCATTTGGCCAGGAATTTGGAGGCATCTCGAGAAGTGTAGGGGAATTTTTTTTGGGGGTGGGGAAGGGAAGCTGAAGGCCTTCATAAGCCTGGACAGGAGGACAGGCCTTCCCTCACTGGTACCCTATCACTGTGATACTGATTGATTTGCATTGACCCAACAGGAACCTCAGGGCTACCTTTAAATCTCTATCTATGATTAATGAACAATCTAAACAATTTTAAGTCCAAGAAAGGCTAACTATAGGAGACGTGTTTTAATTGGGCATAAACCTAATGCAATATAATGATATATTGTGGTTGAAGAGGAAAAGTATTTTTAACCTACATACAGTAGTTTGAATGTCTGAGCTATTACTGCTGCAGCAGCTGTTATTTCATATGGCAAGGCTGACACCTGTTGGAGAAAGACAACAACTACATGTTTAATGTTTTAAGACTGCAAATACAGAGGACCACAATGGAAATACGCCTTTGGACTTATTGTGTTTTTAGCTCTGTGATTTTTAATGTATGTTATTACTGCTGGGCAGTGTTTTATGTGTTTTTTAATCATCAAATAAATCAAATCAAACAAACAAATGTGTAGAACTGTTTATTGGACTACATTACATGGTGCAGATATTGCTTCTCATAGTGTGCATACTGCTTTACTGTTGAACTGAAACACTATTGCACTTCAATAGAACACTTAAAAAACGTTTAATTAATTTTTTAAAGCTATTAAAAGCTCCAATATTGTAGAAGAACTAAATTTAATTTTAACTTCTGGCAATGTAGGATGTATTTGAACTTTGCATCAATACAACACAAAAAAAGAAAAGAAAAAGTGTGCATTGTACTGTAAATGTAACCTTTGACACCTATAAAGAGTATTGATAAGCATTAATATCTCTATAGTATGGATTTGTGCTCTTTAAGACATAGAGAACAATGAACATAATAATCCAATGGCCTTACACAGCTATCACATGAAAGCATGGTTTTGAAATATCTAACACAAGTGCCAACTCGGAGTGTAGGCTTTTCAGTCTTTTGCTCACATGTAATGTTTGTGTCATTTTATTTTAACAACAAGGTGTTCTGTTTCTAAAAATAGGCCTACATAAAAACAATAAAGAAAAACTGTAAGACAGATGTTGTCAATCTGACACTGGAGGACCATACAGTAGGCCTACACTACAGTATGTGGCACTGACCATAATCATACTGTAGGCCTACTATATATATCCTCAAAATTCATACATGCACACTTCTAAGACAGTGTTTGCAGTAAGTGAAGCATGTCTTTGTGGTGGCAGCAGGGATGCATGTTTGTCAAACATCATTAGCTAAGGTCATAAGGTGAGTCAAAATGTAGTTTTAAGAGCTTTATTATTTTAAGCTATGTCTTGCTCACAAGCTGTATTTAATGAAATTGCCACAAACTAACAAATGACATTGTTGCTGCAATGGAGGACTATTTGATCTGACTTAATTGGAACTTGAGGTAAGACATGTGGTCTTACAGGGACCGGATGATTCCATGGTTGCTATGTTTTGTCTCCGGGTGCATCATTCGACATGATCATCATTCAAAGAAAAACAAACTTTCTATCAGTCAGAAATTCAGAAGATTTCTACTTTCACTCCACGATTTCTCTAAAAGAGACACTTCAACTGACGACTTTTTGCACCTAGAGTTCTACTTAAGACCTACTGTCACTGACAAAAGGACTTTTTACGTGGAAAACGTGAGATTTATACACTTTCTAAACCCATGTTGTTTTCTATGTATTTTACCTTTGAGACTTTCTGAACACCAAAAATTCACCAATGCTAAATCACAATATTGGCAATATTGTCGCTGTAAATGAATCAAATAAGACTGCAGTTTGAAGTAGCAGTCTAAAGCAGCTTTTGGTTGACTTTGCTTTGTTGGTTGGTTTTATACAGACCATCCGTTTCATCTATTGAACAATTAGCCTGATCATAGAAATATTAATAAAAATCTTTCCAAGTTTTTCTTTAACTTCTAGGCGATGTTGGCCAGTAGCCTATGCAAGCAGTGCAGTAAGCCTAATTGATTAGGGCTATTTGAATATGCTCATTATAAACAAACATTCTAGCCTACATAGGCTATTTGGGATATTTGTTTAATTTAGACCTGAAAATGTCGTTTAAAATATTCTGTTTTCATCGTGCCCCGAACAATAGCCGCGCATGGTGAGCAGCAGAGAGGTGTGACAACTGCAATAATAGATTTTTCAAATGGTTGCAGAAAAGCTATGATAATGTCCCGACTTTTAGCCCATGAGCAAAAGAGCTTTGACTTGGCATGTTGTTGAAGTCTGGCGTAAATGATGCTCTAAAAGGTAGGCCTATCTATCTGTAAGGTGGTTTCCCAGGGGCAGATGATGTTTCTCAAACAAATCATTTATAAACAGGTCATGAGGTGAGTCAACATGTTTTAAGAGCTTTATTAATTTAGTCTTAATTAATGTCTTGCTCACATGTTGGATATTTCCAATAAAGCTGTATTTAATGAAATTGCCACAAACTAACAAATGACATTGTTGCTGCAATGGAGGACTATTTGATCTGACTTAATTGGAACTTGAGGTAAGACATGTGGTCAGGGACCTGATGATTCCATGGTTGCTATGTTTTGTCTCCGGGTGCATCATTCGACATGATCATCATTCAAACAAAAACAAACTTTCTATCAGTCAGAAATTCAGAAGATTTCTACTTTCACTCCACGATTTCTCTAAAAGAGACACTTCAACTGACGACTTTTTGCACCTAGAGTTCTACTTAAGACCTACTGTCACTGACTAAAGGACTTTTTACGTGGAAAACGTGAGATTTATACACTTTCTAAAGTATATTGTTTTCTATGTATTTTACCTTTGAGACCCCAAAATTAACCAATGCAATTTTCGGTGTAAATTAATCAAATAAGACTGACGTTTGTATAAGTTTGAAGAAGTAGCAGGCTAAAGCAGCTTTTAGTTTACTTCGCGTTGTTGGTCTGTTTCATCTATTGAACAATTAGCCTGATCATAGAAATAGCCTAATAAAAATAATGTTTCAAGATTTTCTTTAACTTCTTGCTGATGTTGTGCAAGCAGCTGCAATAGTAAACTAATTTAATCCTTATTATGCCTATTTGAATGTGCTCATAATAAACACATATTCTAGGCTCTATGTATTTTTTTTTAATTTAGGTTGTTTTACCTGATGAAGGTCTGAGACCGAAACGTTGTATTTTTCTAAATAAATTATTGCTTGCGCAATGGTCAGTGTGCGGGACTCTTCTCTAAAATTTAGGTCGTTTAAAATATTCAGTTTTCATCGTGCCCCGAACAATAGTCCCACATGGTGAGCAGCAGAGAGGTGTGACGACTGCAAAAATAGATTTTTTCAAATGTTTCCAAAGCGGTGATAAGGTGTCGACTTTTCACCCATCAGCAAAAGTGCTTGGCAATTCATGGTATAGCCTATTTTTATAAAAGCATCTCTATTGAGACACAAGTTGGTATTACAGAGCCAGTGAAATGGCTTTGACTCCATCGGATCTGATGACATGAGCTATTATTATCTTCATACAGCCTAATCCTTCGCTCATTTATTATGAATAAAAAAAGATATTCTTAATATCTGTACAATTTAACTTTATCAGTTTAGACTGGCAACATTGTTATTGGAACTTTTATGCCAATAAAGCCCTTTTGAATTAAAAAAAAAAGATAGATAGGGCTCCCAGATAGCTCAGTTGGTAGAGTGGGCGCACATATTTAGAGGTTTATTCCTTGACACAACTCCAACCTCGGCCCTTTGTTGCATGTCATTCCCCCTCTCTCTCCCCTTTCATGTCTTCAGCTGTCCTGTCAAATAAAGGCCTAAAATGCCCAAAAAATAATCTTAAAAAAAAAAAAAGATAGATTCTATAGATTCTCTTCTATACTTTTTCTTGGATATAATTTAATATATGACATTTACTTTTAATTAAATATTATTGCATTGTAATACTGATCCTTTTGTTTCAATATGTGATGTGATGACTTTTCCAGATAGTCATTATGAAAAACAGTCCATGGTGTTAACATGAAGTGGAGCAGTGATCTGAGGGTTGTATTTGTTTTGACCTCCAGATGGACCAACGCCACAAGTGGACAAAAGACTTTGTTCCAAACCCCAACCGGCCCAGCAGCCCACGGCTCATCCAACGTAGGATCCCAGCGCCAGCCTCCCAGAGTGGCTTCCCACCTGGCACTGACCCTGGCTCCTCAGCTGGAAAGCCGCTGAGACAGGAAGTAAGTCTGACCCTGGCTCCCAGTGGAAAAAAGTAAAACTTTTCTACTGTATGTTGAAATATACACATAAGGCATATGGCCTACTGCAATAATAACACTGTGAAAGAAATGCATACATTTGGCACAGAGAGAGAGAGCACTTTATTACGTATAACACACCGTGGTAGTTACGGAATAACTCAGGAGCAGTTTGACTTCTGGATACATGAAGAAGGTTCAGGAGACTTTGAGGACTTACACGGAAGCATTTATTGAAATCTCGATAGAGGAGAATTAGGAAAACAGTACAGTTAAACCACAGTGTGTTATCATGTAATGCCGTCCCAACTTCAGTCTCTGTCCATTTCCAAGAGGCATATACTGTATCTCCTGCTGAAACTGTAAAGTTTGGGTAATGCAAAAATATTGATGGCGCCATGACATAGGCACCACAAAGCAAAATAATTGCTCATTTATTATAAATAAAAAAGGATATTTTGAATATCAGTCAAGGTCAGGTGTATTTTTTATTAGTTTTGATAAGTAGATTGTGACTGACGTTTCAGTATGGCATTAACATGCAGAAATATTACAGTAGGCTAAACTGTACAATTACACTTCATCAGTGCTGCAGACTGTGTGCTCACGTGCTTAATGTTGTGATATGTGTGAGACAGATATAGATAGATAGATAGATAGATAGATAGATAGATAGATAGATAGATAGATAGATAGATATGAATCAATCTTATTGTTTGGTAATGTTCATATTCCTGTTTATCGTGCCCTGTCAAAATATTTAGACTAGCAACATTGTTATTGAAACATTCATGTCAATAAAGCCCCTTTGAATTGAAAAAATATAGATACATAGACAGATAGCTAGATAGATAGCTAGATAGATAGCTAAATAGATAGATACATAGGTAGCTAGATAGATAGCTAAATAGATAGATAGATAGGTAGCTAGATAGATAGCTAAATAGATAGATAGATAGATAGATAGATAGATAGATAGATAGATAGATAGATAGATAGATAGATAGATAGATAGATAGATAGATAGATAGATAGATTAATCAAGGCAACTCAAACGTAATCTTCTATGATGTAACTATTACATTTTAGACAGCTAACTCTTCTATACTTTTGCTTGTGTATAATTTAATACATAACATTTACTTTTAATTAAACCTACACTGTAATTGTTTTTGATTATTAGCAAAACCCTCTTTGTTCTTTCACAAATATGTGCTCATTCATGTGTAATTACATCCACCAACTAATCAAAGTATTCTCGTAAGCGTAGAATCTGCCATTTAGAATCATTCAGAATACATACTAGCGAGTCACTCGAATGGCGGCTGACATGTAGCGCCTCCATCTTTAAAATACATTAGCCAAAGAGGGACATACCTCCGCCTTTCGCACTTTTAAACTCAGTGGCACCGTGACGAATGTCAGGGGTAGATTACTCGCCAGGGAAGCAAAAAAGAGAATTAAAATAACAACGCGACAGGCAAAGCAACAAGACCAATTGGAGTGGCTAGAACAGCTGCGTGTAAACAATGGAGATACTAAGAGCTAATTTCAGGTTCGGCCACCGTAGGAGTTGAAATGCGCTCGGAATGGGAAGGGCTAGAAAGTAATATTCAGTTGGTTGTCATAAACAATTTCACCACTAGATGGGAGACATTCTTACATAATGTAGCATTAAGTATTGTTGCATTGTGATAGTGATCCTTTTAATTCAACATATGATGTGACAGAACAGTCCATGGTGTTAACATGAAGTGGAGCAGTGATCTGAGGGTTGTATTTGTTTTGACCTCCAGATGGACCAACGCCACAAGTGGACAAAAGCCTTTGTTCCAAACCCCAACCGGCCCAGCAGCCCACGGCTCATCCAACGTAGGATCCCAGCGCCAGCCTCCCAGAGTGGCTTCCCACCTGGCACTGACCCTGGCTCCTCAGCTGGAAAGCCGCTGAGACAGGAAGTAAGTCTGACCCTGGCTCCCAGTGGAAAAAAGTAAAACTTTTCTACTGTATGTTGAAATATACACATAAGGCATATGGCCTACTGCAATAATAACACTGTGAAAGAAATGCATACATTTGGCACAGAGAGAGAGCACTTTATTACGTATAACACACCGTGGTAGTTACGGAATAACTCAGGAGCAGTTTGACTTCTGGATACATGAAGAAGGTTCAGGAGACTTTGAGGACTTACACGGAAGCATTTATTGAAATCTCGATAGAGGAGAATTAGGAAAACAGTACAGTTAAACCACAGTGTGTTATCATGTAATGCCGTCCCAACTTCAGTCTCTGTCCATTTCCAAGAGGCATATACTGTATCTCCTGCTGAAACTGTAAAGTTTGGGTAATGCAAAAATATTGATGGCGAAATGACATAGGCACCACAAGCAAAATAATTGTTCATTTATTATAAATAAAAAAGGATATTTTGAATATCAGTCAAAGTCAGGTGTATTTTTTATTAGTTTTGATAAGTAGATTGTGACTGACGTTTTTAGTATGGCATTAACATGCAGAAATATTACAGTAGGCTAAACTGTACAATTACACTTCATCAGTGCTGCAGACTGTGTGCTCACGTGCTTAATGTTGTGATATGTGTGAGATATAGATAGATATGAATCAATCTTATTGTTTGGTAATGTTCATATTCCTGTTTATCGTGTCCTGTCAAAATACTTAGACTGGCAACATTGTTATTGAAACATTCATGTCAATAAAGCCCCTTTGAATTGAAAAAATATAGATACATAGACAGATAGCTAGATAGATAGCTAGATAGATAGCTAAATAGATAGATAGATAGGTAGCTAGATAGATAGCTAGATAGATAGATAGATAGATAGATAGATAGATAGATAGATAGATAGATAGATAGATAGATTAATAAAGGCAGCAACTCAAAGGTAATCTTCTATGATGTAACTATTACATTTTATACAGCTAACTCTTCTATACTTTTGCTTGTGTATAATTTAATACATAACATTTACTTTTAATTAAACCTACACTGTAACTGTTTTTGATTGTTAGAAAAAAACCCTTTGTTCTGTGTGTAATTACATCCACCAACTAATCAAAGTATTCTCGTAAGCGTAGAATCTGCCATTTAGAATCATTCAGAATACATACTAGCAAGTCACTCGAATGGCGGCTGACATGTAGCGCCTCCATCTTTAAAATACATTAGCCAAAGAGGGACATACCTCCGCCTTTCGCACTTTTAAACTCAGTGGCACCGTGACGAATGTCAGGGGTAGATTACTCGCCAGGGAAGCAAAAAAGAGAATTAAAATAACAACGCGACAGGCAAAGCAACAAGACCAATTGGAGTGGCTAGAACAGCTGCGTGTAAACAATGGAGATACTAAGAGCTAATTTCAGGTTCGGCCACCGTAGGAGTTGAAATGCGCTCGGAATGGGAAGGGCTAGAAAGTAATATTCAGTTGGTTGTCATATACAATTTCACCACTAGATGGGAGACATTCTTACATAATGTAGCATTAAGTATTGTTGCATTGTGATAGTGATCCTTTTAATTCAACATATGATGTGACAGAACAGTCCATGGTGTTAACATGAAGTGGAGCAGTGATCTGAGGGTTGTATTTGTTTTGACCTCCAGATGGACCAACGCCACAAGTGGACAAGAGCCTTTGTTCCAAACCCCAACCGGCCCAGCAGCCCACGGCTCATCCAACGTAGGATCCCAGCGCCAGCCTCCCAGAGTGGCTTCCCACCTGGCACTGACCCTGGCTCCTCAGCTGGAAAGCCGCTGAGACAGGAAGTAAGTCTGACCCTGGCTCCCAGTGGAAAAAAGTAAAACTTTTCTACTGTATGTTGAAATATACACATAAGGCATATGGCCTACTGCAATAATAACACTGTGAAAGAAATGCATACATTTGGCACAGAGAGAGAGCACTTTATTACGTATAACACACCGTGGTAGTTACGGAATAACTCAGGAGCAGTTTGACTTCTGGATACATGAAGAAGGTTCAGGAGACTTTGAGGACTTACACGGAAGCATTTATTGAAATCTCGATAGAGGAGAATTAGGAAAACAGTACAGTTAAACCACAGTGTGTTATCATGTAATGCCGTCCCAACTTCAGTCTCTGTCCATTTCCAAGAGGCATATACTGTATCTCCTGCTGAAACTGTAAAGTTTGGGTAATGCAAAAATATTGATGGCGCCATAACATAGGCACCACAAAGCAAAATAATTGCTCATTTATTATAAATAAAAAAGGATATTTTGAATATCAGTCAAGGTCAGGTGTATTTTTTATTAGTTTTGATAAGTAGATTGTGACTGACGTTTTTAGTATGGCATTAACATGCAGAAATATTACAGTAGGCTAAACTGTACAATTACACTTCATCAGTGCTGCAGACTGTGTGCTCACATGCTTAATGTTGTGATATGTGTGAGATATAGATAGATATGAATCAATCTTATTGTTTGGTAATGTTCATATTCCTGTTTATCGTGCCCTGTCAAAATATTTAGACTAGCAACATTGTTATTGAAACATTCATGTCAATAAAGCCCCTTTGAATTGAAAAAATATAGATACATAGACAGATAGCTAGATAGATAGCTAAATAGATAGATACATAGGTAGCTAGATAGATAGCTAAATAGATAGATAGATAGATAGATAGATAGATAGATAGATAGATAGATAGATTAATCAAGGCAACTCAAACGTAATCTTCTATGATGTAACTATTACATTTTATACGGCTAACTCTTCTATACTTTTGCTTGTGTATAATTTAATACATAACATTTACTTTTAATTAAACCTACACTGTAATTGTTTTTGATTATTAGCAAAACCCTCTTTGTTCTTTCACAAATATGTGCTCATTCATGTGTAATTACATCCACCAACTAACCAAAGTATTCTCGTAAGCGTAGAATCTGCCATTTAGAATCATTCAGAATACATACTAGCGAGTCACTCGAATGGCGGCAGCCATGTAGCGCCTCCATCTTTAAAATACATTAGCCAAAGAGGGACATACCTCCGCCTTTCGCACTTTTAAACTCAGTGGCACCGTGACGAATGTCAGGGGTAGATTACTCGCCAGGGAAGCGAAAAAGAGAATTAAAACAACAACGCGACAGGCAAAGCAACAAGATCAATTGGAGTGGCTAGAACAGCTGCGTGTAAACAATGGAGATACTAAGAGCTAATTTCAGGTTCGGCCACCGTAGGAGTTGAAATGCGCTCGGAATGGGAGGGGCTAGAAAGTAATATTCAGTTGGTTGTCATAAACAATTTCACCACTAGATGGGAGACATTCTTACATAATGTAGCATTAAGTATTGTTGCATTGTGATAGTGATCCTTTTAATTCAACATATGATGTGACAGAACAGTCCATGGTGTTAACATGAAGTGGAGCAGTGATCTGAGGGTTGTATTTGTTTTGACCTCCAGATGGACCAACGCCACAAGTGGACAAAAGCCTTTGTTCCAAACCCCAACCGGCCCAGCAGCCCACGGCTCATCCAACGTAGGATCCCAGCGCCAGCCTCCCAGAGTGGCTTCCCACCTGGCACTGACCCTGGCTCCTCAGCTGGAAAGCCGCTGAGACAGGAAGTAAGTCTGACCCTGGCTCCCAGTGGAAAAAAGTAAAACTTTTCTACTGTATGTTGAAATATACACATAAGGCATATGGCCTACTGCAATAATAACACTGTGAAAGAAATGCATACATTTGGCACAGAGAGAGAGCACTTTATTACGTATAACACACCGTGGTAGTTACGGAATAACTCAGGAGCAGTTTGACTTCTGGATACATGAAGAAGGTTCAGGAGACTTTGAGGACTTACACGGAAGCATTTATTGAAATCTCGATAGAGGAGAATTAGGAAAACAGTACAGTTAAACCACAGTGTGTTATCATGTAATGCCGTCCCAACTTCAGTCTCTGTCCATTTCCAAGAGGCATATACTGTATCTCCTGCTGAAACTGTAAAGTTTGGGTAATGCAAAAATATTGATGGCGAAATGACATAGGCACCACAAGCAAAATAATTGTTCATTTATTATAAATAAAAAAGGATATTTTGAATATCAGTCAAAGTCAGGTGTATTTTTTATTAGTTTTGATAAGTAGATTGTGACTGACGTTTTTAGTATGGCATTAACATGCAGAAATATTACAGTAGGCTAAACTGTACAATTACACTTCATCAGTGCTGCAGACTGTGTGCTCACGTGCTTAATGTTGTGATATGTGTGAGATATAGATAGATATGAATCAATCTTATTGTTTGGTAATGTTCATATTCCTGTTTATCGTGTCCTGTCAAAATATTTAGACTGGCAACATTGTTATTGAAACATTCATGTCAATAAAGCCCCTTTGAATTGAAAAAATATAGATACATAGACAGATAGCTAGATAGATAGCTAGATAGATAGCTAAATAGATAGATAGATAGGTAGCTAGATAGATAGCTAGATAGATAGATAGATAGATAGATAGATAGATAGATAGATAGATAGATAGATAGATAGATAGATAGATAGATAGATTAATAAAGGCAGCAACTCAAAGGTAATCTTCTATGATGTAACTATTACATTTTATACAGCTAACTCTTCTATACTTTTGCTTGTGTATAATTTAATACATAAAATTTACTTTTAATTAAACCTACACTGTAACTGTTTTTGATTGTTAGAAAAAAAACCTTTGTTCTGTGTGTAATTACATCCACCAACTAATCAAAGTATTCTCGTAAGCGTAGAATCTGCCATTTAGAATCATTCAGAATACATACTAGCAAGTCACTCGAATGGCGGCTGACATGTAGCGCCTCCATCTTTAAAATACATTAGCCAAAGAGGGACATACCTCCGCCTTTCGCACTTTTAAACTCAGTGGCACCGTGACGAATGTCAGGGGTAGATTACTCGCCAAGGAAGCAAAAAAGAGAATTAAAATAACAACGCGACAGGCAAAGCAACAAGACCAATTGGAGTGGCTAGAACAGCTGCGTGTAAACAATGGAGATACTAAGAGCTAATTTCAGGTTCGGCCACCGTAGGAGTTGAAATGCGCTCGGAATGGGAAGGGCTAGAAAGTAATATTCAGTTGGTTGTCATAAACAATTTCACCACTAGATGGGAGACATTCTTACATAATGTAGCATTAAGTATTGTTGCATTGTGATAGTGATCCTTTTAATTCAACATATGATGTGACAGAACAGTCCATGGTGTTAACATGAAGTGGAGCAGTGATCTGAGGGTTGTATTTGTTTTGACCTCCAGATGGACCAACGCCACAAGTGGACAAAAGCCTTTGTTCCAAACCCCAACCGGCCCAGCAGCCCACGGCTCATCCAACGTAGGATCCCAGCGCCAGCCTCCCAGAGTGGCTTCCCACCTGGCACTGACCCTGGCTCCTCAGCTGGAAAGCCGCTGAGACAGGAAGTAAGTCTGACCCTGGCTCCCAGTGGAAAAAAGTAAAACTTTTCTACTGTATGTTGAAATATACACATAAGGCATATGGCCTACTGCAATAATAACACTGTGAAAGAAATGCATACATTTGGCACAGAGAGAGAGCACTTTATTACGTATGACACACCGTGGTAGTTACGGAATAACTCAGGAGCAGTTTGACTTCTGGATACATGAAGAAGGTTCAGGAGACTTTGAGGACTTACACGGAAGCATTTATTGAAATCTCGATAGAGGAGAATTAGGAAAACAGTACAGTTAAACCACAGTGTGTTATCATGTAATGCCGTCCCAACTTCAGTCTCTGTCCATTTCCAAGAGGCATATACTGTATCTCCTGCTGAAACTGTAAAGTTTGGGTAATGCAAAAATATTGATGGCGCCATAACATAGGCACCACAAAGCAAAATAATTGCTCATTTATTATAAATAAAAAAGGATATTTTGAATATCAGTCAAGGTCAGGTGTATTTTTTATTAGTTTTGATAAGTAGATTGTGACTGACGTTTTTAGTATGGCATTAACATGCAGAAATATTACAGTAGGCTAAACTGTACAATTACACTTCATCAGTGCTGCAGACTGTGTGCTCACGTGCTTAATGTTGTGATATGTGTGAGACAGATATAGATAGATAGATAGATAGATAGATAGATAGATAGATAGATAGATAGATAGATATGAATCAATCTTATTGTTTGGTAATGTTCATATTCCTGTTTATCGTGCCCTGTCAAAATATATAGACTAGCAACATTGTTATTGAAACATTCATGTCAATAAAGCCCCTTTGAATTGAAAAAATATAGATACATAGACAGATAGCTAGATAGATAGCTAGATAGATAGCTAAATAGATAGATAGATAGGTAGCTAGATAGATAGCTAAATAGATAGATAGATAGATAGATAGATAGATAGATAGATTAATCAAGGCAACTCAAACGTAATCTTCTATGATGTAACTATTACATTTTATACAGCTAACTCTTCTATACTTTTGCTTGTGTATAATTTAATACATAACATTTACTTTTAATTAAACCTACACTGTAATTGTTTTTGATTATTAGCAAAACCCTCTTTGTTCTTTCACAAATATGTGCTCATTCATGTGTAATTACATCCACCAACTAACCAAAGTATTCTCGTAAGCGTAGAATCTGCCATTTAGAATCATTCAGAATACATACTAGCGAGTCACTCGAATGGCGGCTGACATGTAGCGCCTCCATCTTTAAAATACATTAGCCAAAGAGGGACATACCTCCGCCTTTCGCACTTTTAAACTCAGTGGCACCGTGACGAATGTCAGGGGTAGATTACTCGGCAGGGAAGCGAAAAAGAAAATTAAAACGACAACGCGACAGGCAAAGCAACAAGACCAATTGGAGTGGCTAGAACAGCTGCGTGTAAACAATGGAGATACTAAGAGCTAATTTCAGGTTCGGCCACCGTAGGAGTTGAAATGCGCTCGGAATGGGAAGGGCTAGAAAGTAATATTCAGTTGCTTGTCATATACAATTTCACCACTAGATGGGAGACATTCTTACATAATGTAGCATTAAGTATTGTTGCATTGTGATAGTGATCCTTTTAATTCAACATGTGATGTGACTTAACAGTCCATGGTGTTAACATGAAGTGGAGCAGTGATCTGAGGGTTGTATTTGTTTTGACCTCCAGATGGACCAACGCCACAAGTGGACAAGAGCCTTTGTTCCAAACCCCAACCGGCCCAGCAGCCCACGGCTCATCCAACGTAGGATCCCAGCGCCAGCCTCCCAGAGTGGCTTCCCACCTGGCACTGACCCTGGCTCCTCAGCTGGAAAGCCGCTGAGTCTGGAGGTAAGTTTGCACCCTGGCCCCCATTTGGAAAAAAGTAAAACTTTTCTACTGCATACATTTGGCACAGAGAGAGAGCATACTTTTTCATAACATTATGTTTAATTCAATTCAGTTCAATATGTTCACTAAAAGAATATTGAAAATGATTTTCTTTTATTTATTTAAAATTCAACAAGCAATTTGTTATATTTTAGCCAAATACAGTAACAATAAAATGCAGAACTGACACTTTAATATTTGTTTATTTATCGCAAGTAATATCGTTATTGTGATATTCAACAGCGTTATCACGTATCGCATATTTTCCTCATATTTTGCAGCCCTAATATATATCACTTGGTAATAGGCTAAGGTGTATGCAAACCCCTTTACCCTGTTTCCGCTGACCTTCGAAAAGAGACACAACTGCTGTCCCGGAACACAAGATCCCCTTATCAGCCTAGACTCTCTCAAGCTGTAGTGACACACATAATTTCATACTTGAACAAAGGACAGGTTTGGTTGTTAGTGTATGGCTGAATAGAGCTTCTCATTCCCTTGACCTGTGACCTAGGAATGACTGGATTTTATCTAAGTTTTCCCCCTTGTTTCATCTTACCACAACATCGTGTTTCGGAAAAATTCCACCACAATGGTGTGTTAGTTGCGCATTGCAAGACCTATCTCCACAGTGCTGTGGTGTAAGGTCTGGATATACCACAGATACATTCCAGGATAGGAGAAAATAAACACTGAGTTGTTTGCATATCTTTAAACCAATCACAATTGACTTGGGCAGCGCTGAGCTGTGGACGCGGCGACTGTGGCTCTGCAAAATAGTCTCAGGAAGAAACTTGTTTAGGTGAAACATTTGAATCCTGCAAAAGAAAACGCTATACAAAATATTAAATAAAGTTAACTGTTTACACAATAGAATAATGTAAGCTATGTAAATTAGCTGCACAAATGAATGATTAAATGTAGTGACCAAATGTAGATACCAGTGCCGTGTGTCCACAGCAATCCCACCAATTGGTCCCAAAACGTTAGTTAGATAGTAAATGCCATAAACATATTCTTTGTAAGTCTTCACAATATTTCACTGAAAGAACCAAGCAAGGCTGCCTTATTGGACAATCCTAATTTTCTTTAAAACTTGCCATTTCTAGAGTGTGGCTTGCTAGCTCGTATTATGCAGTTGTTTCCCTTTGCAAAGTGATTTTAAGAACGGCAACACACAGAGAGCAGAAGGTGAGGGGAAAAGCCTGACATCATGAGTCTGGCTTTTTTTTGGAAATGTAGTTATGTTAATCCAGGCTAATGGTGTGTTAACATGTGTGATTGGTTTTTACCTTCAGATGGCACTCAGTGCTCCACGGCCATTATGGGGCGGCCCTAAGCCGCAGTGGGTGAAAAACATGGAGGTTTGTATGGAGAGGAGAAAGGAGTTTGGCGGCTGGCACAAGAGTGTCACTGAACCTGCAGGTAAGTCTGACTATGGTTCTTTCACTAGGCCCCGTCAAAAAGCTCCTTTTGGCTCCCCACATTTCTACAGCTTTTCACCTTTTCCTTCGCCCCGTGGCTCCCCACGTGGGTCTGACCCTGGCTCTCCAAGTGGCCGCCCTTGTGGCTCTAACCCTGGCTCTCCAAATGGCTCCCCACGTGGCTCCAACCTTGGACTTCCATGTGGCCCCCCTTGTGGCGTTAACCCTGGCTCTCCAATTGGTTCCACACATTGCTCTGACCTTGGCTCTCCAAGTGGTTCCCCACTTGGCTCTAACCCTGGCTCTCCAAATGGCTCCCCACATGGCTCGGACCCTGGCTCTCCAAGTGGCTCCCCACGTGGCTCCAACCCTGGCTCTCCAAATGGCTCCCCACATGGCTCGGACCCTGGCTCTCCGAGTGGCTCCCCCCGTGGCTCCAACCCTGGCTCTCCAAATGGCTCCCCACATGGCTTGGAGCCTGGCTCTCCAAGTGGCTCCCCACGTGGCTCCAACCCTGGCTCTCCAAGTGGCTCCCCACTTGGCTGTCCAAGTGGCTCCCTTTCTGGCTCTAATCCTGGCTCTCCAAATGGGTCCCCACATGGCTCTGACCCTGGCTCTCCAAGTGGCTCCCCACGTGGCTCCAACCCTGGCTCTCCAAGTGGCTCCCTTTCTGGCTCTAATCCTGGCTCTCCAAATGGCTCCCCAAATGGCTCCCCACGTGGCTCCAACCCTGGCTCTCCAAATGGCTCCTCACATGGCTCGGAGCCTGGCTCTCCAAGTGGCTCCCCACGTGGCTCCAACCCTGGCTCTCCAAGTGGCTCCCCACTTGGCTGTCCAAGTGGCTCCCTTTCTGGCTCTAATCCTGGCTCTCCAAATGGGTCCCCACATGGCTCTGACCCTGGCTCTCCAAGTGGCTCCCCATGTGGCTCCAACCCTGGCTCTCCAAAAGGCTCCCCACATGGCTCTGACCGTGGCTCTCCAAGTGACTCTCCAAGTGGCTCCCAACATGGCTCTGATCCTGGCTGTCCTAGTGGATCCCCACGTGGCTCCAACCTTGGACTTCCATGTGGCCCCCTTTGTGGCTTTAACCCTGGCTCTCCAATTGGTTCCACACATTGCTCTGACCTTGGCTCTCCAAATGGTTCCCCACTTGGCTCTAACCCTGGCTCTCCAAATGGCCCCCCTTGTGGCTCCAACCCTGGCTCTCCAAAAGGCTCCCCACATGGCTCGGACCCTGGCTCTCCAAGTGGCTCCCCATGTGGCTCCAACCCTGGCTCTCCAAAAGGCTCCCCACATGGCTCTGACCCTGGCTCTCCAGGTGCCTCCCCATGTGGCTCTGACCCTGGCTCTCCATGTGGGGAGCCACATGGCTATGACCCTGGCTCTCCAAGTGGCTCCCCACGGGGCTCTCACCCTGGCTCTCCAAGTTGCTCCCCATGTGGCTCTGACCCTGGCTCTCCTATTGGCTCCAGTGAGCTTCCACTGTTATGGAGCAACCCAGAGCTGAAGTGGGTGAAGAACATGACACTTTTGATAAAGAGGGGAAATCCATTTGACAGCAAGAGAACCACTGAACCTGCAGGTAAGTCTCCAAGTGGCTCCCTACCTGGCTCTGACCCTGGCTCTTCAAGTGGCTCCCCATGTAGCTCTGACCCTGGCTCTTCAAGTAGCTCCCCATGTAGCTCTGACTCTGGCTCTTCAAGTGGCTCCCCTTCTAGCTCTGACTCTGGCTCTTCAAGTGGCTCCCCTTCTAGCTCTGACTCTGGCTCTTCAAGTGGTTCCCCTTCTAGCTCTGACTCTGGCTCTTCAAGTGGTTCCCCTTCTAGCTCTGACTCTGGCTCTTCAAGTGGCTCCCCTTCTAGCTCTGACTCTGGCTCTTCAAGTGGTTCCCCTTCTAGCTCTGACTCTGGCTCTTCAAGTGGCTCCCCTTCTAGCTCTGACTCTGGCTCTTCAAGTGGTTCCCCTTCTAGCTCTGACTCTGGCTCTTCAAGTGGTTCCCCTTCTAGCTCTGACTCTGGTTCTTCAAGTGGCTCCCCATGTAGCTCTGACACTGACTGGACCTGGTTAAAGGAGGGATACTGGACCTGTAGGCTGTCAGATGATCCTAGCAAGACCACTCAAACAACGCTGAAGAGGGTGACCTACTCTGACCAACCTCAGATACCCACTTCAACTTTGAAAGCACGCCCCTCTAGAAGACCAGATGCACCCAGTGCGCCTCCACCATTATGGAGGGGCCCTGAGCAGAAGTGGGTGAAGAACCTTAAGCTTTTAATGAAAATGAGAAACCAGAGCAGGGGGCGCAAGAGAGCCGCTCAACCTGCAGGTAAGTCAGCAGGTAAGCGCTTTTGTCTTTAACTTCATTTTTAATTCAGTTTTTCTGACTTAATTGTGCTAAACTGAGTTGAATTTATTTGAATAACTTTGAATTGAATTGCCTTGAATCTTTTGAATTTGTATTTAATTAATTTGAATTGATCTGAAATTATTTAAATTGAATTTAGTAATTGCTTGTAATTGAAATGCTTGGAATTAATTTGAATTGCTTTGAATTATTTGATTTGATTTTTTATTTATTTGAATTGAACGAAATTGACTTGAATTGCATTTGATTTGAATTGCTTTGAATTTAATTGCCTTGAATTGATTTGAATTGCTTTAAACTGAATTGATTTGAACTGAAATGCTTTTCATGGATTTCAGTTGATTATAATTTAATTGAACTAAATTATATAAAATATAATTGGATGAAAGGACATGTTCTGGTGAGAACTGAGTCCTTGTTTCTGCACCATGATTCAGGCAGGGTGTCTGCACAGAGGGAGTGTGATCTGGGGGGGATAGCGTGAACCTCCAACGTGTTAGGCCCTTCCAGGGAAGCTCCGCTGTGCAGAGAAATAAAAGGATGGCGACACCATGTCAAGGAGGTTCATATGTCTGTTGACGCCCACCCTAGACCAAGAAGAGTCCGCAGTGACAAGGACCTCAGTGCATGGGTCCACACTGGATAATATAGAGGAAGAAATATCAGTGGCAAAAAAAGTTAGTATTAGCAACAAGGTAATTAATTTGAATTGCATTTATTTGAATTGTTTTGAATGTCATTTCTTTAAATGTCTTCGAATTATTTGAATTTATTTTTTGAATTGCTTTGAATTGATTTTATTTGCTTTACATGGATTTCAATTGGTTATAATGTAATTGAATGGCGACAGGATGGCGACACCATGTCAAGGAGGATCATATGTCTGTTGACGCCCACCTTAGACCACCCTCATGTATTGCAGGTTATTGCATTAGTAATCGAGGGAGTGCGCGCGCCCATATATAGAGGTTCACTCCTCAATGCATCAGCCGCGGGTTCGACTCTGACCTGCGGCCCTTTGCTGCATGTCATTGCCCCTCTTTTTCCCCCTTTCATGTCTTCAGCTGCCCTATAAAAATGAAGGGCTAAAATGCCCAAAAAATAATCTAGAAGAGAAGAGAGAGGTAATATTACCTGGAACCCTCTTGTAAAAGGTAAATATTAATTTCTTTAATGTTATGATTAGAATGATAGAGATCAATAATTCATGTTCATGTTTATTCTCTTAAGAATCTAACTACTTTGGGTTGTCTGCATTTGTTTTTTTACAAGAGAGGAGGAGGATGGCAAAATTAAGCTTTAACCTGAAGCTAAATATCCTTTTTTTAATTTTATAATTATGTTAATGTTGAAGCTAATGGGGATCCAAATAAAACAAAAACTCTGCTCTCAAGGTTGATTTCTGCTTGCACAAATGGAACTAACTTTTGACACTTTAGTGGTGTAAACCAAGGGAGGCACTGGCCCTCTTATGATTGGTCACTGTCTACGTGATGAGTGACCTGCTGGCGTGAATGCCCTTCAGCGTTCGCAAAGCAGACACTCGCTTAGCTTTATACACGCAGGTGCCATCCAGTTGCTGAAGTGCTGCGCGACCACTAATATCTGCCCGTGTATGTTATGAATCCCACCTCCTGAGTTCGTTTTCTGCCCGAGTTCCTGTTTTTCTGCCTGTGAGTCTGTGTTTTTCTTTGCGTTCCTGAATGCACCCTGTCTGGTTGCCTGGCAACGAAGCAAGGCGGCAGAACCTGCAACCACCCACACCTGTGTCTCATCTGCAATTTGCACACCTGGTCCTGATCATCACCTCTCCACCATTTAAGCCATGAACTGACATCCATTCCCTGCCAGATCGTTAGCCTTACCAGTATGTTTGCCAGAGTATCAGTAAGTTTGTTCTGCTGTTTTGGGACTTTGTGCCAGTTGCTAATCTGCCTCCTGTTCCTCTGTCTGCAGTTTTGCCCTGGGAAATCCTCTCCAACTCTGACCGGCTGTCTGCTTCACCATCATTATTGGATCTGTATTTACCCGTCAGCCAACCCACTTCCTCACCTGCTTCCACGTACAATGTCAAATAAATACTCACCTTTTTCCCCCCATTGTACTTACCTTGTCTGCTTTTTGGGTTCTTGTTCTAGTGAAACGTGACAGTGTAAAATATAATTTGCTCATGAGAAGGTGACAAATCTGGAGGTTTATAACAAGGACACATGGCATCAATGCGACGCCATATTTAGGCTTTTTCTCGCAAATAAAAAGTTTCCCAGTTAAACTTTTCGTTGCATGACATTACTTTACATAATTGTGGCTGTTATGATCCTGGTCTTGTTTTTGGTTTCTTTTTTCTGTCCTTTCTGCAGAGCATGTGTGTGTGACAGGCGGTGTGGCTGGCTTCTCCAGGTAGCAGTCAAGGCACACCTGCTTTCTACCATCTCATCACCCACTCCAGTTAAGCCTGGTCTTCACTCCACTACTCTGCCAGATTATTCCATCATGTTCAGTAGCAGTTTCTCTGTTTGCTGCCAGTTGAAGGCATTTCCTTTTTACCTCCGGTTATTTCTTGTACCCAACCTGTGGATTTGTGTATGCAGCTTTATTGGTGCCACGCTGCTGTTTCCAATGCCTAATTTTCCACTCTGCCTCTGAGGACATCCCCAGCCAGCTAGCTCCCTGTTGCCACTGCTCCTACAAGAGACACTTTTTGTTCAAATCACCTTCTGTACTTTACCAAACCAGCTCCGGTTCTCTGCTTTGGGGTTCAACTTCACTAAGAGCCCAACAGTGGCTTCAGTGTGAAAGAAAACCCTTTCACTATTCCAATAAACAAATGTTAACAAAAATGTAACTGTTTTTACAACTCTAGTCAATAAATGTTTTTAATGACAGCTGTTACGCCCCAGTCTAGGGGTGCCTAGGACACAACATGAAAAGGCCGCATCTTCCCCATCTCCCAAGTAGCCACAAACAAGTATTTGGTTCAATATTAGAAAACATTTATTTTACATTAAATAGAAAATATAGATATACATAAATTATACACAGCTTCAGGGTGGCCTGCCACCAAAATAACCAACAAACAATCCTGTCTAAGAGATAAACTAACCTAACGAAAGGACAAAAATGACAAAATTCTTAACTCCCTAACTAATTAAACAAAAGAAAACAAGATTTAACACACCTGGCAGTCCACCCTTACTAAACAATACCTAAGCTCAAGCAAGATTAAACAAAGCAACAGTGTGGCCGGTTGGGAGATGATGGGGAATGCCTGCTGCCTGCAAACAGGCAGGTGGCATCTTGGCTCCTTATATGTATCAGGGTCCCCAGCTGCAGCCAATCACGAATTCGGGCATGCGAGCTTTCCACCAATGATCTCCCGGCTATGACACACACCTATTTGCATATGAAATTGAAAACAAGTAAAAATACACAGGGCACACGCATACATAGCAGACTAAAGAAACAGTGGCCCAATCCCAAAGTCCGGACTCACAGACTCACGGACTTTGGTGCGCGTCCTCGCGAAATTCGTAAGGGTTTAGGGTTATCCCAGTGTTGAATTTCAAAGGGCGTGAGGGTTTGAGGACACACTTACCGAGCCCTTTCCGGGAGTCTGCATCGCTGCAGACTTCACCAAATGGAATTACCCACTGTTCAATGCGTTGTGACGTTTACCGCGGAGACCATAGGGAAATCCGGAAATTACAAAGGTAAACAACAGCACGACCACAGAGCACAGACTAACCTGTTGTCCAGCTTGTTAAACAAGTTTGAAAAAACGTGGAATCAGGCAGCCGTCTCCTGTGCCTTGGCCGTGTGGAAAGCAACAAACTTAAAATGAAAATTCCCAAACCGGCAAGTGTCAGCAACATCTTTGTTATTAGACATCGCCAAGGTAACATGTGATCTCATGAAGTGCTGTCCCAATCCCATTTCTACCTATCTGAGCCCATGTGGCCTCACACACTCACTCACTCAGCACCTGAGATCAGTTAAGTCTGTGAGTCTTTAGTCCTTAGTCCTCAGGGCTCACTTTGGGATTGGGCCAATATGACCACAGTCATAACAATAGCAGTGAAGAATTCTGTTTTTCCTCAATATTAATACTTTTTAACTAATATTTTTAATGGAAAATGAACAACAATTTTTGAGGTAGACATTTAAAATATTCAAGTCATTGGTAGAAGACTGCATGCGGACCCCAAGTTGATCATTTTGTGATCATTTTGTGACTGAACACACTGAGAACATTTCAGAAACACATTATCGCATATGGTCTCATAACCGTGAACAAGGTTTTGCCTCCACACTGGAAGAAACCCGAACCTCCCTCAATAAAACATCAATCAATCAATCAATCAATCAATCAATCAATCAATCAATCAATCAATGACTTAACAAACCTTATGCATCTGGAGAGAATCAGGTTTGCTGTAAGCTGGCAGATTTCTAAAAGCCTTGGTCTCCCTTTGTTTAGTTTCTGGGAGGAGCCCACACTAAATGGATTTTACACCATCATGTGAATCTGACGAGAGCAGCAGCCTGCTGTAGGTCAATGCACTATATGTAGGCCTATGGAACTAACTGTAACCCCCCTCCCTGCCTTATTTTTTACTTCCATCTTTTCCCCACTATTTCTCTTAAGTCCAACTTGATTTTTATGTAAGTACTAGCACTTGTTTGTCCACCATGTTAGTCTGGTTGGTTATGTGTGCATTTATGTCCTCTACCACTTGTTCAAAGGCATTGTAATGCATCACTGTTTCTACTAAACTTGCTTCAATAAAAACACATTTGACAGACTTTCATATTCACAGATACGAGTTGTATTTTGAATGTAAATAAGGTGCCAGAGTGCATTAAAAAGCATAAAAATAGAACTTATTAATGAAAACAAATTCATCGGAGTAAGATAGATACATAGATTGAGAGATAGATAGATGGACTTTATTAATCCCAAAGTGGGAAATTACTGTGCAGCAGCAGGTATAATATGCACAGCATCCACACAGAATTACAGGAACTAATAATAAATAAAATAAAAATACCAGAACACCTACAAACATAAGAGAAATGAAAAACAATGTACAACATATATACAAGTAAAAACTAAAAAATGTACAACCAGCATACATACATAGTAGCCTATGTATAAAAAAAGTGTGCAATTTGTGCTTTAGTGCAATATTGTAATACATGAGGTAATGACAGTGTTATCTCACACTCAGCTGTGAAATGTTGAAGAGTTTTATGGCATGTGGTATGAATGATTTTCTGTAGCGGTCCATTTGACACTAAAGTGTTCCTCTGTTGGACCAGTGTGGGGTGCAGAGGGTCTATCCATGATAGATAACAGTTTGTTCAGTGACCTCCTCTCCACCACAGCTTCAAATGGGTCCTGTTTGCAGCCAATAACGAAGCCAGCCTTCCTGATCAGTTTGTTAAGTCTGTTTGTGTCGCTGGCTCTGATGCTGCTGCCTCCCCAGATAGCAGAGGAGGACAGAGCGCTGGCCACAACAGACGGATCCCCCCAGTGGTCAGGGCTAGACCCCCCAATGTCTTCAAAGCCTAGAATGGCATACTCCAGTCCATAAGGTGGTGCTATTTGTTATCAACCCGAAATTATCGTTAGAAGAAGAAGAGCCAGGCGGAAGTGTTTAGTGCATGGAGCTGGCTGCAGCACAGGCAGGTACGTTATCAAAGATAACACTTTAGCTTTGAATTATTTGCTTACAGGCATACATGTGGCTGCATTTATTGTCTTGGAGTCATACAATAATGTAGAGTAGGCAACAGAATAGTTCAAACAACCTGGGAATTCGCTGCACGTTACGTAAGCTTCGTTTAGATAGCTAACGTTAAATATTACTGAGCTAAGGTTGGAGCTAACGTTAGCATAGTGTAGTTGTAGTAACGTTACGTGTCTTTACTAAAGAAATGGCAGTTTAACTTTGCCTTGGTGGTCGAAAGACGTACACATTTGATAGAGCATGACTTCTGATATTTAAAAAAACAAACATAATATTTGTTCTTTAATTCGGCAGTATTCCTTTTGAAATGGTTAACATTTTACAATAAATTCATGTTACATGTAACGTTAACGCCAAGGATGCTTCGCACAGACTTCTGATTACACTTGCAACGTTACTTAAATAGGTTTCTACTATTTTGTCCATCTCATACACGTAAAGGACCAAATTACAGTGTAATCAAGACAATTTGAAATGTTTAAAGGTATAGTTATTGCAGGATTGTTGTATTTGATTGCATCACATTGAAAGAGCTTTATATTTTTTTCTTTTTTGATATGCCAGTAGTCAAGTAAACTCCTTAGCGCTGTGGCGATGGGTCTGGCAATGCGAGACTAGTAAACTGGTAACAGTAAAGAGGATCCATCTCAGTGAATGTTGCTGTCTGCTATCCCACAGGGAAATGGACAATAATGAGGAACTGGTCCAAACAAACGGCAGTAAGACGCTGCTTATCCGCCACTTACCGGCGGAACTCAGCCAGGATGAAAAAAAGGACCTCTTAAAGTATTTTGGAGCTGAGACGGTCAGGGTCTTCTCAAACACGGGTCGTTTGGTAAGTTGTGCCTCACTAAAAGAGAGCGTTTATGTCTTGAAATTCATTTGAGTTGCTGCCCATTCTGAACAAGCTTTTCTATCTCCACAGAAACATGCAGCCTTTGCATCCTTTAGAAGTGAAAAGTCGGCAGCAAAAGTGAGTTATTTATGCAGTGTTTGTACTTATGACATTCAATGAAAGCATTGCTTGCATACATTTAGAGCTAAACAATAGTGTAAACTCAATTTAATTTGATCTTCTTCTGTCCTGTATGGTGTTCACTCCCCATTACATCTATTTTAGGCTCTTGGCAGACTCCATCAGTTAGAGGTTCTTGATCATACACTCGTTGTGGAGTTTGCGAAAGGACAAGATCATATCACAGTATTGAAGGACCCACCGGTGTCAGACAGGTAAGTTGCTTGAAACGTGAATAAAGAAACACTGGTGATTTGCACAGACTGTAGTTATGAGAAACATTATGTTTGCACATTGCAAATGTATGGGCTGTTAAAGGTGCAGTAGGTAAGACTTATAAAACTAGCTTTCTGTCATATTTGCTGAAACTGACCCTATGTTCCAGTAGAGCTACATGAAGCAGGTCATTAAAAAAAAAAAATCCGGCTCCTCTGGCACCACCTACAGCCTGTAGTGCGATTTGCAAAAATTCACAGCCCTGTTCAGATGCACCAATCAGGGCCAGGGGGTGTCTAACTGTGTAAATCACTGCTCAGGCACACACATTCATTCTCCTTTGTGGGGGGAGGGGCTTAGGAGACCGTTTTGGGCTTTAGCAGAAAGGGGGGAGGGACTGAGAAGTTGTCGATGTTCAAATTTTTTCAAAGTCCTGGATCTTCACAATCCTACCTACAGCACCTTTAACCTGCCTGTGAGATAGAGCCAGACCGTGGTGTCTGTTGTATGGACCTCAAGATCCTGTTGTAAGTGCTGAAGACCAGAAATTATTTCCCACACATGGGTTTTATTTATAAGTTAGCAAATATTCACATATCGGATTGACCACCAGACTCCCAATTGAAAAAAGTGAAAATTGTAAATGCTGAGAACTGAAATTTAAACTTAGTGCTTGAGTTTCACTTTTAATCTATTCTCATCACCCATTTAAACTGAATTACCAGCATTAAAATATTATCCAATACACAAATAATGGTGAAAGGTGCCATTGAATCCTTTTTGTAACATGTTTACATTTTTCCACAGTGGTAAACGGGGCAGGGAAGAGCAGAAGAAACCGGAAACCAAGCAACCAAACATTCCCCTTATAGAGACCGGCATTGCACCTAGCCTTGGGTGAGTGTTGAATGCATCAAAAGAAAATGATAAAATAAAATCCATTTTAATTTCATGGTTGAATGCATGTCCATAAGCATTTTTTCTAATAGTGTTGGTAGGTGAAATGAGCAAATCATGTTTGAGTTGCTAAATGGGACAAGACATACTCTTCTCTTGATTTCTTTTATGGGTGATAAATCTGTAAGAGTTTCATAAATTATGACAGGACATCAAAGGCCTCAGTTATAGGGCTGAATGATTAATTGCATTTGCAATTAAATCACGGCATGTTAAAATTAGATTTTCTAATCACAAAGGCTGCAATTACACTCGGATCATGTGACACGCGAGAGTAAAGCAGTCTGCAAAAGCAAGCATCAACTTGCGAAGTTGCTGCGCAGCATCAGGTTTTGTGTAAAATCTGCCCTGCTAACGTTGCTACCTCACGGGGCAACGCTACTAACCTGTATCACCACAAAGCCACGTACGATAGTTGCACGGCTAAAAAGCCGAACACCAGTGTGTCAAGTTAGCGAAATACCACCCGCCAGGGATTACTGACCGCCTAAGCGTAACTCCATATGAACGTACTTCAGAACAGAACGTGGAAATTACTTAAGCAGTAACAGAGTTTATTTTGCGAAATATATGATGCACCTCAGTACGGTGACCAAGCCTGGGCTCCCGGCTTTGATAAATACACTGGATACGCGGTACAACATGCCCTCCGCACATATTTTATATTCAACTGACGTGGTCAAGCCGTAGGATCGCTATGGCTAACAGTGCCATACTCATTGTGCACAATGCACATATACGATATACACGACTGTCCTGTAAAGTTCACAGACAGTGTTTAAAAAGTGCATTTCTGCAATCTGCGCTTTAGTTTGTGTGATTTGTTACTGACTTTCATATTAATGTTTACACCAGGCTTATTTGTCAGCCGTTTTTTTTTTATGTTGTCATGGTGAGTATTACATGTTTACAAGGCTGGACTTTCACCAAATCAGTCACTGTGATTGAAGTAGTTTATAAATAAATAATATGTCATTCATATAAATTCATGCATCACCAAATTTCATCATAACATACGGCTTACAGGAAAGAACGGTTTATGGTAAATCTATCTAAAATTGTGTTTGTCATACTATACAGTGATTTATTGTTTGTCTTTGTTGAATAATACAGTAGATATAGAGCTTAAAAAAGAATCACATTTTAAATCACAATATTGGTTGAAAAAAAAAATCATTATCAATTTCAAGTATTCATCAATTCATCAATTAGATTCTTTTCCAAAATCATTCAGTTATACATTATTGGTGGGTAAGTGGGTCATTCTGTAGTGCATTATACTGTATGTCATGTTGAATTCTATTATTTCTTCTCGCCCGGTCTTCTCTGGTTAAAAGAAAATTATTATATTACATTATGGTAACCTGTTTTTGGCCCCATCTCTCATTACCCACCCACATTATTGTGTGTGTGTGTGTGTGTGTGTGTGTGTGTGTGTGTGTGTGTGTGTGTGTGTGTGTGTGTGTGTGTGTGTGTGTGTGTGTGTGTGTGTGTGTGTGTGTGTGTGTGTGTGTGTGTGTGTGTGTGTGTGTGTGTGTGTGTGTGTGTGTGAGACCTGGAGACTAGCTGACAATAAACCTGGATGAGAATCTGAGAGCAATAGTCAGAAGCTGTCAGCGGCCTTGTGTCCAATTAGATGGTCAGGCTGCCATTGAGCGCCTGACAGGCCGTCTGTCCTGCCAGTTGGTGGGACCAGGTGGTCTTTGATACCTTTCGCTCCAAAACTGACAGTCTATCCTGCCTTGTGCTAAAATAAAATGTGGCTCAGCCAGTACTGTTCACACCTTCTTGATATGATGCAGTTTGCTTAAGATATTGTATTATTTGTAGTACGGATCAATACTACTCTAAATGTTTATCTGAAGCCCCTAATATGAATCAATTCTAATGAGATGTCAGGATTGGGCTCCATACCATTTATTGCATTAAAGCTGCAGTAGGTAACTTTTATAAATAATCTTTTTTTTTTCATATTTGCTGAAACTGTCGCTATATCCTGACAGTAGTACGTGAGACAGAATATCTGTGAAATCTGTCCTCTGCCTTTCCCTAGTGCTTCTAATTTGTAAGTTTCCACAGCGGCCGACGGAAAAACAACCAATCACAGTCGAGGAGTCGATAACTGCTTGTGAACTCTGGTCAAACTAGGTGGCACTGATCAAATATGAATCAAACTTACAGCATTGCTTATTACCTGCCTCAAATGTTTTCAGAAACCTATTTTAGTGTACTATTTTTAGCTGAAAAAATGAGAAAGTTTGTGACCCGGCTGCCATGTTGAAAACGAGCCAAAACCAAACACCGCCCACCGGCCGCAGCAAAGCTTTTCATTTTACAGCTAAACTGATGGAAATTCTTTCATTAATTCTTTTATTTGTTTACTTTCCTGTTTTTAAGATTGCATTGTCATGTTATTTTTCACCTTGTAGCAAAACATAGTGTGTTCTCCCAAGCATTATTACACGGTTAATAGTTTGTTTTAAATGTAATACATTGAACTAACTCCTGAGTTTTCACTTCTCATCTACGTCCCAGCAGAACTAACAGATTTCTTTGTCATCTAGCCAAGTGGCAGATCAAACAACAAATGGTGTACCCCCCTTTAAGTCTTTGTTTATTAGGCCTCAGTAGATTTAGATTTGTTCTCTCGTGCCATGCAGCGTCTTGGCTTTATAAAAGTTATTATTACACAAGGACAAGCTTTTGTGCTGACAGGGCATGCTGGTCCCAATGTCCCTTAATGGCTGGGTTTCACATTTTGTTGGCTGAGTGCTTGTCATCTAAAGAATAAGCGACCTAACTGAAGCACACCGTCTGGACCACATATTCATGCGTCTCCATTTTTTTGGACATATTTTGTGAGTTGTTAAGTGAAGGCGATATTGTATTTTAGGCAGCGAGTTGCAGCTACACAGTTTCCTTTTAAGTAATTTTGTCTTTTCCTCTTACTCTCTCCTACAGGTTGAATTTTCAGTTGAATCCCTCTTTGAAATATTTGTACCCCCCACCTTCTAATAGCATTCTGACAAATATAACACATGTCCTCATGAGTGTGCCAAAGTTTTATGTTCAAGTGAGTATATCATTTTATCTTATTCCAATACCTTCACGTCTTTGATATGCAAATGTTGGTAATCTGTGTGTATTGTATTTGCATTTTTTTTTTTTTTTTTTTGTACTCTACCTCCTATTCAAACTTTCATTTATTGGGAAGTGGGAATTTGTACAAAAAAAATGCAAATATGACAGCATTTCCAGCCTTCAAATTCGTATTGTAAAATGGAGATATGAATATCCCAGAGGGTTTTTTGAACTGTATCCAACCTCTTAAAGATCAAACAGAAAACATTTGCCTTTTAAATTTCAATTTGGGGAGCAAGTATTAATAATAAACCATAAGTGGGAGGTATGAGTTATGGGTTTAACATTTCCCTGGGAGCCGTGCTGCCTGGATTTACATTGCTGCTACTTCCAGCGTTGGTGTCTTGGTGGTGCTAGTGTGTTGCAGAGAAGCCGCCTTCATGCTCAGCCTCACCACTGGTATCTCACCTCAGCCTCAATCTCAGCTTGATCCTTGTATTTTAAATGGAAATGCAAAAGCCTTGCAATCTGTTTTACATAGGCTGCCTGTTTGAGAGAAGCAGTATATTTATACTACCAGCTCCCACCCAGCTTTTGGTGTGACTCTTTAGATACAACTATCACTGTCCTAACACTCCTATCTCCAATTATACAGGTACTACATCTGATGAACAAGATGAATTTACCATGTCCGTTTGGCCCAGTCACTGCCAGACCCCCTATGGTAAGCTTGTATACATTATTGTTGGATAAAGAACAACAGGCTGTGTTGTTAAAAGAGGCCAGTATTCAGATGTGTGAAAGGAAGGAACTCAACTATTGAGATCAACCAGCTCCTATCTTTAGAGGATCCTCAACAACCTTTGGCTTATTGATTTAGTAGTAACACTCAAAATATTACATGTAAAAATAGAAATTAAAGTTTCCTAACTGCATCCGCAGAAGCCCATGTGTGAGCATTCAGATTATGTGAGGTACAGTACATGGAAAGCCCAGAGTACTGAAGGCAGACAGTGGACAAGCTTGTTTGTATGAATCTGAAATTGTGCAGAGACAGATGTTCCTCTTTTTGATGGGATGTTGAAAATGCCAGTTTAATTAAAAAATCTCTTAAAAACTGTATAACATTTGCTTGGTGCAGCTCTTAAAAGGGGAACATTTACAGTTTTGCTTTGTCTTACTTGAGATTTAAATTACTTTCTTCAGCTTTTCACTCTTTTTTTTTTTGACAAAATAAGCAATTAGAAGACATCACCTTGGGCTCTTGGTAAATTGTGATTGACACTTTTAATTATTTTTCAGCATTTCAAGAATCTAATGATCCATTTAAGAAATAATCATCACATTTGTTGTTAATGAAAATACAGCCCTTTAAATATCACTACCTATCACAGACATCGTATTATTGGTGTGGGTAATATTTAAACACTTTGCATAAGTTTTAAAATGTTGTAAATGTAATTGAAACCTCCTATCGATGACTTACTGTGATAATGAACATGTGGCCGGCCATGCCTTAATAGTGTTTTCAATTATACTACTTCAATGAATCCCAGTTTTGACCAATACTTACCATGTACCCTGGCAAAGACAACGCTCTGAAGTCTGTCAGTTGAACACCAAGTAAGTAAGTAAGCTAAGCCATGCTATTTTGTTTCCTGCAGTTTGACGTGTTGCCTCCTGCGCCTCCCTTCCCCATGCCTCCTCCTTTCCCTCCTGATTATCCCCCGCTACCAGAGGAGGAGATGGAGCTGTCCAGTGGACAAGAGTCGGAGTATGAGAGTGGGGAAGACGAAGACAAGGAGAGGTAAAGAGCAGTTAGAGAGGACTCATCTCCGCATAAACATTTTATTGAGACAAAGGAATTGACTTCAGTTTTTTTTTCTTCCTTTTTTTGTCATTACTCTGCCAGTAGATCCAGTGTGTTAATGTATCATTCAGAAGTTAAAATGTTTTAAGTGGCTTGAAGGGAAATGTATTTAAATTCCAATGGGTGGGCAATTTAATTTTTTCCCCTTATTCCCTATGCTTGCTTTATTTCAGGATTGTTCGTCTGATGGGCCTGGTCAACCAAGCATGCAAGAGACCCTTGAGACCAAAAACAGCTTCAAAGAGAAAGAAGCCCAAGATCAAGGATCTACTCTATGCTCCCAAACCAGACTCTCAGAGGTACACCAAAGTCACTCATGCATGTTCCAGTCCTCACACACAGACAGTATTCATGGGCAGCTTAAAAAGCAGGACAAAAACCTCAAGGCAATAAGTCTGTCTCATAAAGACAGCCTTCTGTGGCTCAGAGACTTATTGTTTCAGCACCACACACACACACACACACACACACACACACCCACACACACACACACACACACACACACACACACACACACACACACACACACACACACACACACCCACCCCCTTAATGACAGACCACAAACTATAAATACACCCACAGCTCAGTGTCTCGAGGCTACATGTATGTGGACTGGGAAATATTTCTGGTTGACCAGAACAAAATTTCCCAACCAATAAGCCGCTCAGGAGCCAGGTTTATTGTTGGGGCTTTTTAGAGGCTGCTGTTGAAGGGAGTGGTGATTGTCTCTGCTGTCCTCAGTGCTCCAGTGCTGCAGCCCTCCGATGTGTTTGAGCAGCCCCACCCCGCTGGGCAGAAGAAAATTGAATTCCACATTTCGGTTCCGGAGGTGGCAGCCGGAGTGGAAGGAAGTGGGCCAAGTCAACCTGATGATGAAGGTAGAGGTGAGGGCTTTGCTTCCCTATTTTGACACTTCCTTTAACTTCCTTCAGTTTTTGATTATTTTCACAACTATGTAGTCTGTTTATTTTTTTTTTAAATTTTTTATTAATTCATTAATCGTTGACTGTGAAAAATGTCCATCATCACAATTCCCCATAGCCCAAGGTGATGTCTGTAAAGTTCTTGCTTTGTCTAAACAACAGTTCCAATCCCCCAAAATACTCAATATACAATGACATAACAGAGAAAATCAGCAACTCCTCGTGTTTAAGACACTTGAATTAGTGAATATTTGGCCTTTGTGCCTATAAAAAGATTACTCAGGTTCTGCTTAATGACCAATTAAAAGTTTTCCTCTAGGTTATATGAGACTTTGCTGGGAGTAAACCATAACTTAAGTAATGTTAAATCAGGAATGCACTTGCCCCATCAATGAAATCTAGGAGATCTGTAGTATTTGTAATGAGTTCATGAGATATATTGAAACAAGGGCTTCAACTGACAATTATTTTCATAAACCTGACTGTTGGATTATAATCTCCATAAATCACTTGGTCGATTTAAGGTCAATGTCGACCCATTATCAGTATGGCCGATTATTGGCTGCGATATTCAGTATTTTCCAATTATTATTTTTTTTTGGATTGCTGATGTGTGCGTGCTGCGCAATTCTGAAACGGAACATGTCACTTAGCCTGCTTGCTTTTCGTAGTTGGGTTGCAAAAATATGTAGGCTCTGCTACGTTCTTAAGCGAGTGCTCAGGGAAACTTCTTTTCAACCACCGCCTCTGTTTAACTGCTAAGCTTCGAATATATTTGAATATTTCTCACCGAAGCTTCGATGCCCCCAAAATAGTATTCGGGATAGCCCTTGTAAGTAGAGACTTCAGTCTGCCCCAATCTTGATAGAATGCACTACAGAAAAGGTCTAAGTGCAGCAAAAGTTGCCTTTTGCAGCATTTAAATAAACATATGCTTAAAGGCATTTAAACTATGTTTTGGTTTAGAGTTTGCGTTATTCTAAATTATGACACTAGGCTTTTCAGTTTTACAGCAAATGTATATTGGTTGCAAATATCGGTTATCACCCCTGAAAAAGTCATATCATCTTTAGTTAGATCCTTAGTTTCATTACTTACCTGTTATAGAGTATATGTATTTTGGGAAGGAATTTAGTGCAAATACAGATTAGGGCTGGAACAAATAGGCAAAATTGTAATAAGTTACACACAAAGGCTATTTTGACAATTGGCTAGTAAATATAAATCCTACCAATACTATAGTCAGCACATACATTTGGGGGATCTGTATAAAAAGTGCACTGCTTTCTGTCTTTTGAGCAAGATAGGCACCGTAAGGATTTGATTAATACTATACATCTTGTTTATTATCACATTGAAGCAGAAGGTGGTTTGATACTGCTATTGACATAAGTTAAATCCTGTACCATGGGTGAAGTCAGAGCCAAGTGTTAGACAGCAGTATATCACAGCAGAAACTGGCACGAAAAGGTTTTACCATTATCTGTATGAGAAAATGTCATTGGGGGCACAGTCGGTGTTACTTGTCAGATGTGCAATTCCCCGTTTGCCTTATCTCCCTTCTCTCTAGCTACAACTTCACTCCCTGCCAAGCCCCTGAGAAGTAAAATAGATCTCAAAGTCGAACACACAAAAGATTTTCTAAAGGCAGGGGAAAGATAAACTATGACAGGTGGCTTTTTGGATTAGTCTTGTTTTGGGGAGGTGGGGGGGTATGTGTGTGATCTGATAAACAAGCTATTTAAATGGAAAGGGAAGGTGGGGGACAGATAAGAAGGAGGATCATTTTGAAAGCAGTGATCTAGTTCTCTGCCGAGAGTGTATCAGAAAAACTCCCCAACACTTCTTGCTCCAGTGCACGCTCGCATACACCTTATGTGGATGACAAGCTCCCCCCCCCCCCCCCCCCCCCGGATTTGTACAGGCTCACTGCTCTTAGTAATTTCATCTACAACGTGTGTGCACTCCTCAAAAGTCTGCCAGAGTTATCCTTCCCACTGCCTTTCAAACCCATGTTTGCAAAACAGGACTGGATTTTGATTTGAATAGACTTCTTTATATGACAGACTGATGTGTGCTTATGCCTCACTCTCCAGACCTTTCTCAGTACAACCAATGTGACAGCATTTATCATATTAAACCCCAACAAAGAAATCATTGTTAGGGCTGCAACTAACAATGTTTTTTTTAACCAATTATATGCATCTGTCGATTATTTTCTTAATTGATTGATTAGATGTTTGGTCTATCAGCCCAAGATGACGTCCTCAAATGTCTTGTTTGTCCACAACTCAAAGATATTCAGTTTACTGTTACAGAGGAGTGAAGAATCTAGAAAAATGCACATCTAAGAAGCTGGAATCAGATATTGTTTTACTTAATTAACCCGTTGAATTGATTATCAAAATAGTTGGCGATTAATATAATAGTTTGCAACTAATCGATTCATATTTGCCGCACTAATCATTATTTTCAACTCAATCAGTTTATGTTGATGCCACGGTTAGAAATCTTCAACATCAATATGTTAAACTAATTGTGACCAAGAGGATTTGCTTCCACTTTCCCATCCTGAGCTTGTTTGGTTTAGTGAAGAGGATAAACATTGTGGAAGTGTAGTGATTAATTCACCATCTGCTATTGTTAGAGACTTTGAAAACTTCCATCTGTCTTTGTGCTTGAGGGAGAGTGTCCTTTTCCGGTTTTGTATCCTAAAGAAATCCAGTGCGCATCTAACTTAGTTGCACATAATATGAAATACTGTTTAGCCGCTGCCCGTGTTTTTTGCCAGAATGAATGTAATGTGTTCCATGTAGTTAACCAACCTCTGTGTCTCTACAGAAGTGGTTGAGAGGGAGCTCAGCCCCAGCAGCAGTCAGGAGGTGGCAGAGGCCGAGGGTTTTGGGAAGCTTTACCCCAGCGCCCAGGCATCCCAACAGCAGGAGGAGCACAGCGACGAGGAGCAGGATCTCCCCTCAGACGTCATCTCCAGAAAGGAGCTGGAGAAAGGACGGCTGTCAAGAGATGGTAACATAATCTTTTTAAGCCTCGCGGTGTATCAGTGGTTAGGACTGTCCACTTACAGCAAGGAAGGCTCTTGGTCCAAACTATGGGGCCATTATGGGTGGAGTTTGCATGTTTTTCCCATTTTTGTGTAGGTTTACTGGGTGCTTCCATTTACTCCCACCCTAAATACATGGATGTTAGTATCAAGAAAGTGATATCATTGGCAGGGAAGTTAAAAAAAACAGACATTAAGACTTTAGTTTTCAAAACTGAGAAAAAAAACATTAAGATAGAAATTCCCTTATCACAGCAGCTCAAATGCAACACAACAAATCAGAAAATAATGGTAATTGAATTACAGGAAGCCATACATGGTTAGGGAAATGCTTCCAATAATAATCCAACCATCTTTGTATTAATGCTGTATATTGCAGGTTGATCCTGTACTAGGGCTGGGCGATATATCGATATTAACAATTATATCGATATATTTTAAACGTGATATGGAATTAGACCATATTGCATATATTGATATAGTTCAAATTTGCGCTGTGATCCTTGCTTCAAGCAAGCTGCTGACCCGGCGGAGCTCTCTGCACTGCTCCCCGCACCCCCGCCCCTTCTCTTTCATGCACAGAAGGGGGGAGGGGCAGGAACAGACACTCAGCCACTCTTCAACAAACATGGAGGAAGCAACGTCTGCGAAGCGTGCGGAGGAGGAATTGGTTAGTAAAAGAAAAAGCAGTGGCTCAGTAATTTGGAGATGGTTCGGATTCAAAGTATCAGATGAGCAACAAAATCACGTTATATGTAGGGAGTGCCATAAACAAGTTACAGCCAGGGGTGGAAGCACTACAGATCTTTTTCACTACCTAAAACAGTGTGTGAAACTGCGTGCTGCAGAAGCCCCAGCCGCAAGCCATCGACAACCCGAAAAAGCTCCAGCCCCAAAACAAAGCTCACTGCAAACTTCATTTTCCCGCAGTGTGCCTTATGAAAAGAAAAGTGACAAGTGGTGTACTATAATGGTGTCACGGACTAGCGCTGAAAACTACTCGACAAAAGTCTGGAGTTGACGGAAATATGCGTGGTCAAAGCCCCGGCTGTGAACGGTTTCATTTCCTATAAGTTCTTCACAATAAAAGTCCTCCGTTATTTTGGTATTTGAATGTTTTTATTATGAAGCAGCAAAATCCAGAAATGTTGGGCATTCATTAGCAGTAACGTAACGCGACTCCTATAAGCATTGTGCATTGTTACTTAGCAACAGCATTCTTTGACAAAAGCTGTCATATCAAAATGTCGGGATATATATCTTATATCGATATTCAGCCTAAATATATCAGGATATGACTTTTGGTCCATATCGCCCAGCCCTATCCTGTACCATAGTGAACATATCAACTGAAAGGAAAAAAAAACATTTGCATTTTCTGCTAATTTCTTCTTCCCTCTCACAAATCCTGTCCTGTGTAGAAGTGATGCAAGAAGAATGGAAGCAGGGGTTGTTTGAAATGCATATTAGAGAGATTTGGCAGGCAGTGAGAGCCTTCATGGCTGGACAAAAAGGAAAACAAATCCTGTTTGAATAGTGCTTTGGTTCTAAAATGTAATTTCTGAAACCCATCGCCACCTGAATCAGCGTTTGAGGATAGTTGTATTTTTTTTTAAAGGGGTGATAGAATGATTATATAGGGTATTTCACACTGTTCCTTAAGGTCTCCTAATAGGGTATGTAACATTGGTTGGGTTGAAAATGGCCCAAGTGCTATTCTATGGGCCCTTAACTACCCTGTGAATATGGCTCTATTTGGAACTAGAGCGTTTCTTCCAAATATGGTATGCTCATGAATATTTAGATGAGCTGCGCGCTGATTGGTTGAGCGAACCACATACACATACATTAGACGAGAACAGGTCTCATATTTCAGACACTGCAACGTTATACGTTGTTTGTCTACTATTTCGTTATTAAATTCACTTCTGAGACTTTTTTTATGCGAGAAATCAACTATATGACGCTCAAATATGGGCCGTTTTACGAAACTTGACCGGCCAGCTGTCGGCATAACTATCGTATATTTACAGTTTGAATTTTGTCACGGCACGTATATCGCAGCTACCCTAAGGTCTTACAAAGCTAACACTTTTGTCCGATTTCAATTTTAAGGCATTTTTGTGAATTTGAGGGGTCTCGTTAAGAAGAGCTGCTAGCTAGGCATGTGTCCAATTCATTCTTATGGGAAAAGATCGCCGCTACACTTTCGGCATAACTATCATATATTTACAGTTTGAATTTTGTCACAGTATGGATATCACAGCTACCCTAAGGTCTTACAAAGCTTAGCTAACATTTTTGTCCAATTTCAATTTAATGCATTTTTGTGAATTTTAGAGGTCTCGTTAGGAGGAGGCAAGCTAGCTCTCATTGATAGAGCTCCCCAGCTCACTCGCTGACAAGAGGCCTTTATTTCCTCGATCGTTTTGTTTAAATAACTCAACACACATATCCATTATAAGATTAACTGGAACCTGTGGTAAGAGATTGCGGGCGTACCAAGCTCGCTGACCGTGCTCTCACTCACACAGACCGGCCATTTAGCAGGAAGAGGGGAGGGAGAACAGCGAGCTGCAGGCCCTGGAGCTCTGTCAGGGCAGCAGCCTTTGGTAGTCCAGTAACCCAGAAACGGTGAATTTGCGCGGGTATAGAGCACCGTGGGCTGCCGGCCGTGACGGAGCTCCATCTAGCTCACAGCAGGCCGGGGTCTGTGAAGGAGGACAGGCTGGGTGGCGAGGCAGCAACCCAGCCAGCACTGGCCGCTGAATTCCGACACATAGTCGGACAAAATTTGCAATTAGCCATCCATTTTTGTAAAACGTCCCATATTTGACCTCTACATAGTTGATTTCTCGCATAAAAAAGTCTCAGAAGTGAATTTAGTGGTAAAATAGCAGATGAACAATGCATACAATTTCTGAGATTTGCGTGACCTATTCAGAAGACTACCTGATCTCAGATCAGTGGTGTAGCCTATGTAAATGTTGGGGCGTGACAAAGATAGAGACTAGAGCCGAATAAGGAGGAGCCACCGAGTTGACGTCAACTATTAGCTTCATTGAGATTTGCCCGTTTTCAGAGGCAGTTTCAAATTGTGAGATTTGCAGAGGAAAGGGATGTCAATGGGATTTTCAGGTTCTATGTATGTCCCGTTTACCCTCCAAACTGTCGTTATTCAACTATGACAAGGTAAAATCGGTTTTGCATTCTATCACCCCTTTAAACTTATTTCTATAATGTAAATCTAAACTAAATAAAAGTAAATCACTCTTCTGGAAATGTACATATATGTGGAAACAATTCAAATTTGGGAACATTTCTAAATAGTTGATTAGTAAGAGAACTGTTAAGTGTAATTCTTTGTTCTTCCTTCCACTGATACACTAGGTTCAGGCATTTTTCCAGCAGTTTTCCATTCAAATACAGTACACACCAGCTGAGATATATTTCCAAGCCATATCTAAAATGAACTGGCTGCTAGGAGCTCGGATCAAACGTAATCATTGCTTTAATGTCTCAAACATCTCTAGCCTAGTTCTTCAGTCCACTCGGTCTTCAAATAAAACATTGAGTGGATGGTATTGAGTTGCAATGACTTTGAATTTGACTTTATGTATGTATGGGCAGCTCTGTGATGGTCCTTTGTACCTGTTTTTGAAATGCACCGTGCATCAAATTTTTTCTTCTTATCTCTTTTAAAACAGAGATAAAAAGGATGTCTGTGTTTAAAAATTATGAACCGGGCGAGCCAACCTGCAGACTCTACGTGAAGAATATTGCAAAGCAAGTGGAAGAGAAAGTAGGTACATTTATAGCACTTGACCCACTTTGGTTTACTGGAAATATGGTGCTTTATTCTGGAGTTTTCATGTATTGCTCTGGACAGTTTCCATGTCATCATATGCCATTTGTGTGTCAAAGTTACATTTTGCAATGGTGTTTTAAGATGACTTTGAGACTATTTGTCCTAATATTCATCATTTGTCTTCCAGGACCTGAAGTACATCTATGGGAGATATGTCAACCCTTTGTCAGAAGCCGAGAGAAACATGTATGTAAACAGCAATCCACATGATCTTGACCTTATTGACATGGCTTGCATGTCACTTCACCCCATCCGATTTTCTTGAGCTATTTTTGACTCTGGCAATTTGTCACTTTCCTTTGAGAGTTTGTAGTAATTCATGCTGACTGTGTGTTGTTATTATTAAGTATCTAACCTGACATAGAGATCACGAGGGACATTTAATGTTTGTGCATCAGCAGTACTTCAAATGAATATTCCACCTGAGTCATCAAACCGAGCCTATGTCGAGTAGAGGCTCTGAACACAGATGTAGGTGATTTAAAAAAAAAAAGGAGAAGTAAATTCTGCCAGAGAAACAGTTTGTCCTCTGGTCCTCTAAATTGTGGATTCTTTTTTTTCCTGTTTGAGGGTTACTACAGTTTATGTCAGTTAGTGAATTTCTTACGAATAAACATGTATGCAGATAATCCTAAACAGTGTTACCACATATTAGATGTCCTGTCTTCACCCAAGACCATACTGATCAGTTGCTTATAGAGGTGCATTGATGTGCAAAATTCATGTTTCGATCGGTCCTGCGGTCAGTTTTACCTAAACGTAGGTTGCTGTCATTGATCTGTATTCATGTTGATTTTGTCATGAAATCATAAAATAATGATTGGGTCAGCCTGGTTGTCTGTGGCAGTGTGGCACATGATTGACAACCAGTGTTTTATATGGTTACAGAAGCAGCAGACAAGATCTTCCTCTTGTAACTCTGAATAGCTCCAGCATTATGTTGACTTGGCTAGGCCGCGAGCCCGGAGTGATAATGATGTGTCCCTGCTTTGTTTGTTTTTTTTCCCTCAGGTTTGACATTGTGTTAATGAAGGAGGGGCGGATGAAAGGGCAGGCCTTTGTAGGACTCCCCAGTGAGCAGAGTGCAGAGAAAGCCCTGCGGGAAACCAACGGCTACGTTCTCTATGACAAACCCCTCGTCGTCGTATCCTTTTACTCGCTCTCGCAAGATGAAACGAGGACAAGATTTTCTAAGGAGTGGAAATCCAAGTTTATTTAATAGGGTTCAGTTATTTGGAGGAATTTGACGCATAGATGTATATGAATAGTTTGTTTTACTGGTACAATGTTTTTTTTTATTTATTATTATTACTTACCCAAAAGAGCTATTCAATGAGAGGAATGTCCATTTGCAAACTTAAGCTGTTAGTGGAGACACATTTTTTGGAAAACAGTTACCCTAAAACACAAAACTAATATGTACTTAGCAAGTCTGGGTTCACTTTGTTGTGTAATATCCATCTCACTAGGCCATTTTATATTGAATTTCTGAGACATAACACAGTGTGTTATAGTACATGGAAAGTTTATCCCACAAGTGACCACTTGAGAAAAGAAGGATTTAGACCTGGTATATACTAATGCACTGAACATACTTAAAGGGTCAGTTAAGAGGTGGTGTGTGTGTGTGTGATGATCATAGGGCTGAAACGATTCCTTGAATAACTCGAATAATTCGATTACAAAAAATCCTCGATGCACAATGACTTGCCTCGAAGCTTGGTTAAATCCGTGTTACTAACGTTGTATCGCTGACGGACGGTGTTTCCGCTACTGTCGCACACCAGACGGCTCAGTCTGCTGCTGGCGACACATGCCAGAGGTAAATAGTGAGGGGCTAAGAGAAGAGACAGGCTGGAGGAAACCACAGGAAGGGTCCAAAGTTTATAATCCGTTCAAACGTAATTAAAACTAAAACTCTGTACAGTGTGTCTACTGCAAAATCAAACTAGCTTACCACAATAATAGCACGACGTCAGTGCTTTAGCATCTCAACAGAAAACATTGAGTCTAACTTAATCATCCATTCCACGAAGAGGACCGACAAAAGTAAATCACAGAGTCGTATGGACGATGAAACTACATCAAACACAACAACTACCAAAATCAAAGACAAGAAAATACGTAGTGGTGACCACGATCTGAGCTGACGCGCTTTTCCTTCAGAAAAACAGCTGATTGTTGCGCCTCTCTTTCTCTCGCTCTCGCTCGCTCCACGGAGAAACAGCTGATCAACGATCTAATAGCATAAGTGTAACAGAGCTGTGTGACATTATAATCAAATATATAAATGAAAATAGGTTAAGTATAACTAATATTTACATATAGGTCTAGTTTTGGTTGTTTAAAAACGTAAAAAAAAATTTAAAATTAAAAAAAAATATCCGATTAAGTGCTAGATTAATCGATTACAAAAAGAATCGATAGCTGCAGCCCTAGATGATTATTA
The DNA here is from genome assembly GCA_023566125.1 of Zingel zingel. NCBI lineage: Eukaryota > Metazoa > Chordata > Actinopteri > Perciformes > Percidae > Zingel > Zingel zingel. The sequence goes on along the minus strand of CM042335.1, from coordinate 19,096,895 downwards.
GGTGGACACCTACCATCACAGATGTGCTGTTGGCTTTGGTCCTCCATGCCTTCAGGAGGACGAGGACTAATTTCTGGCAGTCCTGCCCCACCACCTGCTCTTCCTCAGCCCAACACCGGTAATTGCACGTCAACCTTTGAACTTGTCTAATGGAACAAGGCTATTGAATTTGATGGCGTTTTAACGTGCATCCCCGTAACCAATTAGCTCAGCGACAGCATGTTCATCTCAGAGTTCAAAGAATAAACAGCAAAGTCCTGCATGTAGCTATATTCTAGGTAAGGTGACAGTTTAGACATTTAGTCAGCATTCAGCCATTTAAGAGGCGGATTGGAAGCTTGAAATTTGCTTTGCTAAGTGGAGCATGGTGGTTTATAGAGTTTTAGGCATTGTATGTTGGATGCACAAACTGCTGGCGATTATATTTACTTGATAAAGGGGCTCTATTGTTTCCTGTGAATCCCCTGTATTTAGGTAAGCTATCTGAAGCTGTGTGGGAATTAGAGTGGGAATGGCAGTCTTCCCCACTACCAATAATTACTACTACTTGAAGTAATAACTGAATACAAATACATTAAATGGCTTATGCCAACCATAAATGGTATCAAAACTGAGGGGGTGCCTGGGTAGCTCACCTGGTAGAGCAGGCGCCCATATATAGGGGTTTGCTCCTCGACGCAGCGGCCCTTTGCTGCAGCCCTTTGCTGCGTGGTGTTCCCCCTCTCTCTCCTCTTTCATGTCTTCAGCTGTCCTATGTAAACGGGGGCCTAAAATGCCCCAAAAAACTGAGGTTGGATTTCATGAAAATCTTAGGGATTATAACTTTAAATGGATTGTGACATGAAGCAGCCAGCCAAGAAGAGCCATTTTTTCCTTTTTAATTTTATTATTTTGATGTTTTGTATATGTTTTTGCTGGTGTTGTGCAACAAGAAAAAAAAATATATACCACTGCAAGTGTGCTAAAATGTAGCAAATAGAACTCAATATGTGTTATAAGGTGGACTTGGATTGACCTTGTGGTTTTATTCTACTTGGAGTAGCATTGGAGGTTCATTTAGGTAGAGATGTCTTTTTAAGCAGTCATAGTCAGAGGACAGCCGGTGCCAGTTTAGATTCCCTATAATGATTTTTTCAGCGCTAGCTTGAGATTGCGGTATGGCACTTGCCAGAGAATCCTCAACAGCCTGCTACTAAAATTATTGAGCTGGAAGAACAACCTGCACAACATTCTAGTTGTTTAAAGTGTAAGGTTTATTAAGAGAAAGCACTACAGTGACAGCCTTTCACACATCTGGCTCCTCTCCCTTTATTTAACATGGTCACATTGGCCGAACATCTGCAATCTAAGTGAATGACAGTAGCTGTCACTGAGTAAGTGAGCCAACCTCAGAAAAGCAGGAGACCCACGCTCTTAAAAGGTCCATTTTTGGCCAGTAGTCTTCTGGCATCTATGAGCAAACAGCTGTGACCTTTTCTCAAATGAAATTCATATGAGTCGGCAAGTGTCACAAGGAAGAGAGCCCCTGTGGCTTAAAGCTGCCGCATACAGCTCTGGGAGTAAAACATGATTGTATAATATAAAATATTAGTCTGTGATTTTCCATCTTTGAACCGCTGCAGAAAGCTGAAATAGGCTTTTCAGCAAGGTTGCAGTTTTTGTGTATATTTTCTGTGGTGCTATTGGTGTATTATATTTTCAGATAAAGAAAGCTATGCATTTGTTGATGCCCAAATTACAATTATAAAGGTAGAGAATCCTAATGGGATTAGGGGATAGGATTATATTTTTGATCAACCAGCCTTACTTAAAAGCAGCTGAAAGTCTTTGCCTGAAAAAGAAGATAGTTTATCGAGTGGGAGTAAACCTTTTGCCCATTTAATGGAATGTTTGTTGCCTACAGACCTTAACTATAAATTCACAGCAATTTGCTAGATCTGCCAGACCAAAAGAAGACAACACAGTTCCCAAGAGAGGACCAAAACAACGATGAACTCAACAGGTGAGTAAGGCACTAAAGCATTCGGTGAGGCCAAAAGAGAATATTCAAATGAAAATCGATTCCTCATTATGTGTGTGTGTGTGTGTGTGGGTGGAACAAGCTTTATTATTCTTGTAATGGTGATTTATTTTTACATTTGTGTTTACACTTTATTTATTCAAGATGCCAAGACTTGATATTGTGGCCCAGCAGAACCATTTGTATCCTTATTCTGGCATATATCCTTTGGAGAAAAAAAAGAAAAGAAAATGGGGCAGTTTATTTGTAGTTATTGTGGCCCAATTGGAACTTGAAAAAACTTGACTTGTATTCATTTAGTCTAAATTCAAAACGAGTACCATGCTTTGTTTCTGTAGCTTATTGTCTTTTACAGTATGTTCTCTGAAATACTTTAAGTGTAGACTCTGTAAACCTGTGCTATTTTGGAGTCTCTCAAACTTCTCTTTACACTTCTCTCTGCCTTGTTTGACTGAATTTCAGGTGATGGTCGTCAGATGTCATCTTCTTCTTTTATAACTAAATAAAAAAAAAAAATGTTTTATTAAGATAAACTTTTGTCATGTTTTCTTCCAGTCACAGCTTCAAACATACAGTATGTCACCATGTGTGGATTCACTTCAGTCATAACTGATTATCTTTAGGCCCAAACTTAAATGTCCTGACAGCAGAGTAAACACAGACTGGGGAAGCTATATGAGATCTAGATTGGCTCTGCAGCAGATGGTAGGCTGTCAACACAGTGGAAAAACCACAGTCCTGAGGAGACAGCAAACAAACCAAACAGACTGCACTCTGTGGGAAATTACTTAGACTGGGTTAGCTCACCTTTACAATCCCTGGCTGGCCCCATCTGTGTGATAATGGAGGGTGAACTTCTCCCCTCAGCAGCCATCATAACTGAAGATTTGGAAATCAAATTGGTTTTTGTCCTCTTTTGGTGTAAGCAATACTGGGAGTGTACTTGTCGCATGTCAATCACAGCTAAGTTAAAGTTGTCTGATCTTTAAGATGTCTGATGAGGGATAACATTGAATTGCTGTAGTGAGCGGCTGGCCAAATGCAGTCTGGTTTGATTCAGTTTTACATCGCTTTGGTGGTTTGACGACAGACATAAAAGCACCCCCACCTTATTATTATTATTATTATTATTATTATTATTATTATGCATCAGGTTCCTTCAGTGACAACACTGTATCTCACCATAATTAAACAATTATCTGAGCCTCCTTTAATTGCAATATAAGAATCCAAAGCATATTGTGTGTATCTTATAACAGAGAAAAACTTTTTTTGGGGGGGGCTATTTAGATGCAACTTTAATTCACTGATTTATGGCAATGGTTTCCAGAAATAGGTGGCCTGTTTTTTGCATGTAATATGGCAAATCCATTGCATTCCTCCTGATTTTGCTTTTGTGTAACTTCTCTGTAAAATCTCGTGGTTCATTAAGTCCCAGGCAGCCTTGCTCATGAGTTCAGCCTCTCTCTGGTTAAGATCTAGGCACACCGAGTTATCAATCACATGTGCTCGTCTGGTCCGACCTGTAGCTCATACGTCAACGCCAGCATAAGGGAGGAGTTCCCATCTGTGCCCTACTCTGCCCGCCATCTCAACGATGACAAATGTGCCAACCACAGTGGAAATATTGAGAGTTACCAGGACATTTATCAGGTAACATTTGAGCAATTTGAAAGATAACCTTTTGTAAGTGGACGCAGATAAAGATGTATGTTCTGCCTTTCCTCTGCACAGGCTCTGTCTCTGTTTAATACTGCAGCTACCCAGAAGTAATATGTTAATATGTTTCTTATTTTGGGCTCAACCAGGTGTGCAGTCTGTTGGCTGGATGGAGCCTATTGTTTGCTGCGTACATATGTAGGCCTACACAGTGTTGGACATATTAAGCACAGGTGGCCTATTTTTCTTGTCAGCTCTGTACAAATCAACCTTCATTTCTGCCTTTGTACTGCATATTACATGTATAAATCAAGTGCAGTGTTTACTCATGATCAGTGCCACACGGACTCAGCGGATGCAGATTTTAAAACATTTAAAAATAATGCTCCAAATGTAAACATATCTTCACCCCAAGCAGAGAAAAAGTCTGCTAAATTCTGCAGATTTTCATTTTGGATCACTGCTGAAAACTAAGAAATTCTGCAGATTTCATTTCGGTCTACTTAAAATCTTTGTTTAAACATGTTAAGAAAATGGCAGGAACACTTCAGGCAACATAAACATGCCCCAGGCCATAAGGTCTGTCTGTCTGTCTCCAGACACCTCCAATGACGGCACTGATGTCTGAATTTAGCCTACCTGTGGGCTTCTTTGTTGTATTGTCAAGGTTTGGTTGGGCCTGGTGCAATGCAAGGTTCTGTTTTTACTGAAACTGAATACTGATGCACTTACACGCCAGTAAACATCACCTTGTCAATCAGTCAGTCCATTGATAGGTCTGGCAATGTGAGACTCCATTGCCCATGCCACTGCAGACGCAGTTACTATTGGGTTTAGCTGTGTGGGCAAAGCATGGGTTTGTCATATTCAATTCAATTTTATTTATAGTGTCAAATCATAACAAGAATTATCTCAGGACACTTTACAGATAGAGTGTAGGTCTAGACCACACTCTGTAATTTCCAAGGACCCAACAATTCCAGTGATTCCCCCAAGAGCATGCATGAATGTGTAAGTGCGACAGAGGCGAGGAAAAACTCCCTTTTAGGAAGAAACCTCGGACAGACCCAGGCTCTTGGTAGGCGGTGTCTGACGATGCCGGTTGGGGGTTTGATGAACAATGGCAATAAAAAGTCACAATTAAGATAATGGCTTAAAAGCAACACAGCTCATCACCCTGAACACACCATCCCCACTGTCAAACATGGTGGTGGCAGCATCATGGTTTGGGCCTGCTTTTCTTCAGCAGGGACAGGGAAGATGGTTCAAATTGATGGGAAGATGGATGGAGCCAAATACAGGACCATTCTGGAAGAACACCTGATGGAGTCTGCAAAAGACCTGAGACTGGGATGGAGATTTGTCTTCCAACAAGACAATGATCCAAAACATAAAGCAAAATCTACAATGGAATGGTTCACAAATAAACATACCCAGGTGTTAGAATGGCCAAGTCAAAGTCCAGACCTGAATCCAATCGAGAATCTGTGGAAAGAACTGAAAACTGCTGTTCACAAACGCTCTCCATCCAACCTCACTGAGCTCCAGCTGTTTTGCAAGGAGGAATGGGCAAACATTTCAGTCTCTTGATGTGCAAAACTGATAGAGACATACCCCAAGAGACTTACAGCTGTAATCACAGCAAAAGGTGGCGCTACAAAGTATTAACTTAAGGGGGCTGAATCATTTTGCACGCCCAATTTTTCAGTTTTTTATCTGTTAAAACAGTTTGAAATATCCAATAAATTTCGTTCCACTTCATGATTGTGTCCCACTTGTTGTTGATTCTTCACAAAAAATTACAGTTTTATATCTTCATGTTTGAAGCCTGAAATGTGGCAAAAGGTCGAAAAGTTCAAGGGGGCCCAATACTTTCGCAAGGCACTGTACATTAAACTCTCCCGGTGGAATCACCAATACAAAAGATTAACTGCATTAGAAAACATCTGGTTCTTTAATCAATAGTCAAAGGTACAAGCCTGTGTACATAATGTTTGTATTTTATAAAATGTAGCACTAAAATAATAAAATACACTTAATTTATAATGGACTTCAAAACAGAAGTTACAAAGTGCTTTACATGGTTCAACCAGGATTAAAACATTTAAGGACAGAAATTACAAAAATAAAAAGAAGAAAATACTGAATGATAATATAAGATTAAAAAAACAACAATAATAAAGAAAATAAGACATGTTGAAAATAAAACCGTGTCCCACAAAGCTTCTGCTCGCTGAAATGAAATTTGTGTGGAATTGGTTTTTCTTCTGCATTTATGAAATTTCGATTTCTTTTCAACATTTCTGATTGTGTCTGTTTTTAATAGATGACATGTGACCTCAGTGTCTTTAAAGACTCAATGAGGTGTAATTTACCTCAGCAATATTTATATTGTTGATCTAATATGCTTTCTGTACAAATTAGTAATTTGGCTCAGCCAGAGGATTTTAAGATAATTCTGTTACTTGATGTTTGAGCCAAGCTGGATGTGGATTTAAATCCCTGTTTTAACAAGCAGTTTAGGCTTTATTTGTCAGATATTAATCAATTTAAATGTAAAGAAGCCCATTAACACCTACATCACAGGTTTTCTATTGTAAAAACTAAAGCATTCTGGATCATTTTACTACCACTGAAACATCGAGCACACACTCTTAACTTTTACACAGCAGATTATGATTATTTCCCATTGAGCTATACTGCACTGTATCACTGCATATTCTGCCTAAGAGTTTAACCCCAAAATATTATAAGTTACATATAAGTTATGAGCAAACCAGTAAGGTGTAGCCACCAGTGGGATTGAAACATGAAATAAACAAAACAAACATTTAGTTAGTCTTGGTTATAACCCTAAAAAAGACAAAACCAAAGTCTCTTTCTTTTTTATGAGGAATTAAAGATGAAAACTAGGGTTGCATGATCTGTGCTGACACTTTAATGGGAACATCTTTGAAAGCATTTGATACAAAAAAATGTACACTCATTCTTTCTGACTGTCAGCATATCGTCACTGGAAACCTCGCTGCTGGATAACATTAAAAGTGACACTGAACCTACGTTAGGAGGGGTTGCCTGCCCTCAGTGAAGTAATGTTAGTGATTAATGCAGTGGTTGTAGCTTTCACTCGCAGAGAGTGATAGGCTAGAGCAGCACAGGCCTCTTGTGGGCCACATCTGGGTTTGCATACATAGCTAAGAAAATGGGGGAGACTAGAGGCTTTGCTCATTTTTGTTATATAGTAAACAGTTGGTTTCAAATAGTGAGCAGTGCAGTTTAATGTAGATGTAGTATATCTTGTTCAAATGTGGCGCCAGTTTACTTGGCTAGACAGTGTTTTCTCTTTTTTGGCAACATTTCGGCTTCCAAATGTATCCGACTCTGGATCTAATTCAGCTTGTACATGTTTTTTTTGAATTGACAAATTTGCACTAAAATACCTTACCGTGTCCACTTTACACTATATTCAGGTAGACACTTCCCAAGATATCTGTGCAACCGCCCAACTTAGTTTTACTTTGCTTCAGTCTATGGAAAATGACATCTTCATGCTACCTTGTTATCAATTCTGCAACAATGAAAACATGAGGTAAAGAACAGCAGGGATGCACATGATGAGCAGTTGAGTTATTTTTTTTGAGCAGATGTTGAGGCACATACTAAACTATCACCTACAGCATGAAGTAACACATTTAAGATCTTGCTTCCCCTCTTGTCTCCTTGTTTGCTGGTGTATATGTCATTTCTCTTTGCATCTTACTTTTTTAAGCACAGGATGTAATAATCCTCAATTTGCCATCTGCTTCTTCCCCGATAGCCATCACTGCTCTCTCCATGCACCCCCACTGGTGTGAACAGTAAATAAATTAACACTACCAACCTGCACAATTTAGAATCAGTTTGTGTTTTAGTTTTTCAGGCAATTTAGGTGATTGTTGCTGCTTCCCATATCAAGAATAACTCATTTTTATGGTATGGATGACTTGAACTACAATTGGTACTTCAATTGGTAATCTGCATAGTGTGATAACGTGAGAATAAAAACACAGCCCTAGGTAGATTTTCACATTCTGTCTGCGTGTAGGGCCTTCCAGCCACACGCAGACATCAATAAACAGAAAGCCATCGTGTATGTTCACCTTTAAATGATGAATACTTATCTAGAAATGGCATGTTTTTTTTAATACAGATCATTTGAGGTGACTGACTCAGAATCACTGATATATCTAAACATTTACCCTAGACATCCTTTTTGTATTCCGAAATTGAAATATTAGAGATGATACTGCTAACATTTATTAGTGTTTCTGTATGTGGCTATTTTATTTATTTTTTTCAAGTTTTTGTCTCATCAAGACAAAATTAAATCTTGGCAGACAGAGCAAGATGTCTGTCAAGACTAATTAGATCATGTCATATTCATGAGCTCTTTCTGAAACAATCACTTTGTCCCTCTAGTTGACCTTTGTTTGAACTGAAACCAGTATAAACAATTAATGTCCCTCACTGAATTTTCTTCCTGCCTGGACCAACTTAACTGGGAACTTTTGCTGACTTTGAAGGAGCAAATAGTGGGAAGACACACATTGCTAAGTCAACTCCAGAGTGTGTGTATAGTTATCAGTCTTACAAGTCTTTCCGAGAGCAAATGTGTCAATTCCAAGGTATGCTTATTCATTATGGAGAGAGTGATGGCTTGACCATGCATATTTTATGCGTTTAAACCTTGCAAGTTTCATGAAGTTGTCCGAATGAGTAGCATTTAAAACTGAAGTGAAGTAATGTGCTTGAATAATTAATCTATAATTTCTTTTATAAGAATTACAACCAAGGTCATCAATTTTATTTAAGCCAGGAGCTTTATTTATATATTATATATATATATTATATCTTAATTGCATGTTTAACTTGTTTGCATTAGGAGCCTTATGGATGGAGTTTCTTTGTTGCATACAGAGTGACAGAAAAAAAGAATCTTGAGCTCTTAATGGTTCAGCTTTTTCAGAGAAAACAACTCTCTTCACAAGCTATGCAGTAGAAATGCAGAGGGCACAAGATGTTTGTCAGTTATTGCAGAGGCTTGTAAAGCCTGTATTGGTATGTTAAAGTACACCCTGCTTTGTAATAAAGTGCTCATCCCCAATGTGAGTTTCTTCCTCCCTTTTTTTGACATTACACCTCCTTTCTCATTGCTCTGCCCTGTGCTGTCCGAGTTGCCAACTAAATCTCAGCCTCATCTTGCCCGCCGTAACCTTGTTTATTCCCAATAGTGGCATTAGCAAAGCTGTAAAAGTATTTATGGGGGTACAAATGCGGGACAGCCAATCTAAGGTAAATCTATAAATCCTGGCTGTTGATTTCTCAGGGCCAGGAGGTGCAGGCCGGTGATCAGTAGAGGTAGAAAGTATTCCCCGGGTGACTAACGCGCAGAGGCCGAGCAGCATGCCAAACAGTGCTATGGCGACACTGTTGTGCTTGCAATACGGCAGAGCTGGCCTTCGCCTCTGAAGTGAGACACCGCCTGGTTATCCATCTACCATGAGCTGGTATCATTAGCTAACACCCAACAGGGACCTGACTCAGCAATTGTGTGTGTATATCACATTTTGCATCCTGTCCTTGGCTTGTTTGTAGTTAAAGTACAAGCTAGAGCGTACAATTATGAAGACAAAAAATGTAAAGAGCACAGACATATCCCATATGTAGAGGTGCCGTTGCTCTTCAGCAAGTGGGGCAGCATTAGTCAGCTTTTGGCCACTAGGGGGCAGAAAAACATCAAAAGAAGCTGACATATACAGCCACCACATTTCAGCAGCTTGTTAAGTTTTTATGGCTCATGTGTTAGCAAACAGTTGCCTATTTACACACCGAGCAGACACAGCAACTTTAGCATTAATTTGGAGTAGAGTTTCTGGCCACCAGACAAATGGAAGTCCTATATTCAATCTTCTTTAGCTGTATTTTCTACTCTTTCTGCTCTCCACCAACTCCTGGGGAAAATATCTGGGTCTTTAACTACGGGATGCTCCATTTATTCACCTGTGTTTCTTTATCATTTTGGTAGGCTACTGGATGAAAAGCATACGGTAGAGGCTTGTCAGGTATTTTGTTGGAGACACTTGCCTTCGGGTGTTTAGCAGAGCAGTTGAGACTCTATAGTTAGCACAGGCATTTTAACTAAAACAATGAGCTAAAAGAGGCTAAAACATTATATAGAGGGGCAGAGTTGGTTAATAGTTTTGAAAGTTTTCTGTGTTCATCATTCTGACTGACCTTGGATGTAAGGAGATTCATATCTTAAGCACACAAAATACAGAACTGCTTCTTTATTGTTGAATAATGCTGGCATATTCTTTTGCTAGCTATCCAGTAAGCTAGCAGAGTTATGTAGCGTACTAGCTAGCAAAGCTATGTATCTTACAGCCAGACAACTAACCCAGTAAATGTACTTTAGCTATAAGTGCTTTGCTACATGAATAAGACATATTGAGTATTTTTAACAGGTGGTAATGGTTAGAGTTAATGCTTCATAGCAAGAAGGTCCTCCATTTGTGACTGGAATCTGTTGGGGCCTTTCTCTGTGTTAGCATGTTTGCTTCACATTACAAAGAAGATCAGACATTGCCAATAGTTTTGTTTGTCTGTCTGTGTATAAACCTGATATGAGTGTTTTGCAGTAAACATAAGTAGCAATGTGGGACAAGTTAACATAGAACTGCTCAAAGTAACAAACAGTACCCTGTATGAATATCGGCAGATGTAATAATGTAACCAGTGTTGTCAGTCACCAGACAACTTAGTGATTTAAAAAAAAAAAATGAAAATGTTACAGTTAACAATAGTTTAACAATCCAGTTAAAATAATCACAATCTCCTGCAGTCAGATAATTGAAATTCTCTGTTTACTCTCCTAAATAAGTTGACCATATACTTATTTAGGGTCAGTATTCTGTACAGGCATTCACTCCGTTTTATGGCAGAAGTAAGTTGAAGACCATATCTTTTCAACCTCAGTTGAACTTGTCTCTTCTTTTAACCTTATGCTCTTCCTAAGTATCGTGCGGGGAAGGAGCTTCCATCAGCTTCCATCTCTAATAAGAGAGCAGGGTGATATATCTTGGGAGCTCTACTCTCAATATTGGCAAGGAAATCAATGTGGTGAGTAAACCTACAAGCACAGTTTGCAATCAGCTGCCAGGCCAAAAGTAATCACTGAATTGAAATAATCCTGAAAGGTTTCCCCACTGTAGCAAAGTTAATAACAGAAGAGTCACCAAGACCTACGCCTTGAATTAGATATTAATCCCTGTATCAAGAATAATTACCAAGAAGGTTCAGAAACAATGACCTTGCAGAATGAGCCTCACTGGTTGCCTGTCTGGACTCATTTCAGCATTCAACAGGCGCCCCGGTGGATGTGTACTCTGTGACACAATTTGCAATGGGACAATGTAGTTTCTAAACTGCTTAATTCTTTGCCCTACACTGTTAGGAAATGGTTCCCTTGGCAGCCAGGAACCTCATCATCAACAATTTCTCCCTTGTTTACATTAATCCTATCTAGATATCCACTCATTCCCATGGCAGCTCTTTGTAATTCCACTCTATTGTCACGGTTTTGATAGACAGTCGGCCAACACTCACTAAATAGCTGTGAATATTAGCTGTGTGCAGCTCTTCTCTTCTTCTCTTCTAATGCTCCTTAATGGGAGTAAGGTCATTTGTTAATACTACTAGGGGCACATTGAAACCCCTTACGTGTACACACTCCCATTGAGCTTTCACATAAATCCTGGTTCTTTGCTGTTTTATTAATTAGGAGCTATATCCAGCAAAGCAAGGCATTCTGTGGGGAGGACCAGTTGCACATTACTTCAGGGATGCGATGAGCCATCTGCGGTTGTTCTTGAGCCTGTCTCAGTTTGGAGAGATAAAGCCTACTCTCCTGCGAAGTCCGTCTGCCAGTCAACTGTCAGACAGCTAGGTCAGGTCTTTGTCAAAGCCCAAATAATTTGGGCTCATGAGAGGTCAAATAGAGTCGTTTTTGGCTGAATTGCAAGCCCCCCCTTGTCTGCTTCTCCAAGTGTAATTGCGATTTATTTTGCAATGCTGAAAAGTAAACACGACCATTTCTCAGAGGCACCATTTCATGGAAACCCTTAAGCTCCTGTGTGCTTTAGGTTTCTGTGTCTGATGTACCACCACAAATGTTTATTTTGTGAGATATTTTGATATCAGAATTAACTTTAAAATGCTTGCAGGATGCTTCTGGATTCATTTATCTGATGATTATTGTATTTTAGATAAGACTTCTCAATACATTTGTGGAGATTTTTGCTTGACCTTATATTAGTATTATCCTTTAATCTGTGGCCACATATACATGGCCTATTTGAAGAATGGTTTGGAAATACAAACATCAGTGCATCCACAGTATATAAAATATGCAATTTCTTTCACCCAAACGACCATATGGGTCGATTATGCAAGCAGCTTATAACGACCCATAATTACATTTCTCGTTAGGCAGCAACCTCTCGTGGCTGTAGTAATTACCATGAGAGCAAACGAGGAAGTGAGGTGGAGGCAGGTTTGAGTGGTGGATGTGTCAGACAAACAGGACTTTCTCTCAGGAGACCGGGGTTCATGTTTCTTGTGAAACCAAAAGTCAACTGTCATTTTGAAATGAACATAGTTTTACAGACCTTAGTCCGTGACGCAATGACGTCACGTTAGGGACTGTTCGTTATTTATTTAAGGGGCTACTGGATGAGTTTTGGGATCTTTAGTCAAAATAGACTTGACCCTCCCTTCACCAGCAATACATTTTTCTATGACCCTCCAAAATGATTGGGAAAAGAGGCATGACCATCCCCAATAATTTATCGATACCTTCTGTACTGGTTTGCGCTTGGCAAAGATGTATAGATAGCCACTGTTTTTTTACAATCATGACATACATGACTTAACCTCTGTATTCTCATCTTACACATCACACTCCTCTGTTATGGTGTGGTGGCCATTTCAGTAGATTTAGTCACTAACATTGTTCTGGAAACACAATAAGCATGGAAACTAAATGCACACTTCCTGCATTACTGCATTACTTCAAATACTCCTCTAGTAAACTAGTATTCACATGAAATAAAACAATAAAACATTGAGACCATTCAGCAAAGCACACTGGGTAATAACATAATAACAGCAAATTCAACACACAAACTGGTTGCTATGGACTCCTCACTAGGCTTCCTCAGTCATTGTATATTTTAACATATAGGTAAAGCTGCCAAAGCTGAACATTATCCAAAACTCAATTTCTCAGACGAGTGTCAATTTGGGAGCTTGCATGCTACCACTCCTTCCTTCTCAAATGCCTTGAAAATGCTGTCGTTTGCACAATTTCACAAATAATTTCCGGGACCGAAAGGATATTTGAGTCGGGTATGGCTGCAGCCTCGAGACCTCCCATCTCATGCCCTCCCGGCTGGTGTAGTCCCCGAGCTTCGACTTTTCAAAATAAAAGCTTGCGTCTGGTCCGCTGTGTTTTCGTTCCTTTGGTGTTTTGGATGTTTTTGGACTAAACAGTACAGCAATCATGCTAATGACTACAATTATTTTTTTCATCAGATGTCTTAGTTACAACACGAAGGAGCTAGCAAAGCAGTTTTGTGTTTATATGTGCGGGCAGGATTTATTCAGTTTGGGAAATCCCACGGTCTCTTAAACCCCTGACACACTAACCCGATAATCGGCCGTTGGACAGTCTGGCGAGGTCAGTGACTCGAGTCTGTTCTGTGTGTTCCGTGCCGTCGTCCGTTGGAGGAGCTGTCGGCCTTCATTTTGGCCGACCTGACTTGCTGGGTCGGAGGGCGGGCAGTCGGACTTAATGACCAATCTGATTGGTAGAGTGCTAACCCAGAAATGACGAGCGGGATGAGCGTGACTAAGCCTCTCAAAATCTGACGAAAATCTTTTAAACTGACCTTTGTCGATCTGAAATAAAGACAAGATTCAGCAACTGTATGGCCTATTTTTCGCTTAAAATGTTTTCAGAAACACGTTTTGGTGAACTATCTTCGTAAAATATGAGATCGTATTCTGAACAAAGCCGCCATTATGCCCGGTTGAAAAATCCAGGAGCAGCCAGACCTACGTGATGCGTTCGTTCAATCAGCTGCTGGTTTTAATTTTTTGGGTGACAATACAGATTAGCGCCGCCTGCTGTTATGGAGAAGTATTACGTCTTGCACACGGGCAGAATGTACGCTCAAGTCGGCGGTGCTTCGGTGTGTTCTGAGGCACTTTTTGGACCTCGGGGAGCCGACTGATCAGTCCTACTGCCTTTTCTGCTAACGGTTGGCCATCAGGTTAGTGTGTCAGGGGCTTAAGCCTGACAAGCCAGACCCACATCAAGATGTTGGATCTGGGAACTCACCATTGGCAGGGCTCAATCCGAGGGGTGGGATAAACGGTTGTCTTTCAAATTCCCTCTGCACTCATAGCCAACCAGAGCAACGCTAGTTGATAGATTAAACTTTTGCCGTATCCGGTCGGCAAAACTCCGAACACATCTTCCTTTTGTAAGAATGACTTCAGTGCTTAACTCCAAGTCAAACAAACAAACAAACAAACAAACAAGCCACTTTGAAATTTTGCAGTTTTCATGAATACAAAAGTTGGATGACCTGTTGCATAAATTAGGTGATAGTGGATGAGGGGCTCAACTTGGAAAATGTTGTCCCCCCCATAATTCCTAATGGCTGGCCTGTTTGTACGTTATACAGCATGACGTTTTGGAGTCAGTAGCACAATACAGAAGTAGACAGCACGTCTCCTAGCAACGGCTGCTTTCAAATAACCGCTGCAAAGGGAACTGCTCACCCAGAGGGCTGAAGTTCAGAAGCTGTTTCCACAAATATGTCAAAACATGGTAGGCTATTATTATTATTTTGAAAAATGGAAACGTTTCCATAATAGCTGCAGTATCTTTATAGTTTCTTCAAATTTGAGTTGGACTTAAACTTCCAATGTTGAACATTTTACCTGAATTTCTGCAATGTCATCCATGTTTTATATACAATAAACTCATGGTTTAGCTTCAAAGCTGCAATAAGGTGAGATACCACCATCTTGCTGCACAGCACTGACCAACAGAACACAGTGAAAGAAGTAGTTAGCAGTCTGTAACTGCTTATCTTTCACTGACTCTGGGTACATGACAGGATGCGTGTGTGTGGGTATATGTTTGAAAGACAGAGATGTCAACCTTTGCCCCCACCTCCTGCTCCTTTGATATTGACACAGGGTTCCTATTAGCTAAATGCAGGCTTCGGGTCTATCATCAAGCATTCTGCTCATTGCTCGCAGTGTGTACATGTGAGTGTGAGTCCTCTCCCTGGCCCTTGGCCCTGGGTCTATGAAGCAGCAGTAATGATCATGGAGAGCCAGGGCAGGAGATATATTAGGTCCACCACTGAACTACCGGCACATCAGACAGGCGGGCATTCCTTACCCCCTGTTTGGCATGTTTGATATTGTGTGTGTACGTAGACACTGCTGTGCAGAGCTGTGGACGCATGGTGGGGCTCTCTATGTGATGCTCTCTGCAGTAGGTCCCAGTGTGGTGTATAATAATGACCTGTCAGAAAGGCAGGCCTCTGAAAACAGGCATAATCCACAGAGGCTATCTGACTAAATGAATTCTAACTGGAGCCAAACCAACCCCCTGAGACCCATGAAAAGCATCATCTATTCCACTGGTCTCTTATCAAATCTGACAAGAAAAAAAGAAGCACACTAAAATAGCACATGCTTGGCTCGATGAGAATGATTTCTGTCTGTAGATGGTCGTTTAGTACAAGATAATTATTCTTTTATAGATATATTATAATGATGCCGTCTTGTTTATTTGTTTTCTTGGATCATTCTATAATCTGTTCACTTGGTTACATTGTTTTCAGCCTTTTTCCAAGATTTTGAAAGAGTTTCTTTTCTGTTGAATTTAACAGAATTTGCATTTGCATTATTTACTGGGACAGCATTTCAGTCTGGATTTCTAAAGATGAACAGGCCTCACTTAGCAGATTAAATTGATTAATTGTTTGGACATGGCGTCGTCTTGCTTGCAGTTCCTACAGATGACATAGAAGGAAATGCAATGTCACTGTGCAATTTGATCTCACTTAGTTTATCGGTAATACATTCAATTTGAAGATACTGTGACAGGCCAATTACATGGTTTCAAAGTGGCCGTGTACCTGTGGCAGGAGACTTTGAGACTAGGTTTAAAGATATTATATGGACACATAAAAAGCCAGCCCTAAATTTATTTCCGGTGTCGGTATGGTCCAGAAGGTAATCAATGTACTCCAAAAGTGAAGCAAAAGTAATTAGCTTGTGTCAAACAGGCTAATCTAAATAATGAGGGTTATTTTACCTACTTGCCGTTGCCTTTGTGATGCTTAATTCTTTTCAAAATCTAACCACTTGCTTTACTAGTCTGCATCAACAGAAGTATGTTTCCAGGAAAATTGGCTGATATCCGCTTCCACTCTCACAAACACTGAAAATGGCAAGTTTTGAAGAAAATTTGCAACGTGCAAGCCTGCTTTGTTCTTTTGTGAAATTATTGTAAAGATTTACAAAGAATATGTTTACAGCATTTATTATCTAACTGGGACGTTTTGGGACCGATTGGAGAGGATTGCTGTGGACCAAGTACACACAGCGTACAGCTGGTTAGAGCAAATTATGTTTAACCATGTATCCAGCTAATTTAAATAGCTCATATTACTGTATTGTGTGTTAACTTTATTTAATATTTTGTGTGGCGTTTTCTTTTGCGGGATGCAAATGTTCCACCAAAATTAGTTCCTTCCTGAGACTATTTTGCAGAGCCACCGTCAATGCGTCCGGAGCTTAGCGCCGCCCAAGACGATTGTGATTAGTTTAAAGAAATATTCAACTTTTATTTATACTTGAGAAGTCATTAAGGGGCAGCCCTCATTTACAATGACATTGAGTTACAAAGACAAAATGGAAAAGAAAAAAAAATGCAAACAACCCAGTGTTTTTTTTCTCCTATACTAGAATGTATCTGTGGTGTAGCCATACCTTAGGGCACAGTGCTGTGGAGATCTGGCAAAAGTGATTAAAACATGCTCTTTCATCACAATAACGTCAAACTGTAATGGAACCTGCATACACTGCCTAAACTTCTATTAGCTAGACTGCCAGGGACTAGGATGCTGGATTCAGTCATAATGTTCTGTAAACAGAAAACAGCCAAATGGTAAAAAAAAACATACTGACATCTGCCTCTAGTTGTAATTACAAGTTGGATGTATGGGATTTTGCTGGTGGGAGATATTGTATTGCGCACATGTACACAAACCCAAGCAATAAACATAGCGGCACCAACAACCACATTGGCAAATAAAGTCAGCTCTGAAGTCAGCATTAGTTATAGCTACACAAACTTTACTTCTACAAACAAAATATATATATGCTGTAGATTGCTTGCCATTTTAAAAATGTATGTATAAATTTCGGATGTGGGTGTTCTAATAAAAAAAACAACTTTGCTTTAATGGCATTACATTCAACTTGTGTGCAGCAGTACTGGCAAACGGTAAGTAATAGTAACATAGGCAAACATTTGAAAGCTAGGCTGAAAAAGTACAGAATTATCTTTTAAGATTAATTATCCAAAAATTTGCGCCAAGCTGGACTCGACAACCTTTGCTGAAAGTATACGTCAAATCCACTCCAAAAGATGTTTAGGTCCATGAAGCAGAAGGAGTGGGCAGTTTACTATAATGTTGTTTACTAAGTGATTTAGTCTTTTACAGTAATAGTTCTAAAAACAGAAATCAGTTTTTGCTACTTTGGGCTGCCAAAAATGTGACGCTGCCTACCCCAATCCAAGAACAATGGAGGAGCCCATGCTAAATCTCCTGCGAGGTGGATGTTGCCTTTAAGACATACAGTGAGGAAAATAAGTATTTGAACACCCTGCTATTTTGCAGGTTCTCCCACTTGGAAATCATGGGGGGGTCTGAAATTGTCATCGTAGGTGCATGTCCACTGTGAGAGACATAATCTAAAAACAAAAATCCAGAAATCACAATGTATGATTTTTTAACTATTTATTTGTATGATACAGCTGCAAATAAGTATTTGAACACCTGAGAAAATCAATGTTAATATTTGGTACAGTAGCCTTTGTTTGCAATTACAGAGGTCAAACGTTTCCTGTAGTTTTTCACCAGGTTTGCACACACTGCAGGAGGGAGTTTGGCCCACTCCTCCACACAGATCTTCTCTAGATCAGTCAGGTTTCTGGGCTGTCGCTGAGAAACACGGAGTTTGAGCTCCCTCCAAAGATTCTCTATTGGGTTGAGGTCTGGAGACTGGCTAGGCCACGCCAGAACCTTGATATGCTGCTTACAGAGCCACTCCTTGGTTATCCTGGCTGTGTGCTTCGGGTCATTGTCATGTTGGAAGACCCAGCCTCGACCCATCTTCAATGCTCTAACTGAGGGAAGGAGGTTGTTCCCCAAAATCTCGCAATACATGGCCCCGGTCATCCTCTCCTTAATACAGTGCAGTCGCCCTGTCCCATGTGCAGAAAAACACCCCCAAAGCATGATGCTACCACCCCCATGCTTCACAGTAGGGATGGTGTTCTTGGGATGGTACTCATCATTCTTCTTCCTCCAAACACGGTTAGTGGAATTATGACCAAAAAGTTCTATTTTGGTCTCATCTGACCACATGACTTTCTCCCATGACTCCTCTGGATCATCCAAATGGTCATTGGCAAACTTAAGACGGGCCTTGACATGTGCTGGTTTAAGCAGGGGAACCTTCCGTGCCATGCATGATTTCAAACCATGACGTCTTAGTGTATTACCAACAGTAACCTTGGAAACGGTGGTCCCAGCTCTTTTCAGGTCATTGACCAGCTCCTCCCGTGTAGTCCTGGGCTGATTTCTCACCTTTCTTAGGATCATTGAGACCCCACGAGGTGAGATATTGCATGGAGCCCCAGTCCGAGGGAGATTGACAGTCATGTTTAGCTTCTTCCATTTTCTAATGATTGCTCCAACAGTGGACCTTTTTTCACCAAGCTGCTTGGCAATTTCCCCGTAGCCCTTTCCAGCCTTGTGGAGGTGTACAATTTTGTCTCTAGTGTCTTTGGACAGCTCTTTGGTCTTGGCCATGTTAGTAGTTGGATTCTTACTGATTGTATGGGGTGGACAGGTGTCTTTATGCAGCTAACGACCTCAAACAAGTGCATCTAATTTAGGATAATAAATGGAGTGGAGGTGGACATTTTAAAGGCAGACTAACAGGTCTTTGAGGGTCAGAATTCTAGCTGATAGACAGGTGTTGAAATACTTATTTGCAGCTGTATCATACAAATAAATAGTTAAAAAATCATACATTGTGATTTCTGGATTTTTTTTTTTAGATTATGTCTCTCACAGTGGACATGCACCTACGATGACAATTTCAGACCCCTCCATGATTTCCAAGTGGGAGAACTTGCAAAATAGCAGGGTGTTCAAATACTTATTTTCCTCACTGTAGCTGTCAGTGTCAAAGGTGCTTTCCTGTCAGATATAAATGACGTTGACGCTGAACCCTCAGTCTACCAAAATGACTTTTTGATGGAATCTTCACCCCATAATAATCCTATTCAGTCAGACAATCAGTCTCCATATAGATTAGAGTGTGAGTGAATCTAAACTGCCAGCATTCAATTAGGCAAAGATTTTGATCTCCCATTGGCACAGCTTGTCAAGCTGAATAATATAGCCGTCACCCTTGAAGGTGAAAACCGCCCGCTGCGTGGATGGAGACCTATTGTCTGAGTTAAGGCCTTCGCACACTCGCATACACACCGACCAACATCGGCACACTCCCTCTCTCCTCACCACTCGTCTTCCTTCAGTCCCCAGAGAGGATATTTTTCATGCTTTCAAACCACCCGGCAGTGACAAGCCTCTGACAACCCTTGCTTACTGTGACACCTTTGTGGGTCCAGAGGAGGTTTCTACCACAATGCCTTCTTTGACGGGCATTCTTAAGAGGAAATGCACATTATTCTGCCATAACGTCCTGTTTGATTGATTGGCACAGTCAAACTTTTTGGAGTGAGAGATGGCACAGAAGACTTTTATACATATTTATTTATTTATTTATTTATTTAGAGTCCCAGAGAAGATGTATTGATGCTGGATGTGTAATCCCAAATTGTGTTACTGCTCTCTCAAAAACTTTTATTTATATATTATATACAATTCAACCCCCACTTTTTAAGATATCATTTTAATTAGACAGGACGTGTTTATCACCCCAACCACACCTCTCCGATTCATCTACAGTACAATACCTTACCACTTCATTCCCTTGAAAAACTTGAATAGTGTACAAGCGTAATTTCATGGAGATAGTGTGTAAATATATGACAGATGATGGGATAACTTGTCAAAATTCTCCACTACATGTCTTGAAAATCTAAAGAATAATGGTATATGGTTATATGGTATAATTCAATAATAAAATCTTCATTAACTAGCTGATTTTGAGCTACGTGATGTCGCTTTTTGAAAGGTTCCGACATTTTAGGGTGTATAATGTTATTATATTTAAATAGATTTCTTCAGTGTGGTTCTTTTGGCAGCTCTGGATACCTTTTCTCTTGGTTTTTATTATATTCTGTGCATTAAGCTGTGATTCTTTGCAAATGTTGTCATTATTTTCTTGATCCTGGCTTTTGTGGATTCTTTTCCAAGTTTCCTGGGCACTTCATCTTTGAGACTTTTAACTAATGTCCTGTCCACGGAGAAACCTGTAGCTCTACACTGGAGTGTTGTTTGTGTTAGAGGGCAGCACCTTGCCTTCACATAGAGGCCGCGTCGGTTTCGGCTGACTGCAGTTGTGGCACTCGCCATGTGTGGCTGGGAGACTGGATACCTGTTTCACGGCATCTCGCTTACTGAATCCATCGCTGCCTCTCCCTAAACCCTGCACATAGACATTCTCCCAAGGTCAGTCAACCCGCCACGAACACACACACCTATCCTCCCTCCCGTCCCACCGCTGACAACCTTTCCCGTGAAATCAGGAATTGGTATGGCCATGAAGTCGTCGTTCACACAAGGTAAGACAAGGGTGAAATGCCATCAAGACATCCCAATGTGTTGTCATGGCAACCTGAAGACTTGATGTCAAACTTGGAAGCAAAAATACAAACATCAGAGCAAAACATAGCATTATAATAAATCATCTTCTTACAAAATGTGGCATGAAGGGACTGTGTGGTGGAGAATCTGAGAAATTATTATTATTTTTTTTTAAAAGAAGCAGCTGCTGACAGCTGGTGCCTTTGGGGGAATCATATGGAAGAGAGCATGTTTTCTGGACATTTTCCCCAAACCAACATTTGATGACTTTTACCCCAAGCAGAGGACACTGCAGACATTTCAGGTGAGTCCTCCTCCTCTTCCCCCTCACCCACTACCAAACCTCCCCCACCCTGCCTCAACATATTGCACCTGTTCAATTATTTAGCTGTTACTCTGTGGTTTGGTCCTGAGCTGCAGTGAAAGCTGTACCTGCCGATTAGAGCAGGGCTTGTCACCAGAGCTGGCCAGATATCTCCGTCTTGTCGTTGTCTGAGAGAGAGAGATGCCTTTGGCCACATTATGCAGGAGGAAATGTCATTACCTCATTGCAGGCTTGTCATCTCCAGCCTTTGGTCTCCCAGGGGCAGTGAGGATTTGGATGCGTTGCAAGGTGTGTGTGTGTGTGTGTGTGTGTGTGTGTGTGTGTGTGACTTAGCCACCCAACACAAATGCATAAGGTGTACATAGTGGTGGGGAGATTCAGTCTTTAGGTTGTTGATGGTCAAACTATTATGTTTCAGTCTCAAAAGTTGCTTGTTATGACAAATTCCCCCCAAAAATCTAAGTAGTGAGCTCTTGTTGAGGCGACAAATCCTCTGAAAAATTTAGATTTTCGAAAGCTAAAACTCTTTGTTGAAGTCGATCAGTTCTGAATATAATATATACTCAACAGGGACGACCTCTAGCTCACCCAGTAGAGTGTACACCCCATCTATGCTGAGTCCTTCGCAGTGGCCTGGGCTTGAATCCGACCTGCAGCCCTTTGCTGCATGTCATCCCCCCCTTCTCTCCTCCCTTTCCTGTCTGTCACTGTCACTATTGAATAAAGGGAAAAGTCCAAACAATATATATATATTGTTTGGATATATATATATATATATATATATATATATATATATATATATATATATATATATATATATATACACACACACACACACACACTCAACAGAATTTTATGTCAGAAGTCTGAAGAAATCAGACACAGATCAGATTTTTTTTTAAAGGACCATATCATTTGGTATGATTTTTTTTATCAGTTCATTGATCTTATATTGATCTCTGCCTGAGGATATGTGGTTTATATGTATGTCATAAATGATTTTGTTGTATGCTGTTGTGGTGTAAAGAACTTTGGTCAGCTCACATTGTAGACTTGTAGACACATATAGACTTGACTTGATATGAGGATATAATTTCGCAACATACTTTGTTGGTCTTTTTTAGTGAGTAAAATGCCCCAAAACAGAAGAATATTTGGTTAAAATCGTACGTATCCTAGTTTGTCTGTGTAGCAATTGTACACACAAAGTAATTTTCACAGCTATTTCTTTACAGCTCTAATAAAAAAGTATCTTCATTGACATATCACTTGTTGATATTACATGTAACTGCAGAGTGCAATGATCTGATGGTAATTTAGGCAGAAATCATGAGGAGCCCATCTTTTCTCCCACTGGGGGGCACTGTTGAAGCAAATACAAGCCTCTAATTCCTGCCTTCACTGTCCAATGAATGTTTTTTTTTTTTTTTTGGGCGGGGGTATCTTCTTAAACTACTGTTTGTAGCAGGAACAGCTGGAGTAGTAAGGTCTCCATTTTCCCAGCATTTCTATGTTTGGCTGGGGCCAACGGCTTAAGAAAAGGATTGGAGATGAAGAGTTAGAAAGTACTCTGAAAGCATTTTGTTTGTGTGTGTGTGTGTGTGTGTGTGTGTGTGTGTGTGTGTGTGTGTGTGTGTGTGTGTGTGTGTGTGTGTGTGTGTGTGTGTGTGTGTGTGTGTGTGTGTGTGGTCATTTGTGTGTGATTTAACTTAAGAATATTCCATCTCTCTCCCTGGAGATCCCTCGTTACACCAATACCACATTTGACAGTTTGTTTCTCGCTGGACTGTATTTACTGCGTGAATGTCTGTCCTCAATTTCAGGCATAGATATGCAAATCACACTGGAGTTATTAATCAGAGTGTCACAGGGATTATGCAAATGAAAAAAAAGAGCGGCGAGAGACAGAGAGGAAAGAGAAGAGTCTGGATTTTGTGTTGGCATTCACCAGAGGGAGATAGTTTTGTTTGAAAGGGTTGGATCGTGGCTGTGATCATCTTCCCCTTGTTCTGACCCGACTCAGACAGTCCTGGTGAAAAGGTCATTTTATGTCGAGGGGAGATGTTTGACTGGAGGGAGTCGTGGTCTGTCGGAGTAATGATGAGCCGGTTGTTTCACAGGGGAAAGCCAGGCTACACGTTAATATTGATTTCCCTTTTGAACAGCTCACAACATTTTTGACGTGCAGCAGATGTCGATATGACAGTTTGAACCAACATTAGGAACCTGCGTAAACATAAATGCACAAACAGAAAAACTGATATAAAATCGTAATTTTACTGCATTATCATAGTTTTTAAAATATTTTTTAATATGATTTTTTTTACAGTATACATTATCAATTGAGAAAATATTAGCATTTTCCATCTCCTGTGTGTTGATGATGGATGTGTCTTCAGTCTCAAAAATGACAAATTTCATCTTAAACACAGATTTTCATAAAATGTCCATAGTTTCCCAGCATGAAATTGCAGAACATGAAGGTAATCAATCCAATTTTTTTATAGTATGACATAGTGACATAGTATAAAGTAGCCTATTATTAAGCAACCCTGGAAACTTGTGAATTATGTTAGGTCCTATGCTTTCACAAGTTTTCAACCCAGATGCAGGTTGTCTGGGCTGGCATGAAGTCCATTTATGAATATACTTTTATTAAAACTATGCTGTACTGTCCTCCCCTTTTACATTAAAGTGGCTGTAATCAATAATGTTATCTTAATGGCGCTCGTAGTAATGAAGCCACAGAGAATTATCACCTGATTGCAGTTTCCCTTAGCTCAGCTCGCGACTGTAGTAAATATCGCAAGAGCAAACGAGGAAGGGAGGTGACAAAGTATAAGAGCTCCAAATGATGCTAAATGTAGGGTAGGCAGGTTGGGGTGGTTGATGGGTAAAACAGACACAGGACTTTTACTCAGGAGACCGGTGTTTGTGTCCCGTGTGAAACCATAAATCAACTGTCAGTTTTTGTACTCAACTGAGTTTTTGCAGCTCTTAGTCTCTGACGCAATGGCGTCCGCCATGACATCACGTTACTTTGTCATTTTAGTAGTTTTATGTGACCTTATATTTGAAGTCCTCTGATGTTTTACTAACCCTATGTATGTTTTGTGTCACGGTCACGTGTCACGGTCACATGTTTAAAATGGCCACTATGTAGCAGTAAATAGAACTATCATATCTGTTGTTTTGGGAGTCAATGACAATCTACTTATTCTGTTGTTTAGGTACAAGGATGTGTTGCGTTGTGGAGTTCTGCCTCCAAGTGGCCATATTTCTGACCAACATTTAGAAACAAGAAAAGTCAAAATAATAATACTTTTATGGAACCATGATGACACGGCAAGTAGCAATATATGCTAATAACTCGACAGAAACATATCTGCTGTTTGTTGACAAGTAATGTAATGTTTACAGTTGTGTTCACAGCTTGTTTATGCTGGCTACTTGGGGCCAATATTTTTGGCTTGATGTTTGTTAAGGCTGTGCTAGATATAATTAGAGATAGATACAGTAGATGTGATCAGTCTTGCTGCAACAGGGAACATTTTCTCGTTTTCCATATTTAAAAAAAAAAAAGTAAAAAGAATGTGTTATAAACTATTTTTCTTAGAAGTAAAAAATAAAAAGAATTCCCTTGTTGATTTGATTTGATATTTTTATTTACGTGTCATGCCACTAAGTAGTCCATCCCACATGGAATCGCATGACACCAATACAACAGTATTTAATTCAACAGCTTCCGGTCCAATGTCCACACACAACATTCTCCACTTTGCACAAAACAAAGAACAAATAAAACATACCACAGCAGCCATAACACAACAGTGCCACTCATAAATTGTCCAACTAGAGCCAAACACCTCATACACAAAACACAACCACAAAAAAAAGGGAATGTCACATCCAGACAGAGAATCATCAAATCAAAGTAATGAATATGGCTCTGGGCTCCTTTATGGTACTGTATGTATGTTTTCCAAGTGGCACAGGATGCCGGCTGTTGAAGACCACCGCTACTCCTTCAACTCTGTTTCCACTTGTCTACCTGTGGGACTTTACAGATTGGAAATAGATCACATAAGAAAAGCTTGGCTACCTGCAGTGATTTTCCCCGCCCTGGTGGACGTTTATTGGCAGGTTTTGGGTCCCTGCTGCGAGGGGTGAAAAATGCATTTCTGCAGATGACTGTGAGGCAAGGAAAGATTGAATTCTCACTCCCTTCCATCTGTATGTGTGGTTGGGGAAACGGGTGAGTCTCCTAGAAATAGGCAGTGATAGATGAGGTACATGGAGGAAGACAGCTACCCCTGCTCTCCAGCCTGGCTGAATCAGGAAACTGTCTGCCAACTAAATGCCTCTCCCTCCCTGCTTCCCTCCCTCCCTCTCCCACACTCTCATTATAATTTTCTCCCTTTCCTTTTGGCCTCCTCTTTTCCTCTGCTTACTAATCAATCGTTTTGTTAGTGCTTACCAGACAACAGATCTTTAGTCATTATGAGATTGTGCTTTATATCACTGCTTAATGAGCACTACACCCACTGCATGCATTCCAGGCAGCCGCTAATGGTCAGAAAGCTACACTTCCTTTCACTCTCTCCGTGTGTGCATGACTATACATCTGAGTTAATTAAAAAAAATGTACATACTGTAAATTATTCAACTTGATGTAATTGTTTTCTGTCAAAATAATGTGACCAGGTTCAAATGCTCATAGAAACAAGCACCCACATGCATGGATTCACAACTGATAGTTTCCCTCACGATGGATACTGTAGATGTCACATCACGTTAGGAGCTGTTGGCCCTAAAATAAATACATTTAATTTCATTTGAGTGGAGTTTGAATGTGCTGTTGTGGTCTGAATTCTGTTGCAAAGGTTTTCTGGTGGAAATAGTCTTGCTTACACATTCACACACAATCCACAAGAGTAGATTTTATTAAAGACATGGTGTTACTGAAAGCACTCCAACAGATTTCCTCTCATTGAAAAATCTCTGTAAGTCACCAGTTATAGTCTCTTGGGTGGGTGGCCAAGAGTTCAAGTCCATTGAGCCAGGCCAAAAGTTAGCTTACGACAGGTGGTGGCCATCTTTATCCTTTGACCTTTAGAAAGGCTTCTTGTTGAAACGCACTTCTCCAAAGTAAATGTTGTTTTTTCGTCCTTTCAGCCGTGGCTCTACTCAGGCCTCTTATTCCAGCCTGTGGGTGCTTCTTTATTTATTGCTTCGATAAATGTACATGACCCCTTAAAATAACAGGAGCTGCCCCAGAGGGCACACTTGAGCGATGTGACATTCCAGCTAACCTGAGATGACTTTTAAAGAATGGATAAGTGAAGGGCAGTAGGAGGATAGAAGGAAAAGATGGAGGACGACGGGGATGGCAGAATGGACAAAATCAAATCAGTGTAAGCAGATAGGTTAAGCAGAAAAGGTTAGAGACAAAATATAAGACTAAAACAAATAACATGATGTAAAAAAACTTTCCTTTTTGGCAATGTCAGATTGAAGATTTCGGTTTTTGACTTGACAGCCTATTTTTTTGGTCTGGAAGAAGCGCTCACCATTGCCTGTATGCACACACTCAATATAATAATAATCTTTTCATAGTAACTGAGACATACACACTTGAGTGCTCATCATTCTATAAAACACATAACTGCAGTGTTTGAATATGCATGCAGCTAAGACAAGGTCTTCTGTCAAACACACAGGCGAACACTCATCAAGGATTCCGTATTTAATCAGTGGAAGTTAATGCTTTACAAACAGTCTCTGTAAAATGTTAAGCAGAGTTCCTAATTAGCCTATCATGCAGTCATAATCACTTCAGAAATAAATTAAGCTGAAGGTATTTCAGTGGGCTAATGACCTGCATTGGTCCTCACAGCCAGCCTCTTCTACTAAGCTGTTATGTTCAAAGACAAGCAATGGATAGCACTTACTTTGTCCTTAGCCTCTTGCTCTGTGACTCTGTGGGTAAATATGATATACTTTATCTGTAGCTATGTTTCCATCCACTTGTCAATCAAATTATCTGAAGTTCACTAAAAAACATGTGAATAAAGCGGGTGGAAGTGTGTTTCCATCCGACAGCTTTAAAGCAAATCAAAATAAAAATGTGCGTAATGACGTCACATGCTCACATTACTGCAGTACTATTGCTTTAATATATATATATATATATATATATATATATATATATATATATATATATATATATATATATATATATATATATATATATTTTAGCTCTTTGGTAGAATGTCTGTAATTTCACTTGTTTGATTGATTTAGCGTAGGCATATTTTTTTTGATTTCTGAATTTTGGAGTTGATGATTCGGCAGTTAGTCATTATTCAGCGAATGATAACGGCTAATAATATGATAATCACTAAATTACAATCAATAAATTATAAAAGTCAATATTTTCTAGCTAGTGTTTTTATTTTAGCTTTTCATTTATTTTGACACCAACTAAATATATTATAATTA
Source organism: Zingel zingel (assembly GCA_023566125.1). Lineage (NCBI taxonomy): Eukaryota > Metazoa > Chordata > Actinopteri > Perciformes > Percidae > Zingel > Zingel zingel. The sequence continues at coordinate 19,069,195 of CM042335.1, read as the reverse complement.
TTACTTTTATTGTGCTGTCGCTGCTGGTGTTATTTGTTATTTTACCCTCTAGACCTTTTCTCACAGCAGACACAACAGAAAGCACAGGTGTTATTAATAACATGAATAATGACCAGATTACATGTAGCTTTGTCTGTTTCAGGGTCCTGTATGGTGCATGCCAGCTCACTGGCATGGCTTACTCAGTAGAGTACAGAAGTATTATTAGCAAACTGTGCAAGGGTGTAACTTTGGGTTCGACATTGGGGGGGTTGAGATCTCCACCTATTTAGTTTCAACATTAGGGGCGACAAATTATAACCGGGGTGTCTGGTGGTCGTCCCCAGACACCCCGGTGAACGCTTCATTTCCTGCATTCTGGTGAATTTTCTGCATGCAAATGTCTTTATTCATGTAAATATTAGTATGATTAAATAATGAATCTGCTGAAAACTTTCTGAAGATTCAAAACATTACTCATGCTTTGGGATGTGTTTTTTTTAGGAATCATGCACATCTAAATAACAAATAGGCTACTTGCTTGCCACAGTATTTAAACTCTTTGACTTCATTACCGCTGCGAGTTTTGATTATTAAATTATTAAATTACGCCTATGGCTTAAAGTATCAAAAGAAAATTAACACAATACCCCTTATTAGAGAGTTACTTCATTTTCATTAGATTACATGACTTATTTTTGATGCATTAACATGTTAGCAGCATTTTAATGCTGCAGCTGGTCCAGTTCGAGTTAAATCCAACTACTATAATATACTTGTTTAATTTCAAAACACTGTATTATACTGTAATGTATGTAGGCTATTGATAATTAGTAGGCTTACATAAAGCAATTACATGTAGTGGGGTAAAAAGTAGGCCTACTCTCTGAAATGTGGAGTAGAAATACTTATATACAGTACATGCCTCAAAGCTTAAATACAGTACTCGAGTAAATAGTTACTTCCAACCACTGCACAGCTAATTAAAATGGTTCCATAATTAATTGTATTACGTACACCTGTTCTTTTCCGACTGTGACACAAGTCAAAACGTCTGCTGCTGTCTGCCGGGCGTCCGACGTGATGACGTCACCGTAGCCGGAGAAGCCCGCAGAGACTGAGTTGAGAATATACTCTTCCCCCTGTATCTTTCTGTTTCGCTAAACATGAATAAACACGACGTTGTTCTCTATAAACATGTAAGTAATTAATAAGCAGTTTTGGCTGGTTTGTATTTTTGCCTGAAAGAAAGTTATGACCATTTCCTTCTTAATTGGTGCTTATTACTTGTTAATTAGTGTAAAGTGCGACACACGGCGGCTATTTTTGTGGTTGCTTTTGTGCTCACCGTGTTGTAACGTTAAACCGTTAGCCTTGAGACCATACTACAGTGTATGAACATTTCACTGACAGTGCTGCTGAGGCCTAGCTACATTTAACAACAATAAGCATTTAACAGTAATTACTGTTAAATGCTTATTGTTGAGTTAAATTCGGTATCTTGGAACTTGCTTCATGGCTAATTATTGACATAGGTTAGCTAACGTTAAGGCTACGGTTAATGTGCCGTTATAAATGAAGCTTCACTTTGAGTGTTGCTCCTTCACAGTGACCTTCGCCTCTGAAGAAAGGTGTCAGAATCTGCTGAGGGAGGCAGCTAGAGGAAGAACTCTAAAGATGGATTTAAAACATAAGCCGGCTACCAGGTGAAACGTTTCTGTTGAACTAGCAACCCGTTCTAAGTTCAAATTTTTTTCTTCATTACATGTTTTTTTCTTTATATCCTTTTGTAAAGTTGGAAGTAAGGATATTTGATGTAATATAAAAATAATATTTATCAATAGTAATAATAATAAATACAGGTTATATGACTTAGAAAATTGTTTCACATGTGTTGTCCGTCAATTAAGTTGATACAGTAAGTGAAATGTTTAATATTTAAAACGTATATCTTCAGTATTTCATCCAGCTTCAATAAAGCACTTAAGTGTGTGAGGATATGTATTTGCACATGAATGTCAGAATGAGAGTTTGTTAATATGATGTAGTCTGCCAACATCAGGATGTATCGGTTACAATACAGGTTTGGAAGAGTGGTAGAATACAATATTAAAGTTAGCTTAACTAAACATAGCTTATTGCCCATAAATTAAAAGGGACAATTCATTTTAGTGCAGCAATACTTTTTTATTATCAATCAATCAATCAGTCTGTAAATATAGTTTAATATGGTCTAATAAGTAGTCTGTAAATAGTCTAACATAGTTTATAAAATGTAAAAAAAAGGCCAATGTGACAACTTCAATGCACCTTTCTCAAGTGTGATTCCGACCGAAGAAAATTAACTAAAAGTGTGGTCACACCATCAGTGGCTTCTGCGCCAAAATCAATTTGTTGCACATCCTATTCGATCATTCTACACTTACGTGCACAGCATTTCACATCACAAAGGACTTGGGATGTGATGATGTACAGAAAGATTTCATAGGGAACATCAGAGATGCTTTGGCCAGAGTGTAATGAATTTGACGGCTTCACTTTCTGGAAAGCTTCCTCCAACCTTCCCTTGCTGTTGGAACATACATAACACACACACACACACACACAGTAGATAAAGCTTTAATTAGTGTTAATTAGCATTAACTATAGAGTATTTTGGACTAAAAGGAAAGAGCTCGTTCACAACCCTTACGAGTGAACAAGTGAAACGATGCAGCTTTGCATTTCTGTAAAAGGATGTGATATAGCCCAGTCATTTGAATTTCGTCGATGGTGGGATCACTCCACACTGTAATGATGTGCTCGAAAGAATGCTCATATGTTTATCATTATTTCTATTTGGAGCAGACAGCTTTAATATCAAGTAAAAGATTAATTAATTCTCAACTTCAGTTATTTCTACACAGAACTGTTTTCAACTCTCTGTGTTTTCTGACTCACAATTTAGTTTTAAATATGCAACCCTTTGAATACATTTTTCACTGTAACTGTAACTATTTCATTTATTATTTTTGATAAATTTCCCTCTGGATGAAGCATCTAGTCTGAGAAAGTGACTCAAGTTGGTATCGCTTAATTAATCTCAGTTTAACTGAAAGCCGGCAATAGGGATGTAACAGTGCATCGTGAATCGGTTAAAAATCGGTTTAAATGTGTAAAGATTACGACCGGTTGAGATAAAAATGTAATCGCGATGCAATTTTTAAACGGCTCTAGGTGTGACACTAGTTAACATTTACAGCAGGTAACGTTAGCTGGCTTAAACTGGTAAAATGCTGACAGCTCTTCAGTGTAAAGTGTGGCTGTATTTCACTGGAAAGTATTCTAACACCGGGACGTAGAACAGTCTGCAGCTAAAGACACAAAGCAGACTAGCTGCACTTGAGACACCATGCTGCCGCTGTCGGATAAACAACAGTGACGGGACTTAGTGTTGCGTTTGAGTTTGGCTCGCATGGTTGAGGTGCGTTCAGTGTGGTTGTAAAATACCTTTTCTGTCATCTAGTGTTTCTTATTTTTGTCGTTTTAACATCAAATGGTTGGTGGAAAGAGTTGTTGTTATGAGTTATTGTTGTTACATTTTAAATAAATCATTTAAATTTGAGCATATGGCCTTAGCAATAAAAAAGCCATTCTTTAATCTTTTATTTATCGGTTATTTAAGTTAACATACTATTTCAGTTGCACTTTTGATAGAGGACACATCTGTTGTTTATCACAGTTTATGTAAATACTTACAATCGTATTGAGTCGTGAGTTGAGTGCATCATTACATCACTACACTGCGATACAAACTAGGAGCATGAAGTTTGAGTGTTTATCAAGCAGGGAGGGTCTTACAAAAGAGGCTATTGAGTTGCAATATGGGACCCAGGGTTCTTGGAGCTTCACCTTAGGGATTTCTGCATTTGACCAATTTAAAAAAAAAATCTTCAAAAAAAACTGTATGACAAGCATAATTGAAATGATTGGAGTACACTTTTAACCGTTATCTCTTTTTATAATGGGAAGGGATGGCACAGTTGGCCTAAACAAACGGTTTCTGGCTTTGTTAGCTACGTAAATTATGGGCATACTTATTTAGCATAGCAGTTTATGAAAACATGCGATTGTTGTATTCAATACTAATGTAACCAAATGTATTTACAAGACAAAAGTGATGGTTGGCTAATCACGTTCAATGGTGAGCTTGCTAGCCATGAATTATTTGATCATATCAGACAGCATCACTTCTGAAATTGCTACTACGTATTACATTTTATGATGTCAATTTTCGTCTTTGTTTCAGTATTGCCAAGGAAGACATGAAAACAAATCCAGAGTGTGTACACACCAATCTGAGCTGAAAGCTGCACCCTTCTTTTCACTGAAGGAAGAGGATTAGTTACTGGCGTCTTGAGGCTTCTACCTTGAAATGGTACAGTCACTATTCATTCTTTATGCACACACACACACACACACACACACACACACACACACACACACACACACACACACACACACACACACACACACACACATGCACACGCACATGCATGCAGGCACGCTCCACTTTACACACTGGTGGCATAAAAACATAATTTAATTTACACCAAGGGTTTTTATCACAACTTGCAGCTGACCGACACTGCCATTATTGTGCTGATGATAATCAATCTCAAATCAATTAGGCAGTAATTGCTGAGTCAATGGGGGAGGCTGGTTAAATATTGATAAGTGTCTAAAAGGCCCATCAGGCTCTATTGACAGCTCAGGGAGACAGACAGCACTGGTTCAGCTGAGAGGGGAGGGTGGAGTGATGGAGAGATGGCTTAGGGGCTTGGGTCATATTCTCTACTCAAGCTGGCCACTGTAATCAATGCAAACCTGCTCTCCCTGTGGCTGTAAGCTCTGCTCATAACTTTTATATTATTGTTGAAAGTACTTGCTCTACAGTTATCAAGGTTTGGGTCTAGATAGTTTGATAAGAGAAGAAATCAACCTCTAGTGCTGAAGACTGCACCTAAAAACATTGTGCATTGTTTTCAGCAATGAACCCATTTTGTGGATTGGTGGTATTTGTTTCATTTCTGTAGATAACTGGGAAATCAAAGACACAGATATTTTTAAAGTTTAGCTTCAATTGCACAGTAACAGGAAAACTGTACACTAAAATGGAATATTAAGACCCTTTAACCTACATTATATACTGTACATAAGTAATGCAATAGCATTACCAAGTGTGATGCAAGGTGTGTTCCTTGCAATGAAGATGTAATTTCTTGTGAAAATTCACGTGTGTTGGAGCAACCTTCCTCTGTGTGTATTGGTGGTTTATATACTCTGCCCTGCTTTGCCATGTAAACTTGCTATTTATATTGAGTATGCCATAGGGCTGGCCGATATATATCGGCTTTTTAAGGTATATCGATACATTTTCCAAGGAGCATTAGGATGAGACAATACCATTTATATCGATATAGTTTGTTGCGTTAGATAACCTGTTTCTTGCTCTCGTGCTCTCTGTGCAATCCCGTCCCCACTCGCTAAAACCTAACTACTTTGCAGAGCAAGTAGGCCTATTGTTATTTTTGTTTCGTAAAATTGTTTTAAATTGTTATTTGCACAGCTGTGTATTTTGTTGAGCAGGAAAGGAAAGCCTGTTATTGTACTCTGTTTTAATTAGTCTGTTATTGTTGTTAAAAACAACTAAAGGGGCATTCTCAGAGATAGGACTATTTTTATTTAATATAGGCTATTTATTTAATAGAATTTTTCATTTATATGTTTTGCAGCTGTAAAATTGAAAGGAACGGGAAAAGAAACCCTATCTTTGCTTTTTTTTAATCACAGTCGGTTTTAATTAAAGTGCTTGTTACATCTCACATGTAGCTTTGACTTACGACTATAGACTGTACATAAATAATGGACAGAGCTTCCTGGTCTAAAAAACTGCCTTAAACCTGCATTCCATCTAAAAAAAGTCAGATTTTATAGAAGTCTATGTGGTTCTTTTGACACACACAAAGCATGCATGCACGCACGCATGCTTGTTCACAACTGTATTTGTTGATAAATTCTTTTTTAGCTGGTATCCACACTTTGAGAAACAGTGCCATATATATTGGAAATAGGAAAACAAAAGCTGGACAAACTGTTAGACAACACTGTTTTCATTTAATATTAGTAATGTGTTTGAAAGATGCAGGATATTAACCTACTCAGTACTGCCAACATAGTAGTATAGTCATTGTCAGTTTCAATATCTCTTTCAGTATTAAACTGAACTGAAAATATCCAAGTACAGTGTCAGTGTTGGCATTTGAAATCCATATTAGTAGCACCATTGTCTGTGCCATTTGCAGTTTGAGTTACACTGAGTCTGAAGCTGAAGAGAGGAGATGAGCAAGGACTTTGCCCTAATTATCATGCTGGCTAAACATGCTGTGTCGGTTAAATGGTGTTTGCAACAGGCGCAACCTCTGGCTGCTTATAGCAGCTACTTCCTGACACTCCCAATCAGCTTGATTGATTGGATCCCAAGCCACTCCCTAACTCTGATTGGCAGCTTAATGACAAGGGAGGAGAAGAATAGCTAAAGGAGACAGGGCATTTTATGGTACTTAGCTAATCTAAAGTAGTTTTTTGTTTTTAAAATGTATGTGTGCAAGTTTCTCGGTTGTTGGTCTGCAATCAGGCAGCATAAGAAAAAAATATTCATCCATAATAATCTTTCTGGGCTCTTTTTTTTCAGCTTTCCCTAAACTCACATTTATCAAGATTAGGTGACTGGTGGAGCCCAGTTCTCCCTTAAGATGAATCAGTCTCACTAAATGCCTGAAACAACTGATGCCGACTGGATCTTGGTATAACCAACTCTGACAAATATTCAACTCTCATACCAAACCACTGATTAGATAGCTAAGTCATCCATCTTCTGAAGACCATACTGACATGTGAGCATCCATCTGCATTGGTTTCTCATAGGCAGGTAATACCATTAGCCTTTTGAAAGGGGAAGTTAGCCCATGATTTTCTATTAATCCTTTCCTTTTACAATCACAAATCAAGACAGGGTGGTTTCAAGCTTTGGTATCTTCTTTGACGCTTCCTTTGTGTTCTTGTTTGTCTTTGACTCCACCAAGATGTTTAAATGCCTCCTACTGTAATTAAGACTTCTACATAAGGTATTTATGCAGCCATAAAGCATGTTTATGAATTGATTTGTAACGTGCTTAAAATCTATGACACATTGTATGTCGTCATGTGGTGGAACTTTGCCGCCTGCTTTAAATGGTTCATGGAACGTTCTTGATTAAATTCTTTGAATCAGAGGCAATTGACAGTGCACTTTGCCAGCCCTCATCGTCATCTTTATTTTTTACTCTCATGTGATGTTTTCATGTAATATATCCTTTCAGTGATAAATAGGGTCTTTATCATTTTTCATCTAGGTAACAGTGTCTCAATGGAGTAAATTGTTTGTAATCAGAATTAAAAGAGTATTTAATCTTAAAAGGCTTGTCGTGTGGAATCGCTTTGAGGTGAGCTAATTCAATATGAATGTAACCTGAGGGCACTTAAGATGGAGATTGGGGTTGCGATAAGATGTGCCTTTGGAATACTAGCGCAGAGTTGGCACACCCAGTGAAGACTAATCGTGTAAAGGAAATCTTTTCTTGGAACCCTTCCTGAGAATATGAACAAGATGAATACACAACAGCTGATTGCATGCCACCAGAGGACTTGTGCTAAAGCTAGCTTATGTGTTGTAGCCGAACTTTAAATAATAGAAACTCCCTGTTATATGAATCAAAGGTCAGTCTTTGGAAATATTTTAGAGTTGGTATAATTTTTTTGGGGGGGGGAATGACAATTTAATCATTATTATCATTAACAGTTTGTCAATTCAGATGTGATTTGGCCAGCTGGGAATACCTGGGAGAATCAGTGCATAACACTTTCCCCACCATTACATACTGTTGAAGTGCTTAGGAACTTTGAAATTTGTTCTGCTGAACTTGTTAGTGGTGAGTAGAATACTGGTTGTACAGGGCATCTTGCAGGGGGAATGTGTTTAACTATATAAGCTAGTGGGTATGTTTTTTTTTTTTTAAATAGTTAAATAATATATCTGTGAAAATGAAAAGACTTGCATAGGAGGGGAAGATCTATAGATGTTGTCATACATACTGCTGTCTACAAATAGAGGTTGATAAATTTATTAGGCACTTAAGTCTGCTCTCACAAACTAATCATCAATAAACATTTCATACCAATAATTAAAAAAATCTCTCACAGACAAGGACAGGTCCAGTGTGCTACAGAAATAGACAGTTTACCAAATCTCATTAAGGCATTAAACCAATCTCTAGACACTGGAGGCACAGGAGGAAAGGCGACGTGGTGTTACTGGGAGCAGATTGACTTCTACAAGAATGGCCATTTGGTACGATTCTAATTAATCCACTAACTCTCCATGGGACTGCTGTTAGCACCACATCCGATCACACAAACTTACTTGGTCAAGGACACCAGCTAAGAGGAATTTAATCAATGTGATGGATAACATTTGTCTTTCCAGCTCTTGCGGCAATTCCCATGTTAACCATTTGTGGCAACAGTACCTTCCTTCCGAATTTTCTTTCTTTTGGCAAGTGATAAGGTAAGGTAGAACCTAAAGGCAATAGAGTCATTGCTATCACGAGGGGGGGAACAGGGAAACAGTGCCACTGTGCACCTCTCTGTGACATTAAAGACAGAGAGCCACAAAGTTTTAGAGCTGGCAAGCAACAAAGTTAATGTCAAGCCCTGAATGTATGTAAATGAAGTAAATGCAACAACACATTTTAAGTGATATGTTACGATGACATGCGTATATATCCATGACACATGGTCATGTCATGGAACTGCTGAATTACAGTACCGGCACCTTTTTTGGTCCAATTTAGATTACACCCCCCCCCCCCAGATGATTCGATAATTAATTTCTCATCAATTCTGATTTAACTACCAGTGCGTTTACATGCACAGCAGTAACAGCAAAGGCGCAGGAAGGGGGGTGCTTTAAATTTTTTAAATAATTACTAATTCGCTGTCTGACATTATTTATATTTTTGTATATCAAATAATGAGGCAAATAGCAAAAAAGGGTTATGGATAGGTTTGAATATAGCCTACTGAAACTGTTATAGCTGCTATAGAGGTCCAAGTGAAAGTGAGTCAAGTGACGTGACTCGCTGAGAAGCGAGCAGGCTGAGGCTAGTTGACTGGAACATTAGTTGTAGAGAAGAAGATGTCACAGAAAAGGATACAAGATTTTTTCTTCCGGCATAGTAATGCGGCTAAAATTAGCAAGATTTCATCTGTAGAAGTTACAGTTGATGTTTCCTCGTCCACCGCCGAGGAAAACTCTGTTGGGGCAGCTAAAGAGCCTGAGTCTGAAATAACGTTAGCAAGCAACTCGGATAACGTTAGCAGCGCAATCATAGCATTTAACGTTAACTTTACAGAAGGATTCGAAAAGCCCTGTCAGCCAAGCAACTTCAGTTATCCTGGAAGGAGGTTCGGGACGGAAACTTTTCAACGGTCTTTTCAGCTGAGATGAGAATGAATGATAAGCCGTTTCTTGTGTCATTTGTTGTGTTAGAGTGCCATCTACTGGGCACACCTGGTAATTATCCTGAAATACGGGAATATGTTTAGCTTACTTCCTATTTATGTGTGGAAAAGAACTACTACGGTTTACACGCTGGTTCAGTGTCTCCTGAAACTTTGGTTATTCTGCAAAAAGAATAAGTTGCTTTAAAGATAATTCTGTTCCCTGTGAGGGCAATGCCTGTAAGTACGATTGTTTTCATTGCATATGTTTTGTGTAACAGAAACCGCTGTGATGTGGTTAGGACACATTTGCTGTGGAGAAGGCACAAGTTAGGAAATTGTTGGCGAGGTCTTTGCAGCCTGATTATTAGCATATATTTTCAAGCCAAACATCTCTGGTGTGGTTTTGTCGATCAGAAAAGTATTCGTTAGCTATATACTGAAACAGGGTAATGATGTAAAGTGCGCTTCTGTGATGTGGATGCGCGCAGTGGAGTCGGAGCGGCGAGTGCTGTCGTATAATTGTGGAACAGTGGAATTTGTGGCTGCCCAGGACTTTTCTAAAACTTCTCACTCTCACCCATACACTGCGCTAAAATTACATATTTAGCCGTCAAAATCCGAAACATTTCCTGGGGGAAAAAATCATCAGACATCCATTATTTTGTTATTCAGCACCCCTGGTCAAAAATTGGTTCCCGCACACCTGAGTAACAGGGGTATGGTCTTACACCAGTTAGTGAATAACCGGGTTATGCCAGTTCTCCCTGTATACATGAGTTGGCTAACTAACATTAACGTTAGCCAGCAGCCGCAGCTGGGGCCGCTCGGTCCCTCTACTTTTTTGCAGAGACCCAACGTTGACAGCCCTGGAGATGGACGCTCTGTTTAACCGCATTGCTGTTTTGTTGTATGGTGTCATAGCAACAACTACGACTCACACATGGATGTATTAAGGGAACTACAGCGCTGACGGATTATTTCCGGTTCAAAAACCAACCCCAGCGGAGTGGGGAGGGGCAGTTGAAGCATGTGCAGACGCTTAAACCGAGCATAGCCCGGTTAAGGTGTATATGGACCAATACCCTGGTTACTGAAGGAGTTCTCTTCCTCTGTTAACCGGGTTATGGGAACTCTGATTTTAACCGGGGTAAGGTGTTTACATGGCGTTTGAGAAATCGGGGTATTGCCTTAACCCGAATATGATCGTTTTTTTAAACTGCATGGAAACGCACTGAATGTAAATCTTTAGTCAGGGAAACCCCTAATAGCTTCCTCCTCAATACAAACTAAAGTCTCCTAGAACCCAGTTAAAGCATTTCTGAATAGTTGGGTCTAGCACTTTTTATCAATTCCTCCCACAGCTGACATCAAGGCCCTTTTTAAGATGTATTGATTTATCTCATGCCCATACTGCTATAGTAATGTTAGTTGTTAGTAAACTAACAATTTGATTTTTGCACCGTTAAATTCAAAGCAGAATAGAGCCACATTTGTTTTTCATGCTGATTGGAGTGCAATACATTCTGTTATGGAAAATGGTAAATGCCTCTTGTGTGATAGTTTGTCACGGACTGGCAAGAAATGCAGCAATTTGTGGTCCTTGATGCTATTTATGAAATTGGAGATTATATTCTATTTTCACCTTATTTAACAATGCAGTGCAAGATTTCCCTAGAATGACTGGGGGCATTAACAGGTTACCTCATGCTGTATCATGAAAGCCAGTGTGTGGCCCATATGTTGGGGCAGATATTCAAAGAGGAATGGGGGTGTGGTTTTGGGTGGAAGTAAGGGTTTTAATCAAACGCCTCCTCCAGATGTTGCCCACCTGGTGAATTGCGAAGCGTCTTTCACACCAGTGAAGGAGAGAAGGCTCCTTGTGTGTCAACTCTTTTTTTATTGTAACTTGCAGTTGAGTTGGGCTTTAACAAGGCTGCAGAGAAAGCAGCATACAGGACAGAGGGCTGCATAATTGCAGTACTGTGTAATCTGTGGAAGCTAACAGAGGGCTTTTTTTGCTGTCACAGGTTGCCTCATGCCATGCTGTGTGCACTAGCAGGCAACTATACTAGACTGATCGGGTGAATTTTTATTAGGCTTGTGTTCCTGTGTAGTATCTTGAAAGCAACTATCCCCTCCGCCCTTCTATCTGATATTCAAACAGGCAGCAATATTTGGGAATGTAATTAGAGAAACATTGCAAAACAGAAGATTAACATGTTTTGACAAATATATGTTACCATCTTCAATTGTTGGCACCAGTGGTGCAGTAAAAAATAACTAGGATGAATTACAATAGCATGAATAACAAACAACTTTCAAGAAGTAGCTTGCAGTACAAAAGAGTCAAACTGTAAGTTATCCTGACATTCACATGAAACCCAGAAGTCAGTGCAGTAGAGAACAAAGACAACATGAGAAAGACATTGAAGAAAAAACATGAGCCTGTCATAAATATTAATATTTGCAATTGTTTTGTGTCTCATTCAATGGAGCAAAAGTGTGATTGACAGCCGGATGGCAATGGCTCACCAATCAATCAACTACTTGAATGAGCGGTATTCCCAATACCATATGCTGCCTATGTGTAGTACACTGCACTGTCTCTTGGACATACTACCATTCTGCATTTTTTTATAATTTCATTTGAATGACTAACAAGACCGACCAAGCGGGCTTGTAAAAAGACCTGAATATTCAGTTAAAATGTTAATGCATAATTTTTATGGAAATTAGGCACTGAGCCAAGAGGCAGCAGATTTATAAACACCTGTTTGCGTTTGATGTTTTGACACAAACTCGCAGCCATTTCAATCCACAAAGTGAAGACTTTACTTTTACTTGAGGGACATGCTCTTAAGGGATACTCAAACAATAATAAAAAAGAAGAAGGAACAGTATGTACTGTATGTGTGTGACTCGGGCTACATCTCTCTAGTTAATGGATCTAAATAAGGCACATTAAAATGATGATAAAGTAATTAACTGATCTATGTTGGAACTTTTCTTGAAGAAGGAAGGGAATTCTTCTTTCTCTCCACCAGAGAAGTCCCATGAAATATTCAAAAAGCTACGTTTTTTCCTGGGATAGTAATTCATCATCTATATATAGCCTCCTTATTATCACTCTTCCTGGATCATGGATGATTCCTGATTCTGGCAATACATTTTTTCAGACTTAGATGATGAGAAGAATGCTAAATGAATAAAATATCCAGCTGCCTACTTAGTCATGGTGGCGGTGTGGGTGTGAGGGGGCTATCTTGTAAGTAACCATAAATAACCAGTGAACTATGGCTAAACATAGTTCAGGCAGAGGCAAAGGCAGTCAAATTGTAATTTCAGAGTAACTATAAGAGTGGATGGATATAGAAAGGGAGTAGTGCCTGGATTGATTAAGTGTTTAAGAGGCTAAAGCAGTAAATATGGAAATATTAGACAATCTAGTTAATACCTCAGGGCCTGACAAAAATGAATTAGATACCAACAGGATCTGAGTGCTAAGGTAATCAACACCTCCACATGTGGCTGAAAGTGTTTCCGAGCTGAAATTCTCAACATTTTTTGTGAAGTAATCCCTGAAGGAAGCTGTCCAAATTACATCAACAAATCTAGCACCATATTCACATACAGTCACACCCTATTTTAAAGACAAAAGTTAAAGTTCTGATTATTCTATTTCCAGTTATGTATAAAACTTGATACATTTTCAACTCTCTATCAATCTACCTTAATTCCTACATAATGCCTGCACCCACTGCACTGTGAGGGAGGTTATTGGAACTTTCTTTTTATCTTTTCTTCAGTGCTGTGTCTTGCAAGGGATTGGGATCGGCCGAACATGGTACCTTCAAAGAGCTTGGAAGGCTTTATGAGTCCACTTCCTCTTCCTCATGGATCAACAGGGCTGTGGCCTTTACTTGCTCCGAGGAAGGCAAAGTCCTTCCTTGAACTGTAATCAGCTCCCAGAGGTGAGCTTGAGCCAAGTAAAGTATTTGGACTCAAAAAAATCAAATCACTACATATGGCATGTGGTTTCAGTGTGTGACTTTTGATGCTTTGGTTTCAAGGTACTTGGCTCTCTGTGAAATTAAGACAGTGGTATTATCTTTCATTAAAATTGATTCCTTTGCAATTTATTTTCATCCTTATAAGCCATCTGGATATTGCAGGTCTTAGGATGTAATTGTGGGAAATTACATAAAAGCATCAGGTTAATCATTTGAGATCAGCTAATTCACAGAGACAGTAGTGTTTGATGATTCTGGCAAAAGCATACGGTGCTTCATTTCTAAAAGCACTATTAGAATATAACCAATTTGAATTTAGGTTTCAAAATGTTTATGTTTTGTTTCTCATCTATCTGTAAGGCCAAAGCTGTGTGCCACATCTGCACCACTAAGGACTACTGTCCCACAATATAAAGCACAAATGAATTGAAGAGCTGCTCACAGGTACAAAAAAGGTAAATGAATTGCAGATGGTAGTAAGAGATCTCCATAGGGTTAGGGTTAGCGCTAAAATAAATAAAAAATGTCATAGTTTGGTTCACGTCCAACGGTAAACTTATTGTATAATTTTTTGATACTAACAAATGATAAGGTATGTTGATTCTTTGAATACTAACTGCAAAAAACAGTATACTTTAAAAAGATGTATCTATTGTGTGTTTTTAAGGCTGATACCGATATGATTATTAGTAGGTAATAAAACTGGTAACCAATATTTGGAACCGATATGCATTTACAGTGAAAATGAAAATCTTTAAGTCAAAATTAAGATTTTGGAATGTTATAATCGCCAGGGCCAATAATCGGTCTATTCCTAGAATTGGGACACTTTGTTGACTTATTTTGTCAGTTCTATCAACTCTGGATTTAGGATTGAAAAACGAAAAAACAAACAACAACAAAGAATATAGTTAGTAGTTTCAGAAAACTGGTAGTTTAGAAAGTAGTTTCGTGGCATGTCTTGACTGATGAGGGAGAACATCAGTCACTGGTCGACTTTGATCTGATTGGCCGATGCCGACTACTCAACTCATTGTTACACCTGTCCTGAGGGCTGTTTCACAAAAGCAGAATATATAAATCCAGGATAACTGATAAAGCAAGGCTTGACCTAGTCTAATCTGTGCAGCCTGGCTTGGTGCGTTTCACGAAGGCCAAGCCAGGCTGAGGAGGAGCGACTAGGTCGAGCCAGGATGAAGTAATTCAGATAGTAATTAAACAGCAAGGGAAAGCGTGGCAGACGATCGCAAACCGCCTGATGCGTAAGTAGCCTAAAAATATACATTAACTGACCACTGCTCTGAATTGAAACCGTCATAATCATACCATTCAAGGATTGGTAGGATAGGATTGCTACTAATCATTTGCACAAATGAAAAGTTGTACTCTGTGCCTTAAAAGTAAGCAGAAGATAATGTTACTCAGGAAATTTACCATGAAGATCAATTTTCTACAACACTAGAATATGATGCATACATATCTCTCTCACTCTGTTTCTGTTTCTCTCTCTCTCATGGGCTAAAATATAAATGTCCTAAGTTATATTAACTTCCACTGCTCACTTTTAATGCAAAGTGTGGGCTACAACTGTTCGTTTTTGCAAATAACAAGTAACTCATTGAATGCTTTCAGTTAAGAGCAGTAGTTCATAAATGTATATTTTTAGACTATCGTTCAGTCGGTCCGCTGAACTCGCGTTTTTTATTTATTTTTTTTTTTTTTACAGAGGATGAGTTTCCTTCTTTACATATTATATGCTTTACTCCCTCGTATATATGGACATAGAAAAGAAAGACATTGAATAAATTGGACTCTAAAATCTAGAAACTATAAAGAGAATGAAGTGATAAATTCCATGCACACTGTAAACATGAATGGAACAGAGTATATTCATCAGTTATTTCCCCCAAGCTAAATATAAGGTCAAAAACCATTGGGGTGTCCTCGCCCTGTTTTTACATGAATGTACAATAACCTACATCACTAGATAGTTACTGGTCCAGTGAACTAATTCTATAATTTGGGATAATTGTACAATTAGGATATGTTCTTTAAATTGTAGGCCTACAATCCTCCCAAATTATAGTCCCAGTTTACTGGACAACACAAATTGTGTGCTAAGAATGCCAAATACAATACACATGGAAGCAGAACAAAAAAATGAATCAACTAAAATAATTCAAGATGCATTGGTCCACTATAGAAACACACATGTACAGCATTGTATGTATTGCCCTTAGTAACAGACTTCATTTAAAAACACATTTGGCAACTGTATCAGCCTTTTCTAATTATCTCAACAACTGCAGTAATATATTCATCAAACTTCTAACAACAATATGAACAGAAGTTTTCATACAGCAATATAACAGTAACAATGTCACACGAATAATTATAAAAGATAATGGTCACAACTTTAAATAATAACAGTAGTTAACTGAACACCAATATGCACCTGTTGTATTTTAATGCAGGCTGATAACAATAAGATAAAAGCACTGCTGAGTGGATTAATAAATCCTGGCTGTTAGCCTGGTCGGGACCAGGCTAGCTGTACAGAATAAATCTCCATGGTAACTTAGGTGCCTCTGCTTTTGTGAAACCGAGTCGAGGCTAAATTGAGCCAGGATAACTGGTAAATCCCGGCTTAATCCCTTATCTTGGTTTTGTGAAATAGCCCTCTGGCTGCATTTCTATATCTTATCCGGTAGTTTAGTGTCAACAATCCACGAAAGAAAGGAATTGACTAGTAGTAGTGTACTAGTAGTCAGTTCAGTAGTGAAATAACTGCCGCATTAAAACAAGCCAATATGATACATTTATGCCAAATTATCATATTGACATCAATGTGGCACAATGTGAGGATGGACAGCCATTTGAGTTGAGATGAAGGAAACTGCAGGGTACTTTCTGCACAGCCAGGTGCAGAGATGATTAAAGTAAACCCCTGTGTTGCTGGTTGGCAACAGGGTCACAGGAGACGTGTATTTAATTTTTAAATGTGGATTTAAACACTGTCTTACAACATCATTACCCAGACGTGTCCTGTTTTCAGTACACTTAGTAGAAATAAAATAACTTAGGCTACCTACCAGCAGCTGTATGCAACCAGCCATATGTACAGGACTTTTGTGCTGTAATTTCCTTTCCTCTTAAGAGAAGGTGCAACCCGTGCTGGTGTATTAAAAATGCTGTAATGGGAAAGAGACACTTTAATCAACCTGTATTTAACAGAACGCTCCATCACATGCAGCAGACAAGTGTGAGTACAGCACAATATATATAAAGCAACTGGCCTTAATAACTTTATAATAACTTTTATGTGTTTAAGAAAGAAAAAGAGTGCCTAAAAATATGAGCCTGGGGGGTTGTGGTGTTGTGTTCATTAAAATCGAACCTTACCTTTGGCGAGCTGATATGACAATTTTGTCTTTTGAGTTTACCTTTGGATAAAACATTTCTAGTGTGTACTTGGCGGCACTTAGTTTAGCAGGTACAAATCAGCTGTATCACTGCCATGCATGTCCCCCACCTGCTCCAGTCTGAGTTCTGCTAGACTGTACTTTGTTTTATGCATATTTTGTGATTTACTGTTGCATTAATTATTTCAAATATTTATAAATTGAGATTATTATTCAAATTTGAAAGTATTTGTAACCATTCCCAAATAATTTATCGTAGGTAGACTTGAATTGCACCCATAGTAAATGTTTTGGAATTGTTTTTTTCATGACTTTACTATCACTGTATTTTTTTTCCTGAGTTTGCATATGTTACACAGATCCCTCCTACTGACTGCATTATTAACGTCTGTCTTTTGGGAGCACAAATTAAATGAAAGGTACAGTGAAAATTTTCCCTGTGCTTTCACAGATATAAATTTCTCCCTCAGTTTCTGGCAGGTCTTCCCTGGGAACATCCTCCTGTTCCCAAGAAGTGATGGGTATCCGTTTGTTTGTAATGAACAGAAGATTATCTGAACACTGAACCAGGGCCACAGAAAATCAGTCTTCAATAAAAGAAAGTCCAATAAAAAGGATGTTATAGACACAGTGACTGACAAGTAATATATGTGAAGTTCACAGCATATAGCATCATAGCAATACGTTCTTAATACCAGAGTTGCAAAATCAAAACAAAATCTTAGAAATGAGAACCATGAACTCGCAGAGGTCTACAGTAGTTACTGTTTGTGGAGTATTACATCATAGGATCAGCATTTTTACACAGAAGCAATCCCTCACAAAATCTAACCTGAACAATTGCCTGTCACCACTGTGTCAAACACTGTGATATGAGTGCTGACAGACTGAGTGGAAAAGAAAAGTGTAGCTTTACTGAAGATTTCCTTGCAGACACTCAATACCAGGTAACACTGCTCTCCCACTTAATTGCGCCTTACAGTTAAGAGTCATTTTCTCAGATCCAGGAAGGGGCTCTTGCCTTGATTTGATGTTAACAGCCCCTTAGACCGCCACACTCTCCAGACAAGGCTGCATTAGACTTTAATTAATTCTGTTGCTAGCAATACTCAAAGGTAATGGCGATGCAGGTATGCAGCTCACAGCACAGGTCTGCAGTGCCGTTGTGAACAACACGGCCAGAGTTCAAAGTGGATGTCTGGTGTAGGACACTGCAGGAGTTTGATTTGAGGGAATGCTGGAGGGACTGTAAACTCAGTGCCACGTTTGGCTGTAGCAATAAAAGTTACCTGCATTTGAATGATCCTGTGACTTTTTGGACATGATCTATCAATGTTTTCTTTAGTAAAGACAATTTTATGTCTCTAAACTGGGAATACCTGGATCAGTTTTTTTGCAACGTGGCTTAGTTGGGTGCACTGTCACCATAGATAAAAAAAAACAAAACAATTTTAATTGTTTTACATCTATAAGTGTCACCAGACAACAAGAAATTGCCTGTTCTGGCCCTATTGGTTTCCGAGTGGAATTAGAATGTTTCCCTTTAATAGGTTTTTTAAGGTGCTCCATTATCAATGCCAACTGTGTGAATATGATCCTGTCACGAACTCTAGACATCATAAAGTGCATGTACACAATAACCTTCAGCACACTCCTGTTGCAGGTCAATCTGGGAGAGTGTCTATTACAGATTAGAGGCATGCAATGGTTTATTTTGTACTCTGTATGTTTAGGCAACTGTTGGCCATATCTGAAGCTATAAAGACCAGATGTATTGTTTGAGGCTTTGAGATAATGACAATGAATTAATCACATGATAGGAATGATTCATAATACATTGCCTCAGTATTGTCTCATTCCCAGTAACTGAAACACAAAGAATTCACTTTGTTGCCCAAATTACATATTCCTGTTGGGTATGAACACTTCCACAAGAAATGATGAATCACAACTTCAGAAGGAAATCCAAAGTGTCTCTTAAACAGCAAGTCAAAGCTGTGCTCAATACCAAAACATGAGTGTGCTCCATGCTGTTTACTCTTGTCAGTTTACATGATTACTGACTATTTAATAAATTAAGTAAATAGATAAAAATCAAACAATGACGTATTTCTACTACTTCCTGCCATTTATAGCTACCAATATGCAAAGTTGCTTCATGTGTTTAGTCTGATTGGTGCAGTTGAGATAGTATTAGCCACGGTTGAATTTTCTGTCAAAGGCATGTTTGGGTGGGTGGATTAAAGCAACTGAGTAGTAACCTAACACACACCTACAAAGTTCAGTGTATTCCTCCTATCACCACTGTATTGTTTGGAGCTATTGTAAGGGCATTCATTAGCCTGTCTACTCAAACTATGACCAGTGATAACTACTAATAGCTGATAGATTTCATTGTGTACATTATTGTATATTTTAGTGAGACATTATTCTGAATATTGATGATGTATTCTTCAAACACTGACATTTTTTTCTCATAAAAATCTAACTTTCCAGTTATAGATTTCTGGATTATATGTGTAGCACTAGTAGATGTTTTGGTAGTTGTAGCTTTGATATCAGCAAACGTAGCATAGGTAGCATTGTTAATAATAGTATATGTAATAGCAGATGTATGAGTAGTAGCAGTATTTGAGTGATAGTTGTAACAATAGCAGTAATAGTAACATTAATAGCAGCTACTATGTGTAATAGTGTCAGTAGTAGTCACGGTACAGGTAGTAGTAGGTAGTAAGGATTATCATTCATTGTCCATCATGGGCTCAACAAAATTAACGAAGAATGTGAACAGGCTCAGTTAGCAACGATTAGCTCCGGTTAGCTCCAGTTAACTTTATTATAAAGATCAGCCTGAGCGGAGGAGTCTGCCGCGGGGAGGGTAAACAACCAGACATAGATGACGTTCAGGGTGCTTTCACAGCGGTGTGGCTGCAGTGTTTTTACGGTTTATCAGTGCAGTTATTCCCACGGGAAGCCACAACACTACAAGCAGAGTGCTACTACCAGCCTCTGAGCCTAAAGTGAATCATTGGTGCTGTCCCGTACGTGCAGCTTCAAGGGGAGGGCCTGGAGGCCATTGGTCTTTGTGCACTATAAAAATACATTGTTAATTAGAAAAAAATGGGTAACACTTTATAATAATGGTACCTGAATTATGAATTCATGCATGAAAAAGCATTACTTAATTCACGTAGTACTTCATGATATCAGTCATGTACCAGGATTACTATTATCTCATGCATGACTTAATGCAGGAACAATACGTTAATTGATGTATCAATTAAGGTATTTCAATCATCATGATTTCTGATATATTAATGATGTTCATGTCGTCCTCATAGGTAAATCTGTAGTTAAAGTGATAGGCTAAATTAACTGAATTGTAGTGTTGTAATCATGATAAACTAAACATTACTTCTTTATTACTTCATCACGTTTGTAGCCCTTTAAATAAAGTGCTGACCTGCTCCATCTTTAACATTGATAAATAAGATAGGATTAATGGTGGCATATGCAGCAATCAACTTGGTGAACCCTCAAATAAAATAAATTATAAATAAAAAACATTTCTGGTCTTCAGACACTTAGAAGTTAGTAAAAAGTAAAATTCATAAATATCCTACTTGGGTAAGGCATTACTCAGGCATTACTGTTTAGGTGACTTAAATAGTTGTGAATAAAGCAACTATAAAAATGCATTTGCAGTATACTGTATATTGTGTCAATGTAGTGACCTCAGTATCATTTTGCCAACCCACTCCTTTAATTCTTAATACATTTAATTTTATGCCAATATGAATCATATCTTATTTATCAATTCTAAAGATGGACCAGGTCAGCACTTTATTTGAAGTGCCACAAACATGATGAAGTAATGAAGAAGTCATGTTTAGTTAACCATGATTACAACTAGGGCTGTGACGGTATAGTTTTTTCTCACCACGGTGAAGAAGCATTCATCACTGCAGTATGGTGGTTAACCGCAACCAATAGATGTACTAAGATAACGCAACCCCTTTAGAGAGTAGCGTTAGTTAGAAAGAGAATGGCACTGTGCCTAAAGTAAGTGACGTCAGTGTCCGTGTGGTCGCACAATGAGGAGAGCGAGCGGTAACAGAGAGTAGCAGTTGTGTTGAAAGCAGAGGAAAAAGAGATAGCAAAGATAATGTAAAGTGAGTTAAAAGTGAACAATAAAACAATAAAACAACAAGCTTGCTTCTCAAGACACAGTGGCTTTATCCGTTGTCAATACTGTCGGTTAAGTGAATGCCGTTACCCCCGAAAAAACATCAGCTTAAACCTTACAACATATGTTGCAGCCATAGACTCTATAAAAAGATTGCAGCACAGTGTTTCCATTTCAGCTCAATGAGCTGTTTTGTACTGAAAGAGTTCACGTAAAAGGTATATCAGAGACCTGCTTATGTGGAATTAACTTCTTGCTTCACAGCTCCCTCCACCACCCAGAGAGAGCTGTTTGTTAATGTATTATTATGACTCTACTCAGGTACAAACTCTGCAGAAGTTATCTGGGTTCAACATATTATATTCTCTGGCATGCTGGTAAGAATATGCCAAATTTAATATTGATAGATTCTTGGTGTTTGGCTATGCTATTTTAATCAAATGTTCTTGTATAAGGGTTTCAGCCAGCAGGATGCCACCTCTGTGCAGACTGAAGGTCAGAGGGAATGTCTAAGATCAGCATTGCTGGCAAGCTTAGGTAGGGAACAACAGTGTGTTATCAGAAGGGATTAAATTGAACTACATTGTGATTCACCTTCATCGTGGTAATAGCCACTCCTTTAAAAACTCACTGACTACTTCAGCTTAGAGCACAAAGCACCCACTACTGTTTGTACTCTGCACACACCTTGTCCTCTTCACAAATGAAACCGCTCCACTTGACAACCCCAATCCCACACGCATACATCATACATACAATTATTTGCATGCATTCACACACAAACACTGCATACACAGTGTAACCCAGCTGAGGTTCATTTCTCCTGTTACAAAGATAGTGTTATTGATGTGATGGGTCACATTGCAATTTAGAGGCAATTAAAAGGTAATGAATGTGCTCAAATGAAACCTGTGTCTGGAGGGCATTTGCAGTGTATAGTAGAGATGATATATGTGTGTGTGTGTGTGTGTGTGTGTGTGTGCGCATGCGTGCATGTGCGTGTGTGTGTGCAGTGATGGGAATAACGGCATTATAAATAACGGCGTTACTAACTAATCTAATTGATTACTCTTCCCATCTTAATAACATTACCGTTACTGCCAAAACACATGGCGCGTTATTATATTTGAAGCTGTTTTTTTCATCAGACCAACTAGGTCTCTGAGTCTGTGCTGAGAGGCAAATACTTTTTTTACTGTTCTTCCTTGGTTAGTGGACAGTGCACGACGCAAGCGCATCAATGCTGACGATTGGCTGAGGTTAAGTATAATGTCATGGTGAGCCAATCAGAGGTAGAGTTAGGCGGGTGTTGGAAAGCACGCATAGTCAGACACACAAGAACAACACAAGCGAGTCAGTCAACGGGAGAGAGAGACAAGTATGGCGTTATGAAATCAAGGAGAGGGTTAACTTTTCCTGCTACAGATTTTCCACCGTGGTCAGAAAGAACAGGGGAGACACTTTGTTTCTCTTACTATATGACTCTAGAGTCGGTACTCACTCAAAAGCTAATCGCCGTCACTCTCTCACTTCTCCCTCGCTCTATCACCTACTCCCCACACACACACACACTCACACACACACACACACACACACACACACACACACACACACACACACACACACACACACACACACACACACACACACACACACACACACATGCTGGCTCGACGCACACACCAGCGCGTAAGTATAAACATCAGGCTACTTACGTTATTTGCACTACAAAGAGTGTATATATTTGTTATTTATTTTTGGTATAGTGCTTAACAAGCATAATTTAATTTAATTTTGCCCAGTTGTGGCCTGTTAAGGTGTTGTGTTATTTGTATCGATCCACTATATAAACATAATATCTACATACATGGCATTTGATTGGAGGCTAGTCTCACTTTGTCCCACAGCAACATTAAAATAGTTTAGATTTGTGTACATTGTTTCTGTTAATAATGTATTGTATTAAGTGTCCATTTCATTATAATTCAGATTTATCATAAATTATTGAACATGCACATGTATTTTAAGTTCCATTAAAGAGGGGTGGAGGTGGGGTCACATTTGAGCATTTAAAAATGTACTTGAAAGTAAGGCAATAGTTACTTTCTGAAGTAACTAGTTACATTCATAATTTATAACTGAATAACTAATTTAGTTACTTTTTGGAAGAAGTAACTAGTAACTGTAATTACTTTTTAAAAGTAACTTGTCCAACACTGTGTGTGTGTGTGTGTGTGTGACAAAGTCATGCATGTAGCTTTAAGCCAGTATAAAAGATAACTCAAAGGAAACGTGCCTTTGAAAATGACAGCTATTATAATATTTTAATAGGAATTGGCAATGTAAATCTATTTAGTTTATAGTCAGTGCACTTACAGCAGCAAAGTGAAGCACATGCTCATGTGTACCTTAATTATCAACAGAATACTTGGTCAGATTTATTTCCCTTCCTTTCATCCTATTAGGCATATGTAGAATTGAGTGGAATTGGACGCTGTTGTGGCTCGACAGTTACTGACCCTCTTTTTTCCCTTATTTAGACATGCACAGAAGACTGAACACGGTGACAAATTCATTTCTAAGAAATGATCTTCTCAAGTGGAACGGTTTTTAGCATCAACTATCAATTAAGGCCTTACAGAATTTCTCTTTGCGCCTCACTGAGTACAATCGTTTCGGGACCTGTTTATTGTGTAATGAGATCTTTATACATGCACCTGTCGTTATTTGAATGTTTACGAGTAGTTGGGAAGCTGACGTTTCACCATTTGAAGATGCAACCATTAAATGGACTCCAGTCTTATGGTTGAGTAATTGATTTTTCAGCTCCCTTTGAGTTGTAAAGAAGTTAATGGAATATGCAGGTACCACATTTAACAATAATTGAATAATTTTTGTAAATGTAAAACTTTATCAGAGATTGTAATCTGGATTTAGGAAACACAATGGCATTTTATAAAGAGGTACAGTAAAACTGCCTGCAGAATCCCACACTACTATAATGTTTTTGAAACCTTTCTGTTTGTTTCCAATAACCAGCTAATTATAATGTGAAATTCCTCTGCCCACATATTGGGCAAACTGACCAATAGGCCAAAACCTAAAACATTGGTGCAGTCCTCTTTAATGTTTAACTATATATAAACTTAATGTGCTATGCTATAAATCAGTATTTGGAATTACATTTAGTGGTGTAACTATCACCACAAGTATTAGTCTATCATCTATTTCAGGTGTTTAACAACCAAACAGGAAGAGGAAAAATTTCCCTAGTTTCCCTAAAGAGACAATGGCTGCCATTCTAAAGGAGGAACTTATAGCAGTATTACTCGTTTTCATGTTCATTACATCTCCTTAACCTTACAAAGCTAACCAGGTATTACTTTCTAACTGCTCTCCTAGGTGTTTTTAATTAGTGAGGAATCCTCGTTATGTGAGGCAGATGGCACAATCCTCTGTCTTTTGTTAAAGTCACACTAATTAGGATTCTCGGAGAAGATGCTTCCAACCAGAATCCTTAATAAGGGAGCCTGTTAAGCCAAGTAATAAGAAACCTGATGTCTCCACGACAGTGCTCACCTTGAAACTCGAAAATAGAAACCAGTCAATTTTTCAGCACAGACCTTTTGTCATTGCTTCTCTTTTATGTGCTTGTGTTTGTGTGTTAGAGGTACATGCGATAATGTGGTGGTGATAATTTTTAGCTGGTGATAATATGCGATTGCTAAATGATGCATGTAAATGTTGCTGGTGAAAATGCTGGTGAAAACCCGATTAATGGTTGCATGATTACATAGATATTAACTGTTAAATTTAAAAAAATTGTTGAGTCAGAGAGGGAAAGAGAATGTCTGCTGGTTTTTATGTGAATGGTAACACACACACACACACACACACACACACACACACACACACACACACACACACACACACACACACACACACACACACACACACACACGTCAGTCCTCTCTGGGCCTTCCAGGACTTTGAGGAAGATTTGTAGACGAGTCCAGATACCCCCTTCTAAACAAGGACAGATGGCAAATTAAGGCAAATATGGCCCAAAATGAATCTAAGTTGATTTTGGCTTCTTCCACTGACTAAGGTCTGATAGAAAATAATGCTGGCTTGGGGTCTTGACATTCTGAAACATTATCATTCACACTCCATCTCCAGGAAATAATAGTTTTAATTGCCATCACCATCACTCATACTCAACACTGTATCATAATAAGAGTCAAAAAGACCTATAGTATTGTGTGTGTGTGTGTGTGTGTGTGTGTGTGTGTGTGTGTGTGTGTGTGTGTGTGTGTGCACGCAATTTATGAAGCTATGTCATACAAGAGCATTTTAGTGAATGTTCAATCTTAAACATTTTAAAGCAGACATATTGACTGCAGTTTTCATGCTTATTATTAAAATAATTTTTTCTCCCAGCGTTTTCTACAATGGCCAATATTCCATGATGCCCCCCAGCGGCATTCCGAGCCCTCGTAATCAGGCATTTTTCAGTCACCCATACAGAAAAAAGTAACATTGCTGGAGCAATGACAATGTAGGTTGTGTACTGTAAATTTGTTTTCTTCAGCTTTCACATTGATGCCTTGAGACCTCCCAACAATGTTTGTAGGAGTTTGCACTCACACTATAATAACGGGAGGACTGGAACACGTAAAAAGGGAACACGCTAAAACATGTATGTGCTAACAAAACTTTAAAGGTACCATGTGGAGGTTCTTGTAAACACAGCTATGCTTGCTTGCCTTTTTTTTCTTCCTCATTAAACATTTGATAAGGCAGTGTTTGGAATAGTCTGACAATTACATTGCTTATATGCATGTTTACTTTAGGAAGTAGTCTTCTTTCTCTTCTTTTGCTGACACATTTAGTGGGCTTTTTGCGTTAATTTGTTTAAACAATAACGAAAAAATCTAAAGGTCATCCATTATTTTGACAGATTAAAATACAAGGGCGATGGACCGTAACTTAAAGTAATTCATACAACGCCTATTTAGCAATATTTTGGATTTAAAACCAATGTTAATAGGGAACCTGATATCACTAATGAGGCACTCTGTAAACTGTTATCGCTACATACCATTGCAAAATGTCACAGTGTCCGAAGTTTCTTTAAAAAGCCCAATAATTGTCATAGCACAATGGCCGAAGTGTTTTTATTGGCCTCCACTGTCACTGCGGGAAAATATAATTTATCTGCTTTGTGTGGTGTTGACATAAAGAGTGACTGCATGGTGGCTGTTTCTGTTCATGTTATCTCTCTATGCTCTTATAATTAGATAATTGTGTGTCTGTATCTTAATTATAAAAAATTAAAATTAATTAAAATGTATTGCTATTAGGGCTGTCAAATGATTCATTTTTTTTAATCGCGATTAATCGCTGAAGTTCTATAGTTAATTGCGATTAATCGCATATTTTATCACATGATTAAAATTACATTATTTTGCATTTCAGAACAGTTTTTAAGTACATATTAACAATCGAAAGCAATGTTTACCAGTGTATCTTGATTGGCAATCAAATGAATGCAAAGAAAGTTACTTTATGAACTTGATTTTAAGATTTGTAATTATTTATTTACTGTAAACAAAAGAAAAATGTGTGAATCCGTAGTACGTCTTTAAGACCCGAGTCCTCTACGATGCTGACAGGTCTGCAGTTAGTTGCCACCCGTTTCGCAAGAGCTGTAGTAATTTTTTGGGATTTGGTTTCATCGACAGGTCGGCAAGTAGCATGCTAATCACGTTAACTGTACTACTATGCTTAGCTCCGTAGGAGCCGTCCGGGAGTTTTGGAAAATAAAAAGCGCCATTCAGGATTTCATTGCTGCTGTCTTTCTCCATCATGCCTGCAGCCTGAAGCAGCAGGATGTGTTATGAGGAAGTGGCAGCTTGATGATAAGTAATGGTGCTGTAAAGGGTCAAAATAGTATCCTGTTAGGCACGACGCAAAGCCGAGTGAAGTGTAAAATAAATTAATAAATGCCGGCATGTGATTAATGAGATTAAAAAAAAAAAAAAATTTCATCGTGTTGTCCCTTAATCGCATCGCGGTTAACGCTGACAGCCCTAATTGCTATCAAATATGTCTTATCATTAAAACATTAGAATTAAAATGACGAGCGATATTAGATTATGACAGAATTTTCACAATCCTGTCTGTCACAAATGACAGACAACGAGAAAGCAAATCAACCTCTGCTTCATGTGTGCTTGTGCACATGCTAGTAGAGCATTAGATACAAGACAAAATAGGAAGATTGCAGCTTTTTCGATTTATGACCCCTTTTCTTTGGCCCACTGCTGAAATGCGATCTCCAGAAGTAAGGAATTGATAAACTGTCATAATTACAATAACAGAAGTATAGAATTCAGCCATTCTGATACTTATTGGTTGCTTACCTTGGAAAAGGACAATATATATAAATCACTAGACTTTCCTAGTGCACAATCAATAATGGTTCAATAACTCCTTATCTCCCCTGTGTACTAATGGCCAGAGCTGGCTTTACAGAAACAAACAAGACTGTGCTGAGGAAGACAACTCTATAACCTGAGCTTCCTTCTTCTATTATGTGGTATTACTCAAACAACAAAGAGTTACCAGTACAAAGCTGATTCATTTTCCATTTGTGCTTTGTGTTTTGCATCTCTTTTACTCAGCATCAGTCACTTTTTCTAAAGAACTAATATGGTCATCATAATTAGAGAGAATAATGCACCACTTAATTCAATTTGCCTTTTAAGATGGCATTAATAATAGGAAGGGTGAATGGAATTTTCTACCAGAATCATTTTCATAAATCTTAATAATGAAGTTCACTCCCTTGTTGGCTCTAAATGTCATACCTTGAACTCAGAAACATGGTACCTTTCTCTCAAACCAATTAATCTTTAGGATGAACTCTTTCCCTTTTCCAAGAACAAGCTCTCTATTATAGTCAGTCCTGTTTCTGACAGTTTCCCTGCCTTGTCTATGATGTCATCTTAATCATACAAGATGACGTATGGTACCTCTGTCTATATTTTATAATCTTCCCCATGGAATGAAATTAATCAAGAATGTGTGAAATCATGCAGCTATTTTCTATTTATAGCTTGAATTCCCTCTGTTCATGAAATAAAAGTTGTATTGTACACACCAATAAAAAAAACACTAAAAACATTTATATTAGTCACTCACAGGTGATACATTTCATAGATTAAACAGATAGTATGTACTTTTCTGCCGCTAGGGGTCTCTCAATCAAGACAATGGATGTAAAAGCGGACTTGTGATGACGTCGTGAAGTGGCGTGGAATTATGGGAGTTGTAGTTTTCATTGTTTTTGGAATTTTTCAATTGTCGAATAAAATATATCTGTTAACAGATGGATTTATCCATTACAGTTTTATCCACGTTACGTTTAGTAATGTTTAGAAACTGTTCATGTCATTCTAATAAAATAGCTGCAGTTTCCTCCACATAATTACGTTTTCTTGATTCGATTTGTATTGGTAGTTGACCAGTTAGCGAGCAAGCAAGCTAACATTAGCCAGCAGCTAAAACCCAATATCACAATATATTTCTCGTTAGTCTGGTCACTTTTTGGATGTTGTCAGCACTGGGGGGGAAACGTGTTTGTTGAAATGTTATTCAACACCACTGAGAGACTTACTTTGCGTCTGGGGCTGGGCGCCGAGAGCATCTTCAGGGCTGGCCGAGCGTCGGCCCCGGAGATACTCGGCGGCCGAGAATATGTCTAACGTTAACATGCATGGGATAACTTTTACGTCCGATGGCTGGCGGGTATTGCTACCGGAATTCGCCTTCATCATTTTGGTGTCTAAACTTAACTCTCGTTGCCGCAGGACAGTCACCATTTGTCGGTCAACTTAACTGTAAAAAAGGCCGCTAGACGCTAAAAGGGGGAGAATTTCACACCACGGCCGGCCAGACTCGGACACCTGGGGCAATATGGTCTGTTTCCCCGACGAATAATTAAAACCTTCTGTTACTGCCGTTAGCATTGTTATTACCCGGCGCTGGAGTTTGTGCTGGCTGGGTTAGGGTTGCTCTAAGTTAATAATAATGGCAGGCTGCTGGCTAACTGTGGATGTATTGTATTGTATTGTCTTTGAGGCTGTTGTCCGCTCTCATTCTGACTGAAGTCCCTTAAGGCCCTGACACACCAGCCAGACGGGCCGACCGTACGCAGAAAAGGCAGTCGGACTGATCAGTCGGGTCCCCGAGGTCCAAAAAATGCCTCAGAACACACTGAGGCGACACCGACTTGAGCGTACGCTCTGCACGTAATACGTCTGTTTTGACGGAATTTAGAGGAACCAGAGGGTTCCAAGGTTTTATGACGCCACTGACAGGCGACTAAATGAAACGTCCCGTGTCATTAAAATAAAATAACAGATTTTTCTGGGTTGAAACATTGTTGGAAACATTTGGGATAGTGTAAGTACACAACTCAACAAAATATATAACATAGGTAAAGTCAGTTTTAGACATTTTAATGCAGAAATATTACATGTACCTTTTAAGTTCAAGTTGAAACCAACCTATTTCATGTGTCCTACACCGTTTAAAACAAAGTCAAAAACATTATTTTAAAAGATATTCTTTTCCACATTTCTGCTTTATTGGATAGTGACAGCTTGGAGAGAGACAGAACAAGCAGGGAAGTGAGAGAGGGGATGACATGCAGCAAAGGGCCTGAGCTGCAATCCAACACGGGCCTCTGCGGCAGGGACTCAGCCTTGATACATGGTGTGCACGCTCTACCAGGTGAGCTACCAGGGCGCCTCACAACATCAAAAACATTCTGTAAAATTACAATTAAAATGGATCTATCGTAATCACGCTGGAGCCACATGCTTTGCCACTTAGACAATGCCAGTGTGGGCAATGCAAGCTGCAAGTTTAACTCATATTATAATGCATATAAATAAATAGGCCCAAATAAATGTGGATATAAACATAGGGAGGAAACAGCAGCAGGTCAGCTGAATGACGTGGCTTTGTGTGCCTGTAGCCCACCGGGTGCAGAGGGAATGAAGAACAGCCTGTTTGGAAAGCATGCGGGATGACTGTCTGGGCTACAGCATGGCAAGGATGCTGCTGACGCAAGAGATCAGAGTGTTTGTTTTACACACCATATGCATCAAACTATTCATTTTCAAGGATATTAAATCCCATTCACACCATATATTTATATTTCAACACCATCCTCACTTATTAGGAGAATGGTTAATACTAGACAAACAAGGCTTGGATGGAAAATGTTGCGGCAGGACATATGGAGTATCATGTAGATTCCAGCAATGTGGATCCTACTCACCAGCTCTATTTTAAGATCATCTTCTGTCAACAGGTGAAAGTTAATGTTGCCATCCCATGTTTTCTCATGTTGTTGGAGAGTCCAAACCAAAATTTTAATTAACAGCAAATGTTATTGGCACCAAAATCACTTTAATGCCACTTTTATGTAACACAACTTATGAAGGATATAGATAATGTAGATGATATGCTATTTTTTTGTTATTTTAATGTTGTAGTAAGCTCTGTTCAGCGTCTGTGACAAGCTGAAAATGGCAGTTTGATGAAGATAGTTTTTAATCTAAAACAGTGCGACCTTTTTTGTGCTGCAGTATTGAAACACAGTTACTTCAAAGAGTTCTCAACATCAAATGATCAACACGTTCTTTCAATTGATGTGCCCTTATTCACAAAAAAAAGGTTTCACTTGCAAAAGAGAAGTGTACTCAATATCTTGACCCGTAGAATTTTTGAAGCACCACAAAACCATAGATTAGTCTGTCTTGCAACATTGTGGTGTGAGCCTTGAATTTAAATCCCTGCAGATAATGAGAGCATTAAGGAGACAAGTGTGAGGAGGTCTCACCTTGAAGTACCACTTGCATTTTCTCATGAGTCAATTTATTTTTGAGGTAATTAAGTCGCAGGTTGAATTGAAAGAAATTGGTGACGTTTACAGTCATATGGTAAAGTGAGGAAATGGCAGAATGTGCCTCGAGCCCTCTCGGAACCGTTTGGTGTTTGTTTTTTACATCTTGAGAACAAATTAAATGGAATAACAAGAGGCCAATGCAAAGTGAGCCTGCCTTGTCCTTAGTTCAGCCACAATAAATAGCTTGGGCCCCCACCATGTTCGTCATATTGATTTTTCTTTAATGATATGCACAAGAAAGTAATTTCCTTGTCTCCGCATTGTCAGCGGTGACTAATCAGATTTTCCTGAGACAACCAGTTCCATACCTCAAGGAAATGCTTGGCTACAGATACTGGTCATTCAAGTGACACAGACATCACCTAACAGCTTGCACAGGTGCAATCTCTCTCTGCATGCAGGGCTGGAATACTAAGTGTGTGCTATCTACAATGTGTCCTTGGTTTTTTAAAGTAACATGTGCACCCTAGGCAAAGCATTATGAACACCGATTTGATATGACCAAAGAACCCACAAATGCACATAACATTGCTTTCTTTAGAAAAGTAAATATTTCTTATTCTCCAAATGTATTGTGATTCTCCAATGTATTCATGTCTAGATATTTATTTACCTAAATGAATGTACTCAGAAGGGAAGACTAGCTCCACACAAGGTTGTTTGTGTTTCCCACCTCAAGTACCAAAAAGACACAGCAGCTTGCAAAGAAAACAGACCTCATTTCATTACAACACATTTCTTTTTACAATGACCCATCAGCAGGAAGGCTCGAGTCAGTTTATAGCAGCGTAAAAGGCAACCTCCAATAGTTTAGGTGTCGTTGTGGGATTTTCAAATGCTTGTCTTCAATATTTAACCTTGGCCAAGTAAAATTTGAATATCTAATCAATCATACCATATTAAAGTTAAATGCTAATCGCCATCGGCTCATTACTATTTCACGAGGCAACTCGATTTATGAAATGTCACTCAAGTGTACCCACAAGCCAATCAATGTCAGCGTCCTTTCCGTCTGAATGTTTCATTTGCTGTAAATACATAAACAGAGAGATATGGATTGGGGGCAGGCAGTTGGACGCCCACATGCGGTTTCCTGTGCTGGGTGTGGGCACGCTGAAAAGGCATTGATCAGTGCTGGGGCTCAGTATACAGTTTCCTAGAGGCCTAGTCTAAAGCTACGGGTAAAGCCTACCGGGACCGAGACATTTGGAGTCAACTCATGACCTTTGAGGTTGGTCTGAGACCATGCTATTGATAGAAAAGCAGATACGGTTACTTCACAACTGGAAGTTATCCTTTTTCAATAAATGATATCAGACCGTGTACAACATTGTGCAGACAGGTGCCACAGTGTGACTGGAATAGAATATTTATAAAGAGGCTAATGTATTACATGTGTTAATGTGTTGTTTTTGTGGAAATATTTCATTTACAATTTCCCAATATGTTACTTCTCTTAATTTGTAACAGAAAATAGATTAACGGATGCACTTTTGTTTAGTAGCTTTCCTTGTACATTTTAAACGTGTCAATGCAGTTTACAGTATTGAATGTTAGAGTTTGAAAGTGTTTCCTAGTGCGCAAACAGCAAAACCCTTTGTTTGCAGTTTTGTCAGCAGAAATACATATAAATGGTAGTATGATGTGTGAAGTGGCTGTAAGGCTCCATTTTATTGATGATAAATCAAACGTATACATTTCAGTACATGTTCCTCTGTGTTAGGGTGTCCCTGGACCTTCCTACAGGGGCTTAGCATTTGAATATGCCCCTGGGGGGCTAGCTTTTTATTAAACTACAGTAGATGTCAGTAAAACCACAATTCTTGTAAAAAGTGGTTTATGTTGACAATAACAACAAGAAATGTACTATCAGCAATACAACGACATAGAAATCATGTTACAGTCTGTATTCACCACAGTACATGAACAACAGGAATAGAAAAAAAAATTGGTTATCACGTACATGGCTTGGCCATAGCTATACAGTAGAGTGGCTACATTGTGTGCATTGACCCTTGGTTGTCCTCTTGTTAAAACTACTTATGTAACTTGCGGATGAACACGGATTACATGATTGCTGGATATACCAAATTAACTTTTCTTCAATTATCTGGAGCCGAGTGGATAACTGAAAAGAACATTGCGACTGTTGTGTGGAATAATACTGGGTGGGGAAGAGGGGGGAAAGGCGCTACCTAACGCTGTCTTTTCAGTGTCTATTATTTTGCTAACAGTAAACTCAATAAAAAGCCATTTTCCAACACTAAAAATCAAACAAAAGCCAGACACTATATCAAATTAAGTTGCTGTGAGCTGTAGCCTACATTCACCACTTCTAAACAGAGGCAGAACATAACGTAATCTCTGAGATTATTCCTTCAGAACGCTGTGCAATGCAAGAAAATCTCAGAGCTGAACCTGGCAGACAGCAGTTTTCATCAGACTCACCCTGGGTCTGGTTAATTATTTCTACTGCTAACTTACAACACTAATAACTAGCTGTCAATCGATTACAAAATTTTATCTAATTAATTACATACTCTGTGATTAATAATTGATTTTTAATTAATTAAAAAAGAAGGGTACTAAACAACAGTCGGCGACATTAAAGAACGGCTTGTTTATTGCTAAGGCCATATGATCAAAATGAAATGATTTAATAATAATGTAATCACTATAACAATAACTTATTTCACTAGTAAATTGCTGTTGAACAACAAAAACAACCACCAGATGGGAAAATTTCTTGTAAAATTGTTATTGTAAAATTTCTGAATTTTACAATAACTTCGAATGCACCACGAAACTGTAGTTTACCAGTGTCATTGAACGCACCGTCTGTGTTGTTTTTCCGACAACGGCAGCTGCAGATTGTTATGTCCTGGTGTTGAATCCTCTACAGTAAAACACAGTCAAACTTTACACCGTTTAGAGTCAGCTGTCAGCATTTTAACCGTTTTTAATCCAGCTACTAACTAGCGGTAGGCTAACGTTAGCTGCTGTCGAGTATAGTGTTAACTAGCGTCACGTGCAGCAGTGTTTGTGTTGCCTGTATCGTCTGTTTCAGAGCATCAGAGAGAAGCGCAGACATATTAGTGGCACCAGATTTCGGTAACCAACCCTATTCAGGAAGAAGATTTTTACAAGTAAATGTTCCAATCAATGATCCAGGCAGCACATTCTTGTCTCCCTCCTTCATTTTACATTTTACGTCAATATGGAATGGATTAATCTGCGTTCATTTTTTTTTGTTATTTTTTCTCAGATGAATTAACTTTTGACAGCCCTACTAATAACTAATATACTAATACTAATTACCGTCGCCAAAATACCACCGCGAATCAAATCCCCTACTTCACCGTTAACTGTCAAGCCACTAAACCTGTATGGAAATTATCACCTCTGCTGGAGTGTTAAATTCGTTAACGATTATACGACACTAGACCCCTCTCTCTCTCTCTCTCTCTCTCTCTCTCTCTCTCTACGCACACACAAACAAACGGTCCAGTTCTGGTGGTTGATTAACACAGATAGGTGCTGATTAACTCCCATAACGGGTCAGGTGTGTAGCACACTGCCATGAGTCTAATGTCTGATTACTCCAAGTTTTCATTGTGATATTTTGTGATTACATTCTGAATCTGCAGCGTTCTCCGTCAGGTAAATATAGCTGTACAATGTCTTCCTCTGATGTAGAAGTAGCCTACACTGTAAGTCAGTAGTAGGCTATACAGTGGAGTTGCATATTAAATGGTATGGGGCCCTTCTTTTAGTTGGTAGTAACCAATATTCTCTCTGATGAAAAAGACTAGTGGCATGTTGTTGTGTTTGATATAACTGAGACTTCTATGTGTCAGTGCTATCACACTTCAGCCCATGCTTGATGTCTCTTCAGAGCGTAGAATGGGAGGAGGAACCTCACGGTGTTTACCAAAGAGACTGTATCACATGCAGCTCTAAACTTACCACCCACTGCTAGCACTCCTTCTCTTTGTAGCCCTGGCTTTGGTGAATTTTCCTGAAATACACATATTCACCACTGCCAAGGGCATAAACAATTATCAGTCAGCTCTAATCCACTGTTCTGGATAAATAAGAGTTGCTCATGCCGTTTGCTGTGCTGTGCTGTCACTTTATTTAAAAATTTGACTTGGCAGACAGAGCCCAACAGGATGCATGACAAGTAACTTACATCGGGGTTTCAAATCCATTGCAACACTTACACAAATAGAGTGTCAGTTTGCTGCAGTAGTTGTGGTCCACGTCAGTGTTTGCGTATATAATAAGTGTGTTGCCTAGAATATTATTCTTGTAAGGGTGAGAAGGCTTCTGAAACAGCATTTAGACCATCACAGATACTAAAATTCTCTTCTGAAACCCAGACTAATGGAATTACTTTAGGTTAGCATATAATTAAGGCTGTGTGACTTACCTGCTTTTGGGTACATTAGACCTTAAGATGAAATAGTGTTTTATTAAAAAAAAAAAAAAAAAAAAAAAAAAAGGTCAGGAAAACCCTCCCAACATTGGTTGGTTGATGTCCGGGCTGCTGTAGTCCTAGATATCAGCCTGTTCTTTTGTTTTTCAGATATATTTACTTCATAGATAAAGACATTATGTACAGCAGGTGCCATTTTGGATATGGTACCAAAGGGAGCATGGAACACACAATTGTAGACACAGTGAATAATTGCCTCCCTGTACTCTTCTTCAGGCATTTTTCCAGTCAGAAACTATGAAACACCCGAAGGCAACTGCTTGTGTGCATAACTCTAAAGACACTACAAGTAAGAATTATTAAACTGTGAAGGCCCGTGTGAGCATTGTGCACTGGAGGGCATTTGTTTAGCATGCATATTGTTTGGTTTGTTTTTACCGTATGGGCTCATCAATAATGCAGGGCGACTTAACCAGCAATTACAATGATGAAGACATCAAAATGCAAAACAGAGGGCTGTGAGCTTTCCTATCCAATAAGAGTTGTCTGCAAAGGGAGGACTACAGACTGGACAGACTTTTAATTAGTGGGCTTTGTATCCCAGCCAGGAACAGCAGATTGGCTGCCTGCTCTTTCTTGTCATGAAAGCCATAGAAACCAAGAACTTTAAACATGACCATTTGAATTACGGGTAATTTAATGTAGT
The DNA here is from genome assembly GCA_023566125.1 of Zingel zingel. NCBI lineage: Eukaryota > Metazoa > Chordata > Actinopteri > Perciformes > Percidae > Zingel > Zingel zingel. Next base: position 19,032,890 of record CM042335.1, on the reverse strand, counting down.
TAGCAAAGCTTAATGGACAAATCAATTCCAACCAATTTTACAAGAAGATGGACAAATCTGTGAAAACTATTAAATTAAATCTTTTTATAATTTTATGATGGCCAGTCCATTCCTGGTGCATAAAGGACTTTGTTGACCATATCAAACCACGTAACACCTCCCAAGTTACAAGCAAATAAGTTACATTGATTCGTGATAATTATATCCATCCTAGTATTCCACAGGGATGTTCTGTGAGAAAACAATTGTCAAACAATCAGGACATTTTTACTGCTTGTTTTAACTAGTTTATTATTATTATTTTTATAAATAATTGTTTAAATATATTATTTTGTTATTTGTTATTGGTAAAATTAAGTATTGATTTGGCATACGGGGCATAACTCCCAAGTGCCGTCTGTGAAATACACATCAAATAAGACAGCAAGGTTTTAAAAATGCTTTGCTTTTTCTTTTTAGTGCAATGCTTGATATATAACAATTACATTTACCCACTGTATACCCATTTCTAAGATAGATTTGCTGTTCTAAACTCTCAACATTTCTGTGATTTCAAATGTCATATAGTGATGTTGTAGGAATTAGGCTTGCTGCAGAAGTAAGTGTTACTGGTGTTACACGGTGTTTGGGCATATACCATTTCATGCCCACCGTCGTTTTGCTTTTCATGGAGATAAAATCCAGTTCAGTCAGACAACTCACGTTTATTATAACAGCAGAATATTGTGTGTTGGCGGCCAGACTGCGACCTCATCACCTCCCCGCAGATTGGGTTTACATGAGATATTGGGGAAATTGTGCAGCTTAAATAGACCGCCAAATTGAGGGGATGTGTTTGGTAAATGATATGGAGTAGAGATGCAACGATTGACCGGCTGGTGACCGGAATTGGCCGATTTTCACGTGATTGCCCACGACCGGCCGGTCAGTCTGACATATGCCGATTTTACTGTTTATCAGACCCCCGATGAGACAAGAAGCTGACGTTAGCGAATGCTGAGGTCCCTCTGCAGGAGACGCTGTATTCCTACGACACGCTGTATTAACGTTACTGTGGGGGTGCATACCGCTCAAAACATTAAAAACGTAGTAATCTTCCCTCAGCGTTTAGTTTTGTTGCTAAACTGTGTGTAAAATGAGCGGTGACATTACGGTACCGTCTATTTGCTGGATTGTTCCAAGGTAACCGTCGGTAGCTAACGTTAGCAGATAAGCCTGTTGACAGCAACGGTAGTGTTCATATTTATACACAATGACAAATAAAGCAAACTTGCTAAAAAAGGAACTACATGCTGTTTTCAGGCAACGTTACTGTTGACGTTCAAATAGGCCTGTGTGTGTGTTTTGAGAAATATCTTTATGCTGCAAGGCATGTGTGTTAATTTCCCACACCAGGAGTAATTTATATAGTTCTATTTTATAGCGATCGATTATCTGTTCAAAAAATGTTCTATGTTCTAATGTGTCTATGCTAAATGTAAAATGTTCTATTAAAGAAAAGATAGAAAATAAATATTTGTGTGTGCTGTAAAGTGGTTAGAAAAAATGAAATTGGAATCGGCTAAAATTGGTATCGGCAGGTCAAACTCAATGAGAAATCGGAATCGATCGAAAAAACTGCCGAATCCGATCATTTACATCATATATAATATATTGATAGTGTTGATAATAGATTATTTTGCTATGGTCTGAACAGCCCAATTGGTTAACATTATATTGGTATACAGTCTATGGTTAACATAGATGCCAAAGGGAAGCAGTCAGCACCTGGGTTGCCTGGTGATTTTTCATTGTTTTTATCTTGTATAGACTTAGACTTCTATTTATTGATCCTTTTGGGATGACTCCCGCAAGGAAATTAGATATCCAGCAGCAGATTTTAGCAACTTACAAAACATTCTTTAAATAAAGAGGTATAAAAATATACAGTATAGAAAAAATACAGTATAAGAATAATAATAAACTTGTAGCTAAATATTTTTTAACAAACGGTAAACAATAAAAAACTACAGATAGATAAATATATAGATATATAGGACTGTGTATGGTATTGTGTTATTATACAGTTAATAAATAAATGACATTTAGCATAAATTAGCAGTTAAGAGGAGTTAGAGTGTCCAGGTATGTATGTGAGTAGATTATTAAGTTATTGCACAGTGAATGTTAGAACTGGTGTTAGTATCACAACTAACACCAGTGTTTCCGCTATATACATATAGCAGCGGCGCTCTATATTATTGTATACAGTACAGCATTTTCTCCTCATGCAGAGTGACAAACGGACGAAAGCCTTGCCTTTGACGGCTGCTTTTCCCATGGACACTGCACTCACGCGGCTCTTGTGAAATATGGCCACAGTAGCTTGGGAAATAGTAGCCTGGCAAAACCCTGACGAACTTCTGGCAAAGTCAGTCTGGCCAAGAGCCCGTTCAAGCCCATTTCCTATTTTTCCAAATCGAGGCACCAATCAGCTTTACACGATGACGATAGCGCAGCAACGGCAAGCAGCTTTTTGTTTACATTCAACATAACGGCCACTGAAGCGCAGCAACCCGTTGCTGTAGCTGCTACCGAGAAGGGTCTGGTGTCAACCAGGCTAGGGAAATAGAATTATGGGCACTGAACTTTATGAATTATCAGACCCAGATGAGACAAGAAGCTAGCGCATCCTACGGTCTATCTGCCTCCCCGCTGCACCCAACCTTTTCCAGGTTAGTGGGGATGCAAGTGCTCAAAACCAACCTGAAAAAAATATATAGTAATGTGCCCTGAGCATATTTTTTTTGTTTCTAAACTATATGTAAAGCGAGCAGTGATGTTAATCACCTGTTTCACGTATACTAAGGGGCCATCTATGTGCTGGATATTTCCTTAGCGGTTCAACTGTTTATCTCTGTGTCGCTTTTGATCATGCACTTTTTCTCATTTAATTTCATTTTGCTGAGTTGTATTCATCACTATGTGGGGGCTGGGAGAGCATTGCAGCGCTTGGGAGCGCTTTAAAACCTTTTTTATACAGTCTATGTTTAAAACTCACCAAAGAAAGTAGTAGCATTTGTGATGCAGTCGGCTCGTAAAATTAAATGAGAATCGAAGTCATACAAAAAAAAAAAAAAAAATTTAATTTAAAAAAATCAAAGTTATTTAAAAATGTAATCGTGAACAGGGTGACTCGAGATCGCGGTTTTATAACAATCAATCGTGCAGGCCTATCTCAGAGGAAGTCCTAAGTGATGTATTAATATCTCTAATAGTGTTATTTTATTTACTGAAAAAAAATGGAATTCAAATTATAGTTTCCCTCTACACCGTCATCTCCCTAAATACAAATTATACTCAGACAGCTGTAGACAACATGCTTCAGTCTCTCCAAGCATGGAAAACAACTGCTGCAGAAGGAAGCAAATTCATGTAGATTTTTGGTCACTAAATGTCACTAATGTGTTGTATCATTTTGACGCACCCAGCATCGTCTTCAGATACTTCCCAGCACTTTCTCCACATAGTCTGTGAAGCACCTGGGGTCTCATTTATAAAACTGTGCGTAGGATCCTTACTATAAGTGTGCGTACGCTCAAAAGCCCAAAATGGCGTACGGCAAAAAAAAGTCAGATTTATAAAACAGTGTGTACGCACACCTGTAAGCAATGTTCCCTTTATAAATCAGAGATTACCTACAAGTGTGCATACTTGAATCAGCCTCTTATCCCGCCCTGTACACGCCCATTTTTAACCATGAATAGTCAATGCAAAGCACCTCGTGAATGCTGATCAGTATATGAATGACACTGGCAGTTGTTACACGAATCATGAGGACTGGCAAAGAAAAAGCAAAAAACTTCTCAGACGTTCAGGAATTGCTGCAAATTGAATTTTAATTTAAGCCTGTTCTTGCACAGTGTAGGGAAACCTGGTCTATAACTACATGTATTAATAAAACGTCCAAAACGGCAGGCAGTACGGCACTCGGTACCAGACGTATATAATACGATTTAACAGAACTATATATTATATCCAAACCTTAGTGCCTTAAGCCTTAGTGATAAAGTTGAAGATTATATATAATATTTATATAAAACACCTGTCTGACATTTTCCTCTGGAAACAGCCGGTGGCCCCCAGGGTGGCGAGGACCTGTATTTGGACCGGGATGGAACGGTTCTGGCGCGTTGCCCTCTCTACTGGACCCAATTCAGTACACAGATCCAAGAGCACAGCTTTAGGGAATTTAAATCGGCATATTAGCCAGACATAGTCATGGTCCCTGAAGCCTCTTTCTCTCCCGATTCTTCCATTAGCGTAGTCCTCCTGCAGCCATCATGCAGCATTACGCATGGGGTCACATTTTTACAACAATTTGTGATTGTTAACACCATGCCAAAATCACAGCATTAACTAGTGGTATCCCCACCCCACGATACAATTTGAAGACGAAAGAAAGTCTAATAGGCAAACACACTTTTCTTCATGCAGAAATTGTCACAAACAGTATTAAAGTTGGACTGATAACGAGGAAATTAAGGGTAACGATTATGCGATAGGTTAATGGCTATATTTACAGACTTTAACATTTGATGATATATGCACAGTATTAAAGACATACAGTTGGTACGGAAAGTATTCAGACCGCTTTCAATTTGTCACTCTGTTTCATTGCAGCCATTTGCTAAAATCAAAAAAGTTCATTTTATTTCTCATTAATCACCCATCTTGACAGAAAAAAACAAATGTAGAAATCTTTGCAAATTTATTAAAAAAGAAAAACTGAAATATCACATGGTCATAAGTATTCAGACCCTTTGCTCAGTATTGAGTAGAAGCACCCTTTTGAGCTAGTACAGCCATGAGTCTTCTTGGGAATGATGCAACAAGTGTTTCACACCTGGATTTGGGGATCTTCTGCCATTCTTCCTTGCAGATCCTCTCCAGTTCCGTCAGGTTGGATGGTGAACGTTGGTGGACAGCCAATTTCAGGTCTCTCCAGAGATGCTCAATTGGGTTTAGGTCAGGGCTCTGGCCCAGCCAGTCAAGAATGGTCACAGGGTTCTTCCGAAGCCACTCCTTTGTTATTTTAGCTGTGTGCTTAGGGTCTTTGTCTTGTTGGAAGGTGAACCTTCGGCCCAGTCTGAGGTCCTGAGCACTCTGGATGAGGTTTTCTTCCAGGATATCTCTGTACTTGGCCACATTCATCTTTCCTTCAATTGCAACCAGTCGTCCTGTCCCTGCAGCTGAAAAACACCCCCATAGCATGATGCTGCCACCACCATGTTTCACTGTTGGGATTGTATTGGGCAGGTGATGAGCAGTGCCTGGTTTTCTCCACACATACCGCTTAGAATTAACGCCAAAAAGTTCAATCTTGGTCTTATCAGACCAGAGAATCTTATTTCTCATAGTCTGGGAGTCCTTCATGTGTTTTTTGGCAAACTCTATGCAGGCTTTCATATGTCTTGCGACGAGGCGAGGCTTCCGTCGGGCCACTATGCCATAAAGCCCCGACTGGTGGAGGGCTGCAGTGATAGTTGACTTTGTGGAACTTTCGCCTATCTCCCTACTGCATCTCTGGAGCTCAGCCACAGTGATCTTTGGGTTCTTCTTTACCTCTCTCACCAAGGCTCTTCTCCCACGATTGCTAAGTTTGGCTGGACGGCCAGGTCTAGGAAGAGTTCTGGTCGTCCCAAACTTCTTCCATTTAATTCTTTCATAACCTTGGTCAGATCTGTGCCTTGCCACAATTCTGTCTCCGAGTTCCTTCGACCTCATGATTCTCATTTGCTCTGACATGCACTCTGAGCGGTAAGGTCTTATACAGACAGGTGTGTGCCTTTCCTAATCAAGTCCAATCAGTTTAATTAAACACAGTAGGACTCCAATGAAGGAGTAGCACCATCTCAAGAAGGATCAGAAGAAATGGACAGCATGTGAGTTAAATATGAGTGTCACAGCAAAGGGTCTGAATACTTATGACCATGTGATATTTCTGTTAAGTTGCAGGGAAGATAGTGGACCCAAATGCAAGGAGAGGGCAGGCAGGCAGGCAGGCAGGCAGAAGGTTGGAGCTCAGGGATTTATTTAACAAAAACAAACCAAGGAAGACCTGAGGCTAAAACAAGCAAAAATACAAAGCCCAAAGGAATCCAAAAAATCCAAGGAAGGACAAAAAACAGGAAACACTGAAACTAACAGGAGCTGATGCAGACACCTACAGACTAGCAGGGCAAGGATGCAAACAGACACAAACTGACAGCACAGGGATACAAAACAATCTGACTAGAGACAAAGGGAACACGGGGGTTAAATACATGAGGTAATGAACAAATGAGGGACAGGTGATACAACAGGTAAAACACATAAGGGCGGGGCAGGACAGTCAACCAAGGTGGGAAAATACAAAGTAAAGCTGGACAAGACAAGACAGAAAACCAGACTATCAAAATAAAACAGGAAACAGGAAAAACAGACAGAAAACATATCAACTAAACACAGAAACTTGACACAACACTAGACAACACAAAGGAGAACAGAACACAGGGATTAACCAAAACATACGCAATTCAGAATAACCAACAAGAACAGGGAACATACAGAAAACTACAAAGAAGCAACAGACTTAGCACAAAACACAAGGCAAAATGCAGAAATCATAACAGAAATCACAATACAGACAACAAAACTAGGAAACCGAAATGTCCAAACCATAACAATTTCAGTCTTTCTTTTTTAATACATTTGCAAAACTTTCAACATTTCTGTTTTTTTCTGTCAAGATGTCAATGAGAAATAAAATTAACTTTTTGGATTTTAGAAAATAGCTGCAATTAAACAAAGAGTGACAAATTTAAAGGGGTCTGAATACTTTCCGTACCCACTGTATATTTAGTTATTGAGGCTACACTGTGTTCTGCCATTATCTAATGCTAGGGTATTTAAATGTTATCATGTATTCCATGCAGTCGGGCAATCTCCTCCTCCTGTGCTCCGTAGCGGACAATGTGACAGCGAGACAGCGCCGTATTTAAGATTTGAGTTGGAGGTGTTTATAGTACAACTATCACTCAGTACAAGCGCAAATAACACTGCTGGATTTAATCTTCATGATAACGATGATATGGAGTGAGAAAATGTGCGTGAGGCATCAATACTTGAAAATATTCCCAGTAATCGTTATTCCCTTTTACTTTCTGCAGTCTGACTTCAGTTCACCACCTCACCATCTGCGTCGCCAATTCCTATTTTGTCTCCAAAATGTGCGTACGCATGGGTCAGAGTTTGCGTGGAGGACCGCACATTCTCCCGTCAACTTTGTTTTTTATAAATCACAACCTTTGCGTGGGAAGTGGCGTATGCACATTTTCAGACCCGTTTTGTGCGTACGCCACATTTATAAATGAGACCCCTGTTCTCTCTGCTTGGAGTGGCTGAAGCATGTAATGCACCCTTTATTGTATTCAAACAGCTCTCTATATGACAGCACATCAACAACTCTTGTTATCTATCAACAACATGTGAACCAAATAAATTGGTTTTACACCATTTTCATTTAAGTATAGAATTCAATCTATCAGTGCTTTTACATGCACAGCAGTAACCGGGGTATGCCAGTTCTCCCCGTATACATGAGCGGGGAAGAATGATAAGAATGATGGGAATAACTCTAACCCCGGTAAACAACTAGCTTATTCTTCCGGTTGACCTATGTCAAAATTACACCGACCGGCCACTAAATTAGTAAAATTTAACAAGCTAATGTTTAGACACACACTTGTGACAGCATAGGAAAGCAGTGTTCTCGCCAGATGACATTATCTGCAACCAGTGTCGCCCAGTGACGGGTGGAATTAGCAAGCAAACATTAGCTAACTAACGTTAATGTTAGTCAGCGGGGCACAGCGGGGGCTGCTCGTTCCCTCCACTTTTTTACGAAGACACAGCGTTGACAGCCCCGGAGATGGACAATCTGTTTAGCATTCGCCCAGTGTCTGCTGCTGTCTCGTCAGGGAGTAAAATAGATTGACCGTAGGCTGCCGCTGCCAATGGTCCGCTGGTGATTCGGGCCAACGCTGTTTTGTTGTATCATAGCAACAATTTGTATTATTTCCAGGTCAAAAAACTTTAACTGGGTTATGAGAACTCCGATTTCAACCGGGGTAAGGTGTTGACATGGCGTTTGAGAATTCAGGGTATTGCCTTAACCCGAATGTAATCGTTTTTTTAAACTGTATGAAAACGCACTGTATGATAAAACTGCTTGTTTACTGTCAAGTGCTCGCTTATTTGTACATAGTTGCAGTTTGAGTTTGCTGCCATGTCCTGCCTTCGTTTTTAGAGAGGGTAAAGTTGAGCACTCCATTGCAGCTGAGTTTACCGCAACTATCTCTCTGCCTAAGTGAGCCCTCACCCAAAGCGACCTAGGTCTCATTTATAGAAGAGTGTCTTGTCTGACCTTTTCAGAGGACCTTTCTCTTGTAAGGAATGTCCCTGTCAATACCAGTTTTCATGGACCACTTGCAGTATTTAAACTTGTATTCCTTTGGCCAGTCCTCTGTAAGGAATATTGGGCTACATCCAAAAGAACACAACAAACACAAGAAAACCCAACAAATGTACTTTATATTAAGATCCTTTTGAGCATTTATTTTAGTTAAGCAAATTTATTTTTATTGTAAGAACATACATTTTTTTATCTGTAACATCATTGTAATGTCAGAGCAGCCCCATTTAAAGGACAATTCTGTGTACTTCCTACATGAGCCACTTTCTTGTTATGGACATTTCTGTTGCCTGTTTGGTTTATTTTTTGTTTCGTTGTTTAGTTATTTATGTATGTTTCCTGGGGTTGTTTAGTTATTCTGTATTTTTGTTCCCTGTGTGTGGATATGTCCTGAGTATTGTGAGCCGTGTATATTTAGTTGTGTATTTCCCTGTTTACGTTCTGCTTCCTGTTTTATTTTGATAGTCTGTGTTCTGTCTTGTCATGTCTAGTTTTACTTTGTTTCCCGCCTTGGTTGATTGTCCTGCCCCGCCCTAATGTGTTTCACCTGTTGTATCACCTGTCCCTCGTTTGCTCATTACCCCATGTATTTTACCCCCGTGTTCCCTTTGTCTCTTGTCAGATCGTTTTGTATCCCCGTGCTGTCAGTGTGTATCACTCTATGTCCTGTCCCTTGGTTTTTCCAGCCTCTGTTCTGCTGGTTTTTAGTTATTATTAAAATCTTTAAGCTCACACCATCTCCTGCCTGCCGTCTCTCTCTGCATTTGGGTCATTCATCTCTCACCATGTCTCACTTTCTGTTACTTTGTTTACTTTACCATCACTACTGAGTTCAATTTCATCATTGGCTTCACTGTAGATTCTTATGGACCTTCTGTCAGCAAGATGCGTGCTCACAGAGAGCTCAACCGACACAAAAAGTGAATAAACATGATGTCCTTCACAAATAATAACTTCCACACTGCAGTGGTACTTACCTTTCTACATTAGTTTTTACACAGAATAACTATTTTTTTTACCTTATGATTTAAGATGATTAAATGTCTGTATTTTCACATTAACACTTTGACTACTGCAGCTATCGGATATGAAGATTTTGAAAGATTTTTGTAACGGTTTTTGCAGCAAAGCTAACATTTTATCCTCTAAGACTGGAGTACAGTTCAAACACAACAAGCTGTAATCTGTCACGGAATTCTTGTAATTTATGAAAGTTTAATGTGAATCTGTCACAGCTTTTCGTACTAGTGGAATATGTTATCTGCTAATGAGGACAGGTTCTGATATGGTTTGATGTGGAATACCTGACACGCTGGTTCTATGCGATCATGGGCTCTAATACCTCCTTTAATCAACACAGCTTGGTTGAAGGTATTCTGAGGGCATTTGTCTCACCTCGCCAGCGACACTCACTGGCAGATGCTTTGCATATCAGGCCTGGTGGATCAATATGTTATTAGAAAACAACCTCTCGGAGGCATGTCAATTAATTCTGGGCTGTCATCCGCCCACCTCGCATTGTCCAATGGGCCTGAGGGAGAACAGTGGGTGTCTTTTTAACTTGGTGCCTGTGGAGGATTTGCAACCTTAGCTGCTTCAAGGTTTCATCCACAAAACCTAAGCAGTCGGTAGTAAGTTTTGGTTGTCTACTATCACATGGACTGACTTATGTAACGTATATTAAAACTGCACTAGACATCATTTTTATGTTGAAAAACATCTAATCACACTTGTACTAACTATACTGATAGTGGTATAGTGGTGATAGCTGGAAAAATGTGTATATGTATTAGGGCTGGACGATATGACATAAAACCAAAATCACGATTAATTGCACATTTTATCTCGATAATGATAAATGAACGAAATTAATCATGTTGTTCTAAATTATCTTTTCTGAAGCCAAAATGTTTCCGTGTGTTTTTTGGGCACAAGTTGCTCAGTTGACTCGGTGTTTGAGTTATCCTCCATTATGCTTTCCATGCGGCTGACTGGTCCGGGCGAAGTCACGTGACTACACATGCGGTAGAATGCTTTTAAGGAGAAAGTAGGCCTATCAACAGGAATAAATTATCAAAATTATCGTCATGGGAAAAATACGTCGATAACCGCTTCAGAATTTCGATGACGATACATTTTCGATTAAAAAAATCAAAAAAGAAATACTGTATGTTGAATGCCAAAGATATACACAGTATATACACAGTAGCACAACACTCCTATTGACTATGTATTTGATTGGAACTGTTGGTTTATTTGCCTCTTTGTGCTTGGTGGCTGCTAGCCTTTCTTCTGCATGTTCTCCTATGTTCTGTGTCTGCTTTGTTCAGTTCCTGAAAACGCCTCAATAAGACGTGTTGCAAGCTGTCTTTCCAAGGCACAAGAAGCAGATTGCTAATACGGCGTTTCCCCTACCATTGTTTTTTTGGGGGGGCGGCCCGCCAAGGTAAAACGACGCCCCGCCCCCTCTGAAAGTGACAAAATTAAATAATTATGCTATATGTTCCAAAAAACAAACAAAACAGATGCGCGAGAAAGGCTGTTTTTCTCTTCTTCGCCTTAGAAGTTAAATTAATTTTAACTTCAGTTGCACAACCTTGCCCCTATTTTCACCTGTTGCTGAGTAACGTATGTCAATATTCCATGGTCTGAATGTAGCATAACTCTAGCAATCTCCTTCGTAGTAACTAGCGGTAAAAAAATGTCGAAGAGGAGCGGAGGTCCATCCATCTTCGTCCGCTTATCCGGTATTGGGTCGCGGGGGTAGCAGCTCCAGCAGGGGACCCCAAACTTCCCTTTCCCGAGCCACATTAACCAGCTCCGACTGGGGGATCCCGAGGCGTTCCCAGGCGAGGTTGGAGATATAATCCCTCCACCTAGTCCTGGGTCTTCACCGAGGCCTCCTTACCAGATGCCCGAACCACCTCAACTGGCTCCTTTCAATGCAAAGGAGCAGCGGCTCTACTCTGAGCTCCTCACGGATGACTGAGCTTCTCACCCTATCTCTAAGGGAGACGCCAGCCACCCTCCTGAGGAAACCCATTTTGGCCGCTTGTACCCTGGATCTTGTTCTTTCGGTCATGACCCAGCCTTCATGACCATAGGTGAGGGTAGGAAGGAAAACTGACCGGTAGATTGAGAGCTTTGCCTTCTGGCTCAGCTCTCTTTTCGTCACAACGGTGCGATAAATTGAATGCAATACCGCACCCGCTGCGCCGATTCTCCGGCCAATCTCCCGCTCCATTGTCCCCTCACTCGCGAACAAGACCCCAAGGTACTTGAACTCCTTCACTTGGGGTAAGGACTCATTCCCTACCTGGAGAAGGCACTCCATCGGTTTCCTGCTGAGAACCATGGCCTCCGATTTAGAGGTGCTGATCCTCATCCCAGCCGCTTCACACTCGGCTGCGAACCGATCCAGTGAGTGCTGAAGGTCACAGGCCGATGATGCCATCAGGACCACATCATCTGCAAAAAGCAGCGATGAGATCCCCAGCCCACCGAACTGCAACCCCCCTCCACCCCGACTACGCCTCGATATCCTGTCCATAAATACTACAAACAGAATTGGTGACAAAGCGCAGGCCTGGCGGAGGCCAACTTTCACTTGAAACGAGTCCGACTTACTGCCGAGAACCCGGACACAGCTTTCTCTTTGGTCGTACAGAGATTGGATGGCCCTGAGAAGGGACCCCCTCACCCCATACTCCCCCAGCACCTCCCACAGTATCTCCCGGGGTACCCGGTCATACGCCTTCTCCAGATCCACAAAGCACATGTAGACCGGTTGGGCATACTCCCAGGCTCCCTCCAGGATCCTTGCGAGAGTAAAGAGCTGGTCCATTGTTCCACGACCAGGACGGAATCCGCATTGTTCCTCTTCAACCTGAGGTTCGACTATCGACCGAACCCTCCTTTCCAGCACCTTGGAGTAGACTTTACCGGGGAGGCTGAGAAGTGTGATACCCCTGTAATTGCCACACACCCTCTGGTCCCCCTTTTTGAAAAGGGGAACCACCACCCCGGTCTGCCACTCCTTAGGCACCGTCCCAGACTTCCACGCAATGTTGAAGAGGCGTGTCAACCAAGACAACCCCTCCACACCCAGAGCTTTAAGCATTTCCGGACGGATCTCATCAATCCCTGGGGCTTTGCCACTGTGGAGTTGTTTAACCACCTCAGCAACTTCCACCAGGGAAATTGACGACAATCCCCCATCATCCTCCAGCTCTGCCTCTACCATAGAGGGCGTATTAGTCGGATTTAGGAGTTCCTCAAAGTGCTCCTTCCACCGCCCTATTACCTCCTCAGTTGAGGTCAACAGCGTCCCATCCTTACTGTACACAGCTTGGATGGTTCCCCGCTTCCCCCTCCTGAGGTGGCGAACGGTTTTCCAGAAGCACCTTGGTGCCGACCGAAAGTCCTTCTCCATGTCTTCTCCGAACTTCTCCCACACCCGCTGCTTTGCCTCTTTCACGGCAGAGGCTGCAGCCCTTCGGGCCCTTCGGTACCTTGCAACTGCCTCCGGAGCCCTCCGGGATAACATATCCCGGAAAGACTCCTTCTTCAGTCGGACGGCTTCCCTGACCACCGGTGTCCACCACGGTGTTCGTGGGTTACCGCCCCTTGAGGCACCTAAGACCACAGCTCTTCGCCGCAGCTTCAGCAATGGAAACTTTGAACATTGTCCACTCGGGTTCAATGCCCCCAGCCTCCACAGGGATGCACGAAAAGCTCCGTCGGAGGTGTGAGTTGAAAGTCTGTCGGACAGGGGCCTCCTCCAGACGTTCCCAATTTACCCGCACTACCCGTTTGGGCTTACCAGGTCTGTCCAGAGTTTTTCCACACCCCCAGACCCAACTCACCACCAGATGGTGATCGGTTGACAGCTCCGCCCCTCTCTTCACCCGAGTGTCCAAAACATACGGCCTCAGATCAGATGAAACGATTATAAAATCGATCATTGACCTTTGGCCTAGGGTGCTCTGGTACCAGGTACACTTATGAGCATCCCTATGTTCGAACATGGTGTTCGTTATAGACAATCCATGACTAGCATAGAAGTCCAACAACAAACAACCACTCTGGTTTAGATCAGGGAGGCCGTTCCTCCCAATCACGCCTCTCCATGTGTCTCCATCATTGCCCACGTGCGCGTTGAAGTCCCCCAGCAGAACGATGGAGTCTCCCACTGGAGCCCCATACAGGACTCCATTCAAGGTCTCCAAGAAGGCCGAATACTCCGAACTCTTGTTTGGTGCATATGCAAAAACAAGAGTCAGTTTTCCCCCCCACCAGCCGCAGGCGTAGGGAGGCGACCCTCTCGTCCACCGGGGTAAACTCCAACATAGCGGCGCTCAACCGGGGGCTTGTGAGTATCCCCACACCCGCCCGGCGCCTCACACCCTGGGCAACTCCGGAGAAGAAAAGAGTCCAACCCCTATCCAGGAGTACGGTTCCAGAACCGAGACTGTGCGTAGAGGTAAGCCCCACCAGATCTAACCAGTAGCGCTCCACCTCCCGCACCAGTTCCGGCTCCTTCCCCCACAGACAGGTGACATTCCACGTCCCCAGAGCCAGCGTCTGCGGCCCCTGACCTTCACTGCCACCCGTGTGGCAATGCACCCGACCCCAGCGGTTCCTCCCACAGGTGGTGGGCCCATGGGCTGGAGAGATGGATGCCACGTAGCTTTTTCAGGCTGTGCCCGACCGGGCTCCGTGGCAAACCCGGCCACCAGACGCTCGCCAACGAGCCCTCCGTCTAGGCCTGGCTCCAGACGGGGGCCCCGGGCTTCCTCCGGGCAGGGTCACTCCATCCCTTCCTCGATTTCTCATAGGGTTTTTGAACCATTCTTTGTCTGGCCCCTCACCTGAGACCACTTTGCCTTGGGAGACCCTACCAGGAGCACAAGGCTCCAGACAACACAGCCCTCAAGTTCATAGGGACACACAAACTTCTCCACCACGATAAGGTGATGGTTCCCGGAGCGGAGGTGACAAGCCTAAACAACCAAAAAGCCCTTCGCCCTACATTCTTGTATATGTTAACCAGAAGGGCACTGGGAGAGCGCAGACCTCCGCGATGTCCTATCTCACAATGTTAATGCAATGTGAAGTTTCCTAGTCGGGAACTAATTTGTCCAATTTTTCCGACACCACATGACAGTTGCCCTATCTTGCATTGTTAACAAAAGTGAAAAATTATTTGTGTATCTGCCCTGTGATTCGGATTTGCTCCAAAGTTATACGGGTTCTTCCTTGGCCCATGCTACCACCATGTTTCATGTAAATTGGGCCAGTCCTTTTTTCGCAATCCTGCTGAGAAACAAACAAACAAACAAAGAAACCAAACCTAAAACATAATCTCCTTGGCAGATGTAATTATTCTTCTGTCTATTTTGTTCTTGCCTAAACAAATTTGACACTCCTAGAGTATGTGGGAGGTACCAGGAGTAAAGGCATGACTGAACTGTGATGGAGACCTTTTTAACTTGTAATCCCTTTTAAATAAAACCAATTTCCATTTGTGGTCCCTAGGTGTGGCCCACAGGTTGTGAGTTGCTAGATTGATTTGAGTTTTTAGAGGCCCAAGATGAAAATGTCTAGTAATTTACAAGACTAATGAAAAGATTAGGGCAAAGTCTGAAAAACAAAAACAAAAATGTTTTTTTCTGCTTTCCTTTGCTAATCATCTCGTGACCCCTGAGATCTTCCTTGTGACCCCTTGTTCATGCCTTAACCTATTGTATGAGCAGGAAATTGTCAAAATGTCATATATTCTCCATAAAAATCGAGGAAACTCCATCCGCTGATGAAGCCTGTGAGATGTGCTTGAAAGTTCTGGAAAAAACTAGCGCACCTTGAGTTATTATTTTGTAAGTAATCTTATTGTAGCTGTATTCTGAAAGTATGAAAAGCCAAAAGAACAGAGGACCTGGGTCACATTTTACAATACAATGCTCTGTATTGGGATTAAATGCCAAAGTTTGGAACCAGTTGTCTGTTGCAAGAACGTTTTTCAAATGTTGGATCACACTCTCGGTACCACTTAGAAGGAGAATCTGCTTTACAGTCAGATCAGGGCCTGAAGCCACAACATTTGTCTTTCCTCTGTCCTCTTTCCTCAAACTTAGTTATTTTCCTCTGCAAGGTTTGACATTTTTTGTTTGACTTATGTTTATATTTTTGCTTTATTTGCCAGTTAATCTAGTATTGACTATTTTGGAAAATATTTAGTGTTTCCATAATTTGATGTAACACTTCAGAGAGATGATCTAAAGGCTGAGGTCTATTATAAATGTTACTGCATGAATTACTGTTTTCTACCACTGTTTACTGGAGAGGGTGAATGCAAAAAAAGTTTACACTCCTGAGGGAGACAGGATACTATTTTCTGTGTCAATTGAAATTATGTTTGTGGCTGTATGTGGGAATAGCTGGGTATTCTCTAAATACACAATAAAGGAGTTTGCTGTAGCCTGTGTACCTCTGTGTGGCCTCCACTCTGCCACAGACAGATAGAAGTGTTTGCACAGACAGAAAGCAATGAGATAACCTGGATGACTCATGGCACTTTTATAGAAGGCTCTTTTCACATTGAAGTCTTCACACTCTAGGAATCAATGCCTTCTAGCGAGCCACTGCACCATCAATATGTTGACGTTCTCTTTGTGTTGGCTGTTACAGTTTCCTCAGTTCTCAGAATTTAACATCACACAGCAAGGGGGGCAGAGGGACCGGTCTCTTGAAGTAAAACCTCCAAGACAGCCTGTCCAGCCATTTTCTAAGATTTACCCTAAAATCCAGCACTCTCCACAGATTTCTCTCTAGACATTAAAGGAAAGTCATTGTGCCGCCACTGGATGACAAAGATGGAGAGACTATTGTTTAAAAATGTGAATGATGGTTTTGCTGCCTGCTCTGCCTTGAAGAGAGAGATGGTGTTGATAGATGAACCAATACACTCCAAATTCTTTCTTCTTTAGGTTTGCTGTGTGTGTTGTTTGATTCACTTTTCTCCTTCTGAGGTGATATTTCACCCGTTTGCTGTGACAGTGCAGTAGTGCCGGTCTCTGGCTGTGGACGTCTTCATCAGGTTACAGCTCTATATTTTTTTTCTTTTTTGACTGCTGAGCTAAAGGCTGTGTCGCAGCTCTTAGTTTTCCTCGTTTCAATGCCATAGAAAACTTCAGCCTAACATACAGTATCTTATGACATATAATAGTGTGTTGTCTGAACTATAAAAAAACATGGCACAGAGTTGTGTTTGAGGTGCTGCAGTGGAGAGAGGAAGGAAGCACAGTGATCAAACAGCTACAGTTGGTGGAGCGATTTAAAGAAATATCAGAGCCACTTCATTAAAATTAAGCATACAGATGTATTCGAGAAAGAAAATGCATAAATGGTGAAATGCTGCACTTATCATGACCCTTTTAACCCTTTTAACACTGTTCATCAGTATTAATTACAGTATGACCAGTTAAAGATTCTGGACCTATGGATCACAATTTTGGAGATTTCATTAGTTTACTCACACTGAATTCAGATAAGAATGGATTTAGTTTATTTAGAGATTCACAATGTTGGTAATTCGATACATTTGGTTTCTCATCCTGCCCTAGTTAGATCCAGTTAAAAGCCTTGATTAACTGATTCCTTCTTATTCTTGCATTTCTCATCCGCCCCCTCCTTCACATACACCCCCCCCCCCCCCCCCCCCCACCCCCCCAATCTCCTAGTAAACTTATTTTAGCTTAAATGCATCTTTATCACCTTTCCTCTGTGGCTTTCCCCCTTCTTTTTTCCCTTTTTGCGTCTTCCCTCGTCTCATTCATTTTGCACCACCTCCCTTCGTCAGCTCCTCTTTACACCTTTTCGACCAGACTGCCAACCTCTGGGGATGATACTTCCTGTTGATATGCAGAGTGCCTCTCATTCCAATCAGTACTTCTGAAAGGTTGTTACTAATAGTCCCCAAGGAGGAGAATCAACCTTGAATACGTACAAGACCTCTGCCGGCATTTTGCAGGAGCGCAACAACGATTGATTTATCGTGAGTAATTCTGTTGTACCCAACCCTACCTCTAATACTTATTGTTTTACAGGCCATCAAAGTATTGTTTTACTTTTTGTCACGCTATCAGAAGCACCGTGCTGCCGTGTGTTGCCAATGAAAACCCTGCCTATCATTACCCAACATGACATCATGACTTCGCATAAACATACACGCCACTTTCCAAAGCCTAGTGGCGTGTTATCTGGACGCATTTTGAGCGCCGTATACAGCGGCTGGTTGGGTTTAGGAAAAGAAGAACGGGGTTGGTTTTAGTGAAAGAAGAAAGTGACGGTTGACGAAAGGAAACGTGACACGATCCCCGGTCTTCTGGGTGAAAGTCCTGTGTTTGACCCATCCACCACCCCGACCAACCTCCCTACGCAGATTTTAGCCCTTTCATACTACTCGCTACGGCGTAAATTCACACCCAATCGCAAGGGACCGTTCGGTAGTTATGGAATGGACCACCGGAGGAAAATAGGGGAGGGTCATGTCTTTTTATTCTGTGCTGAGGGGAGGGTCATCCAACATTTTTCAGTCCAGAGGGGGGGGGGGGGGGGGGGGGGGGGGTCACCCAACTTTTGTATTCATGAAACAGCAACATTTCAAAGTGGCTTGTTTGGTGCATATTTTTCCATGTAGCTCTTAGTCTCGTCCCTCCTTCGCTACCAGATGGTCTGACCGCATATGCAGAGTTTGCTGGGGGGCAGGGGGAGCTGCCCCCTGGCGGCTGAAATGGGTAATTTCATTGTTTAAAATATTAGTGGAATAATTCAATATGAATTACGTCTGGCATGATCAATCATAACACAAAACGACTAAATGGTGGTAGGTAATACATCCGATTTCATATACTGCTTTAGTAAAAAAATATTTCCTGGCTGACGGTGGGAGCATCAGGACGCAAAATACGAAAGTTACTGTTGCACTAGTCTGGACATCTTACCGTGCCAACCTTGCAATAAAGGTTTCCTAAATGCCATGTATATACATGTGATGTCAGCTTACTAATTGATTGCGGGTTTTGTGTAGATGTTTATTCCACTTTGTTTAAACGGCGAAGAAGCCTAGTGACCAGCTAGTGACGAGCAACCAGTTTGTGTGTTGAATGTTAGGCTACCCAGAGTGCCTTGCTGACTGGTCTCAATATTTTATTGTTTTATTTCATGTGAATACTAGTTTCCTAGAGGAGTAACTTAGTATTTGAAGTAATGCAGGAAGTGTGCATTAGTTTCCATGCTTATTGTGTTTCCACAACAATGTTAGTGAGTAAATCTACTGAAATGGCCACCACACCATAACAGGAGTGTGATGCGTCAGATGAGAATGCAGAGGTTTAGTCAAATATGTCATGGCTGTAAAAAAAAAATGGGAATCTGTAAATCTTTGCCAAGCGCAAACCAGTACAGAAGGTATCGATAAATTGTTGGGGGAGGGTCATGCATTTTTTCTAAATCGTTTTGGAGGGTCATAGAAATTTTTTTACTGGCGAGGGGAGGGTCATGTCTTTTTTTGGCTGAAGGTCCCAAAACTCCTCCGGTGGCCCCTTAAATAAATAACGAACAGTGCCTAAGTCAATGGAGGCCAAATGGCGTTGATAAACACGCTAAAAAGCGAATATGCGTCTTGATAACACGCCAATAATGGCATAAGAATTGGCATGTCATACATACGCCACTTCATGAGATCAGTCTGGATTATCAGAGACAATGAAAAGGCTGCACTTATGAAGATGGGCAGCCACAGTCTTGAGATTTTGAGAGTAACTTGATTATTCTACTGGGAGAAGTGCATGGATAGGGAGAGGCATTCCATGGGCCCTATCTTGCACCCAGCACAATTGACTTTGTACACAGACGCATGTATCGTTCCTATTTTGCACCCGATGCACAGCAGACTTTTCCCTCCACAGACTCTCGTTGGTAAATTTATGGAATGAACTTGAGCAAAAAGAGGAGGCGTGTTCCGGGGGAAACGTTCCCTAGTGCTATTTTGCAGTTTCAGAAAACGGTTCCGCCACAGACCAGGAAAAACCTAGTCTAAAGTCTAAAGTGGCGCGTTATTCAGATGTTATTTTAAGGGCGCATGCTTGGCCGTAATGTAGAGTGTGCGGACCCGAAGTTCCCATTTTTGCAAACCATACTTAAATGCAAGTAAAAATATGACCTTGTTTTACATAATATTTCCATGAATCATGGATGTGTTGATGACATAAATGAGGAAATATTAGAGGACTTAAGGAGATGTGATGTTGAACTGCATGTGCCGATGCCACTTAACCCACATGCCCCAGCAACAGCACGGGAGAGGAGAGACAGAAGAGCTGCATCGTCTATAGTGAGGTAATCTCTGTCTAATGTTAGACTACATTGCAAAAATATCACCATGCATTCATAACCTCGTGATTCAGTGAGAGTGAGCCCAAAACATTGGAAAGTATGTTTTAGTCACATTTCTTTATTTACATTTTGTCCAAAAACAAAATCAATAGCAAACGTCTGTCTCCTCGGCTGTGAACTGCTCCTGGCGTGCGCCCATGGATGTATTAAGAGCGTGCGCCTAGCAAATCTGCCATTATAATAGCAATCTGCCATAGAACAAGCATGCCTGCTTTTAAAGGGAATGTGAGATAATGCTCTGATTGGTTTATTGCACGTTACGCCCAAACCACACCTATGAGTAATGTAGCAACTTCAGACCGACCCATTTCAGATTTGCGATTGAGATCCGCCCCCAAAGCTACTTGCGTTTTGGTGTTTCAGATCGTTAAAATAGGGCCCCATATGTTACACTTAACCACCAATGAAGCTGCGATTCAAAGACTTGGGGCAAAAAGAGCTGACAGCGCTCGTCCCCACCCCTGGCTTTCTCCAGAACAGCCAAGGCAGGCAATAATCTAACTATAATTAATGGTAATAAACCATGTCATGCACCCATTAGACCAAATAGCTGGCAACCAATCAGCTATGACATTAATGGTAGAAACCAACCACAGCTTTATAATGTAGCTGTGTTGTAAGAGGGGAAATCCTTTTTAAAAATTCTACAGTTTGGTACATAACTCTTTTTGAGTCAATTGAATTTATTGTATGTAAATATAAATAACTCACGCCCTGTTATGTTTTATTAGTAGTCAGGGTGTCGTTGCAGGTGAAAATCAATGTTGTGAGTTCAATAAAACTGTACACACACACACACACACACACACACACACACACACACACACACACACACACACACACACACAGTCAGTCGGTCAGTGTTTAAATTTTAGGATCAAAAATAAGGTTATGATAATTTGCCAATTATGTACCGTTCAACAATATTTTTGCAAAATAAAACATTTGCTCATACAAATTTTACTGTATTCATATAAAGAAAGTGACAGTCAGTTGTGTATCTCAACACATTTCTGCTAATCGGAGTAACTTGTTTTATGATCATTCTCAGGGGACTTTTTTCTGCAAAAATAAAATACATGGATAACTGAATGAAAACATTAGAAGTTGGTGTTTTCAAAGTACTGACAGATAAGGAACTGATATCCATCATACTTAGAATCATGTTTAAAGGAAGAACTTGTGCAATCTGTGGATTTAAGTTTTCAAAGATGTAATACTAAAAGTGTATAAAAATAGAATAGAAGAAAACGCATACTGTATTTGGGTTTTCTGAGCACTTTAAACCCTTGTGTTGACCTCGGGTCACATTGACCCGTTTTCAATTTTTGGTTTATATCAGAAAATATTGGACGTAGAAATAAGCGCTGAAAATGTGTAGAAGAAAAATTTAAAACGTTGGAAAAAGCAAAAACAAATTGTGAAAAAAAAGCGTCAAATGTCAGAAAAAAGTGTTTTTTTTTTAAGGTTGAAGGGAAGACAACACAAGGGTTAATCTCACAGTGCACTGAGCTATCATACATACTCTTTCCAACTAGCAGACAAGTATACTGTCCATGTGGCAGGAGGCAAAATCGGTCTACACACAGTTCTATACCATTTAGAACCGAGCAGTTACAGGAGATTCTTAATGCAGCTCCTGAGACCATTTACCACCAGCATAAACAAAACATGAAATGGTTTCTTGCTGAAGAATTACATTGCATCAAAACTTTTTGCACAGTGTGCCAGCTGAGAGGTGCTGGAAAGGCCATAACAACACCAAAGGAAACAAGAAATACTGCTGTTATGGTTGAAACATCACGCACTCAAATCTACCACCAATGGATTTGGTGGGAAATCATTTTGAATTTAAAGAACATGCTTTATCCCAGCCAGACTATTATGTACTAGGGGTGGAACGGTACACAGAAGTCACGTTTCGGTTCATACCTCGGATCGGACATCATGGTTCGGTACAATGGAGGGAAAAGCAAAACAAAAATGCAGAAGGCAATTTTTTATTATTGTGCATGTCTCAGGCTGTACCACCTAGTGTCATCCAGTCTCTCCCCTGAGCTAGCTGCAACAGCCTGAAGTGTGTAAAGTAAGATGTAAACAGTAAACAATAAGTAGGCTACCCCACATCATCTCCAGACTCCATCTGTAACTTGTAAACAAAATAAGACAATCAGAAAATACAGCATCTGTTATTTATGAAAGTGCAAATTACATATAATAATAACAAAACAAAAATTCTACTTAAGGCGAGACTTTCCCCCACAAAAGATAAAAGAAAGTATTTACTATTAAGTGCGACAGGCATACCTTTCTAGGTTCCACTCTGCCACGACCTCCTGTATCTTCTCAGCTAGGTGAGTGCTTGTGTGCTGCTCATACAGGGGCCGCATCTGTAGAACTGACGCTTTCATTTCCCACTCAGTCAATAAAATGAGCAGTCACCGTGAGATAGCTTTCCCTAGCACGCAAAGTCCAACCATCAGTCGTTAGTGAAACGGAGGGTGCAGCTGACAACTCATGCTCCATCAACGTCCGTGTTTGGTTGTATATGGAAGGGACAGTTTGCCTCGTGTGGACGGGATGGCATGTTATAACGAGGTTCGAGTACATACAGCAAATACTTGAAGCCAGGTTCCTCTACGAGTGAATCTGGGCACATTGAAGATTACATGTTTTTTTTGGCCATATTTGTATGTAAAGGCTGGTTAAGCATTGTTGAAAATAGAAGTTGGATAGTTTTTTTTTTGTCTCGTTCCAGTGATTGGCACATCTGGGTGATGGCGTCGGATATGCGTTAGCATGTTAGATGTATTTCCACTCACATACCCAACAACTACTGAACAACGCTGACACACAGTGCGGAGCGCTAACGGAATGGAAAAAAATACCCTCTCTGTGTTGTATTTGCTCTGCTCCTGTCTGGAGCGCTGGCTTGGAGAGTTTCCAGTGACCAGTTTTTATACCCTGACACTGAGGTAGAGCTGTCACCGAATATTCTACATTTGAATATATGGGCCGCTCCTCCCTAAACGTTCAGCTCCCTGTCTGTGTAATGTTCGATTGAGCCCAGTGGGCGTGTTGGTGACATTTCCATCATGTGGCTGGCGCTACCGGAAGCAAACAAACAAGGGTGAAGCTTCAAAGACGGCAACGAAAAATGTCTAACTGGAAAGACGACGAGAAGGCGATCTGGGAAATCATCAGACAACTTCAAGAAATGCCAAGAGACTGTTTATGACAAAATCAAAAAACGGATACGTGATCGCGGTTTAATTCGTCTCATGTCCTGCCTTCTGAGAGAGAGAGGGAGGAGAGAGAGAGAGAGAGAGAGAGAGAGAGAGAGAGAGAGAGAGAGAGAGAGAGAGAGAGAGACTGACTTTGGTTTTGTAATGTGTAGGTATGTAGATATATTTTAAAATACATGTTTATGTTGAAATCAATATACCTATAGAAGTAGTTATTTCTCCTGTTGAATTGGTTTTCCATCTTATGGACATAATGTGCAAAAATAGATATTTGAATATATTCAAACCTATATGTTTTTAGAAGGTGTGATGAAGCTATGCACTTTGCTTTTTTTTAGATGCCTGTTTTTAAAACACGTGAGAATGAACTGGATGACCTCGATGTACCCAGATTACAGTAACAAACGAGCTTCCTGTATGTCCCTCCGTCATTGTGAATATCTTCCATTCAAAATGTAATAGTATTAGTAGGAATATTGCTAAGCATTTTTAATATTAAAAGCCATAGTATGCATATTTGTTGCCAACAAAACTAACTTGCTTTACATTAACCTATTTTGATGAATTGATTTTACACAGTTTGGCCTTGTCTTTGTTCATAATGGGCTAGTTGGAAGGATTGCATGTTTACTCAGCAAATGATCAGACAAGAAATTACTCTTAATGGAAACTATGGATCCTTCCCAACCTCATTCTTCGCATGCTCACAGCTTAAAGATCTGCTCCTATAGACAGTCACTGACAACAGCAGAATTTACAGTATGTTGGAATGTAGCCAGAGTACGACTTGTGTGAGCGTTAAAAGGATGGGCTTTTTGTGTGGCTGTACCGGTTATATACACTAACACAAAACGATAGTTATCTCAAATTCTAGTGTAGTTATATATTTTAGACATCTACAAAGTATTATTCTCTAACAACTTGTGCATCTTTGCTCCTTGTTGGTTTCTTTTTGTTTGTTGTTAAAAACAGAAAATAACAAAACACACTACATACATTTTATGTTAAAAATAATCAATTCCTTTTGATCTAAAAATCTTTTTTATTAAAGACAAGACTAGAGGTTAGGGTATAAAATCAGAGTTCTTCTGCACAGCAGTATAATTCATTAGTGGCCAATTGCATGCTGACTTGGATTGCCTGTAATTGGCCACCATTGAATTAGAAAGCATGCATGAAACACATTGCTTGCTCTCCCACTGGCAGAGAATGTTTAAATAAATACCACAAAGTTTTAAGTTGGTTGGTTTAAGTTTTTTTTTTTTTGGTGTGGGGCACATTACTTATGTAAAATAAAAGTTAACATAACATAACATAGAAGCAAAACAGCAGCAAATCCATGTTGGAGATATTTAGTTTGAAAAGGTGTGTAATTTTGTGCTGACTACAAATACATCACATCCGAAAGTTACCTCAAGGTTCCATTGTCCATTCTGTGTGGAGTTTGTATGTGCTGTATGTTTGTTCAGACATTGCAGGCAGGAGAGTGCAGTAGACAACCAGACAGAAGAAACTTTTCATATGAGGAATAGATTAGTTTTACAGTCGTTATTGCCTGTATTGGATTATATTGACATTATTTATCAAAGCACATTTGATTCATATCAATTTTATTTACAACACTCTCTGCAGATTCATCCTAAGGTGTCCGTACCAAACGCATCATAGCTCCATGTATGCATCTTTGAACTGGTTATCCCCAAATGCTCAAAGTCATTATCACTGGCTCTTGTGTATTTTCAAATGTATCAACTTTAACTATCCCTCCTATTTAAAACAATATCTAACCCTATATTTATCCATTTACCCTCTTATACATATTCAGCAACCTTATTTCATTATTCCTAGAACCGATAAAGAAATTGACAGACGTGCCTTTAAATTTCAAGCACCTTCCGATTGGAACAATCTCCCAGCCAACATTAGAACTATTAAATCACTACATATCTTCAAGAACTCACTATTATCCCTTCTCAAAATATCATGTGGTGTTGTCTTCTAGTGTTTTTATTTTGTAAAGCATCCACTAGTCAGTATATTGTAATAATATTATAATTGTATTATTAACTTTGCTTACAATTATCGTATTCCATAATTGTATTATTGTTATTTATTTTTTTATTCTTTTATTTGTGGTATTCACTTTTTTCTCTGTTCGAGAGTTGTGGGTTAGTGGTAAATAAGTGTGTGGGTCGGCAATAGAGAGCCTTTATGTATGTATGCACGTATGCAAGTTGTATGTAATCTTGTCCGTTGTTTAGTTCGTTCTATGTTGGACCCCCTTGAAAACGAGATTGTTCATCTAAAGGGGCTATCCTTCAATAAATTCTTCAAAATTATTCAAGTACAGACACTTTTTTTAGGGTCAGCCTACCCCAGTGGGGAACTGGGTGGAAGGAAAGGAAACACCTTGGACAGGTCAGCAGTTCATCACATGTCTAACACGAACATTCACACTCACATCCACACTCACATCCACACCTAGGAGTAATTCAGTTTCCAGTTCACCTGACAAAATGAGACGCATTAATAAAAATGCTATATGCCATTTCAGACAACAACAGAAACAAATCTTCCACAGCCAGGTAGATAGCATTGCCCCTCACCCACCCCGTCCTTTGCATTATGTAAATTACCTTTTCTGGATGTAGGATTAGTTTTAAACATCCATCTTGTCCATTAGCTAACTCAAAGAAAGCAGTTTAATGAGCAGGAGACAAGAGACAGCTGTGTTCACAGAAAAACATGCATGAGTAAAGGGACGGCTGCTGGAAGAGGATTGCTTGTTATGTTTGCTTACAGTGACAGGTCAGGTAACCTTGGGATGTGTCATCTCGTTTTTGATTAGTCCGTGAACGATTGCACCCTATTTTGTAATTGAAAACCCACTTTGCATGGCCAAACCTCAAGAGCATTACAGGGCCTAATTGTTCAGCAGTGGTGTATGTCACCTCTGGACATGATGTTAGATGTTGTCTCACCTTTTAAAGTAATGATGTCTACATTCTGCAGTTATATGGAGCAGAAATAAATGAATTAATAGCTCAGTTGTGCTAACCTGATGCGCCAGATGGTTTGTTAACACAGAACCATGTGAGATGCTGTCATTAGAAACTGTTGGAAAAGGGCAGGCACTTAATACCGCAATACCGGCGGTGACGTGACACTACCACGGTGATGACATCATCACTGTCATCACCTCATTTTTTTTTTTTTTTTTTTTTTTTTTTTTTGCTGGTGAGAGTGCATATGTTGTGTGATATGAAATATAGTGAACACAATAATCAGAGTTGCTCGTCGCTTCAGCTTTTCACAAGGGGGGCGATGGACAGTCTATTAAATGTATGGTATGATTTATTTTGTGTGTCCGATAGGGCTGCATGATATTGGAAAATATGACATTACAATATTTTTTAGATCTATTTGGAAATAATAAATCTATTCTCGACTACTGAGGTGATTTTGTAGGGGAGTGCATAAAAATTAAAACTTTTCTTATGTAAACCATTCTTTGTTGATCTTTAATCCTCCATCTTCAACACCAAAGCAAGTAAGCGCTGTGACTACTCTTCTGAAGTGATTTTGGAGAGGGAAATTAGGTAGAAATACACTGGTTGACTGACATGACAACATTGTATTCATATATTACTATCAATCCAGGCTAAAGTCTATGATATTAATAATGCATGCATGTTGCTTCCTCTAAATTAAAGGTTGTGGTCGGCTAGCGGGGCCTGCTTTCGTTGTTTGATAAATTGATCATCATTGATTGTGATTGGTGGTTCGCTGTGCATGCAGAGCCTGCATGTCACGCGCTAGCAACAAACTGTGTATCCAAGAACCTCTAAATCAGTGTAAATTACGTTATATCAGACACAGACTTGTTGTAGATTGTGTGAGTGTTACGTTTCCAGTGTCGCAGCTCTGGACGGTAACGTTAGTTGGGACAGACGCCTTGTTGAGTAAGGCTAATTATATTAGCTTTAGCCTGGCTGGTAGCAGCTTTCTGGCAACTCAGCAGTTAAAAATGGCTGGGAGACGTCGTGATAACGTTGCATTAATCAGGTGATTTATTTCATTTTTGCAGCGAACATAAAACTACTGTAGGTTTACCCATGGAAAAGGAGAAGCATGTGTTTCACTGTGTCTGCAGCAGCTGCCGCTCACCTGTCTTAAAGGGGAAGGGTTCGGCCGGTAACAATCATGTTAAAGGACAATTCCTAAATGTTAACCGAAGCATTGAGAACTTTGTAAGTTGACAGTTTATTGAACTGCGGGAGCTCCTTGAAAGGGCAACGAGAGAGAGAGCTACCGGTAGTCAATGTTGCAACACAGCCTCGTACTTCGGGAAACTGGTGGTGTACCTGCGGACATTGTGAAGCTATGGACACCGAACAGGAGTGTCTGTGTTGCAAGGAGTGGGACCTGTTGCGTCGCGATGCCCAAGAGACGCAACAGTCTGAAGATTTCCCCTTTCTGATAAACAGGGCTGTACTTGAAACTTTTTCGGCGACCCAGACCGGAGGGACCAGATGGACAGTTATCCACTGAGCAAGTACACTAGACAAGTTATGCAGAGTGCAATTATTTCAGATATATTGAGCAAATTGCTTTTGATTTTAGTTTGCATCGCGAGCGGCGGCATGTAAACATGAACGCGAGTGTCTTTATAATGTATATTTTCAATAAACGGTCTGTACACTTACAAAGTGACCCTCATTATGCTACCGTTGAAGTTTGGTAATATTTTGAGCCTTTTTAGTGGTATAAATAGCGATTTGTTTTTACGTTCCCTGTGCCCCGAATACTAGCGTTGTAAGCTAATCGGTGGTCCGCGCTAGCGTCGTTCAAGCTAAAAACTCATTAGATTAGCATGAAAACATGTCCCAGAGAGCGACAGAGTGGATACACATCTGTTAATAACCCCTAGGTTAGTTTTGTGCTGGAATTGTCCTTTAAAAGGAGGACGGTGCAAGTTTACTTTTCTATCAAGCAGCAAAAAAGTTGCAGCTTTAACATCGCACCTCCTGCGATGTGACTATTGCACATGTGCACATCGCGATGTAGACAATGAAACTACATATTGTGCAGCCCTAGTGGTGGATTTTTATGAATTATTTCTATGTTTGAGTACTTGTGATATCTACAGGTAACATTTAATATAATACACGGAAGGGAAGGAAAGGACATTTCTCCGCTTTTAGCTGAGGTGTACGGAGCCCCCCTGGTGTCAGCTGATAAAAAAAACAACTAATGTTTAAATAAGGTAGTGTCTCCAAACTTATCTCAATTATAACTTGTCTCCTTGTAGTTGTACTACAGCACTTACTTTTAAAAAATAAGTTTAGAGACACTACCTTATTTAAACATTAAATGAATAGATATTTTTTGTGTCGGTGTTGTAGTTTGTAGATGGTCCCTAAACACGTCCAGTCTGACTGACTGCCGTCTCACCTCCGGCTGCTCATAGAGCCCAATAATGTTATTTCTCCAGGTGGGAGGACGGCTCGTTTTGATGAAAATGAGTTTGTAGCTCGTTGTTAGCCTTACTACGTTAGGAAAGATGCGTAGTTTGTGTTTTAATAACATTTCGCTATAGAGAATTATCCCAGAAGTTCGAATCTGTGAATATCTTTCTAATTTTGCTTACATTTATAAAACCGAGGGCACGGATTATGAATCTGTGCGCACGGTTTATAAAACTGAGAGCACGGATTATGAATCCGTGCGCACAGTTTATAAAACCGAGAGCACGGATTATGAATCTGTGCGCACGGTTTAGTTTTTTTTATCAGCTGACACCAGGGGGGCTCCGTAGAGGTGGACAGCATAGTGCTACAGGTTTATCATTGCACTTTACACTGCATACATTAGCCTAGCACCTAGAGTTTCCTTCTGCTTATAGCTTTATCCCTAAAAAACAGCTTGGTTGAGTTTAAGCCTGCATGCATGTTTTTGTAGCCTAAAACAGAGCCGCTTATTTTTTGTAGAGAGAGCAACAAGTTAGCGGACTGCTGTGGACTTCTCTCTGCTTTGTCTCTGCTCAGCTGCTAGACCACTGTGGTGCGCAACGTCTGCCCTCGGCAAACTTTTTTTTTTGTACATGCTCCTAGGTGTTGTTGTTTCTATGCTTGACCCGAGGCAAGTCTCTAGTTTGGAAGTGAATTTGTTAATGTGCCATATTTGTGTGTGGGCTATATCTGTATTCTCTATGAAGAAGTGAAAAAACAACACCTCACTTCTAGTTCACCTCTTACTCTTGTTATTTCCTTATTCTAAAACAGCCAGGAGTTACATTTTCATTAAAACTAAATGACTGTTTTGTTAACTGCACGCAAAATTAATCAGAGCACACAAGACACAATTGCCTTCTTTGTTACCACATTGCAAAGGCTATTTTTAAACAGATTCCGACGCAGTCAGTCCACATAAAACACACCGGGGCAACATTCACTTCCAGCTAACTTTACGGAGAACAATGACGGCAGAGCAGCATCACTGACCTGTTTTAACTATATACTTTCTGTCTAGCTCAGCTAAAAACACCGGATCTGCAGCATGTTACCGCGTCGCTACCGGTTTATTTTACTCACTCTCACTACAAGCTCAAGCTCTTTTCACAAACACCACTTTGACACAACACAGTGCTTTCTACAGTTACTGTGGTGTCGTCCTATGATTTGGGCATGCTCTGATATTGTTGTCAATTTATACAAATGTTCGCAGTATTTTCAAAGTACCATGACTTTCTTGTTTTTAGCAAGTTCAGCCACATTAATCGGTAGAATTTATTTTATGATTGTAAAAAAAAAAAAAAAAGGTAAGGTAAATGCAACTGCACAAATCTCACACCAGGGCTAGTCAACTATATTTTCAGAAAGCTCAGGGGCTGATAAATCACATTCCTGACATCAAAATACTAGTGAAGTTTCGAATGAATGAAGAATGCAGACATTGATGTGCATAATAACTAACCATGTGGATTTACGCTGGTAGAGAGAAAAAGGCTGGCTTGTTCCCACCAGCAGCTAGTTTACAAGAATTTGCCAAATTTCAAGATTTGTGGCAAACTAAGACGAACAGTTAAACTGCATACAGACCGCTTTGTTTTTAACAATTGCTATTTGCAGAGTAGTGTGCTGTGCTTGTGTAAAACAGCGGTGGCGGATGAGAGACTGCATACAGACAGAGAAGATTGAAATATTGCTTTTGTGTATGTTTATGCCTCTTGAAAATATTGATAAAGTATTGGCTTTTTACTCACAAACGTTTTATTGCACTTACTGTAACAATAACAGTGAGGCAAAAAAGTATTTAGTCAGCCACCAATTGTGCAAGTTCTCCCACTTAAAAAGATGAGAGAGGCCTGTAATTTTCATTATAGGTACTCAACTATGAGAGACAAAATGAGAAAAAATCCAAAAAATCACATTGTAGGATTTTTAATGAATTTATTGGTAAATTCCTCGGTAAAATAAGTATTTGGTCACCTACAAACAAGCAAGATTTCTGGCTCTCACAGACCTGTAACTTCTTCTTTAAGAGGCTCCTCTGTCCTCCACTCGTTACCTGTATTAATGGCACCTGTTTGAACTTATCAGTATAAAAGACACCTGTCCACAACCTCAAACAGTCACACTCCAAGCTCTACTATTGCCAAGACCAAAGAGCTGTCAAAGGACACCATAAACAAAATTGTAGACCTGCACCAGGCTGGGAAGACTGAATCTGCAATAGGTAAGCAGCTTGGTGTGAAGAAATCAACTGTGGGAGCAATTATAAGAAAATGGAAGACATACAAGACCACTGATAATCTCCCTCGATCCGGGGCTCCATGCAAGATCTCACCCCATGGGGTCAAAATGATCACAAGAACGGTGAGCAAAAATCCCAGAACCACACGGGGGGACCTAGTGAATGACCTGCAGAGAACTGGGACCAAAGTAACAAAGGCTACCATCAGTAACCCACTACGCCGCCAGGGACTCAAATCCTGCAGTGCCAGACGTGTCCCCCTGCTTAAGCCAGTACATGTCCAGGCCCGTCTGAGGTTTGCTAGAGAGCATTTGGATGATCCAGAAGAGGATTGGGAGAATGTCATATGGTCAGACGAAACCAAAATAGAACTTTTTGGTAAAAACTCAACTCGTCGTGTGATTTTCTGGAATTTTTTTTCTCATTTTGTCCTATGATGAAAATTACAGGCCTCTCTCATCTTTTTAAGTGTGAGAACTTGCACAATTGGTGGCTGACTAAATATTTTTTTGTCCCAATGTATACCAGGGGCCATAGCTAATCTTCTCTGGATCGTTCCCAGTTAAGTACATGTGCTACATGTTGTAATTCTATACATCTCTGCTCTGCTGTTTATGGAGCGCAGACGTCCCATTCAGAATGGCTAATGTCTATCTTCCAAAAATACAAAGCTTTTTTTCCAAATGAATTATGATTAAACCTGCATGGTATTTTATCTGGTATAACATGGGCGTTGTCCAGTGTGACTTAGGTCTCTGACTTACAGTACTGCTAATCAGCATGTGAATAGAGAGGCAAATACGGGGGGCTGGGTTTGTCCTCTCCCTGTGGAATGTTACTTGCTTTACTTTACTTTTTTATTATAGCAAACAAAAAATAAATGTTTTTCCCTCGTCCTAAAATGGTCATAAATCGATAGGCTATTTGAGTAGCCTTCTTCCTTATTTAGGACTGCTGCACCTGCAATCAAGGAAATGCAAAGCGTCTGTCTCCACAAAATCATCTGTTGAGTGTTTGATGGTTATTTGTTTGTGCTTTAGAACTTAAACACAGAGAAACCATAGTCTGTCCCAACCAGAAGGTTCTTGTTTTTTCAAAAAGTACTAGTCCAATTAAAGGGGTGATAGAATGATTATATAGGGTATTTCACACTGTTCCTTAAGGTCTCCTAATAGGGTATGTAACATTGGTTGGGCTGAAAATGGCCCGGGTGCTGTTCTATTCTCCCTAAAGCAACACTGTGCATTTAATTGGCTTTAGCGTGAACGAGAGGTTTTCTGCCATATAAGGTATGCTCATGAATATTTAGATGAGCTGCGCACTGATTGGTTACACTTACACACACACACACACACACACACACACACACACACACACACACTCACACACTGTCTGTTAACGTTACTGATAGACTAAAACAGCCGAGAGAAAATATCCACAGCTGGCTTCAAACTTAATTTCTGCTCCAACACATAAACTCATCAACTAATGTTACTGTACAAAGCACCAGATACACAGTTTTGTTACAGTTTCATCCTTCAGTGTGTTAGATCCACAACTTCCGCTCCATTGTCCACAGCCCGTTCTGCACGGCGCCTTGACAGTGCGTTTGGAGGGTGAAATATGGACCTCCATTTCTCAAGCTTCCACCTTGGAAAGCCACATTAGCAGCGTAGCTACACTGACGCCTACGTCGTTACCACAACAACCTATACAGATAGGTTGGTGATGTCTTGACACACAAATCTGATTTGCCTGCAGTCTATAATATTTATAATTATTATATTTATAATATTTATGAATATAGTGCAGCTGTATTTTACATGCTGAATGTGTCAGCCACTTCCACAGGATGGAGAAAATAAATGAATAGTAAAGAAGTATGTAGGTAGAAGTCTCTGTGGGTGAGACACTAGGACTGTTTGTCTCTCTCTCTTGTCATCCCCCCCAACAGTTGTCACCTGGAAGCTTTCCGTCAGCCCCCCTCTCTTTGGAAGCCAGAGATGAGAGCCATTCAGAGGAATGGCCTCAGGCACAGGCCTCTACGAACGCTCAACTCGACAACCCTGGCTGTTTCAAGGGAGCCTCTCTTTGCGCTTCAAAAGCTTTCTACGAATGGGAACCAAGTTGGCTTCCCACCATAGGCTGCCTCCATAAAGACCTTTTTCAGTTACTCAGCTGAAAGGCTAGAACCACAAGCACACTTGGGATTAAGAGCAGAAAAGGGGTTGGATTGAAACTAAGAAAAAGTGAAATTCCTCAACACCTTTAACAAATGATATTTGGAGCCGGGATAAAATCAAACCTCATGGGAAGCTGAAAAGGCTATTGCCTAAAATCATAGCCTGACAGAAAGCTAACAGTTTGACAGAACAATACTGAAACTGTGTGGCATTGTGCACTGAATGTGCTGTATGGGATTTCAGCAGCAACACAACCCAGAGAAATACCACAAAACAAAAAACATGGGGCAATTAGGGAATTAAATATGAATTTGTTGTTGTATTACTGTGCTCCCTGTCAGCTTTGGTTTGTCACTTTAATCACATATAAATCATAGGACAATCTGAATCAGCCTGAAAACTGTCTTGAAATGTTATCCTGATGGATGATGGTGCTTACATTTATGACAGGGTAATAACTATGAAAAAAACTACACCACACACAAAGACACAAACGCACACACACGCATACAAATATTACAGGTGCTTTTTTGTACCTTGTTAAAAAAAATAAAATGTACACAGAATTCAAATATTAGCCTTGAAATGAGGGATAGAAAAATAAACAAAGCCCTTATTTATATCTAGGAATGGTATGTGTTTTCATGGAAATGGTATTTTAACCTACATTAGGACAACAATTTTGTTAAAAAAAAAACACTGCATGTAGCGACTCTGCTCGCCCAGAACTTTTGTTGACCGTAACAGATTCGACCAGCATCCAGCGGTTTCTTTTGAAATGAAACCTAAGCACTCAGACAAGCCAAGAAGCATCTCACTCGGCAGACCAACAAAATGGTTACAGCATTAGAGTTGACATAGTGTTTTACTACAGTCCCGGGCAATCATCAGGATCATTCATCTGCACATTCCAACTCTTTACTCTCTCATTTGTCAACCTGGCTCGAGGCTTGAGCTGGGCTATTGCAAGCTAGCATGTTGCCTGTGATGTATTGCGCTATGATAAGCATCTCTGTGCAGAAAATATGGATCGCTGTTCAAGATGTGATTTTAAATGTCCAGTCTTTGATTTAAATGCAAGCAAACAGGTAGTCTGCCCAGCAAATCCAAGATATGGATCTATTTTCTCATGCTAAAATGGATGTGTAGAGCTCATGTTATTGGACTTGCAGTACATGCTGTGTGAGGTAAATGGGTGCCTCAGGTTGAGAATATATTTTGAGTTGCAATGATTTTAAGTAGGATGACACGTTCCATATGAAACCCTATAGTCTAAATACATGCGTGTCAGGTGACATGGAAGCTCTAAATTTCTAAAAGGTGTGAGTTGTTTTTCTGTTGTGTGTTAGTCCAGCGGCCTGTGTCAGAAAGCAGGTTTAGTGAAAACTCTGAGTTTGTTAACCCTGAGATGAGGGAAACTCTGGGTTTTCCGTATCAGAAAGGGAGGTACATTAAACCTGAGAAAGAGGGGTAACTCCAGCCCGTTTCAGAAGGAGAGGTAACTTAACTTCAGTCTGTGAACCTAACCTGGTCGGGAGCAGGTTTTCTTCAAGAAACCTCGAGTTTCTCTCAGTCTCCTTCCTCTGACACAGCGCTCTTTAAATTCCTCATTCATTCATTTAGTCTGTATCAGGCGCATTTTAGCGCAGTTCAGTCAGGACCACTTTGTTAAAATAAATTCATTTATCTGCAATTTGTATTTGGCGGTATGGCCCTGTTCTGGGGCCTCCCTGCTAGGGATGTAACGATTACCGGTGTAACGGTAAACCAAGGTAAAAATGTGTAACAATTACCGTTTTCATTTAAAATATCATTATTATCACGGTGGATTACCAGGGTGTGGAAACCCTGTGTTTAATCCTTCCCAGCTTCATCCGAGGCTCCTGAAGTTGCAGCACAGGCGCACTGCTTAGCCTACAACATGTGTTTCTTTTCTTGAAGTTGGAATCATGGCGGAGGAGATGACAACGATCAGGACATTTATCCAGGCTTGTAAAAAAGGCCATAGTAACACTTGCTTTCTCTCCTGAGATGATTGACCAATCAGTGACGAAAGTCATCGCTTTGATCTCCTGCCAATCACTCGCGCTCAGACAGGAGAAGGGGACAGACTCTGCCCTACAAAGTCAAAAGACCTTAACTCGCCAGAGTGTGAAACTGAGAAAAATGACTTTAAAGTTATCTTAATGTCCTGATAATTGAGTTATAGGTATAATATTGTAATTTTCACATTTTGTAGTGTATACCTGTATTAATCTATCGACAAAAAATGTTTGAACTCACCTTTGACCCTTTTTAGGAAGTTACTGTATTCTGCCTTAGCATTGCCCACAAAATGACAATCGGTCATACCAAGGCAAAAGACCTTAACATCTATTTTATAGCACAATGTTATAACAATGATAACTTTTACTTAAAATGTAAGCAATATTAATCCTATTGGACTCACTATGATAAAAATGGCTTCACATTTATCAACATCATATGAAAATGATATATCAATAAATCATATCTGTATTTCATATTCATACTAGTACCACACAGGCAGTCGCATGATTGATTCACACACTCTCTCTGACAGATGTCAGAATTAAGCATGAGAGTGTTTTGATGTTTTAATGCATATAAAGCATGTTCTTCTGTTTGGATATGAGGCATTAATTTAGACTCATTGCAAGAATGAAGACGTGAACATATAATAACATTTAGCCAGCAGTTAAGGTCACAAGAATTTGTCCAAATTTCAAGATTTGTGGCAAACTAAGATAAACAGTTAGACTACAAACCGACAGCTTTTGCTTTAGCTTGTTTGTCAAAATTCGCTATTTAGAGTAGAGTAGAGCTATGTTTGTGTAAACAGCGCGGTGGACGAGAGTGGACTGCGCCCATACAGAGATTGAAATATATCGCTTCCTACATGTGTATGCCTGTAGACAGGTGAGTGGGTATTAATACGTATTTACTTTTAGGTTTTATTGTAGCCTACTTACAGTAACAAGCGTAGCGGCATTTTCCCAGTCAGGTACCTGTGCTGCGTGTCAGCGTCGTCCTCTGCTGTGTGTGTGTGTGTGTGTGTGTGTGTGTGCGTGTGTGTGTTTGCAGCGCGGGCATCACATTTACAGAGTTCTTTAACTCAATTTGAGCATTCTGAAGCGCCATGAAACAAAGACAAAGAACTGTAAATGATGTTAAGGTATTCTGCCATGGCTTCTCTACGGCTTTTGAAGTTACGGCAAAGACGACACACAATTTTCTCCCCAAAACAATAACATTGACTCAAGATATTTGTCCACATGATAAAGCAGATCTGTAATGTTCCAAAAATGACAATAACTAATTTTTGACCAAAATTGAGTTACGGTCTTTTCGCTTTGCACGGCAGAGCTGTTAAGGGACTTTTTTTCTTCTGGGGTGGAGGTGGGTTGCAAGCGCTAGCAGAGATGCAGCAAGGTAGGCTGGGAAAAGCAGTTTAAATAGAGTGCGCTATTTGGAAATCCAATCAAAAGAGGGAATCAGCTGAGCCATCAACTGGTGTGCTGGCTTTGGAACTGTCAGCTATGAGCTGAGATAATAGCCGAGCTTCACTCCGTGACCTGCCAGAACTTACGCTGTGCTTCATTTTTGTCATCTGCATGAATAAAAACTGTAAAATGTTTTTTTCTCGAACGTGGCATGTCCTTTTGTCTACGATCCCGTTGATGTAGGAGCTGTATTACTTCGCAGGGAGTTAAATATACGTCGGCAGATGATATTGAGGCCCCGACTAGATGTTTTTTCATTTCCAGATAACCAATTTGAGCGGTATTGTTTTTCTTCTCAGATATGTACATAACCTTATCCGTCCTCATATCACTAGCGTCCACCAGTTTTCACCAGTAATATTTTACTTGAGATTAAATATGAAATTAATACACTATAGAATCAGAATCAGAAAGTACTTTTTTTTACACATACAAGGAATTTGTCTTGGTGTTGTTGGTGCACGTCACACATTCTCTAAATATAAGAAGGATAAAAAGAATATAAACAATATAAGTATAAACATATACACATAGTATGTATTAATAAAGATAAAATAGAACGTAAAATTAAATGAGTTAAACAGTAACTATATTGGAACCTTCGCATTGACTCCAGCAGCAATTTTCTCCCACGCCAATTCTCGCTCTTTTGCAGCAGCAGCCGTGTTGCTTTTTTTAATGAAATATGTTCAAACTTGCTGTATGTGTGCATGAGTATTTCCAGTTCCAGAGGTGTAAAGTACGCTGACCGATTTCTTTGTGGTTGTTGCCATGGTCAATCATAGTATCATGGCTCCATTCATGCTGCCTTTTCTATGGTTGTGGATGCACGTGCTTAACTCTGACTAAACATACTCTGAGTTGATTGAACCAACTCAAATCAGCTGTTCTGGAACCAAAAACTCAGAGTTTCACGTCTCAGGGTAAATCAACTGAGTTCAGGGTTAGACTAAGAGTAAGGTGACCACATTTCTGAGACAAAATCCGTGGACATTTTAAGCTCAGAAGTGTAAATACCGCCAAAACAGGTAATGTTTTTATCTTTGTAAAACTTAAAACGGGGACACTGCCCCAGGGGCATGCTCTCCTGTAAGAAAATCTTGTCTATTTTAACGTTTAAATGCATCAATCTGGTGCACTTTGAAAAGAAATTCAGAGCTTAGACTCAGGGCCTGAAGTTAACTTTTTTGACCACCAGCCACTGTGGCAGGTGGATTTAAAAATCCACCTGCCACAGTGGCTTTTTACCAGCCATTTTTTTTGCCTCATAAAGGTGAAAAACAGGAATTGCTGTGTCTCTATGATCCTATCCTGTCCCATTGATGGTAGCCTACTCGTGGACATTGCGCCGTCATCACATGCTGTAGGGGTGCCAGCCTTGATAATCCTGCATAGGGGTTCACATAGACAGTGAAAGTTGCAAAGTTTTTTTTGTATAGTTCTTTAAAAATAAAAAAGGAAACTTGTTTTGGGGAGAATAATAATTATTACTATTAATTAATTACTCTGGGCTGAGATTTCCTAGTAACCTTACCAAAAAGGCTCAGGATGCTGCAAATGTTGGTATAATATGAAAATGGCTGGTGGATTTAAGACAAAAAATAATAATTTATTGAATGAATCAAATATGAACGTATCTGTCACTGTCAGTGGCTTGTTGATCTTTATATTGTTAGTTAATTTCCTAACCTGGTCTGGGACACACATTCATACGGTTTCATAAAGTACTTATTGGACTTTAACGTATCATTGCACTTACAATAATGAGCGTAGCTGTCCTCAATTTAGGTCATCCTGTACGTCTCATCTCAGTTTTTTTCCTGCATCCACCGTGTGTGTGTGTGTGTGTGTGTGTGTGTGTGTGTGTGTGTGTGTGTGTGTGTGTGTGTGTGTGTGTGTGTGTGTGTGTGTGTGTGTGTGTGTGTGTGTGTGTGTGTGTGAGAGAGTGAGTCGCGGGGGGAACTAAGCAGCCCCGCCCGCTGCAGAGAGCTGACAGTATTGAAACAGCAGCTGCTGACTTTAGAGTGAATAAACGTTACAGCGTACATTGATGTTAAAATGTCTACATGTTGGCAGGACGGTCTGAAAGGTTTTGCACGGTCTTTCGCTGTACGTTTTGTTTGTAAATGTGAGATGTTCGAGTCACACACATGTCTCGTCTTCATATCAGAAACTAGGAAATGATGAACCCGTTCTCACTCCCGCTTGGTCAGTGGCAGCACGGGGACTGCTGGGATTGTCGAGAGCAATGAAAATGCGATAGGGGGACCCGGCTGTCAATCAGTGTCTTCCAGTGATGCGGGCCCCTGATTGGACCAGGCCCGTAAGCAACCGCGTACCCTGCTTACCGATAGTTATGCGTCTGAATCACTCAATTCTCATTGGCTACCTGCCAATGTGGCAGGTAGATTGACAGTGTTATCCCCCAATTACAAAATTCACCCGCATCTGGCGGGTGGTCTGGTGTTAATTTCATGCCCTGCTTAGACTTGATTATTCTTATCTATGGATGGAAATATTTGTGCTGTAGCCTGAACTATTTTGCACTTCAGAATTATAACCATGCACACACAAGTGGAATAGTTTTTTATTCATATTTTTGCATTAATGTCACTAGGAATCATACCAGTAGAAATATATATATATATATATATATATATATATATATATATATATATATATATATATATATATATATATATATATATAATTCATAATTTCATGGCACAGATTAACACTTTTGCATGCGCTATATCCATGTCACATTCTCATTAGGGGTTGAGCCCCCCTAAAGGTCTGATCCTAGAATCATCTAGAATCTGCTACTTCATACTTGTACTCCACTACACCTTAGGGAAATGTTGTAATGTTTACTGCACGAAATTTATCTCACAGCTTTTGCTTTATTGCTTCACACTGGGCTTGTTTCTGCAACAGCTCATTGAGTATCGGATACAATTAAAACTATTGAACGAGATTGCTGCAGTCTGCAACGGCGAAACATGCTACATTGTACGGTAAGTTAATAGGACGTCAATTGGCCAGCTTGTATTTACGTTCATAAAAGTGCTCGTTTTGCCGCTGAC
Organism: Zingel zingel; assembly: GCA_023566125.1. Lineage (NCBI taxonomy): Eukaryota > Metazoa > Chordata > Actinopteri > Perciformes > Percidae > Zingel > Zingel zingel. The sequence goes on along the minus strand of CM042335.1, from coordinate 18,993,152 downwards.
AGGCTCAGATTAATATTCTAAGTGTCTGACAATATTATGGAAAGGATTTCTAAGGAGGTCGATCTTTCTGTTAAAGAGTAAGATCCTTTTTTAAAACATAAAAAAGTCAGCGAAACAGACTCCATGTAAATATCGTAAAATGGGCATTCTAGAACATCTCTGAGCTCTGAGGCTTGCTATGGCTGTCTTGAGCCTGTGCGTGTATGGTGCAAGACTATTTCATTCCAATTTCAGGTCTGTAAGTCACAGTGAAAACCGGGGACATTTCCGGGGACAGCTCCAGCCGGGGACAGGTCACCGAAACCGGGGACGTCTGGTCCTGAAACGGGCCCCAGTGATATACTGGCAACCTGTCCAAGGTGTACCCTTCCCATTTAAAGATGGGACTGGCTCCAGCCCCCATCGACCCTGAACAGGATACATGGTTTAAAAAATGGATAAATACTATAGATTGTGGTAGTTAAGACAAACAAATGTAGAACAATTTAAAGGTGTGCTATTTGTAACTATGTCATGAGGTTGACAATTGTGGTCTTAAGTGAAATGTCTCAACTACTGGATAGATTGCCATGAACATTGGGACATGCCCTCAGGATGATTTGTAATGAATTTCATGACCCCTCAATTAACTTCCCATCTAGTGCCATCATCAGGTCCAAGTACTTTAGTTTATACCTGCAAATTTAATGGCATTCCAATTAGTCTCAGCTTTGTGTTTACTGCTAATTAGCAAATGTTACCATGCTATGTTAGCAACACGATAAACCAAGATGGTGAACACGGTGAACGTGAAACCTGTTTAACATTAGCATGTCAGCATTGTTGTTTTGAGCTTGCTAGCATGCTGATTTTAGTATTTGTCTCAATGCACCACTGTGCATACAGCTTCACAGAGAGTTAATAGAACCGTCTGTGTTGTAATACATAAGGGGGTTTAATGGGTCCACCTTGTAATATTGTCATACCTTTCTGAGGCATGCCAAACTTATTGTTATGAACCAGTTTCTTAAGAAAAGTTTGTTATTATTGTTTATTTGTGATGCCAAAACTTTTATCAGTGACATTTACGTCAATGACTGCTGCTGAATAAAGATATTCCTCTAATAAAACTGATTTAAAATTGCCATCACACATCATAGTTTAGTGGCAAGGTCATCTTCTTTATTCAGATTATGTTGATGCTAGCATTTATGCCACACAATATTAACAAGCTCTTTGAGCCCATCACATGAAATCTCATAACTTCATAGTGTTCCAAAAACCCAGCACTGAAGGTCAGTACAGTAATCTTGTGCATTACCTTATATTTTTGCACAAAGCTAGCAAGGAAGATTATTTATGATGATCATGAAATTTCAAATGGCATAGTGAGTTTTCTGAGGCTGAAAGGGCAATAAAAACAATAAAAAGGTAATAATGCTGTACTTAGTTATACAACAAGTAACGCCACCACGTAACTACAAAACTTGTCTTTTCTCTCAATGCATTGTTTCACTGATGGCTGAATGGTAGCGAGTGGTCACCTAAATTATGGTTTCTTGACAACTGCAGCTGGAGTTCAGGAGGAAGTGTTAAAGGGAAGGGCAGTTTGACCGTTGCCTTCAGGAGGCTATTATCCAGGGTAGAATGTGCTTCCGTGGTTCTACTCTCTCAATGTAAGTTGAAATTTCTCAGTATATGACCCAATCTGCTCCTGCTAGCCATACAGTATTGATAGAAAGCCTTCAGGTCTGCATATGAGTCCACAGGTTTTGACATATTTTTTTATTATTACAATTTCTACTCTGTTCTCTTCCTTTATCAGCGTGCTGCTAATGTTGATGAAGTCCATTTGCCTCTCTTACATAACAAAAAAAGCCTAATCTTAAACACAATTACTTCAGTTAATATGCCTAAACAAATACATATTTATAAAAATGTTAACATATGTAAGATGTTGCATTTGATTATTAAGCATTTGACTGAATTATCCTGAGAGTTTGTTTAAAAGTCTGTTTACACCCATTTATATATACAGTACTGTACAAATATGATTGAATTGGAGGATTTTTAAAGGCCTCCATTGTGATGGGGTCTTGTCTTGTTGACCTGACAGACCATAGATTTACTTGTGTATGTTATTGCTTGCAAATTGTTTAGTAAGTGCAGTATGAATCAACAGTGGAACACTTTGTCTTTAATTCTTGTGTTTGTTTAAAAGTTGTGCTGGGAGTCTCATGGGAAGAGGGCAGTTCTGCAACAGCAAAAGCATTCTTTTTTGCCAAAATGTCATTAACATTTACTAATAATCCAGCTCACTTTTAGAGTGAAAATTTTCTGAAATTAGCTAACAAACAGTATGCTGAAGTGTAGAGTGGTAAGTACTTAAGAATCAACCTTCATGACTAATGAGGTTATTATCAATGACTGTGTCAAGCAAATTCTTGATTAATTGAAAGTCAGTCTTAATCTGAAACAACCAAACTCAGAGTTGGCAAAAAGTAGTACTATTCAAAGCTTTGCACTTTCCTCCACTCTAGGCACAATTTAAAAAATAAATAAATCATACAACATTGGAGGCTTCCCTTTTCCTTTTGACACCTCCCCTACGAACATTAAAGGTCCCATGGCATGGAAATTCATTTTTTGTTAAAAGTTGAAAGTTTTTTAACATTAATGTGAGTTCCCCTACTCTGTCTATGGTCCCCCAGTGGCTAGAAATGGTGATAGGTATAAACCGAGTCCTGGGTATCCTGCCCTGTGTGTGAGAAAATGAAAGCTCAGATGGGCCGATCTGGAATCTCCTCCTTATGAGTTTATAAGGAGCAAGGTTACCTCCCCTTTCTCTGCTTTGCCCGTCCAGAGAATTTAGCCCACCCATGACAAAGAGAGACATCATGGCTTGAAAACAAGCGAAGCATGGCAGTTGGTCAAGGGCACACCCCCACCTCTCCACCCACCTTGCCCCCCTCTCTCTCTCCTCAATAGCATTTAAAGCTACAGACACAGAAATGGCACATCCTAAGTGAAGCTCATTGTCGGACTGGCTCTAGTGGCTGTAATTCTGCACCAAGGCTGAATTTCGGAAAAGAGACTTCAGTTACAGTATTAGGGGACCACTAAGGCCTATATAAAAGCATCCAAAAAGCAGCATGTCATAGGACCTTTAACACTCGCAGCCCGCAACAGTTACTGAATCAGGCTACTGTAGTAACAAAGCATGCAACTTGGAGTAGAACTTTTTACAGACACCAACAACTATAGCGTTTTTATTACCTCTTTATTTTCTACTTATATACATGCATACTATACATACTATACATGTCTCTCTTACATTTAAGGAATTGAACAACCCCACACTCTGTTGCACCCATGCTGTATGCCCCTAATGGACCTCACCATGATCAGTCTGATGGGAACATAAGCTCGGACAAATCCCCCGTAGCTTGACGGCGGGATATTCTCAGTGTTGATGGAGCTATTGATCATGCACACATTAAAATAATGTCGGCAGCAGTAAATGCCAATATTGGAGAGGTCCATTAATCCGAAAATCAATGGCCCTGTCAATAGACTGCCCTGGCCCTGAAAAGAGATGACAGTCTTGAGGTGAAGCTTAGGGTTAGCTGAGCAGAAAGCATTCCACTGCTTAAAGTCCATCCTGTCTCACCACTGAAGCTCTGTCCTGTCCTCCTCCACCCTCAGGTATGACTTCATCATTTACTAAATCCTTTTAGGGACTGCTCAGCCCCACAACTCATTGAAGGCAGAGAGCGTGAGTGGGTCATGCATCATGGTGGGATATGAGTAAGATCAGTGTCAGCTTTCCTCCACTTGCGCCCTAGAGACAGTTGAAAGGCACACATAAGTGAAACACCCTTTGCAGTTGTTAAAGTAAAACATCAGCTGTATAGTACAGTACAATTTGATGCTCACTGGATTTTCCTGCAGCAGTGAGAAGGATCCACCTTCGAGGAACAGTAACACATGTTCCATTTTGGTCTACTACTCACTTGGCATCATTGCAAGTGACTGCAGGTACTCAAAACAATTTGTGGCATTGCATGTCTACACTGGCTGTGGATTTTTGCAGTTTTTACAACATATTTCCTTGTTGTCTGTCCTGTGTCTACTGTTGCTGTTGGCCATTGATTTAATTTGTTGCTACAACAAATACTGCATTGGCTCCCTGGCCAGCACTAACTCCAGCACTAACTCCAACCAATAATGCAATTATAGTGCTGACCAAAGTATCTTAATGTGGATCATTAATCATAAAACCTGTCATATTAATCAAATATCTCAGTATGCTAAATTATGTAATTAAAATGTTTTCAGCAAATTGTTCTTCTGATGGAATGAATGAGTTAGAACCTTGGATAGTGACAAAATGGGTGGAATTGTGGTATTTCACCTATGACCTACATAGGAAGAATCACATTCACAGCTTGACAAAAAATGTACTTTAGTAGATCTGACTTGCTCCCTGGACTACATGAAGGGAAGTCCACAGACAAAAGACTGAGGACTTATAATCTAATGTTGGGATGGTTGAACACCAACAAGTTTTCACCAGCAGGTCAAACTTCTCCAACACTGTGCTTTACAGTATAACTTCATTTCTGCAAAATTAATAACATTCCTATCAGCCTTAGCTGTATTTTGATTTTACTGCTAATTAACAAAATCCTGCATGCTAAATTAAGATGGTGAACATGGTAAACATTACGTGCTAAACATTAGCAGTTTAATTAACAATATCACTGTGAGTATGCTATCATACTGACAGCATCACTTAGCTCAAAACTCAAATAGTTTAGCAAATAAATACATTAATGTGACAGTGGACAGAGATTTTCCAGTTTTAAAACATTTGAAACACATACTTGCAGTCTTTAAACAAAACTCCCTAGTAAATGATATTTACCTAAATAAACATTAACAATAAAAGCCATATTGAGATATATTTGTCGAATAGTCAAATATATATACTGTAGTGCTGAAGGAAGTGACACTGGTGAACTTCACCTTTCACTTGGGTACGACACACATTTTCTGGATACCACTCCTTTGGCAAGAGGATAAAAGTAATCTTCAATCACCACAACTATCATCAAGTTCATATTAAAGTTAACTTCATTTTCAATTTAAGTATTTTCTTTTTTTTTACTGGACTCATTATCATATTGGGCTCTCAGAATATTCCTCCAATGCTATAATGAAATTCCCAATGAACGGTTGAATCACTAGAACGCAGCTCCACTTCTGATGTCTTAAAATAGAACAAAGAATAGCCTTATTACAATCTAATCTGGGTCACCACATAAAAAGAAATTTGTACCTATAATGGAAATCCAACGTATTATAATCAAACTGTGCAGATGGGAGCGTGTGTTTAGCCAAAGTGCCAGAGTGTTTAAATAGCACAACCAGAAAATTACAATGCCACTCCACGTGGGCCTGCAGGTTTTATGCCATTCAATGGCAGCTTTATAGTTGTCAAATAATTGCTGAGAGGGACTTGACTTTTCTATTTTGAAACCATTCTTTTTCCCGTCAAGCATTACATAAATGGCAATGAAAGAACTCTTCGCTTATGTCTAGACCAGAAATGGGCAGGCAATCTGGCATCAGTTTACCTCTTTGTGAATCCGTCTTTTAGCGAAAGCGGCAACTTGGAACATTCATTTCCATTTCTCCTCTTTTTGATAAATGAATTGAATTGCAAAGACCTGGATATAATTTGACTTTAGACATAACCAATTTATCTCACACCTCAGTGCAATTCGAGACCCTGTAATGAAACGCCAGGCTAAGAGTCAGGATTGGCAGAGAGTGACACCTGCTTCAGTTGGTTCAAATTAGAAATGCCAAAAGAAAGGAAGAAACTGTCAAATAGAAATGTGTCAGACATTTTACAGGTCTAATACTCTTGTAGGCTGAAGGGTTGAGGTTTCAGTCGAAGGGTCTTTCAAAAAGTGTGATGTGAGCTGCGCTGAGCACACACATTAGCAAAGATAAGAGGCATTTCAGGATGCTCGCCTGTCACATCCACCCATTCTTAGCCTGTTCTAATGCTGCTCTCACAGATGTCTAAAAATCAGAAAAACCTCATACTCTGGATAAGTGCAAAGAAATAGCTCTTTAATTCAAATTTCCAAGAAAGTAAAGGTGGAGCTCCAGCTGGAGTGCTTGTTATTGCTTGTTCTGTCAGCTGTTTCAAAATATTTGAGTCTCCAATCGACCAGTTTTCTATGAATCGCAATAAACATTTAGCAGTTCAATAGAGGAAACATCTATTAGGAGGTCAATTAAGTGATAAAGTGTGTTATGCCCGGTCCTGCGCACATTTCCTTTATACATCACAATCAACATGAAATTGAGCGCACATGAACAAGCCACTGACCCCACAAATGACTATAAATGCGCCCCGACGTCATTCTTTGTCCAATCACAACGGCTAATCTTGCTGCAAGACAAGCAAAAAACAAAAAAATCCTCTCCGACTGTGAGATTGAGAAAAAAAAACGTGGAAATCAAGAGAAGAGTGACGGTGCCTCATTAAAAAGGACTGGTTAAATCGTATAGGCTATGCCAAGTCTCTTACCACTTTTTCCACATTCTGTTCATGACATCCCAACGGCACTGTAAAGCTGCTGCATTCGGCCCAGTGTTTGGTGGACCTCGGTCGGGTTAATTTCGTACACCTTGTTCACTTATTGTTCACTTACTTACACATCATCCACAGGAGCAATTACGCATCACACGTGAGTTTGCCCACCCGACACTGCGTTTTATTCCTGGGGAGATGGTGTCTCGCCCCTGTGTGTCATGGATGTCTGTGAGCCTCAGCAACTGTACAGACTCACAGGAACAACTTAATTTCTCCGTGCCGATCTTGTTGCACAGTGAGATATTTCATCTGTGGGTAATTAGCACAGTGCGCACAGTATAGCTATACAGAGGGTGACTGAATTATTTCCTAAGTGGATTTGTCATTCATTTGACACCCTTGTGTTTAACAGAACAGTAAACAGCATTTCCCGTTTGGGTTTTGGCCTTGTGATGTGGAACATTATCCACCTAAATGTTATTTTCCTAGATAACATTATAGTGGTATATCAGTAACTGGAGTTTTGTAATATTTGTTGAATTTCAGCACTTTTCAGTTAGAATTCACCACGTTACAGAGCCAGACAAGACTTTGTGGACGGCCTTGCACATTCTCATGTGAAGTACAGTTTTATATATTACACTGTGTGTGTGAAAACCAGTTTATGCAATCTTTTTGTACGTACGCAATGTTTATACATGAGGCCCCAGATAGGGTACAGGAAGATCCTAAAACTACAATGGCAGAACTGGCAGAGGCAGTCAAAGCAGTACAGATGCAAAGAGAGCGGGATGAAAGAGCTGAAAGTGACAGAGCTCACCAGGAACAGAGGTGGCAGTCAATGCAACACCAATTCAGCAATTCATCTCCAGGCCTAGGTTTTGGCTACTTGGCAGAGTTGCATGAGGGACAATGCAGAAGCCAGCTGGATTATCATCTCAAGATGAGCAAGATGAGGAGCAGTGGAGAGACCAAGGAGAAGAGGATCTTGAGGATGAGCCACCCATGGGCCATGGCAGCCAGTTTGAGGCAGCAGACGGGGGTGCCATTGAGCTTCAGAGAGCCCAAGCTTCAGCCACTTTCCCCTGATGATGACATGGAATACTAGCTCACAACTGTTGAGACAGTGGCCAAGGTTTAGGGTTCGCCTCAACAAGATTCAGCCATTGGGTTGGTCCCTCCACTCACAGGCAAAGTGAGAAGTGCTCTTGTCGCAAGTGTCGGCTTATAAACCAACGTGACAACAACCATTTCTAACTAAAAAATAAAAAGTGTACCACTGAGGGTGAGTTGCGGAAATAATTCGTTGGACAGCTGCTGTCCAATGACAATAAAACATTCTATTCTATTACCATCATTGTCATTATTAGCATGGTTATTAATATTAGGATTAAAACATCTGATGTAAAACTGTAACTTCAAATCTTACTGTATTGTGAGTCTGTGAGGAACGAGAATAGTCACCATGAGTGTCATAAACACACAATTACACAGTTTAACAACTCACATGGTTTTTTTATATAGTGGGTGTGAATTGGTATAAGTGTCACTTTTGCCTGAGTTTATCTTCTCCTCTCAACCACCTTACTCTTCTCATATTCTCTCAAATTTAACCTCAAAACAGAGGAAAAAAAAGTTTGACTGATTATGCCAAAATCACTGAAAGTCGTTATCGTGCAGGCCTCCCGGTGAGAGCAGCTGCTCGACTGTCGCATTAATCCATGTTGCTTATGCAAATGTACACCCTTTTGAAAGGTTCTCCAGAAATAAGATGTTATTTAGGCTGCCAATCATTGTTTATGTAATTACATAATTACATGTTCTTGTGGAGTTTTGATGAATGATGCCTCGATCAACAGCAGCATGTAAATCTGACAGCATGAAAGATTTTTTGTACATGAAAAAACTTTTCGTGCGACGTTAAAAATCTCACCAAGGTGTGTAATCAATAAAGTTGGATTAAGATTGTTATAAGTAATGACACTAATGCATTTTTCCCATCAATAAGACATAGATCGTTGAGGCCAAATTATTGGTTAAGACAGCTGGCTGCACAGCCACTTTAGAATGACATCACTCTTGGTGTCAAATGTATCCATGCCTTTGTTATATCACTGTGAATAATGTGTGGGAAACCGGGATGAGGCCAGTTGGATGAAATGCTTTTACTGTTTTAGGGCAGTCTTTTGTTAACATGGTTTTGGTTTTTCTGTGATAAATGAGATGACAATACAGCTCAGAGGAGAGGAGTTAGCATGAGGAGAAAGGCGCTCCAGCATGCAGGTTCAGTTGCTTTATTGATGAGGCAGGGGAAGCAGTCAACAGCTGATTGCAAGTTTAATTAAGTGTTCTTGTCAAGGACACAGGCCTTAGCTCTGCTGAGTCCAGAATATCGTCGATTTCCTGAAAATCCCATCATAACCCTGTAGCACCCTGATGGATAACTCCATGACTTTGGGCACCGAGAGAGTCATCTTTGAGCTAACTCAGCTTTCAATTAGCTTCTACTTCTCCCAGCACATTTCTGCTTTGTAAAATCAGTTAAGGCAGAAGCCTGCAGGACTGACAGTTCAAAGCAGCCTCTGGATTATGGACGCTTTAAGGCATTTTGTGTGTGTGTGTGTGTGTGTGTGTGTGTGTGTGTGTGTGTGTCATGCACAGGAATTATACTATTCTGTTTGGACACAGGGGTATTTTTATTGCTTTCTGCCCTCAGTATTGGCCGACATGCATGTTTGAGCTACGTCAAATTTTTCCAATTCAAGTGTTAAATGGTGCATAGTTTCGCATAGTCACAGACTTATCTCCACAGCGCTGTGGAGTAAGGTCTGGCTACACCATAGATACAGTCTAGGATAGGAGAAAAAAAAACGTTCTGTTGTTTGCATTTCTTTAAACCAATCATCTCACAATATCGTCTTGGGCGGCACTAAGCTCCAGACGCAGCGATGGTGGCTCTGCAAAATGGTCTTGGGAAGGAACTTGTTTTGTGGAACATTTGCACCCTGCAAAAGAAAACGCCACATACAATTATAAATGAAGTAAACGGTTCATACAATACAATAACGTGAGCTATTTAAATTAGCTGGTTACATGGTTAAACGTCATTTGCTCTTACCAGTGTATCGCCACGTGTACTTCGTCCATAGCAATCTCACCAATTGGTCCCAAAACATCCCAGTTAGATAGTAAATGCCATAAACATATTCTTTCACCGAAAGAACCAAGCAAACCTGCCTTGTTGCACAATCCAAATTTTCCTCAAAACATGCCATTTTCAGTGCTGTTTGTTGTTGTTTCCTGAAGCAAAGGGATTTTGAGAATGGCAACGCACAGAGAGCAGAAGGTGAGGGACATCCATGTCAGGCCTGGAAATGTACTTCTGTCGATCCAGACTACGTGATGCATACTTTGAATACAGGCTGCTACACAACTCAGCTCAATGGGTTACCGCCAAAGGAATTTTGTTGTAATAAACTCTTGTATCAAGATAGTATGCTCACAAATCAACCGATTGTTCATAAAAATACAGTAGCTTCTTATTTATCCACTATAGGGCCCTCTTGTTGACCAGCTTCACCCAGACTATGCTCATCTCATGCTGACACCAGTAGAAATCATTGCTGTGTGTTTCTGTTACCTGCTGTGTTCATTGGATGAGATCTTTGCCTAGAGGCTGACATAGGCATGGGGTCTACCTTGTGCTAATGGCGTGTAAATTCATCATGTGTGTTTGTCAGGCTTTTACACTGCTCCAAGGTTGCTGCAGCCATCCATTCTTTAAGATGCTGCTTGTCACCTTGATAGATGAGTTGCTGGCTTTTTGGTTGTATGAATTTTTGACTGTCATGCACTATATATCAACGGCTCCTGCCAGTCTCGCATACCGGCCCTCCAGGTCGCTGCTTGTCTGGGTTGTGGCAAAGGCTTCATTTTTAGCAGGCTCTGTGCTCAGCTCATGGGTTCAGCCCCACAAGGTGATCAGGATGGGGTTAACCCCGCTGTGTGCAGGGTTGGTGTTTCTACATGTTTGCACAGCATCTTAAAAGCAACAGGCCAACAGAAAAGTGAACAGCTCTTGTGAGGTAAAACAAATTCAGACAAATGCTTTAAAATGCAAAACATTATTATATTTATATTAATTTCCCACTTCAGAGAAAGGAAAAAAACTGACATATGATTATGAGAATAAATTAATGAATTATTTAAAAAAATTTACTCACTTTCGGTTTTGACCCAAATAAAGTGCTTTAGATTAGAGCTGCAACTAACGATTATTTCCTTTATCAATTAATCTGACAATTATTGTCTCAATTTGTCATTGTTTATAAAATGTAGAGTAGTGAAAAATGCTCAAGGTGGCATCTTCCACCACTGAATGTTTAGCATTTACACAAAACAATTCATTTTCACTGTCCATTGACGAATCACTTAAGCGAATCACCTAAACTGTAGGGCTGCATTCACGATTTTCTTGATTAATTAATTAGATGTTTGATCTATAAAATGTCAGAAAATGATCAGTGTTTCCCAAAGCCCAAGATGACGTCCTCAAATGTCTTGTTTTGCCCACAACAAAAGATATTCAGATTAATTGACTCAAACCAATTAATCGATTATCAAAATAGTCTATTTAATAGTTGACAATTAATGAATTCATCTACTAAACTGTTGGCTTATTTAGAATTTAGCTGATCGTGTTTTTTTCCGTCATTGTAGAAATGTACAATGTTATCATAGCTCATAGAAGTGAGCCCCAAAACTACAAAAATAAGAGCCAAGTTGTATTAAATGTGAATTATCCTTTATCAAGTAACTTGATTTGGACGCATGTTTACAATTATTAATCTAATAACCAGTTTTGTTATTTGAATTTGCATTGAACTGCTGGTACTTCCTCCTGTTTGCCAGAGTAAGTGTGTTGGGCTCGTGCACTGTCAGGATGGCCTGCTTGGAGGCACATTGGATTAATGGTCTTTATGTACTTCAACTAATGGAGTGGGAGATCAGTGGTCAGTAAATGTGACTTACTCCAATCAAGTGCAAGGCTTACTAAGCCTGACTGCTGCATCCTCCAGAGCCATAAAATCTGTTGTTTTATTTCTCTCGTCATCACCCAGTGACCTGCCTACACCGCCTGGTGTCAGTGTTGGGCATGGAGATTTACAGCAGAGGTCAGAGGACGAATGGATGTACAGTAGAGTGTAGAGGGTGGGGGATGGGTGGGAGGGAAAACGAGGTTAGGATTGCAGGGAGAACCAACTGACATGAAGATCACAACTAGTTGCGTTGATGCGTAGCTATGAATTAGTGACGTCTTTCAATAGTGAAATTGTAATCCCGTGTGGATCTTTTATCATCCCTGGAAGGCAAGAGTTGAAACAGAGCAGTCACACACAGAGCAGAGGAGGTGATACCAGGCCTGGTTTTTTTTTTTCTGTTGATCCTGAGCGCTGTCTCCAGCATGTGAATGCGTATGCTCTTTGTATGCTCAGTCTCTTTTTATAAGCACTTCGAGTTAGGCAGCCCTCTATAGCTGTATCATTTACAAATTTAAGGCTGATTCACAGGCACAGCTGTGAATCAGCCCCTTCTGAAGAAGGAAACTGGAGCACTCATTTAATACAGAGATTGAATTTTGAACAACCAAAATAATTGTTACCTCTATGGTAAGCACAGTTGTGAAGAATAATAGTTTGAATACTCAATGTGCTGTGTGCGTTTACTGTTACCTGATTTGGTGCAGGAGGATATTTTTGTACGTTTCGGTGACCTTCCGCCGGCATGAATGGAATTGTTTGGCATGTTCAAGTGAATGTCACTAAGCATGGTGGAAAATAGGGGCTTGTTGTGTACTTTTAACCAAGCATAAATATTTTCCCTCTTATGTAAGAGCCTCTGAACAACTTGTATTCTTGAGAAATCTATATTGAAATCAGTCAGGTGAACAGAACACAGAACAACAAGACAGATTGCTGAGAGAAAGGTTTGTTTGGACTAAATAGCATCCGCCGGCTGAGTGATGTTACTGTTAAAAGTCTTTATTTAGAGGAAACATTTGTTCGTTAACCGTGCAATCCATGCTGGTCCTTCAAACCTTCTTCTTCTTTACAGAAACAGTTCAGTAGTATAGCCTGTTATGGTTATTGATAAGTAATTAGGGTGAAATAGTTTAAGCTTTCATTCTAGATTACATTAATATTCATTTGAACAGTAGTTATCATCTGCCTCTTCTTTCAAGACATGATCAAAGTGCTGAGGACAACTTTAAGTTTTGCACTTAAGTTAAACTCCAGCAAGAAAATCCTTGTGCACCACACATGCACATCTCCAGACAATGTGCTGCATGTGTCTCAAGCTTCTTCAAAAGTTTAATTTCTCTGCCACCACTGTCACACTTGAAGACAACGTGAATTCCTCCACTCTTAACACTCGGGTCTTTCCAAGCTTCGATACATATTTTAATACAATCATGGGCTAGGCGCCACAGATAAATCCGTTTGTATAAGTCTGATAAAGTATCTGCCCCAGCTGTCAACCTATTTCCATGACAGTTGTGTAGTACCCAGGGCAAGCATTATATCATTCCAATCAATCAAATCTGACATGCTTTCACTCGAAATGAAGTCAAGTCCTTGAATGGCTTAAGTAATGTCATAGAAAACATGCACTAGTTTGCAAGTTGCCTGTGTGTTTAGTCTCAAAAAAAAAAAATCCTGCTTTTAGTAAACATTACGTTTGTGGATTTCACAATTTGTTGAATGCAGTTATTTTTGTTATTTTTCAACCTTTGTTGTGAATTAGTCTTAAGGACACAGACAAAGAAATTGTACAGTAATAGCATGTTTAGTTGAGCTGCAGCCTCATCTTGAGCTTTACCTTATTGCTGCTGAATTATTTCCTCTCACTAACTGAGAGGAAACGTTGTGTATTGTAGATTGACAGCTCAGTCACATTACCTTTTCAATCTTACAGAATGTGCTGAAATGCTTGTTTTGCATGAACAATACAAGCACTGTGTTGAGAGGTGTCCCATTCAAAGTCTTTTTACACATTTTGCATTGGAATGCTATATTAGTTCAGGTTAGGGCTGTCCCAAACGATTATTTTTTTTAAACGATTAATCTAATGATTATTTTTTCGATTAATCTAACAATTAATTTTGCAATTAACAATTATTTTCCCATTGCTCAAGTATTAATAATTTACCCAAAACAAATTACAAAAAGGTTAAAATCTCTATTTATTAAAATTGTTTAACACTGCACTGTTCAAGTAAAATTAATGTGTAGTGCAACCTGAAGCCAGATGTAGGCTATCAATCCAACAACAAAATAAAGTCACTTTCAGGAGGAATACAAAAATTAAAAACTTAAAGCAAACAGAGCAAGTGCAAAAAGAGTAGCCTGTATTTGCTTTAGTAGTAGGTAAATACTGAATGATCTCTTGTTTAACATCCAAGCTCTTCTCCCTTTAATCTTACAGTAAAAAAAGTGCAATTTTAGCAACATATGAAATCAGATGTATCCAACAATAAAACAAATTAACATTTCAAGTCACTTTCAGGAGGAATACACAAATAAAAAACGTAAAAATAAATAAATAAAACAGTTAAAAAAGTGCGATTTTTCTCTGTCCTTTCTAAGGGAATTATGAGCACAAGCCCGATTTAAACCCGACAATTTTTTAATCCGTGGGCCGTTTATAACTGACATTATAAAGGACTCGTGAGATATCTGAAACAATCTGGCCTGGTTGTGCAATTATAGAAGACAGTGCTACAGATGGGGGAGACGCCGCACAGTTTACCTCACACTGAAGTCAGTGCAGGACATCTACCCAGAGCTACAGGAGAAGCTGGAGAGGCATAGGTGAGCAGAACTTAAGGTGTACAAGGTTTTACAACGTCTACAGACTACCACGTTGTTGTTGGCATTAAGAGTAAAATACTCCCACACTTTAGAAGACCGTGTGCGAGTCTTTTTCTCAACGTGTTGTTGAACTTGCGAGGAATCCATACTTGCGCTGTTGCTGGAAGCAGCCATGTTATTTTTTGATTTCTATTTGTGATGTGTCGACGTATTAATAATCGATGAGGTCGACGAATCGTCCCAGCCCTAGTTCAGGTGTTTCTGCGTTTCCCTTTTATTATTGTCCATACCAATACAGATGAGGTACACCTACACTAATGCTGGGAAATTGAGAAGAAATTATTCATAAAGCCATTGGTGATCTCTCAGCACTGTATAAGTCAACAGATAGCTGGTGTTAAACCAGGGGAGTGGCTGTTCCCGTTGACCTCTCGAGACAGGGATTGATTGGCTGCCATTGTCACCAGACCTATACTCATCACAGATTAAACCTTGAGGTGCACGCGGGTAATTACCCAGGATCCTTAGTCATCAAGCTATGTAAATCTCTTGCCAGCAGTTAGCAGGGTTTATTTGAACACTTTTTCTCCCCATCTTCTTTTTCCCCAGCTTCTCTGCCAAATCTTGCACCTCTGCTCAGTTGTTTATTTCCCGTGTGTGTAACGGGAAACTGAGAATAGCAGAGTTGCAATGGCCATAAAACACCTTACATGTTTAAAAGCCAGCATACATAATCAATTAAGAAACATTTCCTTTTTTTTCAAACATACAGCGAAAAGAATGGGTGTGAAATTTAAATTTACCATGTAAAGATAGTGGAAATATTATTGCATTTGCATCTTCATAAGGTAGTGGGGCAACAGGGGAAATATAAATAATAAAATGGCCATCTGATCACAGTTTTGTTAATTTTTGAGGAATATCGTGTTTCACTTTGCTCATGTGTTTGTATCATCTGCAGCACAACTGTCTTGTCAATACTATCAACCTCAGATAATTAGTTGCCATTCTGTGTAACTAAGGCTGCAGGCCCGGTGGAAGTGCCTCTATTGATGAGCATAGCAACTATTGACTTTTCCAGTAAAGCAGGAATTAAAAAGTAGCATTTCTGTAGTAGTCATGAGATCCACCCTGTGTCAGTTTGCTTCGGTTTTAATATTTTTGTGCAATAAAACATAAAATTAAACGAGACACCCTTTAACAACCTTAAAGCCAGTCAGTTATATATAGTCTACTTTGCAGCTACTGAGATAGGAAGTGAAAGACAACACAGCATGAACCTAGTTCTTCATAATATATTCATTATCATTTGTTAGTGACAGCTGCTTAGTTTAGAACTAGATTCATTGTGCTGCCTTGGGAAAGCAAGACAATCTGTTTAGATTAGAGAATGCAAACAGAGGCTAGAGAAGCTCAATTTCAAAACTGAAGAACAGAGTTTCACCTAAGTGGGGTGTGGAAAAGTGCTCAGGAAAACCAAATATTCCAGTCATCATCTTTTCAGATTGGAGACTAATGAAGTTTCAAACACCAGTTATTGACCTCTAAAATATTTAAGATGAACCATACAGTGTTTCTAATCTATTTAACTATTTTCCCTTCTGCAAATATTTTACATGTACTCAGCACCATGCAAAAGTAGCACACTCACACACCTCGGTCGGGTGTCTTGAAATTGGGAAGGACAGACATCATGAATGTTGAATAAAGTTGCCCACCTGTCTGGCTCGGAGGTGTATCGTTTAATGTCAGGGCAGCGAGGGCTAGTGGACAGACGAACCCCCGAGAGTTCATGAAAGAGGCAGTGGGAGCAGCTGAGGGGAAGCTAACGCTCCATATGCACAACAAGCCAGAGTCATTATGGAAATACATTTTGTCTTTGCTTGCTGCATTTTTATGTAGTAAGACAAAACATTTACATTTTATATTCTCTCTATCCCTCTCTGTTTACAGGCCTCTAGAGGTGTGCTGTGTGTGTGTGTGTGTGTGTGTGTGTGTGTGTGTGTGTGTGTGTGTGTGTGTGTGTGTGTGTGTGTGTGTGTGTGTGTGTGTGTGTGTGTGTGTGTGTGTGTGTCTGTGTGAGAGCATGTTGCTATTAGATCATCCCCCTGGATGTTGTGACTGCATGCGTAAATACATAGCCACTCTGTGTTTTGTTTTAACTGTGTATGTGTGTGTGTGTGTGTGTGTGTGTGTGTGTGTGTGTGTGTTAGTTAATGTGGGTTATGTGATTTTGCATGTATGCGTTTATGAATGAAGGAGTAATGGACTGCCTGCACTTGAATATAGCAGTGTGTGAATTTGTGATGTGTGTGTGTGTGTGTGTGTGTGTGTGTGTGTGTGTGTGTGTGTGTGTGTGTGTGTGTGTGTGTGTGCATGCTTGGTGGCAGGGTGTTTGTGCATGTACTAGCATGTGTGTTCCTCTTTCTACCTCATCAAATATTTGCTTTAGCACTTGCTGTGCTGTGGTAGAACAGAATCAGTGCTGCACTGTGGTCTGGTGCTGCCCAAGTGTTGTCCCCTGTCTGCTGACCCAACCACATCAGAACACCCCCTCTCGCTCCCGCTGAGTGATTTGCGAGGCACTGCTGTCCTTCAACAATTGGTTGCGTCTGCGATTGGAAGCATTTATTTTCCCCAGCCTATCAAGTCGCTACTGGCCTCAGCCTGCCTCCTGTAATTGTGCTGACCATAGGACATGTTGCTGAAAAAATGCACCAGCTGCAAGAAGGAGAGAAAAAAAAAAACTGAAGTCAGATATCTTTTTTTTTTTTTTTTTTTTTCTTTCTGAATGGTTTGGCTGCAGGATGTACAGATCTACAGACACCAGTATGAGAAGTGTTAGGAAAAAGAAAAGAAGAGAAAAGAAAAAGGTGTTTCATGGATTTTATGGATTCTGCTTCTTCTGCATGAAACTCTAAATGTAAACCCCATAAAAATAAAATGACTAAGTGATATCGGAGCCAGATGCTGGCTGTAAAAAAAGACAGTATTATAGCATGACTATACAAGATATTACGTTTCCAGAGGGCATGCTGGACTAACCAGCAGGCCCTTCAGCCTTTTCTCATACATGAAAAAGACAATTTTCCCATTGTTGAGCAAATTAATTGTAATAATTTTGGCGAATCTTCAACTTATCTCCATCATCGTTTTCAATCTGTCCAATACTTTGATTTATGAGTAAATACCTGAAAAACTATTCCCATCAGCTGCACTTTGTGTGTAGTGTTAATTAGCAAATGTTAGCATGTTAATATGCTAAACTAACATGGTAGCATTATACACATTAGAAGCATGTAACCATTGTCCTAAGCCTTTTTCACAAAAGTGAAATCAAAATAGATAAAGCACAGGTGTAAATAATGAAATTAATGATGGTTGAATTGTATTTTGCTGCTTTGAATTCAAGGTCCTGGTATTGTGCATGATGGCTTACTGACTACGTTTACATGCATACAATATTCAGATTTTTGCCCTTTACCTAAAAAGACATTTTTCATTCATTTATCAACCTAGCATAGAAACCAGCGCAGATAGGAGCCGAGAAATCATCTTACGACAGGCTTCACGTGTGATTCATGAAACGTTCGTATCACACCAATCAGAGAGTAAGAATGGCCGTACATTGATATAACAGCGGCTGGAAACAATCGGAATTTAAATATCATGCCCCAATATATTTTTGGTTTTGAGGCCTCGCCCCTACAATTTACGACATGGCGAGACGTAATCCGGCTAAGAAGTGGCATTTTTCAGAGGTGGAGATTGAAACCCTGATATCTCAGGTTCATTTGCACTAACGTGTGTAGTATTTGGCAGCCTGAAAACTGGTATTAAAGGCTGTAGAAAGAATGCGGAATGGAAAGAGATCACTGATGCAGTCAACAGTGTTGCCGTAGTAAATGGGACTCCAGCTGAAGTTTATTTAATGTATACATCCTTGACATATGTATGCTATAGTCCTAATAGTAATATACAGGCTTATATTGCAATATGGTCTACATGGTGTACCTATATTTAAATAAACACACAGTAGCTGAGTTTATGCAGTCTTTTATTTTACTCGTGTTTTTTTCATGAGTCAGAACCAGGCAACAGCTGTGAGGAAGAGCGCGTGCCCTCCGCCCCCCCGTGCTGGACCACCACCCCGACCCTGTCTCCTGACAGCAGAGGGGCTGGGAAAACAAGCCGAAATAACTCGGTCAATGGCAGAAATAAATCGTTCGCTTGTGGCCATTAACGACACTTTAAAAGAGAAACGAAAACCTGAAGAATAAATAAAAATGTGCATTGTCATGTTTCCTGTATTGAATATCACTGCCAAACATAACACTATACCTTTTAAAAGCGAGGAATAATATCCTGTCTCCTTCGTATAGCCCCCAGTTGGGGCTGTGCTGCAGGGCCGTGCAGAGCCCTTTTGAGGGGCAGGGGCTCAAATTCAAAAAAGGGCATATGGAACAAGATTTGCTAACAATATACAATGTGTCATCTTTATTTTAAAAACTGTATATTTTACATTTTAACATAATACTAAATCCACAATACTGTACATCTCAAAATGAAATATAGAGCCTTACATTAGACTACATTTATGGCACCCTGTTTTCCTGCACGATGTTGTGCAGAACCCCACAGGCTAAAACAAGGTCTGCCGCGTATGGGTCCCCCCGCTGATGCCCTTAATCAATCCGATGGAACCCTCCACCGTGGCCCGTACGCGTACGTGTGCACTATTGTACCGGCGCATAGAGATCTTCTCAAAGAGCCAGATCTGCCATTGTTGATAAGTGATCAACTGATGACTTCTCCTTCTCCTGTTAAACTGATTATATGGTGCACCGCAAGGCCACACTGACTCGAAAACTTGCGTACATGAGTTCAGACCAGACGTGAGATTTTATCGCAGCCTACGCTCACGTTCAAATTGATAAATGCATTGCTTTTCGTAGGAATCGGCGTACGCCTGTCCTACGCCTATTTAAGGTCGTACGCACGTTTCATAAATGAGGGCCAATATTTCTACTAAGGTGTTTACATGGCAAATGAAAATTAATATTCCACTAATATTCCCATTTACATGCAGCCGTGCATAATAGCATTTTCTACCGGTGGAGGACTCTTTCATCTTGAACCACCTTCTTGAAAAGTTTGATGTTGCGGTATTGGTGCATATCTAAAAACCGGTAAATATCCAAGTCTTTCATAATGTATAAAAGTAGAAGTGTTTCTCCTTCCGACCATAAATGTGGGCTTTTCTTTTGGGCATGCATCTCTACCCCATCCTTACAAACTGTTGGTTTGTGTACAACAACCACAGCAACGAACAGAGCTGACCGTAAGCTAAACCATAAACAGGCAAGAGGCTGTAAAGTGTCGCAAACTGTGGGAAAACCCCCAATTAAGACGAATATTCAGAAAGTGTTGTATACATGCCCAAAGAATGCTTCTAAAATCCAAATTATACCAACATATCCCAGGTCTTAATCAGAAAATGCTATTTTTGGAAAATGGCCTATTCAGAATATCCATACATGAATAATGCATATGCTGTTTACATCACCTATATCTAATTCAGAATATTGCCATATTCGGGATAATAGGGGAATATTAGTGTGCATGTAAACGTACTCACTGTCACTCTCACTGGGATACTTGAATAGAACAGAGCCATCCTTAGTGTTATTAGTAACACCTGTGCTTTTCTTACTATGACAAGTCAAAATGTCTGCTGTGAGAAATGCCTATTGTTAGTGTTAGCATGCTGATGTTAGCATTTAGTACAGCACCACAGAGCATGGTTGTAGACTCTTAGCTTTGTTTTTGTTTTCCCGTCACCATTTCATATACAGCAAACACAATCAATCAATCAATTAATCAATGTATTCGCCACATGAATGGATATAAAAAAACAATGTTCTTTTGTTCGCAGTGTCTCACATAACAATCAAATCTGTGCTGTTTTAGTTGGCCTCTGTGCCTTTGTTGACTGCACCCCACCTGGGGAGTAAACCTTTGACTTTTACAGCCAAATGGTGCAAAAAGACAACCAACTATGAACTGAATGTCAAATATAAATATCAAAATCCACTTAAAAAGACCTGTGAAAAAAATAATCATCCACTGATACTTTCTAGTCAGGAAAACACTGACAAAATATTGAGCTGGCAGTGAGTGCTGCCTGGGTGTAAGCAGGAGACAATATGCTGATGAAAATTATAGAGGGGTCTCCATGTAGAGCAGTAGGCCTACCCCTTTCTGCACACATCTTTGTGACCATAATACCGGCACAAATCAAATCCCACAGCCATATTGAACCTGGATAATTGCAGACAGGGGTCTGATAAGCCCTTGTAATAGAACTCTGTCAATCAATTCATGCCATATACCCTCTCTCTCCTGGGTGTTTGCTCAAATTGAATGAAGAAATCCAGGAGCCACTGACATTAAGGTCTACTGCATTGCTGATTGTGGGGAAGAATGGTTTATCTTCATTAACTGAGGGAAAGTAAAAGCAAATTTGCCGTATGAAAAGCAATTATGCTGCTGCTGACTGGAGCTTTTATGCTGGGAAGAGGTCTTCCTCTCATTGTCTGTGTGTGAGTGAAAATAATTCCCATGATTGACTGCATGTACACTTCTCATACTGGTGTCTGTACTAGATCTGTGCATCCTGCAGCCAAACCATCCAGAAAGATGGTTTTTCTCTCCTTCTTGCAGCTGGTGCATTACATTTATCATGTAAGTAAAACACAGGCATCATGGTGGGTCATTATTTGTCCTCAAGGTCACTGTCCTCTCAACGGAAGGATTTCTGGTTAAATCTGCAACTCAACAATTGTTTTTCATTTAGCTGAAGTTGTCTAGGTGATGCTTTTCTTTCTGTGTTCATGTGACAGTGGTATCCATTTGTGCTGCGGTGGCAACGGTTTATGAGACACTAGACTATAAAGGCGTAGACCTGTCTTTTCAAGCTCAGATTCATACTCCATTACAATAAAACAAATTCAACAGCAATAAAAGTAGCAATTACATTAAGTAAAACAAAAACAAATGTAATGGATTCAATGCAGTTACAACTAAAAATGTTATTTCACCTACTATAACACATTTTGTAAAACCTATACAGAGAATATACTAGGCTTGGTCAATCTCTAATATTTCTAATATTTTCAAATCATCCATTCGTGGGTACTCGAGAACATTTTCATCAATGAATCTACCCTGGCTTGGCTGTCCTGCCTCCTGCGAACCAATTCTCACTCCCAACTCGTAAAATACTGACGCTTGGTCAGTGGCTCTCAGCGTCAGATACCGACGCAAAAATCACCCTTTAGCTTCTGTATGGGACGCACAGGGCATAGTAACAGCCTGACCGCAGCGCTGTAAGGTGACTTAGTATTAAGTGCTACAATGGTAACAAGCAGTATGAAAGACCGAAAAACCGCATAAGGAGGTTGCTTTGGGTGGTTGGTCGGGGTTCGTGCCCCATTTTTGTCCCGCGTATCAATAAAAACGAACGTCCTGACCCATAGCGTCAAACAGTGACGCCAAGAGTGTAGTTATGGCAATCGATTCGGGCTGACCTAATGTAGCTCCTGTCCCCTTGTAGCAGCCAGGAAGCCAGGAGGCTGGGTGACTGTCTGAAAGAAGCAGAGACCATCAGGTGCCGGATCCATGGAAAAGAGATGACAAACTGCTTTGTAATTAATTTAAAATTCCCTTGTCAATCGTGCTGATTAATGTGGCTCAGCAGGCGGACTTACCACTGCACCAGAAAATAAACAGTGGGGCGCAGATTCTAGATATTATGTTTCTGATAAGTTAGTTAAAATAGCCTAGAATATACTCTATTTGAAACCATATTAGAAATTCAGTGCATTCCCAAGATAATGCAGTCCATTTAATTTCTGTTCACTGTCATGTTTTCATGAAACATTTCATGAGTTTTGAAGAGGAGGAAGAATCTTGGACAGGATCAAACAACATTATTGGATGAGTGGATGTGTGCCTTATCGTAGTTTAATTAAAGTACAGTTTGTGATGACTCACAATACTTAATGCATCAGTTGGTGTTAAACCGCAAATCTAGAAATCATACGAAAAAAGAATATAGCACATTCAAGTTTTCTACTGATATAGAGATATTGCAAGAATATAAAAAAAGCATTTACACTCTCATTTACTGTTTTTTCAGATTATTTTTTGGGCATTTAGGTCTTTATTTTTACAGGACAGCTAAAGACATGAAAGGAGAGAGAGAGGGGGAATGACAGGCCCGCAGGGCAGAGTCGAACCCGGGCCCAAAACCTATATATGGGCACCTGCTCCACCAACTGAGCGCCCAGCTGCTTCTTTTTTTAAGATTATTTTTCTGCCATTTATTTTAGAGGAAAGGTGAAGATATGCAAGGGGAGAGAGAGAGAGAGGCAACAGGGTGGAATTGAACCCTGCTGCTGCACTAAGGACTGAGCCTTAGTACATGGGGCACACGCGCAACCAGATGAGCTATCCAGGTTCCCCACTGCACTGCTTCTTTATTGAAACCTGCAGTTACCATCATTTGTAACCACAGCAGCCTTACTAATCACACTGAATTTATAGACAAAATAGTCATCTATTTCCAAAAGATTTTAAATAATTAAATAGCTGACATATGCATGCATGTACAGTAGATGATTAAAGATGATTAAAGAACGCTGACTGGGAAGAAAGAAAAAATGAGCCAGGAGTGGAAGTAGTTTGACATAACGGATAAGACTTCACATTTTTAAAATGACTGGGATTTTTTTCAAATCATGGACAGATTTAGAATCTGTGAGAGTCTTACGTGGTATCTGACAGCATTCTTCCCAAAAGCAGTATTTGACAGGGAGTATATATTACCAGCATTGACAAATGAGAATGAATGACAGTAAAGCGTCATTACCACCCTGTGGTACAGCTGTTCATTTACAGATTCTTTGATTTAATATGGGGTTAATGCTTCACAATGAAAATGTGACACCTGAACAATATCACATATTATGAAGACATGCTTATAGCTAATGGAAGCCAGAGACAAAGGCAGAAACCAGGTAGACAACAGTAAGCATTTATTACACGTTTGTTGGAAAGATGCTATTAAGTACACACCTCCTTTGGATACCCTGATATAGATGCAGTGGACAGGAATCATTTTCTGTCGGCTGCTTCTAAAACCAAAGGTGTACAACACAGAACTAGCTAAATTGCATTTCCAACGGTGTGTGACAAAACACAATCAAATTTTCTCACATCCACACTACTATGTTTTCATTTTTAAATGGCATTTTGAAACAGGAACAATGTCCGTCCACACAAGCGTTTAGGCTCCGTATCAGAAATGATCTCTCTCCATATTAATATTAGTTTGAAAATAAAAGAATTCACTGGGCTTGCACTTGTAAACGTGGACGCAAGGCGTAAAGGTAGTAAAAGAAATGTTTTTTTAAACAAAAACGTATTAGTGTGGATGTAGCCTCAGTATCACAACACAGCCACTTTACATTCTGAAAACTTTCTTGAGTGTTAAATGATAAATTTTAACTCAATGTTTTGACAGTTAATTTATCAGTCAACCCCAACAAATAACATAACTTGCTGGTTTCAGTTGTGTAGTTTTGTGCAACACCAGGCTGTGACCTGTTGAAAGGACAAAAATGGCCGTGGTGATGATTAAATGTCTGTCAGGTGTGTTCTGGTTGTGGCGCTGTTGCAGTGCATCATGCCTGTTTACTGATAGTGAAAACAGCTGTGCATTGTTATACCCTGTGAGAAGTGACTGGGCACTGTCAAGTGGTTGATGGAGGGGTGAAAATGTTCTACGGTAAATAAGATGGCACTTGATGGAAGTTTGTGCGCTCATGTGTGCGCATAGAAACCTTAAGAGGTCACCAGTAAGAATTGTTGTTTTCCCCTGTGCTTACCCAAGCAGACATCAGACATAAAGTAAGTGCACTACAAAATCATATAGAGAGCAACATAGTTAAAGGTACCCTCGTTCACATCTAGTGTTACCAAAATGCATTGTGTGTACCCTTGAGCTCCTACAAATGTATTGAATGTGTTTCCTTTCTCATAAAATATTTGCAAATCCATTTTTAAACATTTTATAGTATTGTTTATATTAGTGATATACCGATATATCGGGCCGATATTTGCGTTTTTACGTGTATCGGCATCAGCCGACAGCCGATACGTGGCTGCTGCGTTCGCAGCCCGTTTCGGTCATCGGCTAAGGCTGATGAAAAAAAAACAGTATTGGGGCAACCTCTAGCTCACCCAGTGAGAGCGTGCGCCCCATGTAGGCTGAGTCCTTGGCAGCGGCCCGGGTTCGAATCCGACCTGCAGCCCTTTGCTGCGTGTCATCCCCTCTCTTTCTCTCCCCCTTTACTGTCTATCCACTGTCACTATCGAATAAAGGGAAAAGCCCCAAAAAAATTATCTTTAAAAAAAATAAAAAACAGTATCGGCACTAAGAAATCCATATCGGTCGATCCCTAGTTTATATGCATGTATGCTTGCTTGCAGTCTTCTTCCCTGCCTTTGTTGGCACTTTGCTACATATCTTGGGGTGTTACCGCCACTTGCAGATCAGTGGAAGAATATGAAACCATTGGCAAGAGAGTGTACCGCGTCATTGTGTGTGTGCAAGAGACAAACAAAACGGGGACCCATGCAGGTTCTTAGCACTACTAGAGGTCACAAACTCAACCAGCAACTTTTAACTACTTATCAACTAAACCGATTCTTTGGAGAAAAATGAGAGAAAACAGTAATATTAAATGTCCCTCAGTCTGACTGGAAAAGCAATCAGATAGCAGGGTGTTGTGTTTTTTTAAAAACTTGAATCTGAACTTCAAATAATTGTAATATCACTATAGGCTGCAACTGAACTATTTTATATATTCACTGCATTTACCACAATGCTCTACTGAAACATCAGATATATCACAGCTTCTCACCTCGACCTGCTCCCCCCCTTGGTACCGATCTTGTTTAGTTTTACAAAACAAACTTAATTAACTTCAATGAATTTTGAGTTCTCTTTTCCTCAAAGTAAATTCAAAGTGAATGTTATGTACATTGCTGAGCCCTGACTGAAAATCTCTTTACCCTCATCAGCTGATTAGACGTAAGTCTTTAGATTTAAACATGCCATTAGAATTCAGTAGATGGTATAAAAAGTAACATGTATGCAGAAAAAGGCAATAGATTTGCTGATAAAAGGTATGTTAAGCTAATTAAACTATGCAGCTCACCATTGCCAGAAACAGAGCATGTACTTGAATCTGCAGCATGTTAGTTTCAAGTAAATAACTTCTAAAAAACAACATGCCACCCCTGTGATACCCCCTGCAACCACTGACCACACACACACACACACACACACACACACACACACACACACACACACACACACACACACACTTATTGTCTTTACTTCTGAAAATATTAACAATTGTAGGGGAACAGGCCACTGCACTTTAAAACACATCCACAACAAAACTGTGAAGTGAGATGAGACGTAAAAACGTACAAAAAGAGTGCTGGAAAATCAATCATGGCCTTTATATCCACAGCTTCAACTCCAAAGTATCCTGCTGGTTGAGTGCCATGGGCTGTTCTCTCTTTTCTTCCCGTGAACATGCCCCCTCCGAAGTGGTAGAATAGTCTGAGTGCATGGTAGAGGTCACTACCTACCCACCTGTATTTCTATCAGTCACAACAGCTCTGGCATCTCGCACTGGTCTGAGAGAACAGTGGATCAAAACCTGCTCACACAGAGAGGGTGCAGGGACTTCTGAATGGCTCCCTGTGGCTGCACTGTGTCCAGGGAAAATGTGTTGACCTCAGTGGGCCATGTCAGAACCATCAGGGTGCGGAGATGTTTTTAGACATTACGAAATGTTCTGGGGACTGAGAGGAATCAGTAGCAGACAGGTTATGTAACCCTGTCTTTCTTTCACTGATGGCACTGTATAATAAATGTGCATGTTCACTTAAATTTTTTCTAAACCATGCACAAGATCATATGATTTACATATGTTGACAATAGGGGGCTAGATTTTTTTTTCACACGAACACACGTGGTGGAAACCAGGCCCTAAAATGGAGATTTTCTTGTATTATGATAGAAAATGTTTCCACTAAGCTGAGCCTGCCTACATTCAGGACATAAAAAGCAGAGGCATACAAAGGTTTGTAATTACAAGTCACATAAATAGAAAGTCAACACATTCTGAGACGCAAGTATAATTATTGAAAATAGCAGCATGTACTGACAGCTACACTGTATTTTACACATTAAGCTGCTGTGTTGTAACCATGTAGATGGACAACTACACACTGTCCAAAGTCCATTCATGTTTCAGCATTGTGTGTCTGCTTGTACTGTAGTGATCACATTGAGTTAGCTAAAGCATTACATAGACCTCTGTGACCCAAGCCACTATACCATCACTGTGAATAGTGAATACATCCTAGTTCAGCCTCTTTCCCTCTCAGCTCTTCTTCTTTTTTTCTTCCACAAATTGATGTAGCCACTAGGGGTGGAACGGTACACAGAAGTCACGGTTTGGTTCATACCTCGGTTCAGACATCACGGTTCGGTACAATGGAGGAAAAAGCAAAACAAAAATGCAGAAGGCAATTTTTTTTTATTTAATGCATGTCTCAGGCTGTACCACCTAGTGTCATACAGTCTCTCCCCTGAACTAGCTGCAACAGCCTGAAGTGTGTAAAGTAAGATGTAAACAGTAAACAATAAGTACCCCACATCATCTCCGGAATCCATCTGTAAGTTGTAAACAAAATAAGACAATGAAAACGTGCACATCAGCTATGAAACGTGAATGAAAATACAGCATCTCTGTTCTCCGCAAAGACAAACTAAATTACCTGATTAATGCAATGTTATCACGACGTCTCCCGGCCATTTTTCACCGCAGAAAGCTGCTCCGTGCCTGGCTAAAGGTAATATAGTTAGCCTAAAGAAACAAGGCGTCTGTCCCAACTAACGTTACGGTTCAGAGCCGCGACACTGGAAACATAACACTAATCTACAACAGCAGTCTTATCCACCACTCTCTCGCCTGTACAACTGGAACTGATTGGGAAACCAAAGTTTTCCCAAACTCGCGATCTTAAAGAGGCCGGCGGGTCCTCTAACTCTATCTCTGACTCAATAAAACTGCATACATAGGCTGAGAGCTTCAGAGCTAAGGCAGGGCTACAGATTAGGTGTCCCTAAAGAACCCGCATATCTAACAGTAGTTCCGCATTACATTAGTTCCGCATTACATTAATTAATTTGCACTTATGTTTTATTTATTTTTAAACAGTGTATTTTTTGTGTAATTTCATGCACCGAACCATGACTCCCATGACCGTTTCGGTTCAATACGAATACATGTACCGTTCCACCCCTAGTAGCCACTATTATCACTCCTGTATTCAGAAATGTGCAAACCACCAGCTCTCAGAGTTCCCAGAGCCGAGAGTCATCCGAGTCAGATATCTCAGATATTCAAATACTCGACTCAATATAAAGAAAATAAATATGTGTAGATTAAAAATGCTTTAAATGTGGAGACATTTTGTGGAGAAATTATAGGGCTACAGTAGATAATCATCAACAAAAGTTGCACAAAAGTCAGTTTTTTTCTATGAGCGTTTATGGTGTTAATGGGCCACAAGTCCGTACACCGAGATGGGAAACGCATCTCACAAGCCAGGGGCGGTATTGACGTATATATTATCCATCCATCCATCCATCCATCTTCGTCCGCTTATCCGGTATCGGGTCGCGGGTCAGCAGCTCCAGCAGGGGACCCCAAACTTCCCTTTCCCGAGCCACATTAACCAGCTCCGACTGGGAGATCCCGAGGCGTTCCCAGGCCAGGTTGGAGATATAATCCCTCCAGCTAGTCCTGGGTCTTCCCCGAGGCCTCCTCCCAGCTGGACGTGCCTGGAACACCTCCCTAGGGAGGCGCCCAGGGGGCATCCTTACCAGATGCCCGAAGCACCTCAACTGGCTCCTTTCGACGCGAAGGAGCAGCGGCTCTACTCCGAGCTCCTCACGGATGACTGAGCTTCTCACCCTATCTCTAAGGGAGACGCCAGCCACCCTCCTGAGGAAACCCATTTTGGCCGCTTGTACCCTGGATCTTGTTCTTTCGGTCATGACCGTATATATTATTATTATTATTATATTTATTATATGAGTACATGGATGTAAACTGCAACTTGACTGGTTGGTGGAGACATAAAACAGTAAGGCGGTAGTGCAAGTTTGTTTAAAATTTCACTACAGTGCCAGTAACCTGCGGCAAACGCCGAGCAGACTTTTAGCTTTATGGAATAAAACAGCAGCAGAACATTTCACTGGGGTACATTGGAATCAGGCCTCAGTGAGAGGCCCTTGGGGCCAACCTCTGCCAGATTGCTGGTCTCAGCACAGGCCTTCCTCGCCAAGCCTGTCTCATTAGTAACACAGAAATGTCACAGGATGGCTACTTGGGTAAAATAGGTTGAACTGGCTCATGAGTGGAACTGTTCTGGGAACCTACAGCTAGAATAAAGTAATGGGGAGGGCTCTGCATGTTGTTTCACACTTTTCTGTAGTGGCCAAGTGTTGGGCTTTTGTATTACTGTTCATTTGCTCAGAGTTACATTTAGGAATTACGCAGGAGAGACCAACATAAGGCAGTGGTACTTCGGGGGACTGGATGGGATTGGGAGGAAAAAAGGGCAGACAAAAGTCCTTGAGAAGGATTCTAGTAATATTGCATCACTCTCTCTGTGTTCTAATTGTGCTTTGTGAAACACAATGAGGGGAGATGAGAATTCAAAGTGGTCCGTGTCGAATGATGAGAGAATGATAAAACGATGCGCTGTACACTTTGACAGAGGTTGAAATGAGATGCGGTGGCACCGGGACAAAGACGACCCACTAGGAAGATGCAGCAAGAAACTTAAATTAATTCGTATTTTGCAAGGCTGTCTATTGCATCTCTCGTGTCGCCTGACAGCTGTGCTAGTCACTTTTTGGAGACAATTGCATGAATTGTCGCAACCTGTCATGCCAATAGGGGTAGGAAAACAAGCCCTTTTACCACACAAAGTGATGAATTTAATCTTGATAGAGTTAGTGAGTCTTCTAGCACTGTTAATGTGCTGATATTTTGTCAAAAGGTCTATTAGGCAATAAGCAGTGGTGGAAAGTGCTTCAATATATTTTCATATATATGACTGCTTGCTGCAGTTTGAAACGGAGAATACCAGACAATATTGAACAATAACTAATTACATAAGGTCATACTTTAATAAAACCATTACCTGCACCTGTAATTTCAGCTATAGTTTTGTTTACACTTGGACTCCTGGATTTACACTCTATGGATGTTCTAGCTGCTGTGCTTGGCTGTGATGCTCCTTTTCAGCTTTACTGCTTATCACTCAACGGACAACTGACCTTTCTTAAAGTGGGTATCACCACTCTGCTTACCAGTATGACTGAGTATGACCTTCCAACCCATCTCTCGCAACATTTTTAGCACTATAGATAGCTACAATACTGCAATAAACCTTAAATGACAGATATCTGTCACAGCTGTTGACAAAGCTGTTAGAAAGCACATTATTGTGTAAACAGGGACTACTCAGTAAAGACAGTTTATTCTTAAAGTGCTGGTTAAGGCAATTTTTGGCAAGTACACTGGAAGTGAAAATTGTGTTTGAGAATTTCAGTAGTGCTGATTTGGATATTTGGAATTGAAGGCCTGTACCAAAGACAAGGAAAAGCTGGCATGTCCATTTTTTACGAGAAATACATCATAATAGCTGCTTCTCTTCAAAGTAAAAATAGCATGAAGGGGTCGTGCTGACAGATAAATCGCATTTTTATCGTGCACAAAGTGTGCCGATCTGAATTAAAATAGGCCAATTTTTCATTTGCTAGGCTGAGGAAATAAAACAATACAAACTACAGTACAAACAAACTGGCTCATAAAATTATCAAGTGCCGACTTGAATCAAAATAATTGTAAACAAGTGTCTTTCTGCAACTCGCGATGCGCAAAAGCCTCTGCCTTCCCCAAGGCAAATTTGCCGCATTGTTTTGATGCGGATCTGCAGGGAGACGCCTCTCTCCTGGCTCACTGGAGACGAGTTTTACGCATGCTACCTTGGCCAGTTTGACCCTCTCTGGATAGATTTTACCGTAATCCCAATAAGTACATCGCAGGCTGTTGAGAAAGTCAAGTTTCCGTAACTGCCGAGAGCTGTCATCATAAATGGAATCTCAATGTGCGTCTGTGGCATTAACGTTAGTAGGGCAGGCTGTAGCTACTGCCGACTCGTCCTCACTTGCAATTTCTTGGCTTGATATACGTTAGACCGTTTTAAATCTACGCTAGTCTTCTGCATTCAATCAGCAACGTGTAGTTTTTCCCTTATTGCATACGCTACAGTCTAAAGTCATTTCTAAATGAAAAAATATGATTGTTCATTGTTTTAATAGAACGAAATATATGAAAATCACTGTAGCCTATTTTTGGGGGCTTTTTCCCTTTATTAGATAGTGACAGTGGATAGACAGGAAAGAGGGAGAGAAATGGAGGATGACACGCAACAAAGGGCAGCAGATCAGATTTGAGCCTGTGCCGCTGCAACGGACTCAGCCTACATGGGGCGCACGCTCTTACTGGGTGAGCTAGAGGCCGCGCCCACTGTAGCCTATTTTAACACAATTCAAATTGTGCAGAGGGAAATATTTCCACCGGTCATTCTGACTGGAGACAATTTGAATTTCCGGTTCTCATCATTTTTTTCCGGTCAATGACTGGTAATTACCGGACAATGGAAATTCAGGTACCGAAACATGGTATTAAATGGACAGCAGATTAGAGAGTACGTGGTGGAGACACCTACTTGTTATTGTAGCCTAAATAAGTGCAGTAAAACATTCATGAGTAAAAATCCAATACTCTGTTATTACACAATATACTTGTATGCATGTAAATATAATTAATTTTTTCTGACATTTTAGAATGAGATTTTAATTTATATAGTGACTTTACTGTTGCTGCTCTACAAACAACATTTAGCTTAACTATATTTAAAAATATATTCAATTATTTTTGGGTTCTGAATTTAAAGATAACAAGACTGATATAGGAAATATATAGCTAATATGCACATTTAAATCATAGTCGTATCGTCATCACAATATTGAACATTGTTATTGCACACTGCAGTTTTTCAAGAAAGACAGTGTTGTGCACATCCATGTAGTTGCTGGTGCAGGACAAAAAAATAATATCCATATTAAGCAAGTGAAGTATGCACAATAACTGGATGCTCCGGAAAAATACTTTAATTGTGCAAATAGGGCACACGCAACGTTTGGCCGACAATTTGGCCTTCCTCAGGTGTATTTGAGTACAGTGACCCATGACCCTTATCTGGTTTTGTCACGTCACATGAAACCAGATAAGGGTCATGGGTCACTGTAGTTTGGACACTGCAGTTTTTCCTCATCTCGTGCTGGCCTATGAAGAAGTGCATTTTGTTTTGTTATGTGGCTGTACTGTTTAACATATGCTGTTTTTATGGGTGTAAGGCAAGGCAGCTTTATTTGTATAGCACATTTCAGCAACAGGGCAATTCAAAGTGCTTTACATAAAACATTAAAGAGCATTTAAAAATGATTAAAAAAAAAAATACCACTAGATAAAAGACAAGAATAAAATTGACAGTGCAGTATAAGAAATTAACAATTATTTAAAGAAAGGCAACATCAAAAATACAGGTCTTCAGCTTTAATTTGAAAGAACTGAGAGTTGCGGCGGACCTACAGTTTTCTGGTAGTTTGTTCCAGATATGTGGAGCATAAAAACTGAACGCTGCTTCCCCCTGTTTAGTTCTGACTCTGGGACAGTCTCAAGAGTCTGTCCCAGACGACTTGAGAGGTCTGGGTGGTTCATAGTGTAGTAGCAGATCAGAAATGTATTTTGGCCCTAAACCGTTTAGTGATTTATAAACCAGTAGAAGTATTTTGAAATCTATTCTTTGGGGCATTGGAAGCCAGTGTAAAGACTTCAGAACTGGAGTGATGTGATTGGTGTTAGTGAGGACTCGAGTAGCAGCGTTCTGAATCAGCTGCAGCTGTCTGATTGACTTTTTAGGGAGACCTGTAAAGGCTACTGTTACAGTAGTCAAGTCTACTGAAGATAAAAGCATGGACAAGTTTTTCCAAATCCTGCTGAGACATAAGTCTTTTAACCCTTGATATATTCTTAAGGTGATAATAGGCAGACTTTGTAATTGTCTTAATGTGGCTGTTAAAATTCAGGTCTGAGTCCATGACTACACCAAGATTTCTGGCTTTATCTGTTGTTTTTAACATTTTCATTTTAAGCTGAGCGCTGACTTTTAATCGTTCCTCTTTTTCTCCAAAAACCTCAGTTTTTTTCTTCATTTAATTTAAGAAAGTTCTGGCACATCCAGTCGTTAATTTGTTCAATGTACTTAGTCAGTTTTTGTATTGGACTATAGTCCCCTGGCGATAAGGTTATGTAAATTTGTGTGTTGTCCGCATAAAAAGTAACTTATTTTGTTGTTTTCCATAATCTGAGCCAGTGGAAGCATGTAGATGTTAAACAGAAGAGGCCCCAGAACGGAGCCTTGGGGAACTCCACACGTCATTTTTGTATGTTCAGATACATAATCACCTATAGACACAAAGTAGTCCCTATTCCTTAAGTAGGATTCAAACCAGAAATGCCAACCCGGTTTTCCAGTCGGTCTAGTAATATGTCATGGTCAACCGTGTCAAATGCAGCACTGAGATCAAGTAATACTAAGACTGTAGTTTTGCCACTATCTGTGTTTAGGTTGATGTCATTAAAGACTTTAACAAGAGCCGTCTCAGTGCTGTTGTGTGGTCGAAAACCCGACTGGAAGGCATCAAAACTGTTGTTTAGTGACAAGAAATGGTTGAGTTGTTGAGAAACCGTTTTTTTTCAATGATTTTACTTAAAAATGGAAGGTTTGATATCGGCCTATAGTTGCTCATTAGTGACGTGTCTAAATTGTTCTTTTTTAAGAGTGGCTTAATGACTGCAGTTTTCAAGGCCTGTGGGAAGATACCTGAGAGAAGAGACGTGTTTACAATCTGTAGAAGAGCTGTAGCCAAACAATTCGAAACATTTTTGAAAAGGCCCGTTGGTAGAATATCAAGGCAACAGGAGGAGGTTTTCAGAAATTGTATAATGTCCTCCAGGTTTTTATGGTTAATCATATGGAATTGTGTCATATTGGAATTTGTTTTGCCTGGACACTGTGACAACACATACCCTGTACTTGATATGGAGGCACTGACTGTTTGTCTAATTTTCTGAATTTTGTCTTTGAAGAAGGTAGCAAAATCATTGCAGGCCTTGGTGGATAAAAGTTAAGATGCTACTGATACTGGAGGGTTTGTTAACCTATCAGACAGTAGCAAACAAAGCACGTGAATTATTATTGTTTTGGCAAGAATGTCCGAGAAGACCGCCTTGCATTCCTCAGTTCCAAATTATAAATGCAAAGTCTCTCTTTATAGGTGTTGTAATGGAACTGGAGATTTGTTTCTCGCCACCTGCGTTCTGCTTTTCAACACTCTCTTTTTTCTGTTCTTACCAGAGACAGATTTGACTTCAGTGGGAGCAATGGCATCAATAACATTTGTAATTTTACAATTGAAATTGTCACAAGCTCAGTGACTGAGACCCCTGAGAGGGTGGGTGTGGAGGAGAAAAGCTGAATGAATGTTTCACTGGTGTTGTCAGTGATATACCGTTTTCTTATTAACTTTGTTTGGACACTTTTGTGCACAGAGATAGTGCCATTAAAGAAAACACAGGAATGATCAGAGAGAGCAGCATCAGTCACCACAACCTTGGAAATGTTCAGACCCTTCGAGATAATCAAGTCCAGAGTGTGCCCCTTATTGTGTGTGGGCTCCGTCACATGCTGAGTCAGTCCATAGTTCTCAAAAATACAACACAGTTCTTTGGTCCCTCTATCCTGTGGGTTGTCAACATGAATGTTGAAATCACCAGCAATAACTACACAGTCAAAGTTAATACAGATTATAGACAGCAGTTCGGTGAAGTCGTCAAAGAAGGAGGCACAGTATTTAGGTGGCCTGTAGATATTTAGAAATATAGCTCGAGGGGAGGACCTTAGCTGAAGAGCCACATATTCAAAAGAAACAAAGTTTCCATAAGATATTTGAGTACATTGGAATGAGTCATTAAACAAAATGGTGACTCCACCTCCTTTCTTATTCACTCTATCTCACTCATAAAACTGAAGTTAGGGGGAGCTGACTCTATAAGAACAGCATCAGTGTTATTATAGTATAACCAGGTTTCAGTTAAAAACATAAAATCAAGATTGTGCTTAATAATAAAATCATTGATTAAAAATGATTTTCCCTGCCAAAGACCTGACGTTTAGTAAGGCTAGTTTTAGTGTGTTAAAATAATTTTCTGTCTCGTTTTTTTGGGACTTTCTGTGGCTGACGAGGAATGGATGCTAAATTTGCTAAGTTGGCAATTAAGTGCTTCTTTTCTTACTTAGTGGATTCACCATTCTTTTTCTATTACCTATCAAAACATAGACTGAAGAAGAATTTAATACACAGGGCCCAGGCTTGTCCTGGAAAGAGTCATGAGTGCCACTAGGCATGCAGCCTGGACCCAGCACATATCAGTTAAAGCTTGTTGCATTTTGTACACAAGCATACTTATCAGTCTGGGGAGTT
The DNA here is from genome assembly GCA_023566125.1 of Zingel zingel. NCBI lineage: Eukaryota > Metazoa > Chordata > Actinopteri > Perciformes > Percidae > Zingel > Zingel zingel. The sequence goes on along the minus strand of CM042335.1, from coordinate 18,957,853 downwards.
AGCGGCACAGGAGTTAGCTGCAGTCCTTGAGGGATTAGTGTATTCTGAACACGCTGAATTTTTATTGAATGGCCATGGATGGCTACTCTTTCTTTGATGCCATTCTTTTTGATTTTGACTTGTTGTGAGGTCCTGAAGTGATGCTATGGGAGGGGACAGCAAGTCAGCTTCAGAGGGCAAAGACCACAGTCAGATAAAAACACTGCATAAATCCCATTCAGCAAATGACTGCTGCACACAGCTCCAACCAAGAGACGCGCAAATCCTCTTTAAAACTAATGTCAATCATAACAGTGCTAAAACAGGTCAATGTGCAACTTAGAAAAATGGACAATGCCGCTTTAACAATCAGATGCCACAGTGTAGATTTCATAAGGCAAAATTACTGGTGTCTTGTCACTGTGGAAATATCAATAAGTTCAAGGTAACTTATTATTATAAAGATCTCAATGCCAGTATTCTGCCAAGTCGTGTTGCTATCATTAGTGTTAATTTCTCATTGATTTAGAGCAGCTGACAGTAATACATTGATTTCTGACAATGACTCATAGGATTTTAAAAAGTAATAAAGGCAGGTGCAAACTTAGACAAAAACTGCCCGAATATGGCTCTATATTTATCCATACACATCAGTGTTTGACCGACATGTGAAGGCTAGTAACTGGAATTATGTGTTGGATATGCAAATAGCACTGATAGTCAATATCTGACCACGTTTGCACACCAAAACTGCAAGTAGAGAAGGCTATCCTTTTCTGGACTGGAAAGCCTCTGAAACAGCATTTAGTCATTTGACAGTGGAATGTTTTGTAGCTGTGCTGAACAACATTACTGTACAATTTTTAATAAAAGCAAATACTGCACAAAAACTATGTACTGTATATTGTCACCACCAATAATGCTAATCCAAATGGTAATTTCAATTAAAACCCCAGCTAAGAGTCCGAACTGTTTCCAAAACAATTCAGTATAATTTAAACAAATTGTAAAACGATTTGTTGAGGTCATTTTGTTCAGCTAAGAAATTTCAACTGCTAATACTAACTGATGTAAATAGCTCTGACATTTTCTCAATTTTTATTTACTTTACTAAATATTTTTTTGTGTGTGTTTCACGGAAGGCTTGTATCATGTGGACGCGCCAACAGTTTTGTTGTCATTACTTAGAATTCCTCATGGGGGTGACAGAAACTATGCACTATAGCTTTAATGATTAATTGTTGATTAATACTATCAGTTAAACAGTTAAAAACTATATTATTAATTTGTTTAAAATTTTAAAAGCAATTTAAAAAGGGGTTGTTGTATCGTAAAAGAAAAATAGAAGCTGAGAACGATTGAAAAGTTGTTGGAAAAATAGCTGCATGTGTCCACGACAATGCACGCATGCCTAGCTGTCCGCGCACGCTGAGCGTGGAACGTATGTCTGAGTCTCCCGACATATCCCAGACAGGTGAAATGAGACTTGTTCACCCGTCAGTTGCCTGCTTGTCGGTTAACAGTTAACACGGGTCAGATATTGGTCAGGAAAAAAAATCTAAATAAGCATCCCTATTGCCGACTGAGCAGTGCTGCATCAAATTAAACCTGTTGCACCATATTGTGAGATGGGTGAACTTGATGTTGCCATACTGTACGGGGACACTGACAAGCCTGTTACAGTAAAATGAGCAATAGCTGGACGCAAGGGGTTTTCAGGATAGAAATGCAACTTATACAGTTCTGTAGATAATTCAAATGACTTTATCATTGTCAGCAGTTCTAAAAGCTGTATGATGTTTTTGGACAGATTGGTGTTTCAGACAGTCAGCATCTGCTCTAAAGTGAAACTCACATCTGGGAGACAGTTGTGAGTTAGGACTGATCTTCATCTGTCTGGTAGTGGGGTCACAGATATGCATCATAGGAGACAAAACGGTTCATGGTTAACAACATTGATGAAACGTTTTTTTTTGTTTTAAACCTAAAAGCATTACCAAATATGTGTCTAAATTGAGTGTGATAAAATAAATACAGGCCCAGTTGTCTGTGTGGGGCATGGGCGTAAATCTGATCTAACAGTAGGGGGGGACAATAAACTTAAAATTTCTGAAGAGCAATTTTTGAAGGGGACACGAATAATACAGCCACAATTATACTCGTAGAGGACATGTGTACACAAGCCACAAAAATACTTGCATCCTCCGCATAAATATTAGGTTTGGTCTGGGACAGAGGATATATATTTAACTGCAGCAAACCCACTGATCAGCCACTTCAAACACAGCTGTAGATCTTCAATATTAACCCTAATGTCAGTTCACACACATAACGTTAGACTTATCGCTGTGGTAACGTTAGTTGTAGTGGGTGCATTGAGAGTAGGGTGTGTCTACAGCTGCTCACACACACACACATACACATACTTGATGGATATACAGCATGTGGGACCTGCAAAGGAACAAGGAAAGGACTTAAACCCGTAGCAAAAACCACACGTGTAAATATCTATAAACAAACTTTATGCTCACCTGTGCTAAAGACATAAATAGGAAGTATCCCTGCATTTTTTTAGATACAATATACTTGAATGTTAATTTAGGTAATTCAGAAATGTAGAACATGTATTTCCATTCGTCCATTATCTATAATCGCGTATCCTGTCATGTTTTCAATGACATCTATTAATGCAGGTTTAAGGCCCCAAACCCATTTCATGAAGTTTTCTCAAATTACTTTTAATGTCATTGTCAATGTCCATTGTTTTCTATCAGCTTAACCAGCAGAGAACAAAAGGTCAGATCTTCAGGGGTGGTGGCAGGTGATTGTGGTTATGGGTTTTGTGTGTGTGTGTGTGTGTGTGTGTGTGTGTGTGTGTGTGTGTGTGTGTGTGTGTGTGTGTGTGTGTGTGTGTGTGTGTGTGTGTGTGTGTGTGTGTGTGTGTGTGTGTATTTCTGCATGCAAAATGTATGATGTTAGGATTAAAAGCACAGTCAGTCATGCAAAACTCAGAGGAATAAAAAAAAAAAAAAAAAAAACCTTCCCTCCTGCTAATCCACATATCTGATGTGACCAGATGAGGTTGTGTTGCAAAGTCACTTTAATCAGTTATAATGAAGTTTGAATAGAAAGGATGCAGCCCAAGCTTCCACCGCCTCTCCAGCTGTGTCTCCCAGCTCACATCAATAAGAACTCAACAAGTCTGTGCTGCTGATTCATCCAATCAGAGACTTAACTTTTACTTTGGTTGCTCGGGTTAGTTTCAGTGTACGAATAGAGGTAATTAACGCTGTTTCTCCACAAGAGGAAACCGGTATCCTACCTTGAGCAGACATATTGCCTCTGGCTGTCTTCACCTAACACTTTCAACTGGATTAGGAGGAAATCATGATCAAAGGTGGGGGGGATTATGTTAGACGTTTGGGTCTGGTGGGTAGGGGCAACATGTGGGCATCGATGTATGTACCTATGCTTCACAGTCTGCTGTTGACCTAGTTATAGGAGGTCAGGTAAGGAGAGAGCCACTCGAGAAAGTTACGAGTAGTAGCAATAATTGTGTTAATATGGGCAGAGGCTCATGAGTTCTCTAAGATCATGTCTTGGTGTGTCGATATGACACACATAGGGGAGTAATCAAATCCCTGCAACTGTACAGCTTTAGGTGTTTGATGCTAAAACCTCAAAGACAAATAATAATTGAACTGTGGCCTTGATAGACCTCCGGGGCTGTGCCAGGTTCCTTAAATAAAGTGAGTGGGTGACATGTCAGGTCAGCATGACAGAATTTAATCGTCTTCAGTGTCGGATCCAGGCTTTTACTGTAATTCAACATCAAAGGAATAGCTTTGTTGTGTGGCCAAAGCTTAGAGGAAGAATTTCCTGTAAAGCTCTGAAAACATTAAAACAATGTTGCTACTGTACCATCTCCAAATTAAAATGTTACTGTCCTGACTATCCTTTCATCCCCATGTATGGAGGGGGATTAATGTGGCGGAGAAGATTCAGACCATAACTCACCTCAGCCAAACCCCATTCCATCAGTGAAGGACAGGACACAGGTTTTCAAGTATAATACTTTTGTTACATTTGATTAAATAAAGTACATTTCTGCTGCATTTGATTAGTATTTACCTCAATAATATAAATATCAACCAGTCAGTCTACTATTGTAAATGAGAATACTGCTGACTCGAATTAGCAAAAAAATACTAGCACAACATTGAATTCAGTAGAAAGGGTTGCATGGGTTTTTGGGCACAAATTAGGATGGAAGGTTGTGATGAAAAGAAAAAGTCTATGTTGCTTTTTCACTGTAGACCTTTTTTATTTATTTTTCCTTTTTTTTTTTTTTTTATTTATTAGCTGCAATAAATCTGATACTGAAGCAATTGCCAAAAAAATGACAAAACATGATTTAATAATATTAACAAACATTTAGTTAAATATCAAATATCTAACCAAACCTGTTCAAAGGTAAAAGGGGGATATGGGCTGGATTATTTTGTGGCCGGGAGCCACTGGACTCTTCTAACGCTCGGCAAGCGAATTGGCATATTTCCCAAAATGTTGAACTTGCTTTAAGTATTCAGTTATCAAACACTTAAATAGATCCAATAAAGGGTGTGAAAGAATAAGAAAGAATTCAGATCTGATAAGTGGATGATCCCATACTGGATTTGAATTTAATAGAATTCTTTTAAACCTCAATCCTGTACGGCAGTAAGAAAACAAAGTCCACTTTCCACACTGCTCCATTCTCTCCATTCATGCCTGAAGGCAGCAAAAAAGAGTAATTCATAAGTTAACTACAACCGTGGCTGGTGCCTTGACCGTGGTGGATGAGAGGCTGCTCATCACAATGCAAAATGTAACAGTCAACTGAAGACTGAGGCATTTTTGTATCCAGAGAACTCTCACAGGGCATTTGCTGCAAAGTGCAGCACCACAACATCAATAAAATATGGGCTGTGCACGCGACGTGGCAGACTCCTTCTGGAGGTTGCTACAGTATTGTCAACTGATTTCCTACACATTAAATCAATTCATATCAGGGTCGCCAACTCTTTTCTAATAAAAGTAGCTATAGCATTATCTCCAAAAGTAGCTAATTTGCATATTGGTGACCTCATTGCGTATAATTTGCATAAAGCTTAGTGGTTGTGTCGGCTGACTGCCTGCTGCTCAGGACGCAAAAGGAAGACGCTAAATATGTTTTCCCCTCTTGGCTTTAGCTGCCAGCATTGCATGCCTTTATTTGGAAATAATAAGTTCCTTGCAGATCCTCTCAGGCTCTATCAATCATTCCATTAAGTGAAATGATGTCTGAAAGCTGTGATTCCAAGGAAGAAGTATGTGTTAGGAGTAAACCACTGTATTACACCAAGTATTTTCCTGGCTGTGTACTTCAGATTATTGTTAAATCTGAGGTCATGTGTTTTCTTTGACAACTTCACTACAGTTACCCTTGTTTATGATTTCCTCAAACCTGACAAGTTCTAAGTACATGCCACTGAACTTATACAGAATAACCAATCACATTGCTCCAATGGAGAAGGAGAACGATAGAATACACTGTGTGAATTAGTCAGCGGCTAGCAGACTTTTAGCTAGCGGCTTAAATTCTGACAGTGAATTTCAGCCTTCATGCATCGTTTTTTCGGCCCAGCATTGTTGAAACAAATTGGCTAATATTGGTAGCGAGAGCAACAAGTTAACAGACTGCCGATGACACGTCACTGCACCGCGTGTGTGTGTATATATTAAAGGTATTCATTTTTAAGGATTCTGTTATTCTACAGTATTGAAAAATATATATCCAAATCATTTTATTGAAAACTGCTCACTGGGTGACTATAGTGATGAAATATTCAGCTGTAATAAGGTTGTGTGTAAAGCTCCTTTTGTATGAAAACATGCAACAGATTAGGACACAGACATAAAAAAAAGAATAGCTTCTTATTGTATAAGTGTTGCAGGGGTGTAGAACATTAATTGAAAGAGGTTTGGAGCAAAAGCTGCTGTCCTGCTGCGCGCGCTCTATACTTCTTTTACAATCCTCTTGTCATAATGTTTTTTCTGCCACAAACACAAACGTTGCCTCGTTGCATATAACGCCGTGGCTTGCTGGTCTGGTGTGCGGGATTTGGTGATCATTTGGGCAGGCACATCAGACCGTGGGCTGCGCATTGGCTCACTGCTGTTCTCCTGTATCGGGCAGTGGCACACACCTTACATCTTATTTTGGATCATCTTTTACAATTTCAAAGTGCAACCACACTTTAGATTTTCTTTTCCCAGACATTTTCCGTTAAAGATTTCAATTCCTACTGCCAAGATGCTCCGCCATCGCTCACGGATCATGGAAAGTGAAACTTAAATCTGTCATAGGGCGGTTTTCTTTAGCACTTTAAAAAGATTTACTGAAAGCTTTTTTCTTTTCACAATTTTATTTACAGCATTATATGTTGATATTTATATCATAATATGATGTATAGTACGTTAATGGGAGAAAACATAGTTCTATGATCTGACAATGAGCACCCCCATATAGCCAAAATGGCATGATCCTCATTTCATAACGCCTCTGCGAAGATTCGACTGTGAGATTAGTCGAATCAGGCTCCTCCGATTGAAGCATAGAATATTCGACTATTCAGAGTCACCTGTACAGGTTGGTATTACCTTGATGATTTGCCAGCCATACCACTGGCATTCAGGCATTCAGGCCACAGAGTTCATTTCCCCTCTCCTCAGACCAGAGAGCTGTTTTGCCACTTGGCAGTCTCCAGACAGAATGTCACATACATACTTATTTTTGTATTTATGTTTTTTTTTTTTTTTTCTGGAGTTGTTTCCATTTGGCCACAACCGAATAAAGGCCAGGTTGATTGCTGCAGTAATGATTGTCTTTGTGGAAGGTTTACTCTTGTCTGCAGAGGAACTCTTAGTTCTTGGTCACCTCCCTGAACAAGGCCCTTGTTGCCTGGTTACAGAGTTTGACTAGACAGCAAACCTTCGAAAGTCTTGCTGGCTCTTAACATCACATGTTTCACAAAGGTGTGTCTTTTTGGACACTGAAAACTTAAACTGTATCAGCAATACATCTTTCCCCTTCACCAAATCTAAGGCATTTTACAATCAATCAATCAATCAATCTCGTAGACTTCAAATGACGTCACCTGCATGATGTGCCTGAGTTAAGAGGGTGCAAGAGCTCTAAACGCTGTATGAAGAATCAGACAGAACTTTGTCAATTTGCAAATTTGCGCTTCACTGGCCACGGAAACGTTGCCTTAACAAATGTATGAATTCACAGTTTGTTGCTTTCTGTCTGAATGTAGCCCATTAAAAATAGAGAAATCTATAATGGTGGATATTGGGACCAGGCCATTTACTCATGGAGAAAAAGCATGTGTCACTAATAACATTAAAGTTGCTGTCTGTAAGATTTGAGTTAGATTGTTTCTAGCGGCAGCTTTGGCAGTAAGATGTAATTGCAGACAGGTGTTGACTGTGACGTCGGTAGATTGGCAGCTCTAACCTGCGCAAAGCCTTCACAGGCTCCAGTCCTCACTGATACAGAACAGTTTACTCTAAGATGAGCCAATGATCTAAGAGCTAATACACCCATGAAGATACGGGCCGTGTGGGGACACGCGCAGCCGCGGAGGCAGTGGCTAGCTAACGTGGCTAATCGTGCTTACATGGTCAACAGTGTTACCCGTATTTGCACATTTAGCCACGTAGGGATTTCATTCAATCTAATCAATGTGACACCAACACCCTACTTGCCACTAAGGCAGAATGTGATAAAACCTTAGCTGAAGAAGTGGAGGCAGAGGAAGAGCAGGCATCACGCACCATGCACCACTTTCCCCTTATTCGCTTAACCCGGTAGGAAAGGACCGAACGCCTTCTAAGACCCGAGTGCGGCGCCCTACATAGCTAACATTATTAACTGACTCAACATGGCTAACAGTGCTAACATCCGAACCAACCTGAGCATACCATAAGGGGGTTGTTGGTGGTGCTGCTGCCTTCTCCCGAAGGTAGCGGCACGAGGCGGCACGAAGCCTGAGGTGGGAATGGGTTAGCAGGTCCGGGATGGCAAGTGACTGTGACCCCCGAAGCTCTCTACAGGCTTGCCGTGCTGGTGGCGCCGTGACTGCTGCTGCTGCAGGCGGAGATGAGAACCCAGCTGCTCTGACGGCTGGCTTCAAGCCTGGCTATCACTTCCTTGATGATCGTCCTGAAAAGCGACTCAGAGAGAGGGTGGTTCAATACAGGGAGTACAGACCAAGCCTCAGGTGTCTGTGTCCCACCTGAGCTGCACGTAGAATGGCCACAGACAATGCCAGAGATTGTCATGTGATCTCAGCCAGCATCGGCTCGGCCATTTTGTGGGTGTGGAAGTTTATTTTTTTGTTTATTTTTATTTGGACCCAAAGTTGAACGCTCTTCATTCTCTGTCTGTTGGTCCCCCATTGTGAGTCAGCAGTAATGAAATGTAGGCGCCCGATTAATGTACAGGTTTATTTGTGGCTTCTTTCCAAATTCCAAATTCCCAATTTCCGAGTACACTGGAACGCAACATAATCGGCAGTGACAAGCTCCACCTGGGGCCAACGGGGTAAACCAACCCCTGCCGACTGACATAAGAAGCATCACTAACTGTGCGCTCCATTTAAATTTAGGGTGGGAAAGTCGCCACAGTCACTCTGTTACTTGGCAAAGCAGCAAATACAAGCACTTTCCTCAGAGGGTCATATGCTCAATCACCAATGTTTCAACTCACTTTTTAGTGATAGATCAGGTACTTTCTAGACAATTAACTACATGAAAATCTTACGGACAATAACTTTAATGACAGCTCATTTATTAATAATGCAATGACTGTGAGTTTCTCATTATGTTAATTCAACATCTGTATTTTGAAAAAAAGAAAAGGAAAACCTGTTCCTTTCTTATATATCTTGCCCCAAGTCATACCATCTACATGAGCCGTGGATGCCTATTGAGTGTTTTGAAATTCCAGTGGATAAAGAAAAAGAAACAAATTTAATATCAGAATAACCTCTGAAAAATATACTTCACAAACGTGTGCTCACTCTGTCGGATAAGTGGAACTACCACACATTTCACTTTTTCTCCTCTCCCTTTCATTTTCCATCACTCATCTTCTGCATGGTTGCTTTGTGACTGGCATGTGCTGTGATGCCACATGTGTAAAGAAAAATGTCATTGGAGAGTCTGTTCTTCACCTTTCTGTTTACCAGCCTCCTGTCATTAGGACGCTTCACATGAAAGCCATGACAGATATAATGGAAAAAAAACCTCTGAAATGGAAGATTGAGTTTACCTTCCTCCCCCGTTACCCTTTTGTTTGCCTTCCATTCCTCAAAAGTCAGCGTAATATCCATCTGGCTCTCTCCCACCTCTGATGCACCTCCTTCCATCTCACAGCTTAAAAGACAGAACAAGAAATGATTACCTTTGCCCAGAGATATCGTTCCCTGACTCCAGTGTAAACTCATTTGGAAAGCAGATGCTCATACATCATATTTCACTCATCAGAATACAAAACTGATTACCATGGCACCAGCTGAACCATGAGTGGCAAACTTAGTTTGAAGACTTCCTTCTTTGTTGATGAACCGGCACACTATAGTGTAGTACTGTGCAATCTCAGTCCATCTGTGAGGACAGGACATTACACTGGCACTCATACATTCCACAAAAGTATGAGCTTCTTAATACCAAAAGTCGCTTATAGCTGTGGCTGATTGCACAGTCTAATATAATTCAGAATTTCCCCAGGGCTGGTTCATGAAACTGTCACTGGCAGCCTCTCTACAGTGTTTTATGCACTCGGAAAACAGTGAATTTATAATGAATTTAAATAATTTGGACTGTAAGAAGCTTGTATTAAAATTAATGAAAATGAAGACATACTTTAATACTATCGAAACAATGGGTTTATAATGCTACATATGAAGATAAACTACTGTATTTCCATGGTTTAAAAAAACAGTTTCTCAGTTTTATCACCTTTAGGACACAGATGCCCAACTCAGAATTATGGCTGACTATTTGTAACTATTGGATCCAAATTCATAGTACAAACATTATTGGGTTGGGGATAAAGGAAAAATTATTTTATCCTGTATATGCCACCACACATTTAAGTCATTTTCCAGAGGCCCTGTGCCCCTGACCTACAGTGCAGCCATTTTTTAGGCAAGTGGCTGTCAAACTTTTTCTGTAGGGACCACCGCTCCCACCCCCCTGTTAGAACTCCGGGCCCCACAGTTTGGGAAACATTGGTTTAGGCTGTTTGTTACAGTATTATGAAAGCTCTAGTTCTATTTATAGCTAAATATGTAATAATAACAGCCATATACACCCCATGCACAATTGAGTGTTGCCTGTGTTTGTTAGAGAACTGTCACAATCCTCTGTTAAATACGGAATTTAGAGGAAATCCTGTTTATATTGACCTTGTTAAAGTTTTAATGTCACCATCCTTTTTTTGGCATGACTCAACCCTGTCTTAGCCCAGTGATAGTTTCATCAATGTTATCCCCCAGGTAGTTGCAGGCTTTAATTGTTTTAAGAATCCTCTTTGGCTGTGCAGAGTAACGGGTGAGGAAGGGCACCATTTTGGCTCTCTGGGTGGTGGCGAAGAGGGCCATACATTGTTTTCTGTGGCGGGGCCCGCTGCTGGGTCAGTGAGTACTGAGACCTGTTCATTCCACATGACCATGTTGTGGTTTAATAAGCAGCACAATTTAGTTTTGCATCAGATGAACATTTGAACATTAAAAAATCCTGCAAGCATTTTTATTTAAATTTTACGAGTAAATTAACAGCATGCTAGAATCAGAGATTCATTGCCTTTTCTGGTTACAAGTCTGTAGCACCTCTGACCAAACAGTGATGTCATCGTGTAGTGACACACCCTGAGGTACACCTCGACATAACTTGAGAAAAGTGGGAAGTTACACCACTGGAGGTCAGCAAAAACAAAAATGTTGAGCTGCAGTTAAATTGCTCTTTAAAGGTACAATATGTAACATTTCTGCATTAAAATGTCTAAAAACATCTATACCTATGTTATATATTTTTATGAGTTGTGTTCTTACACTATCCCAAATTTTTCCACCAAATTACAAACCCAGAGAAATCTGTTAATTTACTTTCAGACACGGGACGTTTCCTTTAGTCGCCTGTCAGCGGCGTCATATAACCTTTCACCGTCTAGTTACTCGTAACTTCTGTCAGAACACGGTCACCCAGATGATACGTTCGAGAGTAATTGTAAATCATACAATATCACAGAAAGAAATACTTGTAACTGTAGTACTGCTTTTTTGCCACACAGCATAATTTTGTGATTAATTACATGCCACTTTGCAACACAGTAATACAACAGAGACCTTATTGATACATTTCAATATCGATCCAGCTTAACGTTATTACAGTGTGCTGGTTGACAAGTAGCTAACGTTAATACTAATGCTTGGTGGTTAGCATTATGAGGTTACAACATTGTTTAACACGCTCATAAAGTTATTAGTAGTATGATTGTTTTGACCACGGTTAACAGCACTGGGCTAATCCACAAATAAGTTCACTAGTAACGTCAACGTTAGCTGGATAGATAGATGATTAATCTAATGCTAATTTAGCCAGCTAGCACACCCCGGTTGGACTGCCTCACTCCCCTGACACAGAGAGACTCATTCGGGATGACAGCTGACAACAGCCCTGGGACATGTAGCAATAGCTAGTTACCGTTAGCCCCCAGTCAGCTAGCAGCCAGACACTTTCATTACAGCAATCCACCCGGCCAGTACTTAACTTCAGTGCCTGGTGCTTATGATGCTAACGGCAGTTTACTGAAGTGTCGGGAAACAGATCAGACCCAGCACCCGAGTCACAACAGCGGCCATCCATTAGCTACGTCTCCGTTAGCGCTACCGGTGTCTTGCCGAAAATCTCCTCCCTGCCGAATTTCTCCCCCCTTCACGTTTAGCTGTCTTTACGGTTAACTAAATTAACCCGACAAAAGGTGGGTTAAGCACCAAAACGAAAAGTTAAGATTACAGAAAAGTGATAGGGGAGATCATTCCGGGCAGCTTGGTGATGTGTTGCTGCTGCCCAACGGCCATCGAACGTCCTCGCCGTCCCGACCCGGAGACTCCCCCGGCAATACCTACCCACACCCATCTCTCAGCCTTGTTGAGTAGCTAGCTAGCGTTACAACAAACCCTGTCTGCCCGGTGTTGAAACCATCCAAAAGGTGACGTGAAATATTTTGTGTTTTAGCTGCTGGCTAATATTAGCTTGCTGGCTCACAAGCTAACTGGTCAGCTACCAATAAAAATCAAATCAAGAAAAACGTAATTATGTTACTAAACATAACGTGAATAACCTTGAATGGGTAAACTCGTCCATGAACAGATGCATTCTAATCAGCGATGGTGTTTAACAAAAACTACAACTCCCATAATTCCACACAACTTCCCAACGTCATCAAAAGTCTGTGTTTACCATCCATTGTTTTGGTTGAGAGACCACTAGCGGCAGAGAGTTACATATTGTACGTTTAATGTATTTTTTTCTAATCTCATTTATCTGACATCCTGTATCAAAAGTAATAACATCAGGAATCCTTTGTATACTATCATATATTATTTTTGAATGATTCAACATTTCTCAACATTAACTTGAGCGATATCTTAAATCAATGTATTTTAATGAGAGCAGCATTATCCTTAGGAAATATGCATCCACAGAGGGGACTTATTCATAAGGCCAAACACGGAAGGTCATATATACTGTATATGTGTGTTGGCAAATGTAGTGGTGCATGTAAGTCTAGTGAAATGCAATGGAATGTCAAGTACCCACATATATTGCAGCTCAACACAATGTAGGTATACTATGAAGGATAAGTGCTGAAGTCCACCTCACTTTAACCAATGCAATTCAATTATGAGACCAGGTCCAGTGTCAATGAAGCCAGAAGTCACATAGGTCATGGTAGCCTTTAAACCAAAAAATACAAACTTAAAGTTTTAAAATGAAATACAAACTTGGTGGTTAACACTAGAAACGGCAACGTTGTGATTACATTTTTTTAAATTATTCCTTCATTGTTATTCTACAATGTTAAAAATAAACCTAATGTAAGACCAATCAAACCAAACATTCACTGTAACTAAGAACAAAAGGAGGGAAAGAAAAATGGCAAAACCATGATGAAATGGTAATTATTTAAGTCAGTGTGTCATTGCCACAAATGTGCCATGGGACTGTGCAGTAGTTGCACTTCCTCTTTAGCATTCTAGTAATTTGTAATCATCATTATTGTGATGTTTCTGAGTTATCACTTTCTTCCCATGATACATTTCTTCACTAATTTCAATGTCTAACAGGATGACAACGCTTTTATCTACAAGGCGTAAATGCAGTGAACTGAAAAGCATGATAATGATGTTGAAAATATACCAATTTATTCTCTGTAAGCAGGCATCCCGGCTGAGCATTAGGGGAAATTTCAGTGACTAAATCTTCCACAATACTTTTGACACACATGATTTTACTGACAATGTACAACAGAGATAGTGACCGGATTCTTGTGTGATGGGGTAAAAAGGTACGAGAGGGTTTAATGTGGAACAGTCTTGTTAGCCATCTCAATCCTTCGATGAAAAATGTTTTCGTTAATAATAATCAATAATCATCAATGTACTGTTAATCTGGCACTGGTAAAAGTACTGATGTCAGTCTTTGTTAGAAAGAAAAAATAAATATTAAATATCAAAGCTCCAGCAACAACATGGCATGATTAATTGTAAGGCTGTTGCTCTGTCTTAAAATTTCACATCACTTTAAATTTGTCAACACGTCTTGTGAATATGCTTGCGCCATACAACTGTGTTCACAACACACAGTTGTCTCTTAAATCCTCAGTCATTTTCACCAGATGTTAGGAGAGGTTTACACAGTCCATAAAGTTTTAATAGTCTGGAAATACACTGTGTGAAAATGCCTTGATAGACAGAAGAGTATTCTAGTCATTTTCTCAATAATCTTTAAAATATGTTTGAAAATTGTAGTGGTTGAGAGGTGTGCACTCAGGAGCTTTAATGTTGGGGACAATTTAACCACTGCGCCTCTTATAAGTAAAGGCAGATTGACTGGCATTAAAAAAGGCAGTATATCAGTGCTTTAAAGACAAAGTTTAGAAAACTTTGCTGTAGCCTCTATTCAGCCGTCCGTGTCTCTTTCTGTCTCTCATGCTCTGTTAGGGGAATTAAGGGGAATCAGGTGCTCTTTGGAGCCTTTGTAGTCAGAAACTAACTTCTCTCCAATCCAGAACCAATGCTCATCTTCACCCCTTCTTGTCCCATACTCCCACAAGCTGAAGGAGGCTGCTAATCTGTGCACAACAGTAGACCAAAAGGATACCATTGTTTATATCATTCATTTTTCAAACCCCTTTTGAATGTGGAGGTCACAATGCTCCTAGTCTGGATCAACTGAAGTACATTTCCAGGATAAAGCCGGACGCCCCTCACCTTCCACTCAGTCACTGCCATTCTCAAAATCTCTTCGCTACGGGAAACAACAACAAAATTCGAAAATTTGGATTGTGCAACAAGGCAGGCGTGCTTGGTTCTTTCGGGGAATGATTTGTAAAGATTTACAAAGAATATGTTTACAGCATTTACTATCTAACTGGGATGTTTTGGGACCAATTGGTGGTATTGCTTTCGACAAAGTACACATAGCGATACACTGGTAAGAGCAAATTACATTTAACCATGTATTCAGCTAATTTAAATAGCTCACGTTATTGTATTGTGTGAATAAACTTCAGTTTATATTGTATGTGGCGTTTTCTTATGCAAGATGCAAATATTCCACCAAAAGAAGTTCCATCCCGAGTCTATTTGCAGAGCCACCATCACTGCGTTTGGAGCATAGTGCCACCCAAGACGATTGTGATTGATTAAAAGAAATGCAAACAACCCAGACATTTTTTTTCCTACTATCCTAGAATGCATGTGTGGTGTAGCCAGACCTTACTCTCCACAGCGCTGTGGAGATAGGTCTGGCAATGCGAGACTACAATGTACCTTGCCGGATACAGTGTCAAGCAGGATTTTTGTTGTTTCATGATTCACAATGTTTATTTTGAGCCTGACTTATGCTCACCATAAAGTCCTCTTGCAGAGCTGAGGGTTTCTTTTAGATGTTGACAGGGAGTGAGAGACAAGTAACATGATAGAGGAAGGGGCCTACACAGTTTGAGAGAGGACACTGTGAATGCAGCAGCACTTAATTCAAACATTGGTAAAGCAGCAATTTATAGAATTTCTTTGCATCATGAAAAAGCTTGGTAAATTAAGATTCAGTGTTTGCAATCATACTGTAGGTAGAGGGCACAGACACATGATATGTGTGGTCATGGTGGAAATCTTTGGCCCTATGTTATTTTGCTGACACTAAATGAGAGAGAGAGATGCATAAAAAGCAGAGCACGGGAACTTAATATAAAGGACAACAGAATGATTGAAAGGACATAGACTTGCAAATAATCGTCAGTAAAATGATATAGAAACTGTTAAAATTAGTGTCCTTTGAAAAGCGTTATGAACCAGCTGGAAATAAATGAATCTGAAAGGTTATACAATCACTGGCAGATGGTAAAGCCATGATATGATGGAATTGGTATTAGGAAAAGGTAATATGCCCAACCAATCCCCCTATGCTGGACCTCACAGGCAAATCATTTAAGTGATAGTCAGTTATCTAATCTGTATTCTATATTTCCCATGCATGACTAACTGCTATTAAAAAGAGCATGTCTTACTGCAGGACAGCCCAGTAACAACAGTTTCCTCTAGTGATGTTTTAAATAAGCTCTGCACTTTCTAACTTTAACTGCACCCATAAGGTCACACCGAGGACCCCTCTTGCCAGTCACAGATCTGTTGAAAAAAATAAAAGAAATTGTGGATACAGAGTTGTTATGAATAAGAAATGATAAATTCATGAAAGATTTAGCTATGTCTATACAGAGATTTTAGGTTTTGACTTTGTGTCACTTGCAGTGTACCGTGGCCTCAGTGATGACTTCAGGTTTGGTGGCTGGGCAGCTGAGACGTTTTTCTTTTTGCGCTGTAAGCAAATGTCGTGGTACGTCAGTGGACAAGCAAGACAAGCTGACGAGTTGAAGGTATGTCTTTGACTCAGCTGCACTGTCACTCACACTGGAAGTAAGCCCTCTCAGGAAGTATATGGCTCATCATGATTTTGAGTGTACTGTCACATATTTGAAATTTTTGTGAATTCAATTGTAAGAAGAATTATTTAGCACTGACATCAGTCTGTTGGGAAAAAAAAACAGTCCTCGGATCAAACAGTGAGAATTGCCAGGCGTTTAGTAAAAAAAAAAGTGATTGTGATTGAAGTGCTCCCAGTTAAAAGCAGGACAAATCAAGTCAAGGTTAATTCATACTGCTCATCAAAAGTTTTTGAATGAGTTGTATTTTTGGAAAAATATTAAATGTCATCCATTTTTGTAGTCAGTTGAACCTATGGTTACTAATGAAATTACTAATGAAACTTAAAACAAGTCTTCATACCTAAATTACACAAAATTATTGCCTTCTATAACACCCATTGGATATCATAAAAACCCACGAGTCATTTTCGGAACTGTTCCATAGGTTAGGATTTGGCAACTAAAGCTACTTGGTAAAGATTATTAAAATATTTATGGCCGTAATTAATTTTAGAAAACATCTGCTGTCAAGGATAGGGAAAGAGTCAAACATAAAGTCAAACCAAAATTGCTATTCTCCTCACTTTTTGTGTAAAGAAATATGTACTACAATAATAGTGCAACTTTTTTTTTCTCCATTTTTCAAAAGAGGATAAAACCATTTTTGGACATACAGTGCCTTGCAAAAGTATTCGGCCCCCTTGAACATTTCGACCTTTTGCCACATTTCAGGCTTCAAACATAAAGATATAAAACTGTAATTTTTTGTGAAGAATCAACAACAAGTGGGACACAATCATGAAGTGGATGAAATTCATTGGATATTTCAAACTGTTTTAACAGATAAAAAACTGAAAAATTGGGCGTGCAAAATGATTCAGCCCCCTTAAGTTAATACTTTGTAGCGCCACCTTTTGCTGCGATTACAGCTGTAAGTCTCTTGGGGTATGTCTCTATCAGTTTTGCACATCGAGAGACTGAAATTTTTGCCCATATAGGGGCATTACCATTATCAGTATAAAGGCCACTGGAAATTTACAGCTACAGTGTCTACATTCAATTATGCTGAAAGCTCGATATCAAAAGAAGATATTTGCCATCTACTAAATGTGGCGCCTTCTGACAGAATGGCTGCATTCATGAAGAGAAATCCATTATTGAGAATAAGCAATATTTTCTATCTTGAGTGATGTATTTACAAAATTAGAACACTTCAGAGGATGCAATGAGAAATGAATATACACTCTTTAGCAGTTAAGCCATAGCTTTTCCATGTTTCCATTAATGTAGCATTATATTTATCACGGTTGACATACTAGGGCACACCTGCGTGTTGTCGGAATGACACATGTTGATGCAACATTCCTAAGCCTTCACCTTCTCAGCAGGTGTTTATTTTCTTTAATTATAATCACGCGGATATGAAGTGAATAGAATTGAATAAACAAAGCCTTGAGCCAAAGCGTGGATTCTATTTACAGTGGATAATTGGTATGGGTATGTCTAGACTCTAGACTATTAGACACAGCTTAGCCGACCACACTGCCGCTGACACCATTGCTCGTATTAATCTGAGCAAATAATAAAACAGAATGAAAAATGCACCTGAGATAAATCTGTGGATTCTCTCTGAGAATAATAAGCGGAAAACAAAGATGACAAGCACACTGCAGTGATGCATCAAGGAAGGTGCGTGGGTCACGCACTGATATTCATCACATCTGTTAAAAGATAGATGGATCCCTCATCTTTTTCTCTCAACTCTGTCTCCGTGTTTGTGAGAAGGACATACGGTGCGTGGCATACATACACAAGTGTTTGTGTGCTGTTATGTAAGCATTGCGATTGGGCGTATCTGTCCTGTTTACAGCCACATCTGCCTGTAATCTTCCCATATGTTCCCCCTTTTTCTTTTTTGTTCTATACCAAGTAAAACATTTGATAGGTGCAAAAGTACTGAAAACTCTCAACCAAATACATGAGCTGCTGTCATGTGAAATTATCACGAGTCCAATATTAGTGATTGGATGTGTTAACCTCTTCTATGAGATGAACAAATTGTGCCAACCTTGGTGTCTTTTTCTGCTCATCTTGAACCAAGGAATGGAATTATAAGGAATAGAATACACAGTGTGTTTATCTGCTCTACCTGAAGGAATTTGCACACAAAGTCTGTATTTGTATTAGGATGTGTTTTTTTTTAATTTAATACATTTTTATAAAATTGTCATCCAATAAAAAAAAAAACGCTTTGTGCTTTGAAATCAGCTTATTAGATGCCATTTTGGATGATGAAGTTGTTGTGTACAGTGGCTCTGAGTAGTCAGACAACTCTCTAATAAAAGTGCAGAAAATTAAACCTGTTCTATAATAATGGAACAAAGTTACGGAGTCGGTGTGTAAACGGCAATAGCCCACGCCATTGAACGTTATAATGAACGTTATGATAAAAAAGAAATGGAATTAATCCCTCATTTTTATTGCTATGTTTTCCTCTTGCCCTGACTTTTCCTAAATACCTATTCAGCACATTCTTTTATTGTCATAATGATAAAATAGCTTATAAAAAAAACAATAGACAGTAACTTTATAATCACACTAAGGTATGTAGGCCCATAGTATTTATTCTGTCAAATGTGTAAAATATCAGAAATGAAAGTGGAACTAATCACACTCTTTGTCTGATTATAAAGGTTGTGTCTTGACACAGGAGTCCCGTGTGTGCAATATATGATATAATACTTTCAGGAATTATTTTTGTAGGTTGGTGTGAAAACTAGGGCTGTCAAAATAACACGTTAAAAAAAATAACGCAGATTAATCCATTCCATATTGATGTTTGACCCAGAGCTGTTCTAGCCACCATTGGACTGTAAAATGAAGGAGGGAGACAAGAATGCGCTGCCTGGATCATTAATTGGAACATTTACTTGTAAAAATCTTCTTCCTGCCAACCCTGGCTACCGAAATCTGGAGCCACTGATATGTCTGCGCTTCTCTCTGATGCTCTGAAGACGATACAGGCAACACAAACACCGCTGCACGTGATGCTAGTTAACACTATACTTGACAGCAGCTAACGTTAGCCTACAACTAGCTAGTAGCTGGATTAAAAACGGTTAAACTGCTGACAGCTAACGCTAAACGGTGTAAAGTTTGACTGTGTTTTACTGTAGAGGATTCATACGGAGCCCCCCTGGTTTCAGCTGATAAAAAAAAACTAAACTTACTTTCAAAAAATAAGTTTAGAGACACTACCTTATTTAAACATTAAATTAATAGATTTTTTTGTGTCGGTGTTGTAGTTTGTAGATGGTCCCTAAACACGTCCGGTCTGACTGACTGCCGTCTCACCTCCGGCTGCTCATAGAGACCAATAATGTTATTTCTCCAGGTGGGAGGACGGCTCGTTTTGATGAAAATGAGTTTGTAGCTCGTTGTTAGCCTTACTACGTTAGGAAAGATGCGTAGTTTGTGTTTTAATAACATTTCGCTATAGAGAATTATCCCAGAAGTTCGAATCTGTGAATATCTTTCTAATTTTGCTTACATTTATAAAACCGAGGGCACGGATTATGAATCCGTGCGCACGGTTTAGTTTTTTTTATCAGCTGACACCAGGAGGGCTCCGTAGATTCAACACCAGGACATAACAATCTGCAGCTGCCGTCGGAAAAACAACACAGACGGTGCGTTCATTGAAACTGGTAAACTACAGCCTCGTGGTGCATTTGAAGTTATTGTAAATGTCCTTTTCCCATCTGGTGGTTGTTTTTGTCGTTCAACAGCAATTTACTAGTGAAATAAGTTATTGTTATTGTTATACATTATTATTAAATCATTTAATTTTGACCATATTGCCTTAGCAATAAACAAGCCGTTCTTTAATGTCACCAACTTTTCTTTTTTTACTTTCTTAAGAAGTATCGGTTCAGGCACCGTTAATTATGTATGCGATTAATTTTGATTAATTAATCACAGAGTATGTAAGTAATTAGATTACATTTTTTAATTTATTTGAAAACAGTTTGCAAAATTTGAATATCAGGTTTAATTTTGTATATTTTGAAAATATAAGTATGTATACTTAGTATTTAAGAGGCCTGATGTTTAACCTCTTGCATGTTAACCTCCCGAGTGCTGAGAACAGCTTTCTGGTCTCACTTTTTATTTTCCTCCATCTCATGTCAAAGCCTTTCCAACAGTTTCTCTGTTGAAGGTGAGAAGTGTGTGAAAGCTTGAAGGCTGTCACAGCCTCAGTCTGGACCTCCCAGTGGGCAAACCCCTGTGACAGGTGACGTGGCTTCACTGCCATCACAGCCATTTTGGGACTCCGCTTATTGACCCTGTATATCTCAGTGGGCTTTAACATGTTGGTTTTGAATGGTGTGGTTGCAGACTTGGCTGAGTAAACACAAAGCTTGTTCATTTGCCCATGGGTATAGTTTCTAATGGATCAATTGTTAAAGCCATATTAAGCTGTAGATGGACTGGTAGGATTAGTTTAGGTTATTACAATTTATTTAGTTTAATTTCTCGTGGGTACAGAGGCATAAAAAATGTGTTTTAGAATGAAATATGTCAGAATTCTGTATATTTTCTGCAAAGTAAGATTTGCAATAATGCTGCAAAACATTTAATTTTGAATCAACCTCTTGTGTCCTTTTCATTGAATATTTGACTCTGCTCTCAAACAGCATACTTAACATACCATAGAAAGGATTCTTCAAAACACCACTTGCAAATCTGTCGTATACCATCCACTCTATATCCCTAAAAACCCAAAGCAGTGGCGGCTGGTTTGGCTTTGCCTTCGAGGGTCCAGTAACATAAGCAGTCACTTGGAGGGGGTGAGGAAGCTGTTTTTAATGATCCCCAGGGACAAACCAATATATTTACCATAATCCCAGGCCTAGGGAAGCATCAATTTCTAATCACCTCCATCTTCCCTCCCCACTGCAGATAGAGATCAGCGCCCATTCTAAACATCATAAAGCACCAGGCTTTAAGATAAATCTCTCTCGCTCTCTGAATGACTCGTACATACCGTAGGAAACACTGCTTTGTAGCTTGGTGTGTCTGTCTTTGTTTTTTCAGAGACGTGATGATAATGATGTTGAAAAAAAATACTTTCACATGTTGCTATGTGTAGCATTTACAACTATCATGTCAATTTAAATATAATAATATATTATACTAATATATACTATATATATATATATATATATATATATATATATATATAATAAAAACATGTTATGAAATGCCTCTGTCTTGTGGCAAAGCTATTGCTGCTTCATGTTGAGGAATTCTGAAAGCTGCTGCTTTATTTTCAGTTATTTACTTCTTTTTTTTATTATTATTATTATTTCTTTCAAAGTTAAATGTACTTATTTCCCCTTCCTGTTGTGTAGTGTACCACGGTTGAAACTGTTGCAGAGGTGTATAAACATCTTGGATACTACCACTGGGTTTGAGCCCGAATTAGAAATGATGACTTTGTTGTCAGAGAACATGCTGAGGTGTAGTAGGAAGACTGATTCGCCATATCCACTTCACTTCATTCTTCTGTCTGACATTGTGGTCAAGTTGGTCAAATGTTTGCTATTTTTGCAATCAATGGCATGTGATGCATCCATCCCTCCAACGTCATTTTCAGTTGATATGGAAGTTGTGGTAGCTGTTGCAGGGAGCAGTTAATCTAATGTTTGTCATGTTTAAACATAAAAATACTGTATTTTAATCATTTTACAACAGCTGTGTCGATCTCATGATTTTTATGGCATAGGGCGAGACTCTGATTGGCTTGTTTTTCCAACCATGGAAACATTGATGATAACTTTTCCACTAGGTTTGTTGCGGTACTCAGTGTTACCAGTGTTACACGGTGTCTTGGCATACGCCGATTACATTACTTGTGTACATTACTTGTGTTATGCAGTAACGACATGCATCTTTTAAAGCGGATGGCATAAAGATTTGCTGACGATAACGCCATAGTGACTTGCAAAATAGATTTTAGCTAGCAGTCCATTTTTGAGTTTTGGAACAACTTTTTGAAATGATCATCTTTGATTCCCTTGCCCCCACACACACACACTTTTCCCCATTTTACAGCCTTTGCATTCAGACCTTCACTTCCATTTGTGACATGAGTAATTCATCACTAGTCTCGGGCCATCATTCTGTCATTGAATGAATGAATACCAGCCACTGTCTGCTCTGATGGACCACTCGGTTGTACTTGCACTGCCTCACTTTCATGCTCAATTACTGTGACCTCACTTTACATAATTATATGTGTGATACAGTAATTACCTAGATATGTGTCATTTACGTCATCCAGACAATAACTCATCTTGACTTCCTGCACTGTTCATACACTATTATCTACATATGCTTTGTAAACTGTTACATAGTGTGTGACCAGGGCATTTCAACAGGTGACAGATTGTGGGAGGACAGAGTGGAATATTACCAGGTCAGGGCCAGTCATCAGAACATGATGTGGCCAAATTAAGTTTCTTCAGAGAATAGTAATTGGGTTATACTTAGGTTTGTACAAGGAGGAGAACATTTCACTTCCTGGGGGGGAAATTGTTGGTCCACCATATTGGCAGATCAAGCAAATTAATCCCTTCTTTATTCTTAATCCCTTTCCTTATCATAAGATTATGAAAATCCAGATCCCTCCCTCCTCTCAGATATTAAATTCCACCCATAATATAACTCCTGGCTTAAAGAGAAAAATAGGCCTTAAAAAAACACAGCCCATGCCTTCAGCGCTCGCAGATTGTGGCTCAAGTGCTCTTTGTTTTGATTTTCTTTCAGTAATTTCTAATTCCTCCACTCTATGGGCCTAGTCCACTGCGCCATGAATAATGTCAGGGGGCAGCCAGGCTTTGGTATTCAGTAGTTCACAATCTGCTTAAACTGAAGCAAATTGGGAAAAAATAGCTTTCAAATGCACTTTCATTCCTGTGTGTGGGGGAGAGGTTTAGGCAGGGTTATTTTCTCAGCAGAGGGCATTTTTGCTCTAAAAAGACGTCAGCCTCTCTTACTCGAGCCACTCTGTGTGTGTGTGTGTGTGTGTGTGTGTGTGTGTGTGTGTGTGTGTGTGTGTGTGTGTATGTTTATGTGTGTGTGTGTGTGTGTGTGTGTGTGTGTGCCTGTGCGTGTTTGCATGTGTGTGTGTTTGATAACTAGTCATTGTAAGTTAATTTAGACATTGCAAATATTTAATGTCAACTTTTGCCTTGCTTTTTTGTCACGTATACACAGCATATTTATTTTATACACATTTGTCAATTAATGTATCCTCATCTTTCACTACGGGTGTTCTGCTGATGACGTTAGACTTCGTAAAAGTGGTGATCTTTGTCTTTTCTGTCATGATGCCATTGCTTGTGCTGCTAATGCTACTATAACCACAATACATATGCAGTCAGTTATTTTGTTTGTTTGTTAGTTTTTTACAATGCCATTTTTGTTAATACATGTCTGCTGCCACATGGGGATGTTAGGAATAATTAGCTGAAAAATGATGCCAGTGAACATATTCAAATCTACACACAACATAAAAAACTGTAGAAAAAGGATTCAGTGTAGGCTCGACAATAGCTCTTGGCGTGTCTTTTTCCATAGGATTTCTGATTTCTAGTCCCTCCAGCTAGGACTAATACTGTTTGTTAGAATACATTTTTCGCTCTATAGTTACTTGAGAACTCAAGCACACAAACTTCAAAATGTTTAGCTTGCAATGGAACTGAACCTGATCTTGATAGAAATGCATGTCACACCAGTGGCTTTTAGACAGCCCGTAGTGACAAGAAAAACAGGCTGTGTGTCAAATCATATGAGCACATCCTCTGCCACCTTTTGTCTTGGGTTAATTAAGTGCTTGACTCTTTACAGAGGGCAAACAAGAGAAAGCTGCAGTATCTGCCATTGGTGGCATGGGGCAGCTCTATGAAAATACTGCATCATTAGCACATTATTGGTGTGTCTAAATGTCACACAGGACTCTGAACTATTGGGAAACAGCCTCCATGCACAAGCCACAAGCTCTTATTTTGTGTCGGAGTCCGCCTTGACCGCTTTGAAAGTCACACTGGAGATCGTTATTAACCTTCTGCAGGAAGTGGAGTCTACATGTTTCTGCGTGCACGTGTGCTCATATTTCTGTTTTTGTGTTGCTCATGTGTATGCACAATGAGACAGGGAGAGAGAGAGAGAGAGAGAGAGAGAGAGAGGGAGGAACACCCAGAGAGAGAGGGGGGGGGAGAGTAAAAAAGAAATGGAGTGTACTCATAAATCAAGTCAAGGTCCAGCCGGTTGCCCCTGCCACTGCAATTTTTTTCTCCTTCCGTGTTTCCCGACATTTGACGCTTCCATCTTGTGCTCTTTTAATCTCATCAACCTCATCAAGTTCAGGAGTGGGCAGCGGTGCTCGGCGGCGGGCTGTCCGCTGTTTCAGATGAGGTCTGTCGATATCTCTCATCAAACAAGAGCTGATCAAAGGCCTGCCAGTGCCCATGCAGGCGGAAGTATTAAGCCACATCATGCACAACCTCCTTGACAAAAAAAGCCTCTCCACACAAATAAAGAGATTAAGTCAAGAGTGAAATCTAATTCAAGGGGAATTGTAAAAAAGCGGGGGCTACAAGTCGTGCTCTACACCTGACTACATCTGTGTGAGTGTGATGCATTTGTAAGCTTTGTAACAAGCTGGTGTTTTCTCAATGAACGTTGAATGTTTTCAGCTATTGTGGTAATGTAACAATGCATCGTCAACACCAAAAGCTTCTCTGTCCTACAGGTTAACATTTTTGAAAATAATTGTAAAAGTTTGACAATATTCAAATTAAAGTTAATCTAATCTGCAGAAATGTAAAAATGGCCCTGCGTCGACGAGGTTAAGCTTATTAAAGTTGTAATATAGGAAGTCGTCCTTGGAGCCCTTCCAATAATGGCACACCGTGGCTCTCTGAGGACCAATCGAAACATTATCATTACAGGGCCAATCAGCAGGTGAGATTAGTTCGGCTTTGATCCAAGGACTGGGCTTTGCTTTCTCTGATCCACTCCTTACAAAGTATTTACAGGCTTTGAATTGCCAACCGTGTTCCTGTACAATACCACCCTAATGTTGTACTACAATGCCTTTTCACACAGTAGCTTGATTGCAACGTGAGTGCTACTATAGACCAACCAGACCAAACCATTGCACTGGAGACATGGGTTTAAATGCCCTGGTATAGACTCTAACTGTTGATCTGTACTGTTGGTTATTTGTTCCACGACTGTATTATCCTCTTATAATGCCATAGATAAACACAGGCCATAGCCAGGGAAGTAGTGGGAAGTAAACCCACTTTACCACAATGCACTTACCTTATTGATTTATTTTATAGACTCAAATCACTTCTTTAATCTGTTTTAAATCGTAAGGGTGTGAGTTTATAGTATATATCACAGTCAGAGTTATCCAATTCATATAAGGAAAAAAAAAAATGTAGTAGTTTGTGTTATAACAATCGCCTGATTGCAGTTCATTATTCAGGCTGATTGTAGCATCTGAAAGATAATTAGTGGAAGATGACCAGGGTCAGAACGTTCCTCACAGAGGCAGCGCTGTTTGGATGGGACGCATCTTTGAAGCTGGATCTCTTTGATGTGAACAAAATACATAAAGGTCAAAAGTATGGCTGTTTAATTAGGTTAACGAAGAGCAGATTAATTTGGCTTTATAGATGTCATCTTTAACAGATTAAATGAAACATTACAGCTCTCATACATGTTTTGACATGGTTTTAGAATGGCTGCTTTTGTTATACTTGATATTTATTATTAGGTTGAATTAAGTGTCCCAATAGCTTCCCAGGATCCAAAAGTTTGCTCCCCAACAACATATTGCATTGTGTATCATGACTGACAATATGTTTTAATGTACTAAGGTTTTACAGGGCAATTAGTATGCCATTTACCTAGGTGTCTATTTGTGTGCCAATCTTATTCCAAACCTCTCCAAGGGTTAACCACTAAAATTGGTGAAATTCAATTTTGTATAGAAAATGAGGAGGTGGATATGTATATGTCCAACAATTTATCAAAATGTACAGTTGTGTTCAAAATAATAGCAGTCCAACATCACTAACCTCATAAATCAAATTTTTTGGTAGAAGTGATATTTCTACATGGCAAATAATTTACTAGTAAGTGTTGTAGAGTCATAGAAAACCAACAGACCCAACAGTCATGACATGCATGCTGCTCATTCTGTGTAATTGAATCTGTAATTGAAAGGGGCATGTTCAAAATAATAGCAGTGTTGTGTTCAATTAGTGAGGTGATTGATTGTGTGAAGAAACAGGTGTCAGTTATGGCCCATATTTAAGGAAGAAAGGAAGCAAATGCTGGTTATAGTGCATTTCACACTGAAATACTCAGCCAAATGGGTCATTCCAGACATTGCTCTGAGGAACAGCGGACTTTGATTAAAAAGTTGATTGGAGAGGGGAAAACATATAAAGAAGTTCAGAAAATTATAGGCTGCTCAGCCAAAATAATTTCAAATTCCTTGAAATGGCATCCAAAGCATGAACGACGTGGGAAAAAAACAGCTAACTACCATTCGAATGGATCGAAGAATAGCCAAAATGGCAAAGGCTCAACCAATGATCAGCTGCGGGAAAATCAAAGAAGACTTAAAGTTACCTGTGAGTACTGTTAGGATCAGAAGAAGGCTATGTGAAGCAAATGTTGAAATTTGCCAAAGGACACATTGACTGGCCAAAGGAGAAATGGCGCAACATTCTGTGGACTGATGACAGCAAAATTGTTCTTTTTGGGTCTAGGGGCCACAGACAGTTTGTCCGACGACCCCCATGCACTGAATTCAAGCCACAGTACACTGTGAAGACAGTAAAGCATGGTGGTGCAAACATCATGTTATGGGGATGTTTCTCATACTGTGGTGTTAGGCCTATTTATCGCATACCAGGGATCATGGATCAGTTTCAATACATCAAAATACTTGAAGAGGTCATGTTGCCTTATGATGAAGAGGAAATGCCTTTGAAATGGGTCTTTCAACAAGACAATGACCCAAAACACACCAGTAAGCGAGCAAAGTCTTGGTTGCAGATGAACAAGATTAATGTTATGGAGTGGCCAGCCCAATCCCCAGACCTCAATCCCATAGAAAACGTGTGGGGTGGGAATTGTGGAATGTAATTCAATGGTCCTGGGCTGGAATACCTGTTCACAGGTGCCAGAAGTTGGTCGACTCCATGCAACACAGATGTGAAGTTGTTCTCAGAAATAATGGTTATGCAACTAAATATTAGTGCAGTGATTAAAAGAAAAGCAAACCTTTTAGACATGTTTCAGTTTATACAGTAAATGTTTGAGTTTGTAAAGAAAAATGCAAATACTGCTAGTTTTTTGAACAGCCTAACATTCCTTTTTCTTCACTTTCTGTAAAGGTATAACACAAACTTGATCAATTTTGGTCATGTTTTGATTTGGAATTGAATGTGCAGTGTTGCCAATGCAATGATATTATGGAATTAAAAGTTATTTTAAGGATTTTGAGCATTATTCACTTTTTTTAAATCACACTGCTATTATTTTGAACACAAATGTATATAAATCTCTCTTTCCTACCATCTGTAGCATATGACTTTGTTTATTTGGGTGACTTTACAACTATTTACATCTGTCTAGCATAGCTGAAATGGAATTCTGCAGTCCTCTGGCCCTCTATGCTACTCTGCCAGGCAGAGGTGATCCGGGATTATGCACAGTTGTACATTATTTATTATGTGAGCGACACATAAGACCTGCACTTAAAGATTGTTCTGTTTTTGTTCTTCAAGGCAAGGCAGAGAACACAGTACTTCCTGCCAGTTGTTTCCTTGTCCCAAATATCTGAGGCGTTCATATCAGGAAAACATCCATCAGGCTTCTTTTCAGCAGCCTCCACCTGTGGCACTGAACCAAACAGAATATTCAATCACAGTGAAGCACCATAATCAAGACAAGAAATTATATTGGCAAATGTCAGTAATACGGAATCAAAAATCCTTCTATACTACTGTTTACTAAACCCACAATAAGAACGAGGAGTGCTCCAACCTTACAGTAAACCTCCTTTTCAAGTAAAACCACAAAGGTATAAAAGACACCTCTGTTTACCCGAGGGAACAGGGAGTTTACAACATTTTATTGACATATATTAAGGTGAAAACGTTTTTTATGCCTTCGCTCCGCCGACATCTGTGGCCGGTAGCATTATTTTTTTGTGCTGTCTGTCCAACTGTCCGTACATCGACGGTCCCATTTTTGTGAACGCGATGTCTCCGGACCCCCTAGAGGGAATTTTACAAAATGCGTTTTCGGCCATAGTTCAATAATGTATATGCTAATTACTATATTTCCGAAATGTCTTACATGATAAAAATGGGATAAAATGATGAAGTGATGACATAATATATCCAAAAGGTCAAAGAGCAACTTCACTGTGACATCATAATGTTCCGCTAAAACACTTTTCTGGCCGTTACTCAACGCCATTACTCAGGAATAGAAGGGGAGACATTTGATCGGGACACTAATCTTGGGTGTCCACCTTGAAACTGTGGTGATTGTTTATATCTTCTGTGCTGCCGGGATGAAGATGTGTGTGAAGCATCCATATTTCACCAAAACATACAATTAATACCTTGTAATAAATTGCCTCAAAGTCTTCACTACATATATGAGTCTGGACAGATGTAAACTGCAACTTGACTAGCTGGTGGAGGCATACAACTGCAAGGCGGCAATTCTAGTTTCTTCTGTTTTCTTTCTTGTGAATCTTGTTTTTTTTTGTGGTGAAAGAAAATGTCAAGTAGTCCAGTCAAATAATTTCACATGCTTTTAAATGGCTTTTGATGTACTGTAAAATCAGTTGTAATAAAAAGAGAAGATACTTTTATTAACTAGAAAACAACAGTAGCACTTACACATACATTATTAGTAGCTTATAAATTGCTCATTTTTTTGAGACCTGCATTTGTATGATTTTGGCTAAGAAGCAACTTGCTTTACATATAAACAAATTGTAGGCGTTGGCATCCACACAGCAGGTGGCACTGCAGAAAGGGGTTAACTGCCTACAGTGGGGCAAAAAAGTATTTAGTCAGCCACCAATTGTGCAAGTTCTCCCACTTAGATCACAAGAACGGTGAGCAAAAATCCCAGAACCACACGGGGGGACCTAGTGAATGACCTGCAGAGAGCTGGGACCAAAGGAACAAAGGCTACCATCAGTAACACACTACGCCGCCAGGGACTCAAATCCTGCAGTGCCAGACGTGTCCCCCTGCTTAAGCCAGTACATGTCCAGGCCCGTCTGAGGTTTGCTAGAGAGCATTTGGATGATCCAGAAGAGGATTGGGAGAATGTCATATGGTCAGATGAAACCAAAATAGAACCTTTTGGTAAAAACTCAACTCGTCGTGTTTGGAGGAGATAGAATGCTGAGTTGCATCCAAAGAACACCATACCTACTGTGAAGCATGGGGGTGGAAACATCATGCTTCGGGCTGTTTTTCTGCAAAGGGACCAGGACGACTGATCCGTGTGAAGGAAAGAATGAATGGGGCCATGTATCGTGAGATTTTGAGTGAAAACCTCCTTCCAACAGCAAGGGCATTGAAGATGAAACATGGCTGGGTCTTTCAGCATGACAATGATTCCAAACACACCACCCAGGCAACGAAGGAGTGGCTTCGTAAGAAGCATTTCAAGGTCCTGGAGTGGCCTAGCCAGTCTCCAGATCTCAACCCCATAGAAAATCTTTGGAGGGAGTTGAAAGTCTGTGTTGCCCAGCGACAGCCCCAATACATCACTGCTCTAGAGGAGATCTGCATGGAGGAATGGGCCAAAATACCAGCAACAGTGTGTGAAGACTTACAGAAAATGTTTGACCTTTGTCATTGCCAACAAAGGGTATATAACAAAGTATTGAGATGAACTTTTGCTATTGACCAAATACTTATTTTCCACCATAATTTACCAATAAATGCATTAAAAATCCTACAATGTGATTTCTTTTCTCATTTTCTCTCTCATAGTTGAAGTGTACCTATGATGAAAATTACAGGCCTCTCTCATCTTTTTAAGTGGGAGAACTTGCACAATTGGTGCCTGACTAAATACTTTTTTGCTCCACTGCAGGCAGTTAACCCTTTTCTGTAGTGCCTCCTGCTGTGTGGATGCCAACGCCTACAATTTGTTTATATGTAAAGCAAGTTGCTTTACAGTCTACAGCCATTCTGGCAGCTCTGTGACGCTGTACTTGAATTAAATGCTAATGTTTAGTGTGTTAAACGGAAATGTAGATGGAAATGTCTTTAGGTTTTTAGGTATTTAGTCATAAATTGGAAATACTGGACAATAAAAAACTGTGACCTGATGATGACGCTAGATGAGAAATTAAGTGATTATCAAAGTCAATAGGATTCATCCACTTGTAAAACTGAATGTCTGTACCAAATGACATGTCCATCTATCCAATAGTGGTTGAGATATTTCAGTCTTGAGCAAAGTGGTGGACCCCCCCATCCCCCATCAACTGACCGAAAGAGAACAGGCTGACAATATTATTTGTGCAGCTAAGTGCAGGTCCTGACACATGGATTTATCTAAATTCTGAGTTTCTGGAGGCACATTAAATGCAGACATTTTTAAGTGTGTCTCTCCCCACCTTTACCTTACCTTTTTCCTTATTGAATTGCAAAAATGCATGTCTGAAGCCACTGGACCCTCACACCAACAAATTAAAATTCATATTCTTCTTGGCACATCTATTAAATAATGTACAGAATGTTACATATTTTGACCTACACAAGACTTTCCATCAAATAAGTGGATACACCAGTCTGCACACAACCCATATTATTCCCAAAATGTTGGCTTGGGTCCTGGCTACAATTTGTCAAACATTTGTGCTGAGATGTACTCAGATTCTTCTCGGGTATCTTTTACAGCTGCACTTTAGCATTTTTTTTCCTGATTTTATCTTTTTTCACTCATCTTTCTATTTTAGCCTTGCCATGCAATTACAGCACCCATTAATGTCTCCATTCTCTCCCTTGCCCTCGACAAAATGCCCCAGATCAGTGTCAAATGGGGAGGAGGACCGAAATAGTCTCCCTGTGACATGCATGTAATATACCAGGCTTGAAGGTTGATTCAATATTTATTCATAAATGTTGGAAAGGAGAAGATTTGAAAACTAGTAATGATTCTTTAGTTACATTCAGTACAATGTTAGCTGCACCTTAAGCGCTTTGTAAGATTCGACATACTATTGAACAGAAACTAGGGACAGGACAGAATGATTCGATATTTTAGTCAATGCAGGTCAAGTCAACTTTATTTGTCAATTTTGCAATGTGTGCCAGACATACAGAGCAATTGAAAATGCGTCTCTCTCTTACCCACGGTACAATAAGGACACATACAACAAGTGTATTATAAAACATAAGAAATATATACAAATAAAGATTAAAAAATAGGATAAGTAATACGTACAAATGAAATAAAGAAAGATAATTAATATATAAAGTTAAAAAAGCTAAGTAATATTTAAAATACAGTAATACATTCTAAACCGTGCAAATGTAAGGTAAAATCCAACAGTACAGATGAAGATATTGAAATGTGCAATATAAAGGAAGAGTCCATGAGTGTCTTCGTTTATATAAAGTGGCCAGTGCAGATCCTGATGGGGGGGTTCAGAGTCCAGCGTTCTTGGGGGCGGAGGGGAGGGGAGGGAGAGAGGGAAGGGTGTTGAGCTTCCTCACAGCCTGGGGATTGAAGCTACAAGCTAAGGTACAAGTGACATCATTGTCCGTCATTAACCGCAAAGAGGACAAAATATTTCAGAAATCATCTCAAGGATAAGTTTGAATTTGAAGGGGTCTTTTGCACATTAATTTTTTGCTGTTGTGAGATATTGTCTTGAAATCCTTTTTTATGCCTTATTTGTGTGGCTTTCAAAGGAGAGAGATGACATACATGTTGAGGTGTTGGCATGATATTGCCATGGTAGAAAACTGAGTGATCATCCTGTTGTCATGTTTGTGCGACGACTCATCAGCCGGCACTTGCCAGAAGAACTGGAGTCTGTGATAGTGATGCATCGCACCAATACTAGTAGACATGAGCTATAAAAAGGACAATATGTCAAACCTGCACCAGTAGACACAATCTGGGGTTATGATCCATTAAGACTAGAGTGCGGATCGGGCCGCAGTTTTCTGTTCTAGTCTTTCGTTTTCTGTCCGAGCCCAGCCCGCGTCCGACACAGCAGTAACCAAACCCGACCCGAGCCCGGCAGGCATTAAGATATTTATGTCTGAGCCCGGCCCGAGCCAGACACAGTTAAAATCTATTTTTTTTCTCATACTAATGACATATGTAGGCTACATTTGTTTGTGTGGAAAGCCCGCTTTTATTAAGCAACTGTAGGAAGGCATTCGGAAATGTCAACAGATGAGCGCATCAGCGCACACGGGGCAACAAGCACACGTTAATAAGCTGTTTAATTTAAAATGTTCAATGTGTTAACCTTTCCTGATTGCTTCGTTTCCGACCTTGGTCAGAAAACTACCTCCAGGGGCCGACGTTATAAAATGAATAACGTCGGGGTTAAAATCCCGTTTCTGGTGAGCAAATTAATGAACGTGGCTTTCAGTCTGGGGTTTATTTCGGACACCGCACTCACTGTGTACAAAACTTAAACTTATTCCACCAACTCTGCTCTGGTCGCATCTACAACACGTCTACTTCCTCTTTCTCTATCTTTCTTCTGCCCACTGTCCACACACACACACACACACACACACACACACACACACACACACACACACACACACACACACACACACTGAGCTCTCTTAAAGGAGCCGCAGCACCATTTTACAACAAATGCCTTATCGCGCTGATGTGACTGAGCCCGATCCGAACCCGAACATCATTTCTAAATATCTGTACGAACCCGGCCCGGACCGTCGGGTATCTTTGGGTCTCAATGGGCTCGGGTCGGTTATCAATCCTCTAATTCAGACCACAGTGGAGACTGGTTTGTCCTCAGCTGAGCAGATTTTACAAATGCTGTGATAAAGTTCTTTCATGTCATGCCCAAGAGAGAATGGTGTAAAAGTGAAATTTTACAGGAGACATCGCAAAGAAGCATAAATTACTGGAAAAAGGGGAGCTTTTAAAAATAGTAGGTATATAATTTCCTATTGACAGTACAGAGTGTGAAACAATCAGCTCCCTCAATATATTGTACACAGAAGCTCCTATGCATTAGGACAGCAGGCCTACATGAATACCAATCAAGCCTGAATGATCTTATAGTGCAGGGATAAAAACACCACAGGGAGAGGAAATATCAACCCATGAGCTGTAATAACCTTAGAATCCAAAATATCTGAGATTACTAAACATAAAAATGACTGCAGCCTGAGACTGTATGTATGTGTAAAGCACAACCTCATCGACATGCATGCACGGTACACTTCCATACTTGTTAGTCTGGAAGCATTGCTAAAGTACTGTACCAGCCTGCTATTATAAACCATGAAATATGAAAGAGAATGTAAAACATACAGTATCCTCCTATATTTCGTTGGACGAAGACACGTTTCACTAGTTTGTGACTGCTGTACATAAGAGCATCAACTAAAAGCCTCAAACGCAACGTTCATCAGCCTGTCATAAGCCTTTTTTTTTTTTTGGAAAGAAAAAAAGGCTCATCATCTAAGTCCATCCTTTCCGAGGGTGGCTGACTCTAATGAGCAGTCATTTATCACTGTAATAAAACCAGCGGGAAGATTATTCCTGCAAGTTCCTGTACTGCTGAATGTCCGGTCATCAGCATGAGGTATGGACGACTTTCAGGTGACGTTATTGGCTGCATTGCGTTATAATGACTGTATGTAAATCTCTAGGGTCATTGACTTAGTCTTTACTTTAGGATAGTAGATTGTTGATTCTATTTTTAGACTATAAATTAACCTATGTATTTTACTATAAATAGGCATTAGGTGTGTGATGCAATGCTGCTATTGGTAACTATTTCGCAAACATATCTGTATTGTATTTAGATTCATACTGGAAGTGGCTGGGGGCTACACAGGACACCGTCATGACTGCTTCATGTTTTATTAAATTGTTTTCCAGTGCCATATATGCTTCTCATAAGTCACTTCAGAAGTGCTCATTAGGCCATCTTGCATCTTTTCTATGAAATCTGCTATTATGAGACGAGGCCCAGATGAATGTAAAGTTGGTCTGACATGTCTATGATAAAAACTGAGAGTTACTGACAAAAAAATACTCCAAAATCCTGAACTGAAAGAAGAAGTTATTGAAAATGAACCTAAATATCTGAATTGACAATCTACACCTCTGTGTTTTTAGCCCATAGCCTTCATTTTGGCAAATCTGCATAATATTTTAATATGATTTCCAAACAGATTTATGGACATTTAATGGACATTAGACATTGTGAGTCTTGACTCTTAGAAGAAGTGGTAGTGTGACGTGTGTGGCAAATTGTGTCAATTTGGAAAAGAAGCAAAAGCAAATATTATATATATTTAATATCTATCCAGTAGGGGTGTCCCCGACTAAAAATGTACGTAGTTGAATCTGATTGGTCAAGTCTTACCTATCGTTGACTGGTTGTTGAATCGTGTTTTTATTTTCTGTTTTGCTTTGCGACATTGGCTAGCATTTTTTTAACACAGACTAAAGAGCTAAAACAACCACATTAGCCTATTGGCCACGGTACATGATATGACTATTGTTTAGTTGTTTGAGAACAGCGGACAGCGCTGTCTGCATGTGTGTTTCTGTGTCCGTGCGGCACTCTGAGTGGAGGAGATTGATACGCAGACAGACACATCACTTAGTTAGTCTGCATGCTGTTCGTGATCTAATGCAAGAGCATGAACAAGACCCATTGTATCAATCCACAGACAGAAGGGAAACAACAATGACCAAATTAAAATATTAGATATAAAGATCCCTGGGGGTATTCTATATGTTTGTTTTCTTCTCTTCTAGTATTGTACATTTTACTGCATCTTACTGTAGCATCATCACTGAGAGCTAACCTGTGATGTAAGTGAAGATATTTCTATCAGCATTCTTGCCCACTGCCATGCAAACATCAGAAAAGACAGATAAACAGATGGTTATAATTCATGAAAGGACCAATTTTTTTCAAAGACAGCCTGTTCAAAAATGTGCATCCTCATGCTCACCTTCTGCACATACATTCACCTAGACATCCTGCAGAGTTTCAGGTGCTTCAGAACATTTGCACAGAAGGGGAAACATTTCCTCATCAAAGTCACTCCTCTCTTCACTTCAGTCGAGGAAACCCAGTGGGTTCTTGGGAAAGAGCAATGGTGGCACTCTTGAGTGGAGGCCCGTGTTGCTGCCTGGCTTTCACAATGAAAAGAATAGTATGTCTAATAGTTCTGGCCGGTGCTTTTCTCGCTGTTTATGGAAATGCCATTTTGTTTCAAGTTCTTTGTTTTGGATAAACAAAAAGACTAGATAGAAATGAGAGTTTAAGATAAATGGTGGAGCCTAGTCGCTATGCCTCAGGGAGGGTTTTCAAACGTGAACCCACTGCTTTTATTGTAGAACAAACTGATCCCTGATGAGCCCATTAAAGTATGTATTATTTCATGTAAAGTTGAACTAAATAATTTTTTGGCACTTTTTTTCCTTCTGTTGGCGTTGATGAATATAAAGACTCATTGTGTTCAGTGCCTTTTTGTTCTTGTTGTCTCTGTTGTCCTTCTTTTGAAGTTCAAATACTCTGCTGTGAAGTGGAAACTATTTTTTAAATGTTTTTCTGTAATAAATCCAGTGGGGTGGGGGGGGTGGCGACTTATTTTTCTTTTATCAATCTGCTTGCTGATCTTTTTTGTGCATGGGCCAGTAAGTCCAATCAGAATGTAACCCCTAAGCCCTTTGATTCCGCCAACACAAGTTGATGGTCTCCCAGCTTGTAAGCTGCCTATCAGATAATAAGCGGGACTTGAATACCAGCCTGTGTGCTGCAATGAGGGTGGTCCTGGTGTTTTCACCTGACGTCCAACGTCTCTTTGCCGGCCCTGTCTCACTGTTCTCTCCAGGGAAATCTCCCAAGAGCAGCTGTCCTTATCAATGTGCCGGCTCCCCCTTCACTGCCTGCCTGGGCCGCATTCTCCATGACAGCGGCACTGAGGTGGCGGTAATCTGCCAACACTTCAACAAAATTAAACCGCCAACCAGGCCACCAACGGAGACGCAATGGGGAAAGATTTCCTGCTTACCGTGATATGCCAACAGAGGCCACAGACGTTATTATGGCTTTGCATCTGTACGAAATAAGCACTGCTTAGCGTAACAATGTGGAGCTCTTAGTGATTCTACTGCTGCTTTCCGGTTAAAGAGTCAGTTCACCCAAAATACAGTAAAACCCCTTTCCTTTTTCCTTGACTGCAATCTGTCCATCCAGATACCGTTGCTTTGATTGATTGGCTTTGTCTGAAGTCACCTCAGTAAAATGGTGCTCAATGCAATTTGGTTTGTTGTGCTCAAAGGATCAGAAGAGCTTCATTTGTTGTAAAAACAAAATTACATGTTGTCATATCTTGCATGAACTGATCCTTTAAAACACAAGTGAAGTGCTGAACCATGGGTGCAGTCACAGCACATCAAAACTAAATGGTAACATTGTAATTAGGTGCACACATTCCTGGGTAGTTTGGCCAATTAAACTAATTGATGAATAGCTAACCAGTAGTTCCTTGATAACTGTGAATTCAACTATTTTGCAAATATAAGTTACTTGAGAACAGACTGCTTGATATTGTAAATTAACCAGAATCTTATTAGTTCCTAGTTAGTTGTGAATCTGCATACAGACCACTTTCTTAATGAGAGTGAAACAGCATCTCACAAATATTTAATCATTTGTTCCTTGTTTTGTCATCATACACATTGGTGCAAACAAGTCGCTACTTTAATGCGCCATTAGATGAAAATGGTATACATTACTAACAAAGCTCACTGTTTTATTCTTAACAGTGTTGCTACTTTATGATTGCATGATTTAAATGTACTTTAACAACATGGTATTTGGTGTTTTACACACCTCATGTCAGGTTTAGTTCTCTGGCTCACAGATGTGCTTAATTTTTCATTTGTTTGGAATCAACAGAATAGCTCTATTCAACAGCAGTAGCTCAGCACAGACAGATAAAAGAGCACCACCTAGAGAAACTCAAACTTTAACATCAGTGCACCCAAAATACTGCCACTGCTTGCTGCGTGGTCTAATGCAGGAGAGGAGAAGACAGATGTATTTTGGGCATTTTTTTTACCATTTATATAAATACTTTTTGAAACATTAACCATCAGGACCACATATTATACTGCAGATTGCAGTCTTTGTGATTTTCTTTTCATACACATCTAACATGCTTGTAAAGTGTAAGTTTTCATTTTTCAATTTTCTGCAGTTTTACTTGAGTCACCTGAAAACAATCATTACTGTTAACATGACACATGCATTAGAATAACAGTCAATGTAAACTACAAACAGGATAGCAGTACAAAAAATACTTACCAAAAACTAGTCAGCATTATTCAAAGTACAATAAAACTA
This sequence comes from Zingel zingel, assembly GCA_023566125.1. Classification (NCBI taxonomy): domain Eukaryota; kingdom Metazoa; phylum Chordata; class Actinopteri; order Perciformes; family Percidae; genus Zingel; species Zingel zingel. The sequence goes on along the minus strand of CM042335.1, from coordinate 18,919,847 downwards.
TCACAACCACTGGGAAGAGTTGGAGAGGGTGAACTGTGAGCTTCGAAGAAGAAACTCCTCCACTGATAGATAGAAAACACGCAGTTTCCATATGCTACGAAAACAGGTGCAATGCAGAACAACAGTGCTATTGAATGATACCATGTTGAGACTTACTACATGGTGTGTCATTGCTATAGCGCTTGTGGCATTTTCAAGCATTTTCTGAAGCCTTTTGTTCCGTTCCTATCCTGCCGTTAAACCTCCTCACCGTGTCGTCAACATTACGAGTAGTTCAGGGTAAAATATAGTCAGTTATTGTATATGAAACCAAATTCCCCTTCCCTTTATTTGAAGTATCTTGGGAAAGCTGTGAAGCTCATTGAGGGCTAAAACAAGGAGAGGGAAGAGAGGCATGAGGATTAGATAAAGTCTGGCACATACCGAGACGATAATAAGCAAGGCAGGAAAGTGAGGGGAAAGAGAGGGAAATGGAGAGAGAGAGAGAGAGAGAGAGAGAGAGAGAGAGAGAGAGAGAGAGAGAGAGAGAGAGAGAGAGAGAGAGAGAGAGAGCGAGAGAGAGAGAGAGAGAGAGAGAGAGAGAGAGAGAGACGGGGAGACAAACAGATGAAAACAGAGAGGGGGTGGTTATAAAATGATTAAGGGGCATGCTATATAGAATTTCATGATTTGAAAAACACAAACAGGTCTGTCAGATGCCTCTGCATTACCATCTGTGCTCTGCTGCCAAAATGTACAGCGGCGAAAGATTTGTGACGCTTCACTGTTTTAAACGTAAATAGCTCTCTGATCCAGCATTACTGAAATCATAGTTTCGCCTTAGAAGGTTAGGTCATGTTGTATCATATACACATACAGTGCTCAGCATAAGTGAATACACCCATGCTAAAGTTGACTAAAAAGAGGAATAAAAAAATCATCTTTTGTAAACTGATCTTAATGCCTGAATTAAAAAAAATTTGAAAAATCCAACCTTTGAGGACACCAATTTTCTTTGTGAATGAATAATATATCGTAAGTAAATAAATGTTCTTCCTTAAAATACAGGGGGCATACGTGAGTACACCCCTATGTTAAATTCCCATAGAGGCAGGCAGATTTTTATTTTGAAAGGCCAGTTATTTCATGGATCCAGGATACTATGCATCCTGATAAAGTTCCCTTGGCCTTTGGAATTAAAATAGCCCCACATCATCACATACCCTTCACCATACCTAGAGATTGGCATGGGGTACTTTCCTTAAGATCATCTCTCAATGCAGATCAAACCAGCTATTAGGCTAACTGAAATAAAACCATGCCAATCTCTAGGTATGGTGAAGGGTATGTGATGATGTGGGGCTATTTTATTTGATTTTCTTTTAATTAAGGCATTAAGATCTATTTCCAAAAGATGATTTTTTTTATTCCTCTTTTTAGTCAACTTTAGCATGGGTGTATTCACTTGTGCTGAGCACTGTATACTATATATATATATATATATGTATATGTATTCTCTGTTATTTGTACAATATCCAGTATCATCACGCATGGAACAAGGCTGTAAATTGTATTAAAATCTTGGCAGGAAACTGGTATCATACACTGTAACAACAACACTGAATAAAGGGTTAACAGTGTACATGCTGTAAATACACATCTGGTATTTTTGCTTCATGGAGCCTCTGGCCCCTTCCTGTCCGGAGCCTGTGAGTCTGGACACACAGACTAAGGGCCAAAGTGCTCCTGGTTCGCTAATTCTGCATGGACACACACACGCACGCATGCACGCGCACGCACACACACACACACACACACACACACACACACACACACACACACACACACACACACACACACACACACACACACACACACACACACACGCATACACTCTAAAAAAGGGACAGTTCTTTTGTTAACCCCCCTGGCATGTAAAGTGCACTTGGTTTGATCACATATACTGTATACAATACAAGGGATGAACCCGATATTGCCTCACAGTATCATTTAAAAACTATTGATTTTTTTAAACTTTTCATAAGAGGAAGGTGCATTATAGTAACATGATGCCTGCTCATCGCTGCACTATGATAAATGGCTGTGGATAACTCCTCAATCATTTGAGCTTGTGCTTACTCTTAATGTGCATCGCTTCAAATGTAATTAAGGTTTATTTAAGGCTCTACATGTAGCATTTGAACGTGAATGAATTATTATCATAGTCATTGTGGTCCATCATTTAAAAAAAAAAAAAGGGACCGTGAATGAGACTCATTATTCATTGTGTAACGCTAGGTCAGATTTGGAGAGAAATCTGCTCATCAGCTTTCCAACTTTTACAACAGGAAAAGTGTACAGGGGTTTCAGATTTGCTGGCACTGGCAGGTCAAGGCGTAAAAGGCTTACTGTAATATTTCAAATATCTTCATCATTGTCAGTAAAGGCACATAAAAAGTCCTTAAATCAAGCGTTTGGAGCAGTGTTTACATGAGTCCCCGTTTTGTTTGTATTGTGCATACACTCGAGCATGCACGTGTACGAATGTAAACATATACAACTACATTATTCAGATATGCACAGATAATGCTCCCAAAACGGATAAAACAATATCTGACCCATTGCATTAATAAAGCAGAATAATGCTTGACTATTGCTACACATCTGTTTTTTTACCTACTGATGTTGAAACCAGGCACCTTGCACAGAATCAGTTTAGTTTTACTTTTTGGTGTGGGGTTCAAAGACAAATCATGCTTTATTATATGATTAATTTAAGGACATTTTTAAAATATTATGTTCTGAATGGAATTGTATATTTCGTGGCCAGCAGGATTAAAATGTAAGTATAAAATAATTAAAAAAAAAACAAATAAAGTAGTACAGACATTGTCAACAGTCTGGTACAAGCCCCGTCCACTTCTGGTATACGTCTGGAGAAAGATAGTTTTGTAAAATAAACAGATACAGGCACAGTTAGTAGCTTTGCATTATACCCCTAGTCAGTTTCATGCTATTCTACGTACCAAGGTGCCAAAATAAGCAGTAAAAAAGAAGAAGACTGCTAGAAAGCAAACATGGATGTAAAAAATGCAGCGTCTTACAATATTACAATAATTTACTTTGCAAATGTTTTATTATGAAAGAAATTCATTCAACAAGTGTTAGACCTCAGTGATATACGCAATGCAATTTGGTGATAAACATTGAATGTAGACATAACTTTTGATTATTTACTAGAAAACTCCTAAAGGCACCTTTAACAGAAGGCGCGGCATCTGTGTGTCCTATCCTTTGAGTTGTTTCTGGTCTGTTTTTACTCAGTATTGCCTTTATTTCCCATATATTTATTTCCTTTAAACACCATTAAAAAGGAAATAACCATAGGGACATACAATTAAATATATGTTTCCTCAGTGAAACCAAACTAATATTATACATGTGTTCCAAAAATAACTAAGGTGATAGGAAACTGCATTGAGCAGCACTGCAGATCAACAAAAAAAGGGATCTACATAATCAGGCAATGATTGTTTAAGAAAAAGGCTCTTATTCAGCAGTATTAGTTTATAAGAAGTTATAAAAAGAGAGGGGGAATGACTCTGCCCATCACATTACAAGGGCTATTCTGATGCTGTTTTACCTTCATGGTCCTCCTGGATGATTACAACGGCAGCACAGTGGGAGGGGAAATAAAGCTGTACGGCTGGCTCTATAGCTAGCATCAGATGACTTAATCAGGCCATAAAGAAGGCCTCACTTACAGATGCTGTGTTGCCCCTGTGCTCCGCATTTCATCAGCCCCAGGGAAGGGTGAAATATGCTTCCTCTGAAGGTAATGTGCCCTATCTCTGTCCAAGCGGTGGAAAATTTATCGCCCCCTCGATTATTTACAATCCATCTGAGCCGTGATGATCTCGCTACTGTTATTTAAGCTGCAGAGGTACAGCCATGTTGGTAATACTGCTGTTATTGTGAGTTGCCAACAAAGGGGCACAGCAGAAAACGAGGGGAAAAGTAAAAATACATTTGTTTCATGTGGCTTTTGTAGTCCCCACATGAGCCACATCAGTTGGTTTACCATAACATGACATGATTGTAGAAACAGCCAGGATCATAATAGCAGATGTATTCCATTCGGTATACCTTACATATTAAAGAACCAGTAGTCTACCAAATTGTTATGGTCTGCTACAGCCAAATTGTGCCAAGGCAACACTGCAGAGATGTTGGCATTGTCAACCTCAAGGTGTAGCAAAAGTAAGTCTCATCTATTGGGCGGTACGTATTCTGTAGAATGAATTGAAAGTTAAAAAAAAAAAGTACTTTACGTTCAGTATGAATATGTACACATACATTACATCATTTGGTTGAATACAAAGCTGATTGTTTGACATTCCTTTCTCTTGTATCCAGAAACTCTTACTTGATCTGGAAAAAAGGATTGACAACTAAATAATAATGACAATATTTCAAGTGCTAACTGTGTGACTAGTTTGGTTAAATAGACCAAGTTTCCGGGAAGCAATTACAATGAAACCAGACGCTGGTGATATTTCTGTCAAACGCAACAAGAATTTCTCTCAGAAAGCTAATTAGCTATTCACATTTAACGAACTTAATTAGGTACATTCCAAACTACTATTTACAACAGTATTCAAATATTCATTTAATAATGCGTCCAAGATTTATACAACCACAATCAATAAAAGCTAATAAAATTGCTAAATTATGAATGAGCTGTCTCGGCTACGATCAGCTATAAATAGCCAACAAATTTCTCATATACTGAAACACACCTCATAAGATCAACTACTACTACTTAATAGGGGTGCACGATTCAGAAAATTCAATATCGATTTTTAGGCTCAAGATTCAATTCAAAATCGATTTTCGATTCAAAAACGATTCTCGATTCAAAAAAATGATTCACGGTATGTAAATGTAGTTACTTTTTCCATGTGATTGCAGTAGACATACAATTTAAAATATATATGTCTTCATACAAAAATGAAAACTTTTGCAACTAAAAACTGAAAAGTGCCAAACTTTGGCCAGCTTTCAAATACATTTAATTCAAGTATAAAATAAAACCGTTAAGTAAAAAGAGCTTTTCGTTCAGAGTTCGGTGAGAGTTTAGAGCATTGAAAGAGTGTGTTTGTTGACTGGCATGTTAGGTACTTTAGGTTGTTGTTTGTCCACGTCTTTAATGTTAATCTCTGGGTGATGGCGCACCATGTGACTTCTCAAGTTTGTGGTGTTTCCAAAATACTTAACTTTCGCTTTGCAAACCTGCATATAGCATGATTCCTATCAAGTTCTGTCTTCCCCTTGAGGTTATAAAAGCTGATACATGCCCAAACTCTCACCTTCAATGAGGATGGAGCAGGTTGAATAATTATTTCTGTGAGGTTTGCCATCGTTTGCGACTAAACTACTTCTGCTGCACTCGTTCTTTTGATTAAGAGTGCCCAGGCGTCAGTGTGAATTTGCCGCAGCGCCATCTATGGGAATAGCGAGCTAAACTCATTTCAGGACAATGGTATACACGCCATTACAAAAAAAATAATAATAATAAAAAAAAAATCAATTTTTGGAATTCTATGAATCGATTTTGAATCGGTAGAGCTTGAATCGCGATACGAATATGAATACATTTTTTTGCACACCCCTACTACTTCAATTTAAGTGTTCAATCTGTCTATTATAAAAATGTATCCAAAACAATGTGTACAATGTTTTTTTGACTCATTTATACATTAGAACATTGTACAAGAATAAAAGAAAAATACCAAAATGTGCATTACATTAACTTCATAAGAAGAACAGTATCATTCAACACCCACACAGTTCTACATATACACACAATACATCCTTTGTGAACCATCAAACTAAATAATCTACCTTGGCTAGTGTGCAGACTCATCACTAAATGTGCTCCATTATGCTGACTATCTCCAGCTTGCATGTTAGTACAAGACAACCTGCTGGACAGATCATAAATAGAAAGTCCAGGTCGCTGAGAGGGCTGAACGGCTGTACTGTACATTTAACACGAAAACAGTGCCGTGAGATGCTTTAATTACACACACACACACACACACACACACACACACACACACACACAAAGCTACATGACATGGTTACCACTTCAAGATGTTAGGAGTCCTAACATTTTAAAGTGGTAACCTGGTATGTACTGTATATGGTATGGTAAAAGGGATTTTCCCCATTCAGTTGCTCCAGTGATGTTTCAGAAAATAAAAAAAAGAATTTCAAAGTGCCGATATTATGAAAAAAATCAAATGTTCTGCAGGTTTTCCACACAATTTTGGAAATGTGCCCTCCTTTAGAAGAAGTCTCCCGGCTCTTCCTGCCTTGTACAGGCCGAAGTTGCAGAAACACCTAGCTAGCTCATGTAATCCCTACCTAGCTACTGCGCATGGGCGACTGCCAACAAAGATGTTACAGCAGTGAGAGGTCTCACTCTGTAGCTAAAACAGAGACCTGACACAGGGTGAAAAGAGGAGCTACAGCAATGTGCAGTACAACAAAAATATGGTGTTTTTTGAAAATTAAACCATGTAAACCTATTCTGATACAATCTCAAATTACAATTATGAACCTGAAAATGAGACCGGCATAATATGGACACTTTAAGCCTGGAACCTAGCCAACCAGCTAGGAGATTAAGCATGACCATAAAACAGTTGATTCGGTGCAAAAGAAATATTTTTAAAACTGAAAACAAGACTTTACATAAACGATCATAGACTTCAGTGGTAGCAGCTCACTAGCCATCTGCGGGGGAGTGGTAAACATTTCCATGGTAACAGCTCCACCAATCAGAGACGTCGCTGTTAAGCTTAGGATGTTGGGTATTTTAGAACTATTCCATGGCAGTCCATGCGAATAAAACATGTTTTTCTTAAAGCTTTCCCGTGTTTTCTGTCATATCTACAATGTTATAATGTCGGTTTTTTGTTGTATTGTATAATGTTTTTTTATGGTAAAAGTGGCAAATAAATAATATATATAAATCAAATAATGAGGTAAACACATTTTAGACTAATCCCTGTGAGCTAAAATGTTCAGATTTCCAATTGTTCTAAACGCTACGGTTTCAACAGTTTTTTCTACTCCGGGCTGAGTGTTACACAACACTTAGCCGGCCTTCTATAATTGGTCATCTGCTCCAGGTAGCTGACACGCTCACGCCACGCAGGCAGTGTGTAGCCGGCCTAAACAATATCATCTTGGCTGCAAATGTTGTTAAATTCTCCCCAATTTTGGATCGCATTACTGCTGATCTACAGCTGCCTTGTTTGTACTTTTTGTTGATTGTAAAGACAATAATTAATAGAAAATTAATTCAAAACACTTGACATGAGAATTTTTTTGGGCTTTCGTCCTCTTGGAAGAAATGTATCAATTTGATATCTGAAGCTTGATCCGTGACAAGCTTTGACTGCAAAGTTTTGACATCATGCAGTCAGAAACCTACCTATTATCTAAAGCATTTTATGGTAAAATTAATAAGCTAGTGGAAATTATGGATGTTCAGCTTATAAATGTTTGTGTTGTCAGATTCAGCTTGGCAGTGAAATGGTAATGTGCAATACAGCCTATTGTTGATTAGATTTTATTTACCTTATTAAACAGAAAAATACAACTGTACACCTTCTGAATTCAAGTTTCTCTCTTTCACCAAACTAAGACTAGCATAATTGCCTTGTTAACTTAAACCTTAACGTACAGAGTTAAACGTGTATCTCTCTGTCATTGCCCACTGAGCAGTGGCTTCACCCATTATTCGGGGGCAGACTATTCAATTAGAAAAATAAAATTAGAAAAATTGCCCACAGAAATCATTATAAAAAAAACAACAACCGACACGGTACTTCATTCGTCCAATCACCCAACCCTACCCTGCATGACGATAGATTCAGTACATGTTGTGATGCTGTGTGTTAGTACTTGAGCTCTCATTTGTTTTTAAAGGGTCTTTGCATATATTGACCTCTCAATAAAAAATGACAACATTATAGGTGCATAAGGGGCTGGTGCTTGAGAAACATTATCATCAAGGATAGGGGACCCAGGGAGTCTGAGTTAGAGCCGTGCGCGGGACTGTTTTTTTAATCCCGCTCCTGCCCGCTCCCAGGTGGATTTCTGACCATTACCGCCTGCTCCTGCAGCTTGTGTCCCTCCAGCACCGCGAACATAAGATTGATTGTCAATAGATTGACCATTGATTTTGTGTCTTCTCCCCTCCTGCAGGGAAGCTAGTTATTTTACTGTATAGTATTAATAAATATGCATATATGTCGGTAATAAGTAGCTAAATTATGTTCTATTGCATAACTACATTCAAGTGCAAAGTTATTGTAGTGCAATATAAGGGCAAAGTGACATTGTAGTCATTTATTTATTTCATTTATTTTAGAGCGTGTTGTTGGCTGTGGTTTGCTTTGCTCAGGTTGTTTTATTTTGTTTCGTTTCCGTCTTTTAACACACACTAACAGATTTCATGTTAAAGTCCCTGTTGATTGTATCCCTCCAACACAACACAATCCCTCAGGTCGCCGTAGGAGAAAGGGGCGGGGCGCAGGAAAGATGTGAGAGAGAGGGAGTAGAGGAGTGTTAATAAAGTGTTTGGCTGTTGTTTAACTGGATGCACTGTGTGCGTTGCTGATTTTCTTATGCAACCTCGCTAGGCGAACCTAACAGTCGGTTACAGCACTGATCAGGGGAAGCGGCTCTAAATCCCGGGACCCAATGTCGGTATTTTTGGACCGCCCGCTCCCAGACGCAGCCTGTGTTAAAACCGCCCGCTCCTGCGAGATTTGTGTTGGCCACAGGATCCCAAACCCAATGCAGTCCTCTACCCTGAGTTTGATTTGCGATGGTGGTATATCCAGTTCCTATAAACATAATTGGCCATTTGAGTGGGTGTGAAGCCATTGAGGGTTCTTCTCCTTGTCACTGCACGAGCAAATCCTACAGGTTGGTTGTGGTGTTAGTACTGGGAGGACAGTGTGAACCTCTCACATTTCACACTCTCCCAATGATGGTCCTCACTGGCAGGTGAAAGGGAGCACTCGGCACCTTGCGTGATGGTGGAAGCACATTGCTGTCTGCAACCTCAACAGTACAGTCGGCAGTGTCAAGGACTTTGCAGTGCAAAGAGAATTGTGCATTCTAAAATGGTGAGAAAGTGGGCTAGAAACATTGACAAAATTACCTCTAGTGGGTTGAGTGCCAATCACATTTTTCTTCTTTTACAATCTAGGCCCAACATGATCGACACAAGGATAGCCAACATGTTCCACTGTGCACACACGCCCATCAAACTGCCACAAAAATAAAATAAATACATTTAAAAATCAATGGCTGGACCTCAGTAGAATGTGCCAGTGTTTTAACATCCCCTGTTGGTTTGTCAGCCTCTCTCAACACGTGGGTTCCCAACATCCTCCACCTTTTCCCTGTGTCAGTACGATTCCCTTCCCCTTGTCCTGCTCGCCAACTTCTCTCAGCAGTGGCTTAGAAATTATGATTGCTTATTGGACTGTGACTTTCCCAGCCACTGCCTCTCAGTCACCTACACACACCTACTTCCTCTATTGTAGCCTCAGGTCCCTTGCCTCCCTCGCTCTCTCCATCTACAACGCCCCCCCCCCCCCCCCCCCCCCCCCCCCCACTCATTTCTCTGCTTCCTCTTGCTCTTCCTTTCCATCCTCCACTCACTTCAGTGCCTTTGTGATCGGAGTGACAGGCTTTACAATATGTTGCTTCGGATCTACCTCACCTTTAATAGTTCAATAAAATGCCAATGCAGGGCGGTGTAGGATCCTGGGGAATGACTGGAGAAGCCAGTCCTGTCTTTCTTTCCATCTCTGGGTCTCATTATGTCTCCTCTACCCTTTTCAGTCAAGACAAAAAGCTAAACAAACAGCCACAACCATTAATTATCATGGACAATATAGAGGGGAGATGGGTCTGTGTTCAGTCACAGCTGAGGACAAAAAGTCAGTAAAGCCTGCCAGCTGAGTTGTTGTTGAGAAAGCTTATAAAGAGACTCACAAAATGACCAAAATTAAATACATACAGTATATTTGTTCAAAAATGAACCAACACATCTGAGGATCTTTGAGAACCTTGTTATAGGTTGAGCCTCAAGTGTTAAGAATTGTGTAAGAAACCTATAACTAGAGGTGATGAATATGAAGTGAAAGCCCCATTGGATTGACACAAAGTTTTGTTCAGACATTTATTCCCAGATGATGAATCTGAATCACAAAAGGTTTGGACAACTATGGGATACAGGATAAATCCTTCTGACTTTGAGGACCTGACCTTTCCTCTAACGCCACCATGATGTTGATTGGTTGTCATGACATTGGTACATTTATGTCCCCCTTAGGATGAATTTTACAAACTTGTGATTACTTGGTCATCCCCTAACTTTTCATCTAGTGCCATCATTGTTCCCATCACACCATTGTTATTTATACATTTTCACTGCTGCTTAATGTGACTAGTGTTACTTAGAGGGGTGGTGTCTTTATAAGCCTTTTCTAGGCTTTTAACCTCCCTTGCATGTTTTGTCTTGTATCAAGCCGTATTGTTGTTTTTTATTAATATGTGAATAAAATAAACTAATATACTAAACTAATTATCAGGTCAAACATAAATTTGTCCAATATGTTGGTGTATGAATAAATACCTGCAAAACTAAAGACATTGTCATCAGCCTCAGCTGCACTTTGTGCTTAGTGCTAATTAGCAAATGTTAGCATGCTAACACGCAAAACTAAAGAAGTGAACATGGTAAACATTACTTGCTTATCATCAGCATGTTAAAATTGTCACTGTGAACATATTAGCACTTAGCTCAAAGCACTGCTGTGCATAGCATCAGAGCCGCTAAACTCTTACCCCTATTTTCCACTGGGTGTGTCTATGAGGTATTCCGGATGCGCCGCGAGCAATCGCAGCCATTCAAGTCAATGCTTGATATTCCACCTGCCGCGCCACGAAGTGTGTGTGAATCGGCTCTGCGCTCCACTAAAGATACGCGCCAGGTCTATTTTCACGCGAGTCGCGGGCCGTACGGACAGCCGGCCAGGAAATGAAACAGCGAGAATATCCAGTCACTTTACCAAAAGAACCTGAAACATAATCAAAATACCCCCAAAGCCACAACCACATTTGTCATATCCTTGAAGCGACGCCAATTATACAGCAAAATTAATATTTATCAAGGTCTTATCTGAGGCATCTTTGAGCTAAATGTGGTTAAAGCTCCTTGAGTAAACTCCTGATAACAGATGATATCTGCAATAGATGACTGCACACTGTGACTAAAGAGCATATTTACTTTTTTCCATCAGTATCTCCCATCAGCATGTCTTATTATTGGGTTACTGTAAAAATCTCTATTTATTTGCATAGATCTGACTTTTTTTTAATCAAGGATGCCAATTTAAGTTTTTTTTAAGGTGATTTCTTGTAGTGGGTGGGCCTGCAATACAGAGATTGTTGATGCCCGACAGTTTCCACGTCCCAGACCTGAACTGGAGGATTTGTCTCCAGCATAATAACCACAGTGAAAAGGATCAGTCCACAGACATCATTAAGACACAATATCCTAACAGAGATCTAGAAAATGTGTGTGTGTGTGTGTGTGTGTGTGTGTGTGTGTGTGTGTGTGTGTAAGTGAGAGAGAGCGAGAGAAAGAGCGAGAGAAAGAGGGAGAGAGAGAGAGAGAGAGAGAGAGAGAGAGAGACAGGATACGTAAGAGAGACAATGCTCAAGTCTCCAAAATTATACCATTGCCTGGGGATAATGGTTAGCATCGGGGCTTTTGAATTGGTAATCCAGAAGACAAGATGCATGGATTAATCATGAAGTAAATCTATTTTAGGTCAAGTACGTTTGATAGGCATTAGCAGGGGGCAGAAGGTTAATACGCGAGGTTAAAGAAGCTACCGATGTGATCACTTTAGCAGACGATGAGAGAAATTTTAAAATGCATTCATGGTTGTGAAGTAAACAAAGACATTTTAAAGTGTTCATTGGGTATTTTGTGCTGGAATGAATCTGGAAAGTTAGGAAAAAGAAGGTGCAGAAACACATTGGGTAAATGGCAAACACCTTAGTCCATTTAAATGCCACAAAACCAGGTTGGAGTAATAGCATACATTAATGCTCATGTCTATAAAACGTCTTCCTTTGTTGTGAAATACATGAAATACATTTTAGTTAAACATTTCTTGTTTTAAAGGGGAAAAGCATTTCTTCTTATCCAGGAACTCTTGTTGTCTTACCATCTTGGAACTAGTGGTTTAATTGCATTTTAAACTGGCTTAGAATAACATCTTTACAGTTGGAATCTGTAAGATTGTCAACAAATCAAACCCAGTTATTGATGCTATTTATGATCAATGTATTTACATTCTTTAATTTCCGTAGTTTTCATTGTTAGTGAAGGAGTCTGCCATTTTTGTGTGGGATTCAAATTGCCTGCCAACGCAGCATTCAACTGGCAAAACAGGGAATGGCTTTTATTGTGAAGTAATCACAGGAAATGAAATGTATGTGAAATTGTGGTTGCTCATGGCACTTTATTAAACACCATGAGTTTGTTCAGATGCACCCTTTTGTTGCTCTTTTGTTGAATGTCTGACAAAGAAGCTTCTCAACAAGTGTTTGCTGCCTCTAGAATTGCACTTTTCATCTGTAACTACAGGTGTCACCAACTCAACCAGGACTAAAATCTTAATTATTATTTTTTATTTGATCTTTTAATTGTCAAGTGTGTCAAGAAAATTGCACAAATATCCTCTATTAGTTAATCTTGAGTTTAAATACAACAAAATATATACACTCATTCCAATATGATATTGTGAAGAAGCACCAACTGTGTTAGGCAGGTACATAGTGAATGGAATTTTGAGCCTTGTGGACAATACCTGAAACCGAACGCTTTATTTAGTTGTAATAATCAAACTTCTTTGCACATTATGCGTGTTCAGTTTTCTTAATCACCAGCCCAACCAACGTGCTGTTGAGACCTTGCTACTACAGACATGCAGTGAGTCAGGAGTCTGTGGAGAACTCTGGAGGAGGAAGGCGATACCTCTGACGCCTTTCCTTCAGTTCATTCAGACGGGAGGTTGATCAATGCTTCGGCTCTGTATGGACTGGGACTGGTGTTTCTAGGCGTCACTGCACTCGTTAGTGTAGACTGCCCTCCAGCCCCCCTTAACCACACCAGTCCAATCACTCCTCTGAGACTGGAGCGTACTAGTAGTTAAAAGACTGATTCCTTCTAATGATGTGCTACCACTCTCTTGGTTGTTTCCTTTTTTGTATCCTTTGTCCTTTTTTCTTCAACACTCACTCCTAGCAATATTGCACTTTCTTCTCCACTCTGTGTGACCTCAATGACAAGATAAGCAGCAGCTAGATCACCAGCCACAGTCAGTCAATTGTTCAGTGATCAAGCATCGAGATGACATCATTATGCGCTGAAATATTAGCCAAGCCCGGCTCTATCTGCCCAGTCCTACATTCCTGTCACTTCTCCCTAGCCCCTTTTTGCATATTCATTGATGGTGTGCTCTCCTTGGCGTGTACCCTGGGGAATCAGGGTGATAACCTGAAGTGTTCATCTGTGCCTGTGTTTATCTGGGCCGCGGCATGGCGGTGGGTGTTAAGGTGCAGAGTGGGCGATCCAGGGCTCAACTAGGTGTGTGCATACATGATTTATGTGGCTTATACACAGAAGGGGGAGATAGAGACGACCTTGCTTGCAGTTGAAGCCAAAGCTACCTCCCTACATGTTAGATGCATGGTATGCATGTTGATGCCGTAGAAGAAATGTCACATTACAACGTATAAGGTGGGAGATGTATTGCTTTTAAGATTCAATCAGGGTTTCCTCTTCTTTAGCTCCACTCTTGGGTTTTATGTCTGTACTTGAAAGTGGTTTTGCTTTAAGAAAAAGCTTGCATCTTTTTGACATTAAAAAAATGCCGTTTGTTGCTGATCGACACAACAGCTATTTTGCTCATAGCCAGTTCATGATAGGCCAGTTCATGACTTTTATTCTAAATCTGTGCTGTGAACGATATGAGGCATTTTATATTTAGGCAAGCAACAGCATTCATTTAGAGTAAATATGAAAGCTAGAAAAAGTTTAAAACTGCAGTTTCTTTATTATTACATTGTCATCAAGAAAGGCAGACATTGACTAGTGAAAGCCGCATGTTTAGAATAGAACAGATTGGTTGGATCACATAGTTCAAATATCACTCATAATGCACAAAGTGTTTTATGAGGTTTGGTGGAGGGTGGCTGAAAGAACAGAGCAGTACTTAAATGTCTACAGTTGCATTAGAACACCCCCTAACCACATCTATTAAACTACATGTGAGCTTGTAATGAGGCCGCCAATGCTTGCAGCACTCGCATGTGGTTTTAAAAAAAATGTTTTGCCCTCCGCTTCACTTTGACAATTCAATCCAAAATCAATTGTGTGTTTGACCGTGAGGACGTTTTAACCCTTGTCAAAACAAGGGACCGTGTAGGAAATGTTGCCTACAATTGTTGTGGTTGAAACCTTGTTCATGTGAGTTCACAGTGCCATGATTGCAAATGGGATCTTGCATTGATTTGTGTTTTCAATCTAACATGCAGGCCACAAAGCATGTCGAACTTGTCACCTGACAAGCTTTAGATTACTATGCTGCATCCAAACAGGCATATAAAGTAGTCCTATATGTATTTTCACTTTGCCTGTTTGTTTATATGTGTGTGTGTGAGAGAGAGAGACTGCTCAATTTAGGTGTCTCCTTTTACTGCATTGAAATCAGCTGTTAATTCACTTTGCTGTTGTCATATTACATTCTATTAATTTCCCTTAACTTTGGCTTGAATCATATCAAATACATTAAACCACGAGTCATTTTCAATGTGGATGACAGCTTGTTAATGCAGATCAAAGCCCTCCTCCTTGAGACTGTACATTTTAGGATAAATGTGTGAAAAAGAAACCTTTCACCTGTCCCTATTCATACAGAACCAATCACCCGTTGCTTATAAAACACATTGGATACGCTGTATCATATGCAGTTGTTTATGTGACAGCTCTGTCACAGCTGTCAAATATAGGCCATGTAAAACCCCAACAAAATGAGAACCCAGGCAGCATGTTTCCTCAGACGAGATTGCTTTGCGGAGGTAGTAGGTGACATGTTTATCCTTAATTTATGGGTGAAATGTGTGTCTGTGTGTTCATTTACCTAACCTGCTGAGAAACTGTCGGTGTTAGTAGTAGTGTTATACTGTACAGGGACAGTGTAAAGGATTACACAGTGACAGTGCATGCACAATAGTGTCTCTGTTTAAAATTTTATACAACTTACAGTAAACACTTAGCCTGCATTCAAATTAATTAAGCACATTAGATATGTGGGCTGAAAAGCTCTGCATGAAGAAAACTGAACCTGCATCACATCTTTTCTTTGATGGTTTCCTACAGTGTTTTGCAGTGTGTGATATAATATAATGTGTAATATCTCTAGAGGACGTCAGATCTGGATGGGAATTAGCAGATACCCTTCAACCTCGGCATTAACTATGCTCGCATCACTTTAGCCGATTTCCCACTAGACAAAAAAACCCCACTAACACCTACTAACATCTGGCTTTTGTCTTTAGTGGAAAAGGTTACAATCGGCATTCACTCCCGGGACAAATCACCGGGACGGGTATTTATTGACTCCAGCTCTGATCGGCAGTAATGGAAACATGACACCCAGGTGTACACGCTAATTTTCCTTTTTCAGTGCAATGCTATGCGACTCTTTGTCATCTCAGCCACAAATTCTGTCCGTCGCCATGTAAGCACTTGAACATTGTTCCAAATTAGTCAGCACCGAGTTTGAAAGACAGACTGAATAAGTAACGTATAAAAGTAAAAGTAACTACCGCAACATTTTCCCTGGCCTCTATACTTCTTTCTACTGTTTACTAACCCTGTTTTCCGGTGCGTTTGTGACGTCGTATGACACAAAACAGAAAGCCATACCCGTCTACTGGCTAAAAGGAGTCGGGAGTGCAGGGTTTCCCACCTTTAAAAAATCCAAATATATATAAAAATATACAATGGTGACAAATGACAAAAATGATGTTAGTACTAAGACTCCTGGTTTGTCTATAATTCAAGGTTCTACTCCTGTATGAATCCCTATGCGTTTGCATGCCTATACACTTGTGCTAGTGCCTCGCATCCCCTGCTGCTGCTACCTTTTATAAGAATTCCTAACAATAGAATTTAATGTGATGCAAAGGCATGTTCCTGAGACCTTTTTGCCGTTCTAAATGGCTTCTAAACCTTATTTATACACCGCTGTCCCGCTGGCAGAACCTGCCCATGTCCACGCACTACGTCAAACTAATAAGGCACACACAAACAGCCTGCTATTATTCAGCAGCGTGAGACTGACTACATGTAAGCATGTTCATGATTTATATTCACAGTCACACTCAGGCCCCAAGGTTTTTTTTATCTTTTCGGTCAAATGGGTTGGCAGTGTGAACCTTTCGTTAGGGAGGCCATCAAGTATCCAAGAGGTCACAGCTTTGAATCACAATGTTCAAATGCAAAATGTGTCACTCAACAGTATCCACATGCAGAAGTAAAGCAATCCATGTTCCTAAAGGTTTCTAAACCAATACATATGTATTAATTCAGTAAAGTATTAATTCAGTAAAGTAACAGTTTGATTATTAGCAGATTTCAATGAGAAAACAAATACAGGAATGTCTTGAGCCTCACAAAGAGATCTAACAAGGAGTTTGTTACAGTGGCTTGTTTTCTCACATCCATCTCATCTTACTTTACATCTGACAGCATGAGCAACAGTAATTACTGGGGCTAAGAGAGGGGGAGTCCCATTCATAGAGAATTACCAATCGTTTAAGATTTGTGCACAATACCAAAACAATTGCATTGTACCCGTTGGGTTGCATATCAGAAGCTGGTTTTGGATTGATGCCCTTGATAGATGTTATCTTGCTGCATTTAAATAAAATAATTTTGAAGCTAAAAAAAACAAAATGAAACACAAATAGTTCCAAGCATTCTCTAACACAAACCTCTATTCATGACTGTAGACCAAGATGTGACAGTCAAACCGTCCATTGAAACAAATTAAGTACTACTTTGGATGCTCTTTAAGGGGCAAGTCTGTTCATTTTCATTAAAAATATCCATCTTCCTCTGCTCCTTCAGAGAACCATGATCAAACGGCAAATGTTTGACTCAGTCCCAGAGCCAGAGTTATCGTCTCCAGCAGGATCAGATCACAATAGCAGCTGTGGGTGCCTTGGACACTATTTTGACATGTGCCCTGTCGAAGGCAAAACATTTAAACCTGGCAAATTTTAAAGCAAAATGTGTACTTTTTTGGACTTCCCCTAAATGAAATCTGAAGTGTGAAGATGTTTTAGTTTGGCAGGTGTTTCATTTCAATTCATTGCAACCCTCAATATAGCAACTAGAGGTAGAGAAAATCCTCAATCTGTCAAAAGTCTAAGGTTTAAGTTTAGAATGCCAGTGTCTCAAATTGTATAAAAATAACCTTGTTGTGGGTGAGAAGGGGCATTGCTTTGAAATGCATGTGAATTAGAGCATATTAACAGTCTTTGTTAGCCATAAGTGCTTTTTTTAAAATAAAAAACACAATAAAAGCACGTACAGTTATTATTTGGGCCACGAGGATGGATACACCCAGATCAGCTCTTCATCTGCTCTCAACTCACCTGTTTCACATTTTGGATCTTGACTCTCACGCAGGTGTTTTTGTACTGTAAAGGAGAGCATCAGAGTATCATCTGAGCTCTCCTTGAACCCGACCCAGCTGGATGCCCCTGTTCATGCTGGGCCTCAAACGTTGGGCCTGTGATCTCATCACTCCCTAAAGGGATACACCAGGACGTGCTTACTATTGACAACCGTGGAGCTATAAAGGAAAATCAGAAACTCACCTTCACCATATTGGCTGATCATTGACTGATGCCCAGTTTTTATTCAAATGTCAACATCAGCAAACCAGCAAAACACTCAACACACACACACACACACACACACACACACACACACACACACACACACACACACACACACACACACACACCAGTATATTTCTATTTAAAGGGTAGAATACTTATTTCTCAAGCACCACTGATAAAATGAATATATCTGCTCATTAATAGAGAAATATTCATACTAAACACATTTTTCTGTTCCCACTATACCACTGGTTCAAACAGACGCCCATCCCCTAATAGCTGAGTGAATAGGGAACAGGAGCATAAAGAATACTGAGGCCGTGGATGTCTGTGAGCTAGTGGAGGATTATCCATATAGACCCGCTTTCTTCAGGTCATTAAATCATCTGGCGTTCTGTAGCCAGTGGTTGAGGCCGCTCCCAGGGCCACAGCCAACCCATAATGGCATGAGCTCTCTGGCTGAAACCTCCAGCCTGTCATAGCTTTAATAAGCTGGAGGCTGACACTTCATGTAACACTGAGCCAGAGGGACTCCAGCGCTCTCTTTAGGAAAGCGACCTCACACTCCCTGGTGGGCTGCAGAAACATCCCGGCCGAGGTGAAATCATAAGATTTTAAATGAGACGTCAAGATTCGTGCAGCTGAGTTTGTAAAATGATCCGGAGCTCTGTGGTGTGAGAGTTATACACATGTAATAGAGTATTTACACGCAATAATTGTAGAATTATAAATAACAATTGTGTTACATCGTGATAAATCTTAAACTAGTTTACTTCAGTGGAGTAGTGCCTCTCCATTTGGTCTCCAATGGTGTTCATACACAGTGATCATTGCCTCAAGCAAAACTAATCCCATGATGGGGGGATGAATAAAATAGTAAATCTACATTCAAGTCACCTGAAAGTATCAGAACGCACTTTATTACTTGAGTCAGGGCAATAAGAATGCAAAAGAACTATTAGAGTCGCTGCAACAAACTTGAAGAGAAATGGAACAAATCAAGCCAAGGCTTTCTAATTGTATGCAAAGAGGCTGCAAGGACTGTAAATCCTGCAAGGGAATTACCTGGCTGTATGCATCTCATGAGCAGGACATATTTAATATCCTCTCCTGAAGAGAGAGTATTGGAATGATCCGAGGTTTATCAACAACTGCTCCTATTCATCAGACTTTTACAGCCTATTTCCATTCTGGGTTGTTATTACTGAGGCTCTTACTCAAGGCCATCCCTCAAAAGTGCTGGACTAAATCTCCGGTACATCAATGAAAAATGCAAGTGCTACTGCATCAGATTTTTAAATATGCTGGTAAGCAGTCTGATATGTGGGGTCTCCAGGCTAGTGTCCTGAGACTTCCTGTCCTGCCACACACAGTGGCCTAATGGTCTGTAGAGCTGTAACTGGAGCACAGATATTGTTTCCAGCTTGCCTTTCCTCACCTCTTTGTCTTAAACGTTGCCCATACGTGACACTCTGGAATTGAATCACTTCCCCTGGCTGCTGCCTCTTTAGACCCCTCCAGATGAACAACTGTTTCAGCAGTGGCCAGTGGAGCTCGGAAATAAATGCCCCCCGTTTAAAGATTATCATCCTATCCTCATCCTATCAGCCGTCTGTGCATTGACTAAGTGCCTCGCCATGTTAAAGAATGCTACTGTCTGTCTCTGATTAGAGACCTATCACACTGCGTTTCCATTGCAGGGTAATAAAATGTAATATACAGAGCTGTCACTCACAGGTGATATCCTGCTAAGAGAATATGGAACTGGGAGTTTAAAAGCAGAAAGATAAGCAAGTTATAATACTGCAGGTATGGCCCCTTCAATAGCAGGTGTTGGAAAATGTGTGGCAAACCTGTCCCTTATAAAGAAGTAATGTTTCCAGCATAGTACATGATCTAACTGGACTGTAGAAGTCCTGAAGGATGACAAGAGACATGTCAATGTCCCCCATGGTTTTTCCACTGCTAGGTTTCTCCTGGAGAACACTGATTTCTTGGTCATGTATATTCGGTAACAGCGATTTACATGTATTCATGTGCAGGACAAAGACTTCAGACAGCAGAGTGTGTGAATAAAAGGAGAGATTAATACACAGAGCGATGCATTCTCTCATTTAAAATAATTCCATTCAGGGTCAGAAACTAACAGAAAGTAGCATTTAAAAGTCTAAATAAATTAGTTTCACCAGGCCGAACCATTGACCATTTATTCAATTCAAAGACTTTCACATTATGTAGAAAAGCCTGTATTTCTGTCTGTCTGTCCTTTCACTGCAACTGTACTGTTATGGTTCACTCTCACCACTCTCATCGTGGCAGTTTCGCAGTAGCAGCAGCAGTCCGCTATTATCAGTGAAAAATCTCTAGAGACCCATTGTACACTACCTGGTTTTCACCAACTCTGGTGAATATAGTGGAGCATTCAGCAGCAAAAGAGTTAGTTATTTCCTTTGGTAGAGACCAAAAACAGAGCTAAAAGAGAGTCCGTGTTGAATTTACATTCATCAGGTGGCCAGAAACATGAATCCACTTACATTTACTGACTAGTACAGCGCCCGTTGAAAATGTGCCTATTTGGCCCACAGGTTGAACGTGTGTGTGTGTGTGTGTGTGTGTGTGTGTGTGTGTGTGTGTGTGTGTGTGTGTGTGTGTGTGTGTGTGCATGTGCGTGTGCGTGCACAGAGAGAGAGTGTACAGAGGGGGGGGACGACATTTTAGTATTTTCTTTTTTGTCAACGATATTGCATGTTGATATCACCACAGTCATGACGGCAGTCCTGTCTCGTCATTATTATCGTATTATTTGCATTCCTAGTCCAAACAACGTCAAACTTGACAATGCATTCACTCTTGCCCGTAGCAAGACACCTGTCAAGTTTGAAATCAATCGGCCTAACACTTTGAGAGATATGCTTATAACAGACACACAGACACACAGACAGACAGACAGACGTTCCTGTAATTTATAGATAGATGCTATATCACTGTCGTGTTCGCAACTTTTTTGCTACCAACCAGTGGACAAAAATTACTTATTGCAGGTTTAAAATAAGTAAGGGGAGCAATTTGACTACTACTGCATGTATATGCAGATTTACAGTAACCGAGTTACAGTGCATGTAGTGCAAACAGGTTGTCCGATTACGTGCATAACCCCAATTCTCTGAGTAGCCACTCACACAGTCCTGAGGAGAGGCAACATTAGTGAAAACGCTTGTGTGAGCGGACTATGGGTGTGTACGGACTTCCAATTAAGGAGTAGCCCATTATAATCATACAGTACCTCTCTTAAAGATGAGCTCTATTCATGACATTTAGACCAAGGCCAAAGAGGAAGAAGGGGAAGATCAACCTTGGTAAAAATATTGTCCGTAAAGCCATGTTTTTTTTTCACACTTTTGCATACATGAATAATTCTAGGAAGTTATTTTACACAAGATGACCTTTAAGTAGCCTAATCAAGTGCTCCTTATGCATTATGGACTGTACCAATTATAAAACTGACATACCATTACCTCAATATAGCTAAGCTAATGTAGTCACATTGCTTTAAAATAATCCAATATTTGTTCTCATAGTAAAAGATGACCTGATCATTCTCAGGATGTTTAATGGTAAATACTTTTGACTTTTTTTCATGGTTCAAAAGCTGGCAACTGTAGCTTGCATTCTCATTCAGGTGGGAAAAAAACAAGCAGTAAGTCCATTTATTTTCTATCTTTTAATCACCCAGAGCTTTTGTCAGGTATGAGAAATGGGAACAACTTCTGTCAGATGTTAAAATACTACAGCATCCAAAAACTTTCTTTCTTATTTTACATCAAATACGCATCCCTGGATGCTTAAAAGGTGGCTGTAGAAAGTTGGCAGTTTCATTCTTCTTAGAGAGAACAGCGGCTGTGATCAGCTTGAATTCATGTCAGTTGGCTCACTGTTACAGCTACATTTAAAGCTTCCAAGGTGTGACTATCTGATACTAAAAAAGAACACTAGAAGGCACTAAAAGGATAATGAACTACTTTGGAGAAAGAGCCTAGGAAATGGTACATATTACAACAATGAAGACATCATATGTTTTAAACTAAGACATGCAGCGTCATCTTGCTTGGTTTTAGTTCAAGTTAGATTCCCCGACAGTAAACAATGGCTCTCACCCAATTACATAGCTTGCCAACTCAGCCAAGCTGGTTGTGGATAACTGTAATTACTGGTAGCCACAATTTGGCTGATGAAGTAAGTGAAATGATTTAAACACCCCACTGGAGCATCTAACACAAATAGCATTTACCTCTCCTGTGTTGCACAAATCATGCAGAAACATCTTGTCCAATTAAATATCCAAATAAGCTATATACTGTCAGAAAGAATGGCTAATTAGCAATGATACACCACCTAATGACAAAGTAGGATTTTATTTTTTGACATAAAACTAACAAATCATCCTTGTAGGAGTTAAATTGACATAAATAATGAAATACAGAAATAATGCTCCAGAGCAATTTAATGCCATTATGTACTAATATAGCAGAGGTAACAAGTCTCACCTCATACAATAAAGTCTTCTCCCACAATGTCATGCTTATGTGAGGCAAACATATGCAATCTCAAAGTAATAGCGGTTCAATATGAGTGAGTATCCATTAGCTCAACTCTCATAGAATATGATGTACTTATATACTAGACCATAGATAAGGCATTGCAAAGGATGGACCAAGAAAGGCACTTAAGTTAACTGACACCAATGATATACAGTGTAGCTGATATTTTATAACATTAATTTGATCAGAATGGAAGCTGACATACATGAAACTCCCAGTGCTTTTCAAATGCCAAGATACAATAGATTTGCTCGCTTGCCATGCAGGTCATTGCCACAGACAGCTTTTGTTAAAGACACACTTCCCATGGGTAGCGCACTATGCACGGCTCGCAGGAATCTCACTGAATGCAGAGGAGAGTGGAACAAAGAAGTGTAAGCTGTCTTTTTTCCATTTCTTAATAAGGCTCTTTTTTGGACAGACAGAAAAAATGAAGTTCTTTAGGGAATTTAATATTACATTTATGGGATCATGTGCTCACTATTCTAGAAGAAAGTTGAAGTTTTTTGGGACCATTTGAAACATATTAAACTGAACTATAGGTGGTTGGTATCATCATTTTTTAAATATGAATTAGCTTTCATGAGACGCAGTGTGCAAGGAAAGAAGGAAATACTACAAAGGTGGATATTGATCACACATATTTTGCCGTCATGCGGCGATCTACCGTAACTTAAAGTAATTCACACCTTCTCCAGTTAAACTGAAAGTGTCTGCTTCGTACAGCAGAGTCGCAGCACAGAGTAGTCGCAGCCAGGAGAGTTTACTGGAACCACGATGGCGGAGGATTTGGTGTCAAAGTGAAAAGCAAAAGCGCCTATTTGGCAATATTTCCAGTTCAAACCCAATGCTAACAGGGAACCTGATAACGTAAACTCCGGGCATCCACCCAGCAGCAAGAATGCGTTACAGCTGCCCCCCACTCCGCAGTAGCCATCACATTGGTTGGCTTTATTGCTAAATACCATTACAAAATGTCACGGCAGCTGAGTGTGCAAAGTTTCTTGAAAAAGCCCAATAATTGTCATGGCACAATGGCCGCAGTGTTTTGAGTGGCCTCAGCTCTCACCGCGGGCAAAATATAATTTATCTGCTTCGTGTGGTGTTGACATGAAGATTGACCGGTCAGTGTCTCTGTTCAGCTTTTCTCTCCATTCCCTTATAAATGCATGATCTTGTTCTGTATATTAATTATTTAAAAATAAAATTAATGAAAATGAAATGCTAATAAATATGTCTTTATTATCATTAAAACATTAACATTTAAATAGAGGATAATAATAGATTATGACCGAAATTGTACGGCCGCGTTCATCAAAATGGACAATGGCCGGACAACGAGAAAGTCTAACACAACCTCTAGTATTGCTATTAACCAATGATTTTATGAGTGTATTAGACACACAAGTGATGCAATGAAACACAGGAAACACTAGCAAGTAAACATGGATGTAAACAATGTAATATTTCAAATTATTACGAATATTTAGTTTAGCAAATGTTTTATGAGGAAGTAAATCCATCAAAATACACGTGGTAAGAAACAGTGAATGTAAACACAATACATACATAGCTAAATGTAGCTACATGCTAACACCAGGGAAATGACATTCCTGCTGGAACATTTTTAAGTATTCTAGTTGTTGTTTGAGAAGCCTTTATTGGTAATTTTTCATGGTAGAAAGTGCACCTAGTTATAGTCAGTCTACTGCTACATGCTACATGTTAGCTACATGCTAAGCCCTGACAGCTGTAATCTTGGTTGCTGATGTTGAAAACTTCTCCCCAATTTCGGATCTTATTCCGTCTGGAATGTTAGAATGTGTAGCTTTTGGGTTAGAAGCCTTTATTGGTGATTTTTCGTGCTGCTATACTCTGTAACAGTCATCACCCGGCTGCAACAAACGATACACAGACCCGGAAATGCTGACCAATCAGAGCAGAGGGGGCTTTTTCGGGAGGGTGCTTAAAGAGACAGGCGCTTCTACAGAGCATCTCAGACAGGTGCAGTAGCCATGGGCAGTATGAGAAAAATGATGTGTGTTTTGAACATTAAAGCAAACATATCCTAGTACAAATACAAAATACAAGTATGAACCTGAAAATTTGCATAATAGGTCACCTTTAGCTATTCATTATTCCATGACCTCAGTTTGACTAACTGCTACCGCTGGCAGGTTTTGTCACTTTTGATCAGAACAGAGAATGCTTGAAATGCAGTCATTTTAAGAGAGGATGTAGGCAAGATAAAACTAGAAGTCCTACAGCATACACATGTTCTTATCATAACTGCCACACATATAGTAAACAGGACTGATACTGGTCTAGATTCTAAGAGAGAAATCTTTTTTCCTTCAATTATACCATGAAGAGATCCAAATTGCTTTCTAATACAGTGGATACTGTTGTTAAATTCTGTTTAACATTTCTGGGGATGCCCAAACCATCAACACAAGCATTTTACAGCATGTCACTATATTGTCTCGGAACCTATTTGGCTTCACCGGTTTCTGCACAGTGACCCTCAGTCACACACAAGGATCTCTTTACAGCTCACTTCACATTTCATCTGAGAGCTGGGAACATAAACCAGACCGCTACACTTGCTCTGTTTGCTGCGAATGCTGAGGCAAATGGACAGGAAATCATTGCCATCAAAACAACTCTGGCAAAGGTCAGTCAAATCAGGGAAATTAAATTAGTCACCTTGAAGAAAAGCAGAGCTCTGTAACAGACGTGGAGGAAAGGACAGGAGGCGGTGGCACGCGGTAAACTCTACATGATGGAATGGATTTGTTTGTGGCTGAGTGTGTGTTGTATGTTTTTACTTGCTAATTAAGGTTAATTGGGCCATTCCCATTTCTTAATTACCATGACAATAAAAAGGGATTAAAATGATTAAATACGGTTGAGCCCACATTGGAAGTAGATAAAAAGACGACTCAACCCATCTACACTTTGTTGCATTGCACTCATCACTATTGAACACTGCAGGAATTTCAACAGCCTGTTTAAAGTAAATGCTCTGACCCATCCTTTTCTAGCAAAGCGTTATACATGTTTTCATTCCGGCTCCAAAGAAAAGATGATACAAAAATAAGGAGCTTGGAGCTTAAGGCTAGAAAATGTAGTATGGTTGGATATCTTTTAATAGCAGTTGCATTTAATTTACAGACAACAGTGCAATCTCATCTTCCAGAAAGGTCCATTTCATGCTATCATGGGCAAATATGAGGAAAGGTGGAAAAGGTCGCGGCTGTCAAATTTGTATTGTAGGTGACAGAGGAGCTGCAGGGTCTTTTCAGCGAGGGGATTCGTTAGACAAGCAATTCATTTGGTTGTTAGCGATATCTCATTATGTCAGCTACACAACGGCTGCAGTCGTATTCATAGAGTCATTAAGCATGTTTCCAAGTGTCTTACACCACAGGAGGTATGAAATAACTCACAACATAGTGAAGCACTGGAGAATTTGATCATGCACTGATATCATGATTGATAGGCACTGTAATAAAACCTGTTTCATTTAGTTTTTAGTGACTGAACAATATGAAGTGAGAGATACAAGTGATAAAATCACTGCAGCCTTGAACAGTTGGTAGCTTTGATTGTCTCACATGTATCATCCAGCTGACTACGTGCTTTAAAGTTGTTAAATGTTATTGATGGAAGAACTATACCTTGAGGTACTGCATGTTGCTCCATTGGACACAGTTACATTCTCATAGCCCCTGAAATCTTTCAAATCTCAGTTATTTGTCTATAAAATGAAATACAAAACAGTCAAAGTTAAGGCATCTTTAGCATGGGCGTAAATCTGATCTAACAGTAGGGGGGGACAATAAACATAAAATTTCTGAAGAGCAATTTTTGAAGGGGACACAAATAATACAGCCACAATTATACTCGTAGAGGACATGTGTACACAAGACACAAAAATACTTGCGTCCTCCGCATAAATATTAGGTTTGGTCTGGGACAGAGGATATATATTTAACTGCAGCAAACCCACTGATCAGCCACTTCAAACACAACTGTAGATCTTCAATATTAACCCTAATGTCAGTTCACACACATAGCGTTAGGCTTATCGCCGTGGTAACTTTAGTTGTAGTGGGTGCATTTCTATCCAACAAGCTATTAAACAAGCTAGCTAACGTTACATTATATTACACTAACACAGCGAACTTTTTGTCATAACTAATTCATTAATTACTCAGCATCATTTCTACTTGAGAAAAGAACAACTTCATCTGATGTTTAATATGAAGAAAACAGCCTTGAACCGCCTACTTACTACATTCCTGTCACTACCGATGTGACTGAGTCGAGTGAAGATGGGTAACGTACATCATGCAGTGGACCAAACCACTGTGAGGCAAGGGAGGGGGGACTCAAAATGTTTCTAAACTTAAAAAGCATTTTTGGGGGGTTTGTATTGTTTTACTACTTACACAGATATTTTAAGTATACATCATTATGTTATTTACAATACACAGCATTGTTTTAATGATATTTCTGGGGGGGGACAACCCTGAGAAGGGGGGGTCCTGACCCCCCCGACCCCCCTGGGATTTACGCCCTTGATCTTTAGATATTGTTTATTAATAGTTTAACACTCCATAGATTGAACCCATATGTGCATGTTAGTTAATTGGTTTCAAATAATGCAGTATGTGATTATGATATGTATTATTTATAGGCGGGTCAAACAATCCGTCGCAAAAACAGATAATGACCATTTGATTACATTATTTTCCAGTTCAGTGTTCAGGATTAAATTCAATCTAATAACTTCACTTCACTTTTACATTTAGGTTTCAGAACGTCTGCTGTATTGGAGATAATACATGAGCTTTTCTAATCTAAAAATAAATGATTCCCAAAAGTTTCAAGTGCTTAATCATCACTACTGTATGTATTTACAGACAGTTGTGGTGCTGGATATGATGGTGTTTTTATGAATGCTGGTGCTGACAGCTGCATATGACCCAGAGTATGAAATTTAGTTCAATTGGTCTGAACCAATTTTACATAACAATTTAAAGATTTAAAGGTGCCAAGTGCAGCATTTTGTGTTTCTTTAAAACGAAGACCATATTCCAGTAGCCTCCTGTAGGAGTAGGGTCTTGCTACT
The DNA here is from genome assembly GCA_023566125.1 of Zingel zingel. Taxonomy (NCBI): domain Eukaryota; kingdom Metazoa; phylum Chordata; class Actinopteri; order Perciformes; family Percidae; genus Zingel; species Zingel zingel. The sequence continues at coordinate 18,892,049 of CM042335.1, read as the reverse complement.
TGTACACCTGCTGCTTCCCACCATCACTTTTCACGTTTGAATTGAAGAGCCAGACAAAAGGGTAGGCTAGAGGCCAATATGCATTTGACCAGATAAGCTGATCTCAAGTGGAAACCATGCAGTAAGAATAGTAGAACCGCAATAAAGTTGCATATTATCTAAAGTAAAGCAGTAGCTGTCAACAAGTTATGGCACTTAATGCTACAACTATCTTTACACGCTACACCTCGTGGCCTGATTGGGGCGCTATAGTTAAGCACAGCACACATCCAACTTACCTTTAATTCATACTAAATGGCCTAGATTGAAGCCATATTAATTGTTTGTTTTTTTGGCTGTTTGGGGCCAGTGCAACAAGCTGCAAACACAACGCTGATATATTATCACTTCATAGAGTTGTCATGCAAATGTATTAGCAAACAATTGTCTACTAACACATCCAGCAGACACAGAGCAAAATTTTCTGAACACCTGACCAGTCTAATATTCACTATCCTTTTAGCTCTGCTTTAGCTCTTTAGCTGCTAAATGCTCACTCTGTTAACCAGCTATCATTATCTGAGTGATTTAGCTGAAAACAGATAAGAGTGGTGATAGTGAACCAAACAAAAGATTGGCAGCACATAAAACCAAAACAATGAGCTGAAGGACACTACATCGCTCCATAGTGCTGAGGGAAACTGCAGTCAGATGATAATTATCTGTGAGTTTGGGACTGCAAACACACAAATACTTAACATCTCAGAAACCATGTGGGCCATTTTGACAAAATTTGGAGGGAAGATGCATCTTGTTAATTATTAATCTACCAAGCAATGCAGCCTTGCTGCAAGCAGCAACATTTCCAACAACTATTGTTTTCCACAAAATGCCAAACATTAACAGAAATAACCTTCAAGGACTTCCAAATATCACATCACAGGTATGGCAGAAAGTTCTGACTTCCCTCGTCCTGTTTACACCTGCAGTCACAATATTTTTGAAAAGGAAAATGCCAGCTTGAGTTCATATTTATTGCAAAAAGAGGTTCACTGAGAGTGTGCCGAAGTCCTGTTATCTGTAATTTACAACCATGTTATGTTAAGGTAATGCTGAAAAACAAGGCATCCCTCTGCAGGAGGAATCCATTCCCCATGCTGTTAAAAAAAGCTTGATCCAACTGGATGCTTTTTTATTATACTGGAAAGAATGTAGAGAAAAATATGGGCTAAAGCACAGACAATTATTTACAGCTTATTAGCCAGATGCAGTGGGGCATTACTTAGCTCCATGCTGTGCGGCCTGCCATCTTGAATGCAACCAGGGACCTCTCCGCAGAATCCTGTCATCTACAGCACACTGTATGTCTTTGCACTTTCTTCCAGGCAATGTGGCAAACTCTTTACTGGCTCTCCAGGGATGGAGAATGACCAACTTTAACTAAATGTCCTGTGCAGTGGCCCAGAGTAGCCATTTAGGAATGCAGTGTAATGTTCCCTCTGGCACATACTGCCTCGCCAATTAGAGGTCAGAATGGAGGTACTTGTGCAGAGCACCACTTTAGATAGACAATGTCATTGTTTGGGGATGAACACAAAGCAAAATAAAGAGTCATGGCTCACTGGATCCCCAAGTGCTACTTTTTTAGAAAGCTCAAAATAAAGGCAAATGCTTTTTCCAACAGTTGACTTTTAGCAGCCACTATATCACACCTAAAATGTATCTTATTGGGCAGGTTCAGACAAGTAGAACATTGAGGAAGGAAATCAGGCAATTCCCCTGGTGGGACACTGTGCACCTAATGTTCACATGCCACAAAAGTAAAACACATTACATTTAACATGTGGCTTTGTGTAAAGTTTTTTCATATGTGAAAACAAGTGTGTTTTTTGGGTGGACAGTCACACTTTGTTTACTCTGCCGGAGGACACTGGCTATATTTGCCTGAGGCCTACACAGTCACCATGACAGGCTCAGACAAGGACATCAAAACCACCCAAGGCAAGACAGTACATTTTACTTTGGGTCAAGTTTGTGTAACAATCAGCTCACGTGCTGGGCTAAAAAAAAACTCAATCACACTTCACACTGATAATACTAACATTTCATTAAGCTGAGTGACGCACTCCTTTAGGAATATTTCGTAAGTGTCATAGCACAATGTGAATGTTTTCATATTCCTCTTTTATTATTAAACAGGAAAAAAAAAGTTCCAGGTGGGTCAGTTAATATTTCAAAGCACAGTAGGTGTATCACTTTCAAAAATAATGTAATTACTTTAAAATACTTTTCTCAATGAACACAAATTGATTTTTTTTTCTACAAGATTTTAAGATTTCATTCTGAAATTTTGCTTTCTATGTTATTGTAGCAATCAGTGGGACGAGACATAGCGTGGGTAGGGCTAGAAACAAACTGTGCAAGCTAGCATGGCTAGCAGGCTACAATATCATTCCACAAAGTTGTAAATTATTCAGCTTCTTATCCAACACTTTACTTTACTTTCTGCCGTGATCTTTCCCTACACCTAACCAAAGACAATATGCAACTGGAAGTAAATGTCTCAGCCTTACCTGTACAGGAATGAATGGGAGGTGAAATCTTGCAACCTCACAAGATGGCTATATTTGGGGTGTGTCTGCCTTGATTGACATGTTTCATAGCCTGGCCTATCAAACTCAGTTATTTTGGTTGACTTTCGCCCATCACACCTCAGCTTCTTCTAGCTGTTAACCTGATGCAGAAATGAAGATCTAAGACAATAAACCCTTGGGATGTTTTCTAAGGTTACTTTCATACCAGAGCTGTTTGGTCTGTTTTAACCGAACCCTGGAGCGTTATACATTTAGTTTGCTCCATTATTTCTGAGACCAGAAGTGTCAGCCAGTTTCACACGGATTTTCTGTCCAATAGACCAGCAATTGTTTTGACCGCGTGACGTGTGTTTACAATATTTGGTGCGTTTGACAAAGTGTAGTGTGAATGCTAACCGAACCAAATGAAAAATGAAACAATGTTGCAACTTCAACCCTGAATCGCACCAAGTCTACCGAACTATAGGTGTGAAAGCGCCCTGAGCTTTAAAATGTATGCTGATGGGTGAGTCCACAGATGTTATGTATTGTTGCACACAGTTTAAAGTGAGCACAAGCAACTCAAACTTTACCATCAACAAACCATCAAAGAGAAAACATTATACAACTGGACACACTGATTGACAAGCGATCTCTGCACTCTTTACCAAAGTTGATTCGAATACTGTTGACAGTACGGTGGTACAGCAGAATTTGACCACATACTTCCAAAACCTTTGTACTGAATCTAAAATGCGATCAGTGAGGCTGGATTAACAAATTAGTTCCAGATTATTTTTGGCTGCATGTGGACGGTGGATTTTACTTTTTTCCAATACACTTAGAGAACAGGATGAAATAATACACGTACAATGCAGGAGTGATTTGATTATGCTGAAACATTCATGTCCTTAAACCTAAATTATTCATGCAGAATTTGTGTCACTTTAAGCTAAAGAGACTAGCTGAACAAAATCCACCACTGACTTTTACATTCAGGCTTTATAGGGACTATTTCTATTCATCAAATCTGAATTATGTGGCTGAACGTGGCAGAAAATCCTTTATCTGTCCACTTAGGGTCTTTAATTTCACAATTCCATTTCAACTGGAAGAGGTTGTGGACAGATCAATGTGTGGAATAAGACACACAGAGTCTAGCAATTAGCAGTTGTGCTAATGTGCTTGAATGGATTTTCTGATTTGGTTGGAGGAAAGCAATACTGTACAGCTAAATCTCTTGCCACCTGTCCTCAGTCAGCGTCTCCATGACAGTACAGTCAGAAAAGTCGAAAGCACCTCTGCCTCACTACAGTAGTATACCTATAAGCAACATTTAATTATTCCTGCAGAGGTACAGCAGGATTGTATATTTAAACTGGCATATATTCAACTTTACATTTTTTCAGAGCTTGCTTGATTTTTTGTTGTTTTTTATAAATCAGAGAAACTGTTTTTGCAATGAAGGCTTGAAAAATGCTGAACTCTTCAAAGATTCAAGAATTAAGTCTCTTTTTCTCTAAGTCTTTATCTGTGCTATGTTAACATAAAAAATTTAAAAAAATAGATACACCATAGTATCACAATATGTTCCGTGGCAATACTGCATGAATACACAGACGCCAATCTTTTATTGTATAAATTGCACATGAGGATTTAACTTTTTGGTACTAGAATAATAAAATCAATTGCTTTTTCAGTCCACTAGATGGAAAATTGAAGTCAGACGAACAAACAGAAATGTATCTTTTTATATACACCAGATGTTTTTTGATGAATTTCTTCCTTTGGGGATTTAATTTGAAATTTGAAATATATTGCAGAATATCACAATATGTTTAAAATAGCAATAATATCGTATCGTGACAAAGATTTCCAAAGCATACAAAAGGCACAAGAGAGACGTGTTATTTCCTGCAGGCGATACCAGTCAATAGAATTTAATTTGAGCTAAAAGAGAGAATAGGTGGCATCTCACTAGTGCACACAGAATGCCCTAAATTGTGATAGTAGTATAAGTAAATTAACACAGCTTTTGAGTGGAGACAGCTAAAAATATCAAACATGTATTTACATTTTAGAAAGCTGTTGAAATTGTTGGATGATGGTTGGTCCGCATTTTTACAGCCCACCTCTAATGAACTCTTTTAAATGACTTCTGCATCCCTGTTATCATTGATTTCAATGCGGCTTTTTAAGACGTGTGCTGAGTTATTTTTAAATATTTACAGCATTATGGGAGTTTCTATTTAAACCTTTAGCTTTTAAGACATTTAAAGCAGCTATTGAGGTGCTTTTGTATGCATGAGCAGCTCCATGAGACAGCGGGAGGCAGGTTGGATTTGAAATAGATGAAGCCAATTGCCTAATACCTGGCTTAAAACAATATGCCCCTATAGGTGAGCTATTCTCTAACCCTATCCTTTAATGTCTACGCCAGTGTCTCTGTGTGTCTGTGTCTACGTCTATCTGTTCAGATAAACCCTCCACTAACACCACAGGTTCTCTCTTCATGCCTTCTGTGGAAGATGCACGGTACCTTAACAGAAAGTGAATACTGCCTTCTGTCCTCCTGAAAGAGCATTGATTTTTACTTTGCAGCACCCAAGGTCAGCGTGAAGAACACGCCGGGAGGATCTTATCACCTCAGAAGTACAGGCCTCTCTCTCAGTCTATTTATTGAAGGGAAAATAAACACAAATGAAGTTGAGAACACAGTGGTCTGACTCATCGTGACCTTGCATCATGGCAGAGCAACAAATAGCTAAACTGTGAGGCGCTTTCAATTAAAAGAAAATTGAACAATGTGTTATGGTGTTACATATCTTTTAATTGTATGGCTTTTGTTGTAAGCTATGTTTGTGTTTTCAAATTTCTCCGTGCCTGTTTATCTCCAACTCTTTCTCAGCCGAAATTTACCTCGTAACCTCAGACTTAGCATTTCCTTGGCTGTTTGTGATATCAAACTTAGGCTACAAAAGGCAACACACTGCCTCCGAGGCAGTAAACAAGTAATGGGCCTAATCATGGCAGGTGACAGCATTTCCAAATTAATTGTTTCCCAGTGAATGACTTTAACTTGGCCCAAAGTGCAGAATTAAAACTGACAGCAGAACACAAAAGGCAACGTTGCATCAAAGAGGGGAATAAAGACGATGTAAAATTTGCCAACACAAACTCCTTGCACGATTGTGTTAATATGGAAATTCTCCTGACACACACAGTGCCACTGTGTAAATGAATCACATGTTGTAAACCACTTGTTTTCCTGTATTTCTTTTAGTAAAATGAACATATGAATAACATGCTCATGGTGGATTCCGCAAAGCATTACAATCCAAGTTTGTATTTTTCACTAACATTGAATATGACACTTTGCGTTTTGTCAACTCAACGATGCACACGCAACATAGTGTACAGTATATCGTATTGTTCATATACGTTAATAGATCTATGATCACATTTGATACGATTTAAAAATATATATCTTCCAAACACTCTAAACAGAACTTTTAAGGCTACATGTATTAAAGCATTAGTGCGGAACTTTTTGATATTTATAAACGTCCGTTACATTCAAGCCACAAAGCTCATTCACATCAACATCAGCTCCACACAACTCTCTGTATTTCTCAGTATGGCTATGTTCAGAAGATTGTGTCGTCCGGTGACTTACCCGCACAGAAGCTCGAGTGAAGATAATTACCTTCTTACCTTATCTTCTCAAGAGTCCATCATGTTTTTTTAATCCTCCGTGTCCTCCTTAGCTGCTAGCAACCGCATGGAGGAGGGGTGGGGGTGGTGCACGATCACGTAAGGTTTGTATCATGTGGACGTGCCAAGAGTGTTGTTGTCATTACTTAGAAATCCTCATGGGGGCAACAGAAACTACCACCATAGCTTTAAATGTGTTGTACTACTCCCACTAAAAAGAAACCTTTAACACAGACGTGAAATGCATAATTTTTCAAAACAATGTCTAAATCTGATATATAGGCACATGTAATCACATAAAGCCATAGGAGGTGCTGGGAGGTGAGTTTCTCTACCTTTGGACAAAGCCAAGCTAGCGGTTTTCGCCTGTCTGTATGCTAAGCTAAGCTAACTGGCTGCTGGTTGTGGATTTGTATTCAGCGTACATAAATAAGAGTGGTATCAATTATTGTAGCAGTTGCGTAGCAGAATTAATAATTGATACGGACATATGTAACTATAATTAATAACTCAAAATGATATAAAATATAAAAACATGAATGGGCATTAGGTAAAGGAGAGTGATGGGACCCATTTTGGGCTATCAGAGAAAATAAGTTTTATATTTAATATACACGAATTTAAGACCTCAGGAGCATCAATAGGAAGGAGATTTGAAAGCCAATTAATTAACGAATTAATGAATTAATCTAGTCTCATAATCTGAAAGCTGATATTTTACACACACTAATCCGGAACCAAGTTAATGAATGATGAATGAATGTATACAATGATGAACATTTTATGAATGAAAGCAGACCACCGTATAGGTTAGATAGAATTAGTAAATTATATCTTTGATTGATGTTTACAAATTAAATTAAATTCCAATATATGCATGCATCACAGTTGAGAGTGTAAGAAACACCAGGGAGGATTAGGAAACAATTCCAACATTTGGCCTTATTCTAAGTTTTAAGGGAGATTCTACTTTTGGTCTAAAGCTTATTAATCAACACTTCATTTCTTAAAGGCAAACTATGTAACTTTTCACAGCTGTAGTTCCAATGAGACAACCTGTAGGGGGACCAAAGAGGGAAAAGTTACATAGTATGCCTTTAATTAGGAATTCAGCATCAAGCATCTGATATCAATCTATGAACACATAAAAATGCGTTTCTTCACCTGATAGTTCTGCTGGGTAGAGAAGACACTGCTCTGGAGCAGGGGCTCTGGAGCAGTGGGCTGGCACAGGGGGGACCAATAATCAGTCAGGGGATTTTATCAGAATACAGCATAGAAAATATGCTTAGAAATATAGGAAATTTCACATAGGATAGAACAACACAATGTTATTTAGCTAAATAAAACACATCACAATCATTATTAATTTCACTTGTTTTTATTTTCAACAAATTGTGTATCCAAATACAATACACATTTTCTCTGGGCTGTTAAGGCAAAAATTTAGGTAGTCATCATGGAAACAATAATTGGTCATGTGGTCAAGGGCTGGGAAGTTGTTTTTTTACAGAACCATATACAAATAAAGTGCAATACACTTACAATAAACTTGCCTCAAACTTTAACAAAGAATACCTTGCTGTACATAGTTTTCAGATAATAGGAAACGATTTTATAGTTCTATGGCACTGTAGACTCTTCATGTCACACCGCTTTACTTAGTTTAAAATGCTTCTATTTTAGGTTTATAATGGTCAATTGGTGAAGTAACATTAATAACTTTGAGGGGGGAATACATTTTGTCCCCACCGGGGATAAAAATAATTCAGCAGAGGCAGGGATATATAGACCAGAAATGGGGAAATCCCACGCATCCCCCCTGGCAAATCGCACCCTGGACATGTGTATATATAAATATGCACAAACAGTAATATAATAAGGTACATGTCAGTGTTTTTTGGAAGAAGTGGGCTTCGTGTATTACCCCCTCCCTGCATGGATGAGAGGAATTTATATGGACACAAAACAAAGGGAAATGAAAATGGGTAATACACTAAATAGATTGAAAAAATATATTTAAACTAAGAGGATTAACCAAAACAAAACTGAGGCATGAGCATTGGTGTGCCCAGGAATTTCTGTAAGACTTTGGATATATTTAATATGCCTATATAGAATACATATATATTCTCAGTGTAATAATTAACAGGATCTGAGTGATTAATGTAAAACTTAAGACTGATAGTTAAGTTATATAGGTTGAAATTGACTAAATTAAACACTAAACTGAACTAGTACAAAGTATTATGGCTGTGTTTTTCTTTTCTCTTGAAGGATTGTGAAGGAGGGTTTGAGAGAGGGTCGGGAAACACTCTCTAGCTGTTAGAACATTTCAAAACAGAACATTTTACTATTCTTTTCATTACAAGCTATGATCAATGAACTGATTGTATAACTGTGTATTAATAATTATTTTGTTTCATGAGCTACTAACAAAGTCTAAACACATGGCATGTTTTTTCTGATTAAATGTATCTATAGCAGTTCCTATAGACGCGGTTCCATGGTTTTACATTAAAAAGAAACATAACTTCAGTATTTGTCAGATGGTTAGTTAACCCTTGTGTTGTCTTCCCATCAACCATGAAAAAAAATGTTGTTGTCCATATCTCAATGTTTCAGTCACTTTTTGTAGTTCTCAAGCACTCAAGTTTTGTATTTTACATTTTAGTTAGTTTTTTTTCAGCTTTTTGTCACTTTTTCAATATTTTGAGAGCTTATTTTTTGCTCTTGTAACATTTTGTCGTGTTTTAACATTTACAGCCCTTTATTGACGTACGATATCTTCTGATATTAAAAAACGTTGAAAACGGGTCAAATTTGACCTGAGGACAACATGAGGGTTAAACATAGCATATCAGTTAATGTACATTTTTACTGGCACAATCATTTTTCGTCCTGTTCTTAAAAGCACACAGTGTCAAACTGGTTGGTCTCAGTGACTTGTCTCAGAGTCTGTTGAAAGAAACCAGATGTCAGAGCTTTTGGCTGTTAAATGTCACAATTTATTAATTATTTAATTTAATAGGACAGCCACTCAACTTTGTTGTTTCTCTTCTGTGAGAATCTCCAGGCCTAGTCGTAACTTACATAAGAGATTGTCAGTCTACTTCCATTAGCACAGGAATTTCCCCATTCTGGGATTAATAAAGTCTATCTTGTCTTATCTGAAAGAAGTCTTACTTGATTATTTAGCATTTCTTATACTTAGTTATTTTCCATAATAATAATAATAATAATAATAACTTTAATTGTACAGCACCTTTAAAAACAATAGTTTTCAAAGTGCTTTGACAGTGAAAGTAAAGCACATGTATATATACACATCGAATCAACACACATACCCATAAATACACAACACTGTAAGAGTGAAAAAGGAAGGATAGGGCAGCTCTAAAGGACAGAAACAAAATAAATGATAATGAGTAAGACGATGAAAAGATGATAAAAAGAGGGCATCACATAAAAGCAAGTCTATAAAAGTGTGTTTTAAGAATCATTGCTTCATGATTGCTACATTATTATCCAAGACTTGGCAAGAAAGTGAATAAGCATATTTTCCAAAGTGTTGAAATATTCTTTTAATCGAGTTTTGAGTTTTTCGAGTTGGTTTATATGTATTAATCGCTTGTGTTAATCCATTGGCAACACTTGACTCCTTTGCGATCCCCACAGCTAGAGAAAGGGCTCCTGCAACTCTAACTCCCTCATCTTGAGAAAGTATGTGAAAGCTGCAAGAAGCATTACACGAAATGTCATCCTCTTTGGCCAAATGGAGTGATCCTCCCATGGCAAACATCATGCATTTGCATGAAGTTGACTGCATTTTCAACTCATCTCTTTGCCTCATGTTGCGTGCTTGCGTTGCACTACAAGTGAATTACTTGCTTCTCATAGAAAAAAGAATAGAGGCAGAATTGATTCCTTAGTGGTCTGCAGTTGGTCTGGCTCGCTGGTGATCCATAGTCCTCGTCCTGATGTTATTGTAGAAGTAGAAGAAGAGTCAAAGTCTCACGTACAAAACAGGATTATCAAGTAATCCTGCCTTGTACAGAACACAACTGGTTCCAGAGCACAAAGTCCCAGACGCCTTACTACAAACCTGTGTCTGCATATATTAGCCCCAGCAGGATTTCACTTTTCATTATTAGGAATTTACAATAGAAGGCTGGCTTTGCTGTGGAATTATGATTCATCTAAAATGAACAAGTCGTAAAAATATGCAGAATTTTCTCTAACAAAAACACTATCATTATTATTTATCTACCTCAGAATCTCATACTTGCTCTGTAGCTCACTAATGGACATGTATATTATAATATTAATTTGTCAAACGTAGAGCTATTGCTAGATTAATACTTGATGGAGCCAGTCTAGCTGTTTCCCCATTTCTAGTCCTTATACTAAACTAAGCTAATCCCCTGCTGACTCTAGCTTTATATTAGGCGGACAGACATGAGAGTGGGATTGATCATCTAACTCTCTGCAAGAAAGTAAATAAATGTATTTCCCAAAATGTCAAACTATTCCTCTAACTACATAATGTGTCTTACAGACCTTGATTGATAAATAAATGAACGTATATTTTATATAATGATTGGTGATAATAAACCTTGTTTTATGTCTGTAGGATATTGTAAACTATTATTTTAGAGCAGCACAACTCCCTTAATATTTGCAGAATCCTGATGGGACAATTACAGTATCTCTTTTATTTATGTACTTATCAAATAACTTCCATTAACAAACAGACAATATTTCCGTTTAACAAATTGCGCAGTGGGTTTGTCGTGGAGTCAGCATAATACCCCGCCTGCCATAACGGCTGTTACATGCCGGTTGTTCTTAGTAATTTAATCTAATTGCAGTGTAATGTAACTGATACTGGGGTGGCATGAGGGAAGTGAGTCTGCAGGGAAAGGGATGTAATTAATGAATTGATTACCGGGGCTCTGGATTGACAGGCCATGATCCTGTAAAGTGCTTGGTTGAAGCAATTGAAAGGTCTCAGGTAGGCTTGGGAGTGATGTGTGTGTGTGTGTGTGTGTGTGTGTGTGTGTGTGTGTGTGTGTGTGTGTGTGTGTGTGTGTGTGTGTGTGTGTGTGTGTGTGTGTGTGTGTGTGTGTGTGTGTGTGTGTGGGCTGTACAGACAAGGCCGTTATAACTTTTCCAATGATAAGTACTGGCATACACTGTGTTCATATCATGTCAAAGCATGAAACTAGATAAGACACTCCTGCAAAAGGCATTCAGATGGATCCATGCATGAAACTCTCTTTTGGGTGAGACGAATTATGTTTGCTGTAAGAAACAGGTGAATAAGAATGTGAATAAGAGATGGAAAAAGTGTTATGACCCACCAGCATTCACAGATTTGGGCTCTTTCTCTGGGAGTGAGATATCAAAGTACTCTGGTATTGATCCCCGGGAACAATCAATATGAAGCCATTGCACCTTTGTATTTGTTGCTCAGCAGTCTGCCTTCCTCTGAAATGGGTGACCATGACACCAAAACTGATGGCTGTGTGTGGTAGTGTGTGCACGCACCTGTGCACGCACCTGTGCACGCATGTATTATGTACAGTATGTGCATGTGTGTATCTTGCCACTATGGGTTGAATTGTCTTGAAGTGGCCTCTGCATGCTGTTTGTGCAGGTCGCTATGCATGCGTGTGTACATATCAACTGGATGTATGCAAGGTTGGGTTATTGTGTGTGTGTGTGTGTGTGTGTGTGTGTGTGTGTGTGTGTGTGTGTGTGTGTGTGTGTGTGTGTGTGTGTGTGTGTGTGTGTGTGTGTGTGTGTGTGTGTGTGTGTGTGTGTGTGCGTGTGTGTGTGTTTGTTGCAGCAGTTGACAGGTCCAGTAATACTGACAGGACACACGCAGTTCCCATGAGGCTGTGCATGCTGACAGCAGCTGGCCAAGAAGAAGAGCAGCTGCTGGGCTTCCAGTACAAGGAGCTCAGACTGCGCTTCCCCCTTTATCTCTCTCCCTTCTTAAGACTACTATTCACTTACTGTGTATTACAGTTTCTTTGTTTCATTACTGATATAGCAAAATCATCATATTATATCAAAGTATGAAACAAATATTTTTTTTCCATTTAACATACACACAGACACCATGAATTCTACACATAACTTGGTGCTTGAGGGAGGACGAAGATGAAAAAAATAAAAGCTGGTTATCGATTTTTCCACGACACCCCTCATTGTCCAAAGTGATTGTGCTACCACCCGTCAGCCATGCTTGACCAACCCTTGCCTGCGCTGCTTTCTCCACCATCTCTCCCGCCTTCAGCATTATCTCTGGATTTACTTAACATGTTTCAGGCACAAATGGGGCACTGACACACATACACTAATAAGGACACACACATACACCCTCAAGCACCCCTCTGCCCTTCCTTAGACCTTGTTCACTTCATAGATGAAACGGTGCTCAATCCTAAAACAACGCAAAAGAACATTTATTGCGTCTTGGAGAAAAACATACGACCGGGTTGAAAATGATGACTCGTGTTATAAGAGTAGTGTAGCTCCTTTGGGGAATAGCTCAGTGTGTACTGTGTGCGTAGTGAGTGTGTGGATGGAGAGAGAACGAGAGTAACGGTGGTTGAGCTCAGAGCAGACTGGTGTTGGCGATCAGAGCAGAGGAGAAATGAACAGTAAAGTTGTCAAGTGGTAGTCAATGTAAAAGTAGGTTTCAAGATTGTCCATGAATAAACACTGCAACTCCTCAAGACCAAAGTGAAGTAAATATAAATATATACTGTACATACACTACACTACAGGTAATGTGTAAGTCTGAGTCAAGAACTGAGTACACAGTACAAACATCTGTTTATCGCAAGTAATATCGTTATCGCATATTGCATCGTTTCCTCACATTGGGCAGCACTCATCCTCCAGCCAAAGTATTGTGCTGGCCAATTTAGCACACATTTCTCATAGATATGTTTGTAACATGCATTTTTAATTCTACTATTGACCTTGCAATCATCATGACAAAGGATCAAATGATTGCTGCTGTAATGTCTTTTCAGAGGTTACATTAAAACGACGATTAAGTTTGAAATAAGGTAGGTGTGAAGGGTAAGGTTACACAAACTTTGATACCAAGTTAGCCTCCATGTTAGCATCAATAAAACAGTAGTCTGGATCGACAAAAGTTTACCGGATAGTTCGGGCGCCGCCAGATGTCCCTCACTTTCCTCTTACTTTGTGTTTATGTTACACTACTGTAGGTCGCATCGAGGAACCGCAACCGGAACCTCTGAGCTAGCAAGCTAACGTTACACACTGAAAATGGCAATTTTTTTAAGAAAATTGGGATCGTGCTGACTAAAGTAGCAGCACAATTTACAAACAATAAATAGCACAATATAAATAAACAGTACTAATATAGCGGACTAAAAGACAAATTACAGTGAGAGTTATGAGTTGAAACAGTGTTGATTGAATATTAAGTAAAACAATAAAGTGCAATTAAAATCCACACTGAAGAAAATAAAGCAATTTTAACATTTTCTGAAGTTTATTTCAAGCTCTAGTGGCATCAAACATGAAAGTTCTAGGAACTGAAGACTATCGAGGCTGTATGTTGAGTTGAAAATTCTAAAAGGACAATGCATTCTCATGAACGGATTTGTATCAGTACAAAACAGGCAACCGCCCGCTGGTCACATGACGACCGGTCACATGACGACCGGTCACATGACAGTTAAGTTTAGCGGTCTTTACAGTTACATTTAGCCGACAACAGGTGGCTGTGAGCCGGGTACAGTGCACTGCGAGGTGACGGTCCTTTCAGTGGCTGATGCAGTTGAATTTAGGCAACAAAAAGTCACCGTCATGCGACGACGACAGTTACGTTCAGGCACCAAAAGAACTATGTAAGCATTACTTTTCGTAGTGATATGTATGAATGGTTCATGAGAACAGCCTGAAAAGGATATAAGAAGGAGGGTAACACACGCACAAGTTTTACAAGTGTACTTTAAAGGCATCATACGCTTGGTCAAGGATAGCCAGTTTACCTCAGCATACAAGGTGCACTGATGCACTGCAGCCTTATTGTGCAGAAAGGGATGATTCAGATGTTTCTGTTTTTTTTTTTTTAATGAGAAAGACATTTTAATCTTGTTTCCCACAATCAGATTATGATTTTACGGGGTTATTCTAACCCAGCTATGATGCATGTGCTGACCCAAACATGCCAAACAGCTTGTTGGATAGCAGACTTTTCTCTGCATGAATACAGATGCATCTTCATGTACTTTAAGGATAAAGATAAACCGTGCCAGGCGTCTAAGTGGGAGCTGGGTGTTGGCTGTGTCTGGGCCTGGCAGCAGTTCTACCTGAAGCTTGAGAGGAGGAGAGGACAACATGGCCAACAGCTGCTTGGCTGTCTGTTGTGTCTACTGGCTACATCACCTTTTGCCAAGTGCAATCTGAATTCCACGGCTTGTATTTAACGGTTCAGTAATCTATGCTATTGCATATTTTTATTCCTCTTTCGCATTTAGTCCAATTTAGTTTTTGACAAGTCGGTTGTGGGTGTTCAGCTTTGATATTTGGCTCACTTTAGGATTACACTGCATCTTTAGATACTGTTTGGTGTTTTTGTGTTTCTGGTTTAACATAAATCAAATATATCCAAAAGGGAAAACTAGAGCTTTGAATATCAAGTAAATGTTTACTAAAAAGGTATGGCTCATTTCCACTTAATGGTTGCAGTTTCCATTACTCACGCTGTAAACATATCAGTTCATGCAGAATTATTTCCCTGCTTTCTTTTCTATATAATTTTTGAAAAGACTGAATTATTAAATGCACACATTATCCCTGGAGTGCTTGTGTTTGAAAGGCAGCATTGAATCCAAATGTATAAGAAGCATGTTAATGTGAATGCACACACATACACCCATCCACACACAAACACACACATTTGTCAGCAATATTTTATATTTATTTATTTTTCGCAGTGCTATTATTTCACATTTCCTGCATTACACTGTGCTGTTTTCTTGCTTTAACAGCTAGTCTTAAAAACAACAAAATATCGACCATCTTGAACTACTGCTTCCTTCTCTCTTTTTCTCATCTTTAAGGAATGGGATACAGCTCCTGCTCATTTGTCCAATATCTTTTGCCAAATATCTCTAAAACAGAGTGCAGAGGGTCCCATAGGACTGTCTAGAAGGGAGGAAGCTGAGCTATAGGCAGCTGTGTTCTGCCTGCCATAACTTTGGGGAAAGCTCAGAACTGGTAATGGTCATGCTGTGTTGTGCAGTGTGTTATATGAGATAGGCACTGTACAGTATATGTACTAAAGATGATTGGAATTGGACCCTATATTAATTATGGAGAGTGAAATGCTCACAGATGTACGCAAAGGCAATATGACAAGAAGACACTGTATCAAGGATCTGATAAAGCGTCTAGCATCACGTGGTGCACAGTGCAACTTATTGTCTGGAAAATAAGAATGGCTTCTGTAATCTCAAAGTTACACTATAGAGTACTAAAATTAAATGTTTTTTCTATTGACAAGCCCAAATGAAAATAACAGGTTACAACTAAAATAATTTTTTTTTAGAGGTTTGGGTAACTATTTTGGAATATTGCATCAATGTCTCAAATGATAGAAAACGCACACTTTTCAGTTTGTTTTTAACCTTTCACTTCAACAGCCGTGGATTTCTGTCAATGCTCGCTGCTACACAGTAGAAGCTCATATGTACCATCTCATCCCTGACACTGAATGCAGCAACCCGACTGTGGGTTTGATTGTGGGAATTGTAGTCTATTCAAACATGTGTCTCTCGTATTGTGAGCGGTGGGAAACTACATGTTCCAGATTTCACAATGCGGAAGAAGCCTAACAAAACACTGTGAGGTTGTAGCACAAGAGCCGAGAAGATGTCTCATGTCGTAAAGAAAAGAAAATTGGATAAAACCCGTCAGGACAGGTTGTATTTTGACAGCTATACTGATGTGACTATTCACGAGGAAATGATAGCGGACCACGTCCGCACGAACACGTACCGGATGGCGATACTAAGGAACAGTGAGTCCATACGGGGTAAAGTTGTACTGGACGTCGGGGCAGGAACCGGCGTTCTAAGCATTTTCTGTATTCAAGCCGGTGCTAAGAAAGTCTACGCAGTTGAAGCCTGTTCTATCGCAGAGCAGGCTGTGAAAATAGTTAAACAGAACAACATGGAGGACAAAATTGAGGTCATTCGAGGCACAGTGGAGACGGTGGACCTACCGGAGATGGTGGAGGTGATAGTGAGCGAGTGGATGGGTTATGCCCTCCTGCACGAGTCCATGCTCAACTCGGTCCTCTACGCGCGCGACAAGTGGCTTAAGCCGGGCGGTATGATTCTGCCCAGCAAAGCCGAGCTCTACATCGCACCAATTAGCGACCCGGTGGTAGAGGACCGCTTACATTTCTGGTACACCGTCAAAGACCAGTACGGCGTCGACATGTCCTGCATGTCCGACTTTGCAAGGAGATGTATCATGAACTCCGACATAACTGTGAACTCGGTTACTGTCGAGGACGTGCTGTCCCACCCGGCCCGCTTCGCCGAGCTCGACTTGTACTCTGTCACCGTGGAGGAGCTACGGTTGGTGAAGGGCAAGTTCAGGTGCGAGTCATTCGGCTCGGCGGCAGTGAACGCTTTCTGTGTTTACTTCACGGTTACTTTCCCCTGCCCGGACAAGCCGCAGGCGCTGGTGCTCTCCACTTCCCCGTTCAAACCTGAGACGCATTGGAAGCAGGCGGTGCTGTACCTGGATACTCCGGTGGATGTGGTGCAAGACACGGTGGTTACCGGAGAGATCAGCATGTTTCCCTCGGAGGAGAGTGCCAGACATATATGTGTCCATGTAGACTACACAATAGGAGAGCAGAAAAGACAGTCCAAAACTTTTTCCATCCCCGACTGGAGCAGTGAAGCTCAGTCATAGTTTAGCATCAACATTTAGTGTAACAGTTCAATCACAAGGCAACACACTCAAAGGCCTAGGTCCTTGTATTATTATCTGTCACTAAGACTCCCAACCTGCTCAATGTGAGTATTTGAGGAAGTGGAGCAATGACTGTATTTTTGACCAGTGTGGTAAATAATCCATATCTAAAAACTATAATGTCTCACTTGGGCAAATGTATGAAGTGACTGCAGCTGACATCTAGCCTATACTTACACATGCTCATACATACTTAGGTTTTGACCCAGCTCTCTAGGTGTAAGTCTTAAAAAATTCAGTTTGAGTAGACACAAACACACAGTGGCTACTACAATCATTATGTGCACTACAGTACATGGTCTTAGTTTGGAGTTGTTTATGTTGTGTAGTGTTTATGCTTGTTTTCACACCTAATAAAGTTCAGTAGACATCTAAAATGGAAGAGGACACATGCATGTATCTAATACCTAATATCTTAGACATGTTTTGTACTGCATACTGTATATTCAGTTTACAGAAATTATGACCTATTTTATACCAAAACATTGCAGTAGTAATGAGTAGGATTGTAACTAACCATTAGCTTACTGATTTATCATGTGGTCTATAACATGTCAGAACATATAAAAAACGTTTTGACCAACAGCCCAAAACCCAAAGATTGTTTGTTTATTTACTAATACTCAAGTACTTTATTACTATACTATTACAGACAGCATATCCTCACAGTTGAGAAGCTGGAATAGGGGATGTTTGGTATTTTTACATCAGAACTCCCATAAACAATTAGTCAATTGTCAAAATAGTTGCTGATTACTTTTCAATCGACCAACTAATCAATTAATCGACTAATCATTTTAGCTCTACTATTTCTTCTAACAGTTTAATTATTATTGCTGGGGAAAAGCCTTAGAAACAGTTTTGACCATCAAAAGAAACAAAAAGTCGCTTGACTAATAAATAGTTTTAGGAGGGTGTGTACCTCTGGGCTTTTACAAATTGTTAAATAAATCCAATGCCATGCTGCAGACATCTGCTAGTTTAATAAATGTAATCATGCATATTGTGTTGGATCTGAGAAAGATGCTGCATTTAAATGAGGACTGATATATTGACTTGGACTAGCTGCAGTCAGACAGGAGGTGTTTTACATGGGCTCGGTTTCAGTTTTTAATAACAAATTAAATTGGCTCATTCTTTTGGTTTAAAACAAGCACGCACTGGCAACGGTTGCCAGTCACCCCTGACTTTGTCCAAAGTTGTAATTCTACTGCAGCATTTTGCAAAATAGCAATGACTATATTAATTGTACCACAATGTATTTCCTTCCTGGCCATTAAGGATCTTGCTGTCTCCAAGTGACTAAGTCGTTAACATTTTTATCACAATCAACAATCAAGAATACATTTTTTTTTTTTTAATGAAAGTCAATAGTTTGATGTCTACGTTTAATAATTTCTCACTCATGTATTAACAAACACGTTATCTGGTCACTGATCAGTCATTGATTCACTTTTTATACTACTTCAGAGTCAGCGTACAATAAGTGGGTTTGACGGGTTATATTCCAGGGAAGCTGCGTTTCACAGAGAATTGAGCAAATGCAAACTAGACTCTAATAAACTGTTTGACTGTTTCATGTGTCATGAGTCCTGACTGAAAACATAGCTAACTACAGAAAGAATGGTGAGCATGTATCAACACAATAGCTATTGTTGTACAGCTTCATTAATAAGACATTATTACAAACACTGAATTTAATTATAAAAATGTGGATGTTGGGTTTTATTGAGGACCATCAGAACTTTATTGCTAAATGAATATAAATACTTTGAAATGTATGATAATGTAGGCTATGTAAAAAAACAGTGACATTAAGATAAAAAAGGAATGAATACTTATTATAAATACTTTTTCATTTCATGTTTATTTATTAGTCTCGCATTGCCAGATCTACCTCCACAGCGCTTGTCTATCTCGTCTTGTGCGACGCTAAGCTCTGGATGCAGAGAAGGTGCAAAATAGTCTGGGGAAAATAACTTGTTTTGAAGGAACATTTGTACCCCGCAAAAGAAAACGCCACATAAAATATTAAGTGAAGTTAACTGTTCACATAATACAGTAACTTAAGCTATTTAAATGAGCTGAAAACATGGTTAAACGTCATTTGCTCTTACCAATGTATCGCCCTGTGTATTTTGTCAATAGCACATTACCACCAATTGGTTCCAAAATGTCCCAGTTAGAAAGTAAATGCCGTAAACATATTCTTTGTAAATCTTTACAGCCATTCCTCAAAAGAATCAAGCAGGCCTGCCTTGTTGTACGATCCAAATTTTCTTCAAAACCTGCCATTTTCAAAGTTGTTGTTTTTTTACCAAAGGGAATTCCCGGCAAATATCCGGGAAATGAACTGTCGTTGATCCAGACGGATGCTATCACATAGACACTTGAACAACAAATCTCCAATGTACAGCATCACAGCAGTTATAGCAATTGCTAATTCCCAATGCCTGTTTCTAGAAGGGCTTTTAACAGTCATAAGACAAACACATAAAACAGCCACATTAAAAAACATACAAGCACAAAAACATACAAGGGCACATACACCTGTACCACCCCCCAACCCCCACCCCATGATTAACATTTCAGTATTGGCATTGACCTACAAAACTACTGTACTTCTCTTTAGCAGTATTTGTAACACTAGATTGGATACAAATAATATAATAACAAATCCACTCCTAGATGATACTTTTATACTATTTTTTTTCCAACAAAGAAATATTGTGTTACTCCCAAGTCAAACCAAGGACAATATGGTAATTAAACCGTTATGTAACTAAAGTAGACACTGCGGACTGTGCTGATTAAGTCTATTTCAGTGTGCATTGAATTCAAGCCATAAGATGTGAACGAGTCTTAATGCATAAAGCACCTTTCCTGCGTTCTAATTATACGGCAGTTAATAAATACACATAGATTCCTGAAAATGTTAGATGATAATTCATTTTTCACACCCCATCTTCAAGTGTGAAATATGGTGTTCGTTTGTATCAGTGTCATCAGTACAAATGTGAACCCACTCTGTAATGAACACATTGGAAATTAATTACATGCTAGAGTGTCTACAAATCAAGGGCATTGTCTGTCAGGATAGGAAAGAGTGAATAATGGCTGAATCACAGTTTAAACTGCAAACATCTAGCATCCACTTGGATTAACTACATGGCAAGATTCTGAGTTGAGCAAGAGTAAAAAACACACATCCATAGCTGACAGAATACTCACATTTCTCACTACCTTTTCAGAATGACATAAAACAAGCTGATTAACTGTTAGTTGTGGCCATAAGGAATAGGGACACGTCAGCTAAAGTTATCCAAACCCCATATGAAAGCCTCTAGGGACAATCTGAAGTGTAAAACTGTCCTCAATGGTTTTCTTGACCCTCATTTTTTTCTTAATGTGCAGTATTTGGCACTTTAACTCCATTGATCCTGCATCTGAGTATGATCGTGAGGCTTGTGTGAGACATTAGTTCTATATTGAAAGCAAAGATTGAAGCAAAGACTTGACACTTACACAACAGTCATCAGTGCCTTAACACCGACGACACAACTTTAGACAGGAGATCCTCAGTTACTGTGTAAAGTGACAGCAACTGCAAACAGTAAACAGTACAGCAATCAAACTCACGATGCATGTGATCAGTGAGAACGCACGAACAGTAGAAACCTATCGAGAAGAAAGCAGTCGTCCGTGAAGTCTCTCCTGTCACAGCACACTGAAATCAATGCATTTCTGTAATGAGCTTCAGCTCTACTGTATTGTCCAGAAAGCACTATGTGGAGCTAACAAACTGGACATATTGCTCCGTTATGTAACTAACAGTCATTACTTGAACCTTCGGAGCACTTTTTGTCTTAACTAACACGTATTTTTGATGGTCAGTTAAAGCACATACAGACATTGAAAAGTGTTAGGATGTCTCTGGAATGTCAAATCTTAGCTTGGTGTAAGATGACAGCGTTGTGGAGTGGAAAAGAAAAAATGTATATTTTCACATAGTAATTTGACAAGGGAATAACCCACTTTATGCCATTTAAATTATACCAGTGTAAATATTGGCTCCCAGGTTTGCGAAACATGGCTATCAGTGGCATTGCATTAGCAGTAAATACTTATAAAACTTGCAGTATTTTTTCTTTCTCTTTTAGACTGTTTAATGAAACAAAATGTTCTAAAATAATGTTCAAACTTTACAGTTCATGGCTGAGAGATGTTGCAGTCACAACCGTTCTACACTCTTTCTTTCAAAAGTCAAGCAGTCCAATCGCCTTAAAGCACTGGTTGTAACCACATCTGACCAAGGTCAGCTCCTTGTTGTCAAATGTCAAACAGGATTTTCTTTTCCTGGGTCATTGCCATGTTGTGAAAGGGCTATATAGTGTACAGTATGAGCAGGGTCTTTCAGTTTCTTTGTTGCCAAATAAGCGCTTTTGTGTTGAAGAGAGACAGAAGCTTTTCATTCAAATGAAATTCTACACTTGCATCTGGCCTCATGTGCGCGTACAGTGGCTAAATGTCTCCTACATGTGCCTGAAGAAGAAAAAGCCCCCAAGACAGCACAAAGGAAGGTGTCCAGTGAATGGAAATGTCAAATGCAGCGCAGGCAGCCACTGTTAAGCCCAGAATCACACTCATGCATGCATGGCCACTCTTGGCTGCTAAATGCTAAACTAATTGTGATCCAATTCTGCCTGAAATGGTTTGGAAACGATTAGAAACAAGTGTTAAAACTTGAAATGGGATTATTTGTCTTGTACCGCACAGCAATTTAGGAGCCAATCAATAGACAATGTGCTTAATCTAACTGATTTCAAGACTCATTGTTCAATGCAAAACTAGTGAACGAGACTGAAAAGCAGCACAGTCCAGGAATCGCTGACCTGGAGTCACAATATGTGCCGTTGTCTTTAGAACCTCAATCAAAGTCATGATAAGTGGTTAGGAATAAAGTGATGTGTATAGTAAATTTCATCAGAATTCTGTAGAATCATATTTAATAGCTTATGTTCTGGTTATATATGAAGCTTTACTGTATACATATTGTGTCAGCATAGCATTAATCTCATTCTTCCTTATAGATTTGTTCAACCTTATCTATGTTGGACAGAAAACATCTATGAACCACTTTAAATTGTTACACAATTTTAAACTTTTCGCTCAAAAACTCTGTGTTGATTTGGCCAGCCTTTATGCCTGAGGTCTTGTTGGAACACCCCGTCTGAGGTCATTGGCATTCTGCGCCAGGTTTTATATATTGTATCTTGTTGCTTCAATGCTGAGCACTTTGCATTATGCCTGATGTTCAATTGGTATTTTCATCCAACCACAAACATTAGATGACAGCATCATCTTTTCTTATACACATGTCTGACTGAACTCTGGAGTTCAATCAGAGTGGTCTGTGATCACAGTCTTCTTGGTCTGAAGTCTTTGTCCTGTCCCTCCGTTTGGATAGGCATCCAATTGTTGTTTTCTTTTACTTGCTTCCCTTCCTCGCGTCTTAGTCAGTCCCACCGAGGAAGCACGGGACAGACGCAAGGAAATCATGTGAGGAGAGAGGCAATGAGGAAATGTGTTTTAGAGGGATGGGATGTCCTTTTCCTCTGAAGCGTCAGGTGAATTTGCCAGCTGTATGGGCGGAGTTAGAAACGGCTTTCAGCTGCACGTCTTCCTGGAAGGTTGCTTTTTTGTATCCTTGCTCATAGCTCCTAAGAGATCCCTCCTCGATCCTTGGGGCAGGAATAATAGCGTTGAGATGGCCTTTTACGAAGGAGGGCGAGAACAACTTTCGATTCAAGCGAGGAGTGAGGAGCTATCAAAGAAGAGACCTGAGATTCAGCCTAAGTGTACCGATGATGACACTTAGAGATTACTTTTTCCCCAGATACGTGCCTCCTCACTGTCATGTCTTAGAATTGAATTTTGTTTTTCCCCTAATTTAACCAGTCTCTAAGTCTCATTGAGTTTAAACTCTTTTTCAAGAGAGACCTGGCCATAAAGGCAGCATTAAAACATTGTTACAACGATACATACATACAACATAAACAGGCTAAAACAACTGTCACACGCTACAAAAGAGTATAGACAATATTGAAAATAAAATAAAACAATACATTTAGAAGCAAACACATTGACCAAGAATGCTACTTCTGGATCCTTCAAACTGACTTGAATTCACCAACAGTAAACAGCTCGGAACATTTTAATTCCCTCTGTACATTGTTCCAGGAGAAAGGGGCAACATATTTAAAACGTATTTAGCCTAACTCCATTATAACTCGAGAAACTGCCGTCTGCAGAACATTGTGAGTGCAGGCCATATTTGTTTAATTTCTACTGTATTTACATAGATAAGGAGGAACCAGCCCAAGGAGAGAGTCATTATAGAACTGTCAACCACTGGGAACATCTGCGCACACACAGTTATATTCACTCACACATACATTAATTCACAGAAGTATACAAATACAGTGGTGTACAATATAACCACAGCAGTAATAAAAAGCAAAGCACAGTGGCACACAGTATCCAACATCTTTAGACACTGGGCGATACATGAGCAGAGCAGGAACGAAGAACAGAGAACCACTTTTTATTGCTTTTGATGATTGCCAATGGAATTGTAATATACCACAGTGGTCACAGGAGTGATTTCAAGTAACTCACTACAGACGACAATGTGACAATGTAAAGCTCAAGGCAAAGAAATACACAACTTGCAGTTATGTGGTTTTTATGTGACAGTGGTGATATGGGTTTGTCAGCGTCTAGAAAGATGGGAACACTGTGTACAGCTGTTCACATCTGTGTTGACCACATCCATTTAGCTCCTTTTACCAGGCTCCCACTGTATTGTCCTGAAAATTGGAACATTCAGTTTGATGTCTGTCTCAACAGCACTCGCATCAGTGACCGTAATAACCTGACTTTAGGAAAAAAGTACAATAGTGGGCTTTTTACCATATTACAAAAATTGTAAGATCAATGGTGCCCAAAAGTGATGAATCTCAGGGTCTTTCACCTCCACATTCAATATCTCGCTGTCACCGCTTGCTAAAATCAAATAGTGCCCTCTGTGACAAAAGTTATAAAATATGTATTCTTCAACTAAAATAGAAAAAATGTAAATGTCCATAATGGGATTTGGTTTGAGTTGAGATAGTGGTCAGTAATGTCAAGCCCATTTAAATCCCTGCAGTAATTTGTTCCTGTTGTGATGTTTTTAGTGACCAGATTAGCATGGAGATGGGGGGGGGGGAGATCATTGAACGTGTTTCTACAGAGCTCATTTTCGATCACTGCTGAAACCTGACTGGACTCCGGTGGCGCACAGTATCTAATCATGGCCACTCATTCATCTTTGTATGCTAATGATACCACGAACAAGCCAATAGGATTCAATTCCCACCCTCGCTTACAGTAACCAATATTTCTGTCAGCATATCCTGTGAGGACAATTTGGGGATGTGGTATTGACAAAAGCTAATTTGGTGACAACCCCCCAGAGAGGCTGACTTCATTTCTCTGGGGCCGGACCATTTGTCATCATTATCGTTAGCAACAGGAACTGACCCTTGTGCCTGCAGCTAAACCCCAAAATAACTCTGTCCCACTGTATGTTCCTATATTGTTTCTCAACAGTAATAAAACAGAACACTTATTTAAATGAGAAGCAGTATTCATTCTAGCCCTGAGCTGCAAAATCTCAGCCGAAAGAACCCCACTGCCTATCACAAATGCATCCAGCTGAAAGCACTGAGGCTTGACTTCATGGACGGACACACGGCGTACAACAAGGACAGATCTGGACGCCGCCTGTTAAGAAAGTAAATCCCAAATCACTCGCATGGACACGTAAATCTAAACGGGATGGCCCCGAATCACAATCAGCCCGAGGCAGACGGCTCTCAGCCTGTGAGCAAAGTACAAATCCACCAAACTGTGTGGCCACATTCTCCCCCACCCCCTCTCCTCCCCACTAATCCTTTTTCAATCATGCACTTTTTGGATTATGCCTCTATGTAATTCTTCTCAGGTATTGTTTTATAACTTAATATGATATTTCAATGTGGGTGAGTCGGGTTATGGGTTTAGGACACCATGTTGGATTGGATAAGCAGCGAAGGTCTGCAGGCAGCAGATTGGAGCGGAGGGTTAGTGCCAGGCAGAAAGAAGCGTGATAAACCTTTGACACAAAGTCCAAATGCAGCCGGTGCACAAAGGTGCTGGGACTGACCTGGTTCAGTCCTTCGAAAGTATCCCATATTGCAATGTGACTCTTACTAAGTGTCTCACCTCCCATGAGAAGTTAGGATGCTGTGCATGGTCAATGTTTGTAAAAGAAGTAAAGATAGCAGCTCTGCAGCCACCACCTTGATTCTCCTTGTCCGTATCATGCAAATGAAATGTTTCTAAATACAAAAACTCAAGTAATGTACTTAAGAACAATTTTGAGGCACTTGTAATTTACTTGAGTATTTCCATTTTGTTTTACTTAATACTCCATCTATCCACTAAAATTTAAGGGCAAATGTCAAACTTTTTACAACAATACACTTTTTACAGCTTAAGTTACTTCGTAACTTCTAACTACATATCAATATATATTAAAGTATTTAAAAATAGCTTCAACTTGACCAGCTATAACACTAAACTCACTTACACATGTATGCATCAGTAAGGGAACGCAAAATGGATATTTATCAAATATTTCACTAATTGTGTAGCATGATATTGACACATCACGATGTAGTGAATATTTTAATTGAGTTATATATGTATATATATATATATATATATATATATATATATATATATATATATATAGAGAGAGAGAGAGAGAGAGAGAGAGAGAGAGAGAGAGAGAGAGAGAGAGATACAATGACCAGATCAGAGTGTCAGTTTCACTGGCTCATCCAGTCAGTACATGAATGATCATGAATGAATGATCAAGGACTTCATCACCGTTGCCAAACACTCCCATAAAACCAAATCTAATGCTAACATTGCTTGCCATATAGTCTAAAAAGATATAATAATTGCATATATACTTCAGTGTAAGCAGTCTGGCAACATCTCTGACGGTTGACAAATGTCCATCTACTCATGGTATATATAATCATATTGCCCAAACCTTATGCATCTTAAGTAAAGTTTTGAATGCAGGACTTGTAATAGAGTATTTTACATTGTTGTATTGATACTTGTAAATGGTCTGATTATTCTTTCACTACTCAAAGTCACCACTGTCTGTTCTGCAGATTTGCCTTAACTTGCATTTGTCTGTCCCAGCTCCCCGCACTCTGAGACTAAGGTTGATGACACAGCTGTATCTTACCACATAAAAGTGTATTGAGCACAAGCTTAAACACAATATTTCTTTATGAATAACCTCCCCCCCCCCCTCCTAACACACACACACTCCTCTGGAGTTACTCTTCATTGAACAGGCATAAAAAAATCCAATACCTCTGTGCCTGGCGTCCGCCAGACAGGGATGTGCAAAGACAGCTTTACCCATCAATTTTCTAATAACCATCATGAAATAAGACAAGAATGAAAAAAAAATGAAGAAGAAACTTAACAACACACAAGGGTGGAGGTGAGATATTGGAACACTGGCTCACGTGATTATCGGTCTTAAGTAAAGAGCCATCTATTGAACCCACTGATGGATTTGAAGACACACCGTCTGTGTGTGTGTGTGTGTGTGTGTGTGTGTGTGTGTGTGGATAATTCTTTAAATTCAAACGCATCCTCTTTCCGTTCTGACCTCTAGCACATCTTGACAGTCCGACCACACCTTGTTAACACACACAAGACACCTATTGGTGTTTAAGCACCTTCACCTTTTATTGGTGCCTGGTTTCATTTAGAGAGAAGAACATCTGCCTGAGTGTAGTGTGTTTAGGCCTTGGAGAAAAAACTGTAGAAACTGCTTTACAGTCTTCAGATGAACTTCAAAAATGTATTCTGAGCGAACACATTATACTGTCTTTGCATTGAGTCAATAAGAGGGAATTTGCTCTTCTGTAACTTTCCACTGTGCACTCCTCTTTCTTGTCGCTGAGTGATTTAGAAAAAGAGGTTCATGTAAGGAAAGTTGCCCTTGGGCTCACAGAGGAGAGAGAGAGAGAGAGAGAGAGAGAGAGAGAGAGAGAGAGAGAGAGAGAGAGAGAGAGAGAGATAGAGGCAGCTGTGTGAAGAGCTGTCTCTACAGCGCTGTATCCTTAACCTGTCCACTGTTTCACTAATAAAGTTCAAGATGAGTTTAAAACTATCTGAACTGCCCTGTAAAACAAGATGATCATGTTCTTGTGTTTTTGATCTAATGGATTTGGTTGGCTGTATGGATAAATACCAACAATAAACTCGATTTGGCTTGTTGTTGAGATTTATGGCGTTCAAAACGTACTGGCTACTAACGTACTTACTGGCTCAAATGCTGCCACCCTTTCAGCTGGAACTGCTCAGAAACTGAGTGAGCAACTGGCATCATATTTTCTATTCACAAAAATAATTTGATACATAGTCTCTTTATTTATATTCTCTTTATTGTGTCTTTCTGTTGGATGTACGCACTGATTCTCTGGCTCAAACCCTCCAGTGTGGTAATGTAGTTTCCTTTACTGTACCAGAGATCTGCCAATGTTCCATTTAGACATCGATAATAGTCATACAGTTCAGGTTTAGCAGTTTTAAACATTGCCATATTTTTGTCAAATCAATTGTTCTGAATAATGACTCTAAACAACAAGAGTGTGATCAAGGAGAGTGGCAGCCTCTATCTGGCAGCGGTTGCTCAAAATCTACATGTTTACCATAATCCCCTTTGCTTTCTGTGTCTAGGGGAGGTGATTTTACATCATTAGGAAGTTATTTAACCATCAGTCTTTCCTGAAAGTCTTATCGTTACTTCTGTTTTGTGCGATGCAGCAATTTCCCTTTATGCCATAAAGCAATGCAATAGAGTTCCCAGAAATTCCTGCCGCTAATGCCAATGCTGATAATCACATTTGCCTGTGATCTCAGTGACTTGTCACAATAAAATGGGTTTTAGTGGTCAAATGTAACTGGGCGATTTTATAAGATCGTCTAACTGCACCAGTTACAGATGTTTCTGTTCACGGTTGCACTGAGCTGCGGCTCACAGGCTTCAGCAGAGTAATAAACTTGAGGTGAAAGTCAGTTGTCAAAGACTGGCCGCCTCATTGTGTCTGAGAGCAGCGAGTGAGGCCACTCTCCGCTGCCTCCGAATTTCTTTCTAAGGAGCCACTTGGAATCTTATTTCTGTCATCCGCTTTATTTTAAACAACTTTTTTGAAAAAAAAAAATATATATATCCCTACACCTGGCGTGGAGGATTTTCTCCTGTCGCCTCCGCTTGTGTTGTCCTGGTAGAAGTGACGTTGCGCTGGTACCCGGAGCTCTCCTCCATTCCCCGGGAGCGGTGGAGACAATCTGGTCGCTTCCACGGCGAGTCTCCCGTTCCTGCGACGCGCTAAGATGTCCCGTTTTAAAGCGGATTTATTGGGCTGCAATAGGCGACATGACTGGCTGTCCTCGGCAGTATGAAGCACTAAAGACCAAGGTAAGAGGTTCCGGCAGCTGATTTCTTTCCATTTCATTCATCTCCATGCGAAGGCCGGAGCGCGTAAACTTTTGAAGCTTCGCTGCCACGCGCACCGAGTGGGTAGCCAAATTTTGCGTCGTGATTAGAGAAAGTAAGCCGAGTATTTTGAGAACAGATGCTATTTTATTTTATTTAATTTGTTTGGTTATCGCTGTCTGCTTCAACTCAGCGCTCTGGCTTTTCTCTGCTTGGGGATGTACTATCAGCTAAAGCCGTCTGGTGCGATTCCAAAAAAAAGAAATCAGGTGTAGCTTTAAATTTGTAGTCTCCAGAGTCTGTAAAGGAAATAGCTGTTTTGTTTCTTTCACTAAACTGTTGTGCTCTTACAATGCTATGCATAACTCACCTGTATGTGCGAGGCTATAAAGGACACATGTACGCGCTGTGAGCGCACAGAACCATGGCGGTATGGGGACTGTGCACCCCACATTATGAATCAGTCATGCTCTGTGCAGATAATAACACACATGATTGCTTGTCATTTGTAGATAACACGGAGACAGCGCTCTTGTCATCCAGTTGATTTTTTCTCTCACCCTGGATAACCATATTTTATCATTATCTCGTCTTTTAAAAACAATATTGATCTGGGTAGAAGACTTTGACGCGCGCTTTCTGTGAGCTCCGGCTTTCTTTCTATCGTTCTGGTAATACCATTGGATGTTACATGCACCAAGGTGGGTCAGGGTGATATGTGCGGCGGTGATTAGGGCCTCTGTGGGCCTATAGAGGCTGCATACACACTGTAAGCATGGACACATTCAGCTGTGTACAGGCTTGTCAGCCTGCTGCGAGGTTAACCTGTGCGCCAAGTGTTATGACCTGACTCCAGTTAGAAACACATGAGTTCATGGCAGCAGATCTGTGGGTTTTGATGTGAAATTATAATAAATACAAGACCCCCTTTCTCCTATATTTATTTAATTATTTATTTTATTATATATGTCAGTTAAACGCTGGAGTGACACCTTCCTATTGGATTTATTTTATTCAGACTTCCTCTATTTACACATATTTGGAGTTGAACACTTTTTTTGGAACAATTACGCACCAATCTGAATTGTTACACATACTTCAAATAAGACATTTACTTCATTAGATACATATAACGATTAGTAATAAACGTTATTAAGCGTGTGGCATTTCGAGCCGTTCAGAACGGATTGGGCAGCTGAGGAGACAGAAACACAAATGTATTTTAAATATCTTCGATTTATGTACACGCTGTTGGTTGGCTGCACAGTAATAATCGCAAACTGGGAGTCAGAGATTTCCATCCATCTATTTTCATCCGGATGCAATAATTCCATTGAGATTATTAATGCGCGCATTTGTTGGATAATTTAACGCGATCAGGCGACTCGGGTGGACTCCACCAAAAGAGGTTCAACTACAGGCGATCCTCCTCCCTCCTGAGTTCTTAACGGGTCCCAAAAGAGGATGGTGCGCGCGTGTGTGTGGATGTGTGTGGCTGGGGGGTTTGAAGGCGAGGTGGAGACGGGCTAGAGGGATGGGGAGGGAAACCATAGGTGTGCGTGGGAGGGGAAACAAGCTGAGTGTGCGTCTCATCTAATAGAGCCTAGGAGCGCATTATCTTCCCCGTCATCTCCGCCTGGGCGGTCGGTGCTGCGCCGTGCCTTTCCGGGAAACCATCAGTAGAAGGTGCGTTGATGCGAGAGGATTTTCTTGGCCGCCGAGTCTAATTGGTGCGATTCATGTCCCAGTTGAGTGTCTGAAACCTATTCGTAGCGAGGGAGAGGTGAGAGTTGGGACGAGATTCTCGCAGAGATCCGCAAGCAGGACTGTTTGGAAATGAAGGAATTATAAACGGGGCATAAACAGGAGGGACGCACGCCAGCAGGTTAAAGTTTTCTTTTGCAGAAGTGGGGGTTTTCCTTTCTGCGGACATCACTGTGCCTCAGATTGACGCCGTGATGGAATGACACTTGGAGAGAGGATGATGGACACTTTGGCACCGGAGCTCCTGCTCAGAAATCCTCCTGTTTACGCCTGGCGCGGTGCTGACCGAGCACTCAGGACGGTGATCAGTCATTTGTTTTGAAGTGGCAGGAAAATCCTCTTGATCGTTTTCTCTCTCTCTCTCCCCCCCCCCCCTTCGGTCGCCAAACAAGAGTGCGAGATGGTGCGCGCAGCGATTCCTCAGAGCCTGACGTGCGTACTCATCACATTTCCGTTAAGGAGCGCATCTTAAAGAGCTTCTTTCTTCACTCACGTTCATTCTGCCGCTCTGAACTTGTTGAACGGCTTTAAAGAGCAGGGGGACAGGGAGAACCCCGTGCAAGAAATGTAAGTTTTTCCATTTGCTTGCAAAGTTTACTTTCTGTGTGTTGGAGCTACACTCACACTGCGTTAAAGTGGCTGCTTATTGTCGTTAGAAGTAACTCTGGCCTGGCTGCATTTATCTCTCTGTAATGAAGAGATGAGGAGTGGGCAGAGAGTTGTGACTCTCTCCCTTCAAAACAGCATACACAACTTTTAAGACTCTCAGAACCACAAAGGAAGACCTAATTGTATTTACAATGAGGCGACTTTGAATGCATCCAAAACTTAACAGCATGTCTTTAGGTCATTTTTAGAGGCGCCCCCTTGTGGAACTTATTACCTAATCGTTGCCTATCCATCACGCACAATAACATTTGTGTCATGCTGCAGCCAGTGGGCCTGCCTTCAATACGTCACTGTATGAGCAGCCTATTACATTAAGATTTGTTTTGGTACATGCTTTCACTGTTTACACATGCATTAGCTTCTCATTTTAATGCTTGATTCCAATGCTCCTTTGTGCTTCGTAGCCCTGTGGGTAGGACAGATATTATTACACAAATGTCTGTGTTATTATGTTTTTCATAATAGTTATAATCTGCAAGATCCAAAAGATTTCATCTTGGCCTTGTGTCAGACAATACCTAGAAACATCAAGGACATCTTGATTACTAATATCGTTAAAAACAACAGGTTAAGGGCTAAAGCACATCCTGAATGGATTTGAATTTGAAATTCAAAACTGGATGAGGTGTTATTAGATTTCAAGTTGCAACTCCCAGTCACAATCAATAGTCATTTTTACGGCCTCTGTAATTGTGATTGCACTCTGTCTTATTATTATTTTACTCATCCTATGAAATAATGACAGGTAATATGAATCGTCTCTTGTGGGGTTGGTAGCAGCTGTCATTTTAAACCATGTTGCTATTCCTGCCTACATTTCCAGCATGAGAGAGCTACCTGGGTGAGCCCATTCTTTAGAGCTAAAGTGGACATTTTGAGTATTCAGACATGTCACTGTGGTTGCAGAATAATGTGCTCATAGCCTTTTAGGAAAAGTGTCTTTAATAATGCATAAGGTGTTCCCGTTCCCGTGTCACAGAGAGAAGCATGCTTGGTGGCGAGGAGAGGCAGGGGGAGAGCGAGAGAGACAGGGATCATGGAGGGTAGCGGAAACGTGATCTTGGCTCACTGTCTCATTGGGTGCCCCGTGCACTGCTGTATATGTGGCTCTGGAGTAACTGACGCCCGAGGGTGTTCAGCTCGACTTGGGGCAGCACTCGGCC
Source organism: Zingel zingel (assembly GCA_023566125.1). Classification (NCBI taxonomy): domain Eukaryota; kingdom Metazoa; phylum Chordata; class Actinopteri; order Perciformes; family Percidae; genus Zingel; species Zingel zingel. The sequence goes on along the minus strand of CM042335.1, from coordinate 18,859,524 downwards.
CAGACACCCTGTCAAAAGTGCTGCTCTCGCACACACAGAGTGCATGTGGCAGCTTCAGCAGCTCGGGGGAGTGGGGAGGGGGAGGGCGGAAGCAGTTGGAAAGGACAGAGGGAGTGACAGAGGATTGTGGCAGATGCAGCCTGTGGAGGCAAGTGGAGCACGACTTCAGCAGTCAGGGACTGGCTCGCCCTCAGAGGCCTGACCTGTCTGGCTCCAGTAGACGTGGATTGGAGGAGAGACTGCAGCCACATCCTGTTAAAGGAGTGATTACCTGAGCAGGGTTCAAGCATGGCTTTTTGATAGCCAGCACTAATATATCAGTGATTCTCTCAAATCTATCACTTTCTTGCATAGGTGGGAAAAAGTCTCTCGAACATGAGCAACTCTAAAAGATAATGAAATTCTTTCAGTGTGAGACATTCATTATGGCTCTTTTTTTATTGCATGCAGGTTTCACAGACAGGTCGCAGTCTATCATTTCAGATGTAGAAAACAAGCCCAGTTTGTCTAATGCTAGAGCAGAGCCACAGCTTTGATTCCTTCTGAAGCCGACCAGCCATCCCCAACGCAGAGTCACTTGCTGTCAGCACTCCAGCCTTTTGCTACCTGTCGTCATTATTAAAAGATCATGAGCCTGTCGATTGAAGGTGGCGACATTTTAAGAAGTGGAAAAGAGCGCTAAGTGATGGGCTGACTCGGAGGCAAGCCCCGGGGATGCATTATAGGCGTGCTCACTGTTCCACGGTAACGCTGGCTGTCATGTTTGCGGGGCCATGCTCCACTCCCCATATGTTTATTCATGAGGACGGCGGCCCTATTGGCAGGTTGTTAACAGGCAAGATTAGGGATTCTGGAAAGGCAGGCAGAGAAATCTGGTGAGTGAAGCACAGAGAACTGGCAGGAGGCTTTTTTTTTTTCTGAAGCCGGGCCAGCTTCTATCTTTATCTATCTTTCATCTGCTTCTTTCGTCTGCCCTCCTGTCTTTCTGCCCTTCTCTCTCCTGCACTCCTGTTTCTCTTTTATTAAGGCACTGGTGTGGAATATGAAGCAGGTAGAGTCAGAAGAGATGAAAGTAGGTAGAGGCAGGGCAGAGGCAGGGTCAGGAATTGCCCTTGAAAGTGCATAAAATGCGTGAAATTAAAAATGAAAGGGGGGGAAATAGCAGGGATATCAGTGGTAACCCTGTAATTATTCCACTTTACTCTGTCTTGTGCACATCATTTAGAGCTAAAGTGGACATATTTTCAATTTTGGAATGTTTATAATAATATAATATGTTGAATTTTTAAATAGACAGGCAGGTGTGTAAGTACTGCCCCCTGTGGGCCACCGTAGGTGATTTGTGTGAGAATATGACCTGACAATTCTTTCCAGTGTCCTGGCTGGGTGAGGGAAAAAAAAAAAAAAAAAATGAACAACTGAAAATGCATTCTGGAGCAGCTAAAAATGTTGGCACCACACAACCAGCAGCAGGGAAAAATGCTGAACCCACACAAACCACCGGTCAATGAAAAAATAAAATGATCAATATGGGCATGAATTGAAAAGTGGAAGGATGGGAGATGAAGTGAGGAAAACACTGTTGTTAAAAATCAACAAACTGAGTGTTTATTTTCCAATTTGAAATGTAATGGTATGATTTAGCAGTTTAATACAATTGCCACTGAAAGGGTTCCAAATGTCCTCTGAGTAAGAAGTGAATTACTTACTTCTAGGGTTAAAGTGAGTAAGAAAAGCTAAAAAAGGAGCGGCTCTGGGGACGTGTAACATTTCCCCTGGTGATTTGGAGAAACACTCAGTCATGCTCGAGTGGCCCCGGGGATGAAATAGATGTGGACACCAAGGGCTGTTTCTCAGCCCCAGAGACAGGGGAGTGGTCCGGTTCATGGGTGGCTGTTTGGGTGGGTGGGATGAACTCCCCAGCCAAACAAACCCTCTCCTTTGTCCACCGGGCCTTGTGAAAGATTCATGTGTTTAAATATAATATTGAGAGCTGCTGGGTTGGCTCCTTGAGTCCCCTTTCGTGTTGGGGAGGCTGAGAGTGCACATCTCGCTGGCCTACTGTATGTGGTTTACTAGCATCGTGTACAGTGAAGGTTGATATTTTTGACCAGAAGCTGTCAATAGCTGATTTTGTTTAGCCTATTTGCTGCTAACTTTTTATATTTAATGTTTTTATATTTACATTTTTCACATCTTTTTCATATAAGTCCTCCTTCACTGAGATTGTTCTTTCACTGGGATGTTTGACGTTCACTGTGCAGAATGTTACAGTTTGACACTAATGGCAGTTTCCTCATTCATCTGCTGGGGGGGGGGGGGGGGGGGGAGGGGGGGGAGGAGTCTTTCTGTGCTCACCTTACATCTGATGTATGGCTGAGCAGGGCTTTGTGACATCACAACTAGCTTGGAAGCCAATCATGGTCCAGCATGCAACTTACACATGTGTGATGTGAAAACTTGAACGTACTAGTTAAATTATCCATGGCTCCTGTAGTTGAACTTTTGACTTTTGAACATATTTACATATTCATTGATTCTGCATTTTCAATGAGGGAGAAGGACTAGATTTAATAAGAATTTTTAAGCAGGTAATTGGACGCTTTTGTGGAAAAACCACATCAGCAGAAATGATCATTTAAAGTATTTGTATTGGTCTTTAACATGTCTGGAGCAGATCCATAAGGTTATTTTGCTTTAAGGGTTTTACACTCTCAAAAACAGGTGAATCACAATTTTTTCATCATCTTTCCTATTGTAAATATTTCCAAAAAGTGTTAAAACTTCTATTTCCCTATATCACACACAATATTTTAGCTTATATGTTTTATATTTAAAAATGTTATATCTCTATTTTTCATGTGCAACTTTTCACGTATTTAAAGTTGTTTGTAGTAGCCTAAACACTGCAGGTATCCCATTGATAAAAGGTGCTAGATAAATATGTTGTGACCAGGCTTCAGTAATGTACATTATGGGCATTTTATTTTCATTTATTTATTGATTTTCAAAATTGAACACTGGCAGTCCCTCCCTCACACCCAGCGACCCCCCACTGTTACTGTAAGTGTTCATGGCTCTGTGCCTACTGTGCAGTATATTTTCCTGTACATGGGAGAACTTCAGACTTCCTGTGAGCGCGCCTCCTCTGATGTCCGTAGACCTTGATCGATGGTTGGAGGAAGCGACCTGCCCTAAAATAAACCTTTTTTCTCACTTAAAATGCACATCCACACTTCTTCCATCTGCTCTCCCTTTCTCTCTCTCACCTCTTCTCCTTGGGGCGATGGAGGGTTATAAGCAGGGAGTAATGAGAGGAAGGGGCCACTGTGTCCAGGACCGTACACTGATAATGACTCGCTTTAGTGATCTCTATTGCTTGTTATCAAAGCCTTGCCACTGCTTGTTGTCTCATTACCCATGACTCGAACCTCTCTTAATCCAGAGGTTGCACGTGAAACGCACACGTGCAGGCACTTTCCGGCCATCTCTTTTGTCTCCTCCCTAACACGGTAATATTATGTCTCGTAATGGGAGCAGGGGGCTCGGTGCCAAGAGTTCCTCTGGATAATTGGCTGCTTCCTCACCTGCTGACATCTCCCCCATTGACATTCTTACATTTTATATTTAAGGTGCTTCATTTCTTCCCCCTCCCTTTTTTTTCTTCCTCTTTCCTCCGTCCTCTGACTTGCAATACCTGCTCTTGTACTTTTTTCTCTCCTTGTACCGATTTTACATTGTCTTTCGATCATCTTGTGCAAAATTGAATCCCAGTATCCAGACACATCTGTGCATAATGCTTTTTTTCTATTCATGTGATGGATCGTTATTTTGCACTAGAATGAATGGGAGTTTTTTTTTTTAAAACAGAACATATGCCATAAGGGGCAATTTGCAAGATTTTTTTTCAGTTTGCATACAGTTTTCAGAGAATATTTTTCATCTTATCGTGCCATGTTCTTAACTACCTCACCTTTCCCAAGTTTTTCTGCCTACACCATCTTGTTTGTGTGCACTCGCTGCTTTGTATTTGACATATTTGTATGCTGCTGAGCCTTTGCCCCTGACCTTGGCTGTTCCTTAACATAATGATTTACATTCCATCAGTTTGAAATGGCTCTGAATGGCACAGTGTGAAAATATCTGACACAGATGCAGCTCTAGATCTACCACACTTTGGTACAATGCATCAAATTTACACTTTGAAGAGGCAAACACAAATATTACTATTACCACATTCATATATATATATATATATATATATATATATATATATATATATATATATATATATATATATATATAGCCTAACCTTCTTTTGGACGTTTATCTCCTTATCTTTACATCGTATCACTATCTCCATAATCAAGTCAATCATCTGGAAGGTTTGTAGTTCAACACGTCTTCAGACCGTTAAATGTGAGCACAACTCCTAAACTGTATATACAGTCTATTGTTCTTCACGTATTCTTTTTCTCACACTCTCATATTCACCTTGTCATTCTGTCACACTTGCTCGACTAATAGTGCTGCTTTTTTGCACATCTTGTTCATGCTGAAATCCATAATCTTATGTAGTATGTTAATACAATCCAATTCCCCCCCATTTTTCTACTGATACTATTATTTGTTTTATTTAATGTTGCTGTGGTCCAGTGTCTAATCTAATCGAATCAAATGATAAAGTACTTTTAATTAATTAGCAATGTGTGTGTTAATACCATCATCTTTCAATAAACACCATATCTATACTGTAGCTGCTAATTGATCCCTGATGACTGGATGGTGCATTGGTCAGCACACAGACACACAGCGAATCAGCTGACTGATTAAGCTGCACTAAAATGTCTACCCTCCTGTCTCCGACCATTGACTCTGCTCTCCATCCATCACCTGCAGCCAGGGGAACATACCACATACTTGTGCTGTATCCACGGGCTCAGCCGAATGGCTTACTGCTGCGTTTCTGGCTAGACAGACATTAAGGTACATGCAGGTTGTACACAGCCCAATTTCAAAGACTTTTTAAGGTCAATTCAAAATCCAAAATAAAGACAAGGAAGAATGTTTTCTAAAAAAACATACATAGGCTATTTCTGATTATGCTAGGAGTAAAAAACAGACAGCAAGGGGTTTATGTCTGCAAGGCGTCCTGATGCTCAGCTACAAAAACTTTAGACAAAAGAAAAAGTGAGGCCACAGCTCACAGTGGTTGGCACATATAAATGGGTGCATGCGATATACAGTAGTGCTGTGGCTCCTGCTAACAGCAGCTCTACCAATTAAGAGAAGAAACATGAAAGCAGCAAGATATTTATGTTAACATATGACTGTTCTTACCCTAAGCTGAAAAGTGAGTGGCCACTTTATCCCGTTTAAGTGAAAGTCAGGTGTTTATATTTTCACTTGTTCACTCTAGTAAGAAGTAAATTAAAGCGGCTAAAATCAATATTTTCATATTAACTATGGATCAGATGACTGTGTTTAATGTAATGTAATGTTTTCTGCAACAAGCTCAAGGAGCCCCACTGCACACTACCTGCTCAGCAGAAACCCGGTTGAAGTACATTTTAATCAAGCACATAACCTGAAATGTAAAATATCTATGATTTGTTATTTCCATTTTATGACACTTTTTTTTATGACATTTTAAAATGAAGCCACCATACTAATTACTCCACAGCAGCAGGTTATTTTTACACTGAAAAAAAGGTCAATGCCAATAACATCCCACACCCACTGATGACAACACAGTCATAATTAAAAGTCATCCATGAGTCTCTGGTGGACCATTGACTCATGATAGCACTTTATTTGAGTGATGGTTGTCCACTAACTGATTAAGAATCATAATTTGATATAGCTGATGTCGCCAAGTTTCAACTATTTCAGACACATTCATTCATGTATTAATTCTATACAATCTCTCTTTCCCCAGAACTCCTTTGGTTTTATAACAATAATATTTAATAGTAATATGCCAAACAGGCAGAAGTGAAGAAGTTTCTCGGATGAGAGACGAAACGTCTTCGGAGCATCTTCACCCAATTCCAGTTGCCTTTGATTTTAACCCTTTAAGTGCCGCCATGGAACTAGTAGATTGAAACTCAAATTTACAATCAATTTACAACATTAAGTGGAGCACCTCACAGTTCTGCTTACTATGTATGATTAAGACAGCACGGCCAGATCATGTGAAGTTAGTTAGTCAAAACATTGTAGTTACTATGATGACCATGCATAACACACAATGTATCTTGATGTCTATTCTTTATCATTCCAGCTCATACAGTGTGGAATGGGAGGGGTGTGAGGAGATGGGGAGCGCTGTATTTAACACTGTAGACTTGATACCGCTGAGTGATATGAGGGTTTTGTGTGAAAGCAGCGAGATCCAATTTACACTGATGGCCTCACTCACTGATTGTCTGTGTTTTGATGGACAACAAACACCAACATGGCACCCAATCACCTTTTTACCCGTGCCATGGCGCCAGCTAATGTTCTCTCACTGTCAAATTCTACTCCAAAAAGGGAGGCATATTCACCCCCCCTCCCCTTCTTCTGTTTCCTGTTTCTCCGCAGCACCAGATCACCACGCAGGAACAGGACCATGATTGACAGCCGGGCGAGCTGAGGAGACCTGTCACTCATCTTCCTATCAGCGTGTCAGAGGGCTATCTCCTTCTCGCCTTTCCCCTCTTCGTCCTCCTTCTCCTCCACCACCATCCTCTTCCCTCCCTCAATCCTCTCCTCTTATCTTCTCAATGGGCTGGTAACCTCACCATCCCTCCTAAAAACCTCACCACTCCAGAAACCTGAAAGAGACAGATATAGTAAAGAAAAACAACAACAACTCTTTTAAAAAGACTGTCGCTCCACCTGAGGGAAGTTTGGCATGCCTCCTCACTCCAGTTGAGTGAGTTGTAGTAAGCGGAAGTAGTAGAGGGATCCCTTGTTATTACACCTTCAGAAGGAGATACAGCTCCGGGAGAAGGAGCCGAGAGAGGACCAGTCATGCGTTTCCATTTTGTGTTGACGCTGCAGGCGCTGTGGATCAGTGTTTGCCAGGCGGCCATGCAGCACTACCCTGCAGCGTGGGGCCACTACGATGTGTGTAAGTCCCAGATTTTCTCAGATGAAGGCTTAACCTGGGACTACATGGCCTGCCAGCCAGAGGCAGCAGACATGACCCAGTACCTGAAGGTAACTCTGGATCCCCCCAACATCACCTGTGGAGACCCTCCGGAGACATACTGTGCCCTGGTGAGTACATGCAAAAGTGAAAAACAATCTTCCCTCACAAAAACTGTACACACACACACACACACACACACACACACACACACACACACACACACACACACACACACACACACATAGGGCTGGGTACCGAATTCAATACTTTTTAGCCATACTCTGAATTGCCTACTGAGTATCGAAAAATGCCTTGTCATTCAATCACAAATTTCAGTACCTAAGGAGAAAATCACATCAGTGTCAGTGAGCCAATAGGCATGCAGCATGCTTCTACCAAGAACTAATAATGCTGCTGATTGGCTGTCTAATGTTACACGCCGTAGAAGCAGGAAGGAAAAACTATACGTTGCGCACAGAGACAGGGCTCATAGAGTAGGAGCTGAAAAATAATTGAAAAGATTTGTGCCGTAATGTTGTAATTTCTTTTTGTTGAAATGGATTTTAAAAAATTGGTATCGAAAGAAGTATCGTTTAGGAACCGGTATCGATGTTACGGTATTGGTATCAGCATTGGTATCGAAAAATTTGGAAAGATACCCAGGCTAACAAATACACACACACACACACACATTATACCAAGGCAGCTTTCTTATCTGTGTCTGTGTATCGCGTATATACCCGGCTTGTTCTGACCCCACTGTCGTGACAGACACATTTAAAGCCTGTATGACTCAGATACATTGTGGCTGAGGAAATAGAGGCTTGTGCCCATTGACGTCATGTTCTGCTGTTTAGAAAGCTGCTTCTCGGAGTGAACTGCAAACCCTGTATGTGCTATTGACGCTGCTTACTTGCAGAAAACACTGTGTAACGTGACTTTACCCTGGAAACACACAAACACATACACACACACACACTCTTTTCATGTCACTCCCCGCACACATCAGAGTCACATAGAAATACAGTGTGATTGCAGCTTCTCTGTTGCGTCAGTGTTTGTCTTTTAGCAGAGTTTGATGAATGGGTGGCCTAAAAATTCAGACAATCTCTGGGTGGTATAGTGTACAGGTGGACTAAAAATACAAAAGGAAGTATGAGAACTTAAGTGGAGCAGTATTTTAAGTGCCAGTACACAAGGTTTTTGTTTTTCTTACATTTAGCAACACCTTTGCACAAGCAGTGCTGTAAGTGGCCCAACATAATATTCACTGTCGGCATTCATTACTAGTCCATATGGTCATGTTGCACTCTTAAAATGTTTATTTAGGGAATCCACTCCCACTTTTTGCCTTGAAGGCTGATACTTTCCATTTCATCATACATGCCTTCCTGTCTGTCAGTGTCAGACTTTCTGGTAATCAACTTCGAGATAAGGTAGGAGGAGGTGCTGTGTCTCTGCAGCCACAGTGGTTGTCAGGGCCCCTGCTAACAACTTAGATCTACTTGTGTTTTGGGCTAATTAGCAAATGTATGCTTGCACGCTAAACTAAGATGGTGAACTGTATACCTGCATGTTATCTTTTTTTGTTTTTTTGGTTTGGTTTATTTATGGATATAGAAAGACAACAAGGGGAGGGGGGGCGGGGGGTATCCAAGGGATAACATGTAAAAGCGAAAAACACTTTTTTCCAACATGGTCCCTGATATAAGAGAACAGGACATACAACACATGCAAACACATACAGTCCTTCTGAGGTTAAAAAAAATAAAAAAATAAAAAGCTACACATCAAAATACCAGATAAAACACCATAAACTACAAAGCAATACATTACCCTATCCCCAGTCTAGATTTTATTGTACCCTAATTATCTATTTTACTCCACAAGTAGACCCTAACTTTATATCTAAAATCCCTTTTCGTTGCTGCCATTTTGATATGAAGTAGAAGACTATTCTATAAAATAATTCCTGTATAAAAAAAGGAATTTCTTGCTTCACTATTCACACATGGCACCTTACATGAACGGACACTGGCCCTAGTCTCTTGGGCATGTTGAGTGTGCACCATCAAAATCTGAAATCCCAAATACTTTGGGGCTACACCATTAATAATACTATACATATGATTGAGTTTAAGTTGTTCAACCCTAAGCTTAACAGGCAAGAACTCAACCCTCTTCAACCCATTTCTTCCCACATGATACCTAGAAGGTTTAGACAGTATGAAGCGGATCATATTGTTTTGCATAATCTGCATCTTGTTTTTCATTTCCATCGTCAGACCACTGTACCATGCTGAACATGCATAGTCAAAATGACATTGAATGAGTGCTGAGACGAGGAGTTTTTTTATTTTGGAGTCAAACTGCCTTGTATTACGGTATAACAATTTCAATTTGCATGCACTCTTGTTTAGCAATTTCTCTACAATGGAATATCCTGACAGTGTCTGATCCAGTGTAATACCTAGATATGTAACATAATTCTTTGCTTCAATTTCATTTTCGTTACATGTGACATTTAGTGCAGGTGCCTTTTGTAGCCTACGTTTGGTGCCAAATAGGATGCACTCAGATTTCCCTAGGTGCAATGACACTCTCTTACATTTTTCAGCTATCCACTAAGAGTGTCTTCAATACGGTAGATGTCTTTTCCAGACACTAGTAGTGATCATCGGCATACAATAACAACTTACATTTGACTGCAGCTTGCATGTCATTTACATATATAAGGAATAACAAAGGGCCTAATATCGAGCCTTGGGGTACACCACAAGTTATTTTCATGGGTTCAGACAGGACTCATCAAAATCACAAGTTTGATTTATTTCTGATAAATATGATTTAAACCATTTTAAAGAAGCCTTCCCAAAACCCATGCATTTCAATTTGGATAAAAGAATAGAGTGGTCCATTGTGTCAAATGCTTTTTGTAAGTCCAGTAACACCATGCCAGTATAGTTACCTTTTTCACTTTCTTGTCTGATGTAATCGCAAAGATAAGTGAGGCATGTGTCCGTGGAGTAAGCAGATCTGAATCCAGATTGGAGGTCATATAACAGATTATTCTGGATCAAATACCTCTCCACTTGGTCAAAAACCACTCTCTCCAGTATTTTGGATACGCTTGGTAGTATTGACACTGGTCATATCTGTCCTACTATTCTTCTTAAACAAGGGGAGTACCCTGGCCCTTTTCATCTCCATTGGAACCTTACCTAATTGTATGGACAAATTTGTAATATGTGCAATAACCTCACCAATAGCATTAGCAGTATCCTTTAGGAATCTGGCTGGAATGTGATCCATGTCAGTAGCTTTGTTAGTAGATAAAGAAGCTAACATTTCTATAATCCTCTCCTTAGATACTGGACTCAGATTGAATGTATCTGTGAGCATGTTAGCAGGTTGACCTTAGCATTTAGCTCAAAGCACCACTGTGCCTATGTACAGCCCATGGATGTATAATAAGAACTGGATACAGTGTTCAAGGCGGAGCTCCGTTCGTTCCTATAAGAGTTGCTCAGTAGCATATGAAGCCATCACGGAGCCAAAAAGTACCCAGATGATCGGCACTGCTTCCGCACTGTGCGGCCCATAAAGCGGGCGCATTAGCGACCTCCACTAACTTGAATGGAGATTAACTGATTTAATCGTGCGGCTCTTCTTGACTTTCCAAATGTTATCGGACAGAATGGATCAAATTCTGATAGTGAAACGAGTCATTTTGCGGGGGTTGTGATGCTCACAAAAATGTATCCACTGATTAGGGTTGCACAATATTGACAAAATGTGATATTGCGATATTGATTATGAATATTGCGATATCGATATTAATTGATATTTTTAAACATATGTAAAATTACAAAAGTTATGGGAAAACGCATCAAAATAGATTCTTAACAAATGAAACAAGTTTTCTTACAACACAAGGTTTATTTCAACTGACGGTCATATTGGAACACAACTAAGCCACACAGCCAACGGACGGGACGCATCGCTCCACAAAATAAACAAAATATTGCGTACTTATTGCGATATACACTTTCGATATAATATTGCGATAACAATATTGAGTCGATATATCTTGCACCCCTAGATATAATGTTGCGCAACGTGATATTGCGATAACGATATTGAGATATCTTGCACCCCTACCACTGATTTACAGATTTACTGATTTTCCCCGTGTAAGCTTATGGGGAAAAGTCTTTTTGGGCCAGAGGGTATCATATGACGGCCCGGGAGTTGCAATTCCACCATTTGGCAGGTATGTTCAATTTGCTTCAAAGCCAAGGGCTCTTCTTGGGGGCCTGGTACAGCCCCACAGTTAGCTTTGGACTCTTAGTCCTGTTCCCATACAAACCAGATACTGTATATAATTTAATACTGCCTTATTGTCCTTTTTCAAATCAAAGAGAGAAGCCTATTCTGTATGACAAGAATACTAACAATTAGCAAATTTGCTTATGGTGTTTTGCTTCAAGTTGTTTTATGACCAAAAGCAAGGCTTTTTGGAATAATGAACCAATTCGTTTTTTAGAATGTCAGGGTTGTTGAATTACTGAACACATTTGCCATGACTTGTTGACGAAGTGGTCCGTGTTGTTGCACACTAGTTTAATCGTGATGACTTAAAAGTGATGTTTTGTAGGATGAGAGGGATTTAATATTCAAACACAGCACAATACAAAGCACTGATTGGTTGATTGCTTTACCCTTTGAAGTGCATGTGGTGCTGTTGATTCTGCAAATTACATTGCAATCATGAAAATCACAAATTCCTGGTGGCGCTGAAAATAAAATGAGCAAAAGATGCATATTAGGTCAAGTATTTAATTAGCAAACCGCCCTTCTACTTATTTTGGGCCCTTTTCACGTTAAAACTCACAGCTGGTCGCCTCAGATTAACGCTAAATGATGAATCCATTTTGGGCCATCATGTGTTACCGAGTCATCAAAGATTCTCTCAGAACAAATGCACTCCTCAACAGCTTCAAGAGCTCTTTAGATAAATAGCGAGATGTTCCAGGAAAAGTAGTAACTTGAGGAGTATAAATAGACAGTTGCCATCAGCAGAAAGTCAGCTGAGGGGAGACACAGAGCAACAGAGAGGGATTAACAAAATACAGATGACAAAGACAGTGAGCGAATGATCAAGAGAGAAGCAAGACGGCACGAACATGGGGGCGACAGAGACTCAGAGGACTATGTGCAAAGCAGACGGTGACTGAAGAACTAATATCTCCTGCGTGGGGTGGGATGGAGGCTCTGAAATGTGAATAATTCAACATGTTTTGTAGCTAATGTGTTTTATTCATAGGACACATTATTCAGCCCGACATCTCTCAGGCACTTTTTAAAAAACGCTGAGTCCCATCATTGGCCAAGGTTGGTTGAAGGCAAAGAAGGTTAAGGGGGTGGTGAGGCGGTAGGAAGCCATATCCGGGAGGTCATTGTCAAAATGGGGTCACCCTCCGTTCTTCCTCTGGGTAGCCCCGTGACCTCCGATTGATCCACATTTGAACCTGAAGTGTGTCTGGTATTTGCTGCGCAGCGATTTGTGTTGAGGATAAACTGGATGAACAGCGGTCATCCGTGTCTGACGCATCAGTGGAGCCATTCTATTTCTGGACACACACTTGAAAGAGTTTATTATTACTATTGCCAGCCTTTTAACAGTCTGATGATCGCTTATTGAATTAATGGGAGTTTGCGCCGCGCTGTCGCCCTCATGTCTCCGGCAGTCAATGTGATAGGGGTGCATCAATTAAACAGGCAGTGGTTAGCTCCCACATAACCATTTCCTCTCTCTGCTGTACTGTACTCATCACAAATCACACAAACATCAGTGAAATATAACCCTTGCCGCTTGCCATAGAGCCCAATTCTCTGCAATTGGTTTATGTTTACCCCAGGCAGTAACATGGCTCCAAATCAACATCAGAACAATTATCATTGATATTCCAGCTACTCCGGCTGCCAATACACTGCTACAGTGCCAATAGTGGTTTGTATCGTAAGTCAGATCATTGCTGATTCGGGGCAATTATCATTAGGGCGCGTTATCGGAGAATTTCATCTCTCTGGTAATTGATTCTGCGCTTGTGGAAGCGGGTGTATTTTAAAGCCTCGCGTCTGCTTCCTGGAGTGCTGAAGGTAACAGACACCGAAGCCTGAGGAGAGAGAGAGAGAGAGAGACAGATGCAGCAGCTCCAAGGTGTGGTGCTTAAATGAGCATGACACATACACACACACACACACACACACACACACACACACACACACACACACACACACGTATGTACACTTATACACACACCATTCTCTCAGTAAAGGCTTTTTATTCTGCTTCTAGCCTGGTGACCTTTTCGATAGCAATAAGCTGGCATTCACTGAACTCTGGCACACAAATCTGCCATCATATGAGATTTCACTGTCCCCTCCAGTTCGACTCAGACTGGCCTTTAAAAGCATGGACAGGCCATAGAGCCTCGGCCAGTTGATTGACTTGGTGCAAGATTCAGGAGAGCAGCTTTGACTTCATACAAATACAAATGATGTACTATTGCAGAAAAAGCTGATTCTTTTTAACCAACTTGTCCAAAAAGACTAACTGACAGCTCTGATTATTAGGTATTCTTTAAAGCGCCATACTGGAAAAGTTACAAAATAGTAAATGCAAATACTTATTTTACATTTAGACTGAAGTCTGTGCTGGCTAGTACAGGTAGATTAAACGGAGTAAGTTGTGCTTTCCTCATGTCTAGCCCCTGTACCATATATAGAAGGGCTCTCAAGGGAATGATCAGTTTCATTTATTCTGCTGCCGAGGTTTTAAATAACATCTACTCATATATTCCAACACTCCAACACCAAAACTTACCAACCAGCATAACCTTGCATGTGTTGGTTCTTCTTTGATACACATGGCATTAAAAATAGAAAATAGAAGAAGCCCCTTTCTAGGTGTAACTCCATAATTTATACTAACCTTGCGTGTGTCTGTGTGTGCGTGTGGGCATGTCCCTATGCATTCCCTTGAAAGTACTGTATTTCTCTATTTGTGCCATCAATTTACAACCAGGAAATGCTGATGAATGCTGAAACCTGAGTCCCGGCAGGCCGGTGCATTTCATAGCCAATCAAATCTAAATGAGGAAACAAACACAAACACACACACACACACACACACACACACACACACACACACACACACACACACACACACACACACACACACACACACACACACTGACAGGCAAAGTGGGTGAGCGCACACACACACACACACACACACACACACACACACACACACACACACACACACACACACACACACACACACACACACACACACACACACACACGTTTTCCTTGATTAAATATTATTAAATCTGTGGCATGGTAAGAGAAGGTAGCTAACAAATATTGTCTTAATTATTCTGATTAGCTAATGAGCTATGTGCACTGATTTAACTCTTGTAAAAGGACTTTTGGCCCATTTTATGAGCATTAGCAGAGCTGGATGAGCAGTAAGGTTAGCCATATTGGAGCATGTGGTGAGCATTGTAACTCTGGTGGAGGTGAAAACAAATACTGTGGTGAAGATGTCAGGTGTGTGTTTTGTTCTGCATGTGGTGTTGCTAATCATCTGCTTGTTTAGTGACAGTGAAAACAGGTGTGCATCGTTCTAATCCCTCAGCAGCGACTGGGCACTGTTAAGTGAAGGAATGGTAAACCTGTTACACAATACATGACACCAATACATTTGGTGCACTCATGTGTCCCCTTGAGTGTGCCTATAGCTTACTTTAGATGTTAGAAATATTTAAGTATCTTAGGGAATTTTACAGTTTAACTGTTTTACTCACCCCCTGTGCTTACCAGAGCAGATGGTACATTCCAGGTTAAAACAGGCTGAGATGCTAACAGTGTTACTAACTTTCTATAGTGGGAGAGAAGTTGTGGCCTGACATGGAACTTTTAACTTTTGTTTGTTGATTTGACTTCAGCTTTAGGTGTTGAACTAGGTGTTGAATTTTTCTACTAATGAAACTCCCCCCTCTTTCGCAGTAATGTCATTAGATGAGGCGTAGTTCATGATCCCTGAAACTTGTGCCTAAAGAAATCCCTAAGCAAACCCCAAGGGTGTTGCATGTAACTGATAGTAATGTGTAATGAAAACAACGGAGTAACACAGCATTGAGTTAAAGATTGTAGCTCACAAAGGCTTGCATGGTTGAAGTGGCATGAGGGACTTTTAATTTGTGTTGATTCTAGCGGCCCCTTTGGGCAAAAGCGGTAGTGTTTTTTACCACACTTGTCGGAAAGATCTGTTGAAAGCCCGATTGTGTTTTCGCAGTCTGTCACTTTCCCTTTTAGCATTTAATTGTTCTTCGTTTTAATTTCCTTTTTTTCTGTGATGGCCCTGCCCCAGTATTAGCCAGAACTACAACAGATAACTTCTAAAATTAAAATACAAATAGGCCTATATAAAGAAATCTTCTGCTACCTTTTACCTGGATGGATACTCACTAACACCAGCTTTTCCGGTGTTACACCGAAATCTGTGACCCATCAGAATGTGGTACTGTAGAGGTGGTCTACCTGCCGTAAATCATTTTGTGAATTTGCAGGCATTAATAAAAACTACATATGAATATAGTTCTTTTCACGATTAGCCTTGTTTGCTGTTACAGGTCATTTATGATCATCATATGGGAAATTAAGCAGTTTCAGAAATATTTAAAAGTTCCTCATAGTTACTTTAAATTTGGTTTTTGGTTCTATGTATTTTGGCCACAAAATGCGATTTGGGGGTGCCCTGGGCTCCCATGGATATACATTACATTGCCCTTTTCCTAAGCTGATCCTGATTAGAGGTTTCAGACAGACAAAGCATTTGAACTCCGCTGTACTCCCCCCCCCACCACCCCACACTAGGAAACTGTGACACCTCTCAACAGGTTCGGCACTGACATTTCCTTGAGAAACGTGTGCGCTGTCAGCAGCAATATGTCTCATTTCATATTGTCAGTGCAAGGGTTAGAGGAGAGTGAGAGGTAGCTACAGTGTTATCTGAGACATTCTGTCTCACTTGTTTATATTGGCTTTTTTTCTATAAGGCAGGACTGCAAAAACAAGCACAAAAGTGGCTTTTTAGAACTGCTGATTGATTTGAAAAAAAGGCCAGATTCAAGAATGTAGTAGCAATTAACCAGCATTGGAACATTGATTAGTCATTCAGTAGAACTGTTTAACATCAGAGGATTAAGTAAACTCGATCCATTTTATGTGTCTTCTTTCATCTTTGCTAGACCAAACCAAATCAAAGGCTTATTGAAATGTGTGACAGAGGCAAGGGTATGGACTAAAACAAGCTAAAAGGAAATATGTGTGTAATTCCCCAATTCTTGTTTCATTGTTCATTGTTTGATTAGTGATTGCTATCTGGAGTGCAAACAAGACTGGAGTTATTATTTCTGCATAATTCACCAACAGGCAGCGTTTGAGACTTGACTGAATTGTTCATACATGATCTTAATCTGTGCTCAGGGAAACTGAGCACACTTTTTATGTAATTTAATTAGTCTAATCAACCCTTAAAAAACTATATCAATTTGAAATTTAGGTAGCACACACTCTGTATTTAAATATTGTACTTAAAAGATAACGCTTTCCTTTTATGAGTAGAGCACTTCATAATCTAAGGAGCCATAAAATAAGACTAAAGACTAAAGCTGCACTTACATTACCATTGATGCAACCACCAATGATAATGTACTGTATAGCATGCTGCAGTAACAGAGACTTGCAAATTACCTAAAAATACACATACTTTAAAATGACGGCTCTGAAGCACAGATGTCTCATTTTGTTAAATGCCTGTTGCCTCGGCTCCTCTTTCCTTGTGTCTCTTCCTGAGGTACATCTCACTTCCATTAAATTGCATCCCTGGCTCCTCTACTTGCCTCCCTTCCTCGCATCTTACTTCATCCCACTGAGGAAGCAGGGAAATCATGGGAGGAGAGAGGAAATGAGGAATGTGTCTTAGAGGGATGAGACGTCCTTTTCTCTGTTGCGTCACATTAATTCGTCAGCTCTATGGGTGGAGTTAGCAACCCTATCAGCTGCACAGCTCCCAGGAAGGCTTTTCCTGTGTATCCTCGCTTATAGCTCCTTGGTGATCCCTCCTCGATGCCTGCTTCTTGCAGCAAAAATAAGAGCTTTGAGATGGCCTTCACGAATAAGGGACAGAACAACTTCCGATTCAGCCGAGGACCGTGAGCTATGAAATAAGGGATGTGAGATGCTCCTCTGGTGTCCTTCGCTCACATCTCAGGAGGGAGGGACTAAGACCTAAAGATAGGAGGCAAGGAAAGAAATTGAGGATATACATATTGAGAAATGAGAAAAGGGGCTCATGATCACTGTGACAATGAGCACTTGTGTTACTCAGCTGTGTTTACCTCACGCAAATTTGAATTCCCGAAATTCACACATTTGACCTCTGGTCTCAATTGAAAGTTTATGGATAAATGAAGAGAAGTGGATACCTTGATTTAAAATGATGTTCAATTCATTCCATTTAAAGTTGCTCACTGGGCGCACCAAGCATACGAAATGATAACCTTGATACGCTCCTCAAGACATTTAGATTTTGTATATTTTATTTGTAAAGAGTCATTCTGGGGTGTATGTGTCTGGGGATGTTTTTTGGGGCCACAGTGTGTCACATTACCTGCAATTCCAACTGTGGCCACAGTGCCAAAACGGCAGCACAGACAAGGGCTTGTATAGTAAAGATTTTTACCCCAGACCTCCAGATCCTCAAATATGTTAGTACAGGTTGGGGCTACAGCAAGAACGGTGAATTAGTTATCTTGGGCTGCTACAGGTTTCTGTAGAGAAAGTTGATGGTGAATGCAAAATTAAGGAACTTGAAGGAAGACTAATCTGTTGCATTTCAATAACGCACATCTAGCAAAGCCATCTTCACAGTAACCAGAGGAAGTGTCAGTGTGTTGTACTGGTGGCGTTCTTCCTGTTTGACATCTTTGCCGGCTGCACCTCCGCCGGTGCATACTGGGTCAGCTGGAACCACCGTTCACTGATGTTTCGGGGGGGGGGTGGCCAGTTGGGGCATCTCCAGCCACTCCATGCAGCTGCCCTTATTGGGGTGCTAAACCCCAGAAACTGTCCCTCCTCCATAGCCACAGCCAGTAGCTTGATTTCTCAGCCTTCTCAACCAGTTCTTTAATGGCCCTCTGTAGGTTTGTCCCATCCATACCAGCAGCACAGAGAAGTGCTGCATTCTCACAAAGCCCCTGCATTCTTCCACTGGGTGGATGTTTGCAGTCCAGCCAGCCTCTTTGCACTTCTGTGCCTTTCCAGAAGTAAGCAGAGATGTCATCTTTCCTGCTGCTGGCTTCTGTCATTTCTCTCATGGCTTGACAAAGTGAATGAGTGGTTGATCATGTGTTGCCATAAAGCAGGCACTTGTCCTCACTCCCAAACCACTGGCAGAGGTTTCGGGGACATGGAAGGGTGTCAGATGTCTGCCCAGCTGATCTGCTTGTGGTGGCCTCCCATCCTGCCCATGCTCCTCGCTGGCCCTGGGACACTGCCTTGATTAGGTAGCGTTCCTGCTCCACCCGCGTGACCTCCTCCACGACCATGGTCTTCCTTTGCTCCCTCGTGGCTTTGGAACACTGCACATGTTCTTCCCGGCCCAGTCCTCCTACTGTCTTGTACTCTGCCCAGGACCTCTTTTTGCTGCAACCTGCTGGTGGTTGGTCCACCCAGGAAACCAGTTAGATCGGCAACAGATTTCCATGGCCCAACGCTTTTTTTTTTCAGCATTCATAATAGAAAAAATGGCAATATTTTCAATATTTACATTTCATTTCATATATTTCATTTTATATATATTGTTGGACAGGTATATATATTTTTGGGACGGAATTCAGGCAGGAATTGATTAAGTCAATTTCATTTTGTGAGAGGCTGTTGCGTCATGATCCTTATGCAAGATTCACAATAGTTTTTTGATGCAATGTGATTTTCCTTAATGCACGCAATGCATTTGTAATTTAGCCAATAAAACCACAGCATTACACTTTTGTTCAAAAGGGAAAAGAATTCCCTTGCAATATTGTAAATCACATCTAATATATAATAATAGGGATGTAACAGTATGAAAATTTTACCTCGGTTATATTGACCAAAATGATCACTGTTTTCGGTATTATGCGGTATTCGGTAAGTGTGTTCAATATGTTCAATAAGCACTGATAGGCCTACACAAGCTGAAATAGTTTCAAATACTGTAACAGTGTTTATTATATTACAAAAATATTGGAAATAGGCTTGTAAAAACTATTGAAACACTGGCCCGCTGTAGGGTGGCCGGTAAGAACTTGAACCAGAGACTTTGAGATCCAGGAAGATTTATTTACAATTCCAACATGAAGTTAACTATGAAGTTGTATTTGACGTTACATGTGAAGTTGGATGTGGTTCTGAAATATAAGCAAATAATAATGCACATTAATAAGCATCTGACTTACTATAAACATTATTTACCAAAACTAAATGTTATAGCCACCAGCATATAACAAGAAACAATACTAAGAATTACATTCATTTCTCTGTAATAATTAACATAAATGTAACATATTGCTCAGTATAGTAAAAACGCACTGTAGGCTACACAGCGCACCCGCACGGCAACTTCAGGAGCCTCGGATGAAGCTGGGAACACACGGTTTCCACACCGTGGTAATCCACCATGATAATAATATTTTAAATGAAAACGTAATTGTATTTTGTTCATGCTAGAAAGGTGGTCTAAATCTGGTCCAAACCTTCCTGCCACAACAGATCAACAGGCCTACAGACAAATTACTACAGGACACTAAACAAAATATAATTATAGGAAACCATCTGGACAGCTCAAAATGCTCACAATAATTAGGGTGACATGTCCAGAATTGATTGATGGCGCATCAATCAACATTGGTCAGTGAAAACATTCAACAATACTAACAATTACTTTCACACATTGCAGTGGATGCAGCAATTGTTAATCAGTCTTATGTTTTGCTTTCTCGTTGAAAATGAATGTTGGGAGGTTGAGGGGTGCGAAATTGGGGGGCACACAATGCACTGTGGAGAGGCATTGCACCCCAGTGCCATTCATTGTTTTCCATAGGGAAATATCTATCTTATAAACTTATGTAGAAATATTAAATGATGCACTCATGCTAAATTTCCTAACATAACTGACACCTGAATAACAAATGTTTAGTTGTTTAACACTCTTAATATGAAGACTGCTAGTTGTAATCACTAGTTCTTATAATCTTCAGCCTGCTTTTTAGGGGTATGGCCTGCCTGCAGTTTCCCATAACAAGCGTTCATTTTGTAGCTTGATACATCCAGCTGAAACACTACCAGCACAGTGAGAATAGGTTGAATATTGTCTAACACAGCACAGAACTGTCAGACTGCATCTCTCTGCCCAATGTGAAGGTTATACCCACCGCGGTCACAGGAAGATCTCATCAAATTCTCTCTGACCTATCCTGTGCCATAAACTTTGCATGAGCGTCGGGCACTGTCTGAATTTTTTTTTATCATTTTCCTATTTCCTCAAACCGCTCGCTCCTCTAGGTCTTCAGGCGCCAACAGAAGTGCAGCCTTGTCAGCGAGCCGAGGCCAGGCTCAAGAGAAGTCCATTAAACAGGTGTTGGCAGAAAAAAACACAGTTCCTCTTATGGGCATGTTGTGGCCCAGCCTCGCATAGTCCAGCCTGAGTGAGACATAGTGCGGAAACATCCGGCCTTGCATATTCTTACATCACGTTCATCTGTTTGTGATGTTTGAATGCATTCTACAAGGGTTTTGTTTTTGTGCAGCATGTACTTCATTAATGGTGTGGCAACAGTAACAAAGGGGGGTGAGATCAATTATATGTGCATTGCTGTTATTGCTGCAGTGAATATTGCCTTTTATCTGCAGTGTTTTCTTTTATTTATGCTATTAACATCACCATCATCATCAGCAGCAGCATTATCATCTTCAACACCATCACCACCAATTTCATTATTGCCCGTATCATTATTGTGTGATATTTTATGGGGTAAATATAAATGGAAATGAGAGAGTTTTGTTTAAAAAAAAGTGCAAACAGGAGGATATGTTTACTTCCAGTGAGAAAAGTTTGTAAAAGTGAAGTTGGTGAAGAGTTGGTATGCAGACAACGTCAGGTGTTGCTGTGATGTTGTGCGAGTGTGTGACTCGTCTATCTGGGCTCCATCAAGGCATTCAGTGTTGCCTCACCGTTTACGCTGCCATAACACGATAACAGGGGGCCTCCTTGACTCCAGCTTCCCACAGGGTTTTCTGTTGACTTCTTTTTTTTTGTGGAGCAAAACATGTCCTCCTTTGCCATAAAGTATGGAGAGGAAAGCTTGGAGAATCTGAAGAATGAAAAGTAAAGAAAAATAAAATGTTTTTCCCCACCGCATTGAGATATAAAACTAGATAAAAGACTATGAATTCTCTTGCACGTATGACGTCAATGGGAGAAGGGCTAACGTTTCATTTTGGGAAACAAAAACATTCAATTTCACTTTCATTCAGCTTTGGTTTGCAGATACTGACATGATGAATTCCCAGAAAATTTGTATTGAATAAAAGTCAAGAGAGGAATGATATGATCTCTCATAGCTCCGATTTAGCCTCTGCTATTGACTACAAGTCACCCAGAAATATCACATTGTCTCATTGTTAAATGCTCACTGTACTCACTGGATTTGAAGACCCGTGCATAATATGAACCAAGCATATGGGCCTTCACAGTCTGAATTTTATGACACAGACTTTTTCTTCTCTTTCTCTCAATTATTTTATTTGACGAAGGCGTTTTGTACCCCCTTTTCTCTCCAGCTGCTCTGTGGGCTTCAAATCCCTCTTGCGGTAATGGGGGCTTTTGTTGCATTTTACAGTTCATCAGTCATGGTAAATTATGGTCTGAAACCCCCTTCATCATCCCCCTGTACTGTACTCCTTCGACTCCTGTGCACGGGGCTCTGAGAATAGGTGGAGATACAGTGGTTGGCTGCTGGAGAAATCCGTTGATTTTAATTGCTCTTCGAACCTCTGGGGTGGATTTCCCTTCAGAGCTCACTTGCTTGAACACTGATTTTTACAATCCTCCTTCCCTCTTTGGGACATGGATAACAAATGGCAAGCACACGCACACACACACACACACACACACACACACACACACACACAGGCCAATACAGACAAGCTCAGAGAGCCCAAAGCATGGCATGCGGTGTTATTCATATTTAGAGGCACTCATGTTTTCATTTATTTTTGTTGGGAGGGCTTTTAATGTTAATTGCAGCAGATAAGTGGGAGTGTTGTGAATGGAGCAATCCCAGTGATCCCATCTCTCATTTTTATCCCCGGTGGGAGGGTCAGATGCTCCCACAGCCGTGGCAGACGCTCTCCCTCCTCTACTCAGCATTCCAAAGCAGCAGGGCCTCCCGCCCCTCATCAGCACAATAAAACCCTTCTGTTTTTGTTTTTTTAAGTGACTGGTGTACAGTATGTGGCATGCATATATGCGTTCACCTCTGGCTGTTTCTATTTGTGTCTGTATTTACATCCACACTACAGGCTTTCATGAGTTCTGAACTGCAGTTCACATCTTACTGTTTTAGATGACTGTTCACATCTATTTTAGGATGTAACCTAATGTATGTGCTGAACTTAAACGTAAACTGCTATGATGTGGAAACAACAAGGATGTTCAGAACAACATGTGCCAGTATGTGCCTTCAAATTCTGTCTATTTTGCATTCTTAAAACCATTGGGTGCAGCCAAACTGCAATGCTTACATTTTACAAATGTCATGATAGTTGTCTCAGGTGAGCAAAATATAGGCCGCATGCCTTGGGATCAGTTTAGTATGACATCTCCATCTCATCCTGATTGGAAAGGAAGAATTGCAGCTTATTGTATTTCAGGCGTATTGGAAATCATCAGAAGGGAAACATTAAGAAGTGTTTCACCCTCAGCTGCATGGTATGAGATGTAATGCATAACTTCTTGATGTCAAAACTTGACCGTTTGCAAACAGAGGAGAAAACCTGCCGAGGAAACATCAAATAATTTCAATGGCAAAATGGGCTTTGACCTGATGCTAAACGCTATATTTGTTGCTGTTGGCCCGAAGCGTTAATCAGTCCTTATTTAACTTAGATAAGTAAAGGGAAATAAAGTGGAAGCCACTTTCTCAGAAGTTTAATGTTTTTCTTGCCTGTTTGGTCTCCGGGGAGCATTCCTCTCCTCTCAGATAGCTTTTTAGCCCATTGTGTCGTCCTCCTTGTTTGAGGGAAATGTGAGGCTGTATGTTTCACCCTAACAGGCTTCGAAAAAGACTCCTGGATTACCTTGACTGACAGCTCCCAAACCCTAAGATCTGTTGTGTCTGGCCCACACTGAGCATAGGGCAAACTCTGAATCAATAGCAAAGCTATCAGTGATGGAAATTGAATGCTGAATCTTGAACACTGAGTATGAACTATATAAGAGCATTTTTCCGCTGTTCATCTCAGGTATTTTTCTCCCTGGCAGATACGAGTACTGCTGCATTAAGAGAAAGTGTAAAGTTTGTTGGAACATGCACCTCTTTGGAGCATCAAAAATAGAAATAAAAGGGAGATGAGAGGCCACAGATGGAATTGTCTTCAATATACAGAGTCGGCAGTCTTTCAAAGTGATATTACACTCTCGTAGAACATTTTCATTTTCCTGTGCGCTCAGCTTGATCTGACACTGAGCAGTAATTTGACATTTGCTGCCATGTATCATTTTGGATGACTACTCATTGATAGTTGGGAACAGGCTGGATTGCTAGTTCAAAAAGACAGAAGAAAACAAAATAAAACAAGTGACATTTCAGATAGAAAATCTACTACAGGTATATACAGAAACAAACATAAGAACTGTCACTGAGGTTTTTAGCCATCTGAACTTTTGGGAGAGCACTAAAATGGCTCCTCTGTGCAGTGTCCTACACATGGCTGAGTTGCTTTGTAAGCTAACATCTGCTCAGCAGAGGGAACCGGAGACGAAGGTCTGGAAAATGTGCTTGCTTAATTAAAGAAGGGGAAGAACCAGTGCAGCTATTTACACCTAATTCTGACATAAATCTGCAGTTATCGCACTGGCGAGACTGTCCTCTCCCCAATTTAGGAAGGACCCGAGAGCTTTTCCTTAATAAGCAATCCTCCTGATTAAGCGCAGGCAGGAGTTACAGTCTCTTTCTATGGGAGTGAAAAAGACAAGAGGAGCTGAATTTAACTAGAGGGAAGGTAGTTAGCAAAGTGCCGTCATGGATATTGAGATGGTTAGCATTTTATTAACCCCAGTCAGGACAAAGAGAGTAATTGGTAAACTGGGTGTAGACTTGCAGTATCTGCAGGACTTTAGCCTAAGGGTGCTGGGATTAAGACACTTGGCATTTCAACCTCTCCATCTCCCAAGCCATCCACTGAGCCAATACTGTCTGCCTCAGTCCATTGCTCCCCTAATTAGCAAGTTGTTTTATTTTCTGTGGCCATTAAACTAGTTTCGGTCTCTTTTTTTTCAGTCTGAAATGAGAGGACATGCAGTAAAAACATCTCCCACAAGGTGCAAGGCACTTGTCAGAGCAGCATCATGTGACAAGGGTGCAAACGGTAATCTGTTCATTATGTTCGCAAGGACAGCAAGCGATTGAGAGGCTTGGCGTGGAAATGCATTTTACATCCTCTCTGTCTGCATATCAGAGGCTCTAAATGAAATGATTTACTTAGAGGTGCCAGGCATTTGCTGTTACTCTGGGACACACATTGTTGTCACGTTGAAGGCTCTCTTTCAACAACATTCAGCATGGTTTCAGACT
The DNA here is from genome assembly GCA_023566125.1 of Zingel zingel. Classification (NCBI taxonomy): domain Eukaryota; kingdom Metazoa; phylum Chordata; class Actinopteri; order Perciformes; family Percidae; genus Zingel; species Zingel zingel. The sequence goes on along the minus strand of CM042335.1, from coordinate 18,834,414 downwards.
ATTCCCCCACCGTAGAGACGAGGGCCATGAGCCAAGCTGCAGACGCTGTGGCAGGGAGCGTTGGCGTTTGATATGAATCAGCTACCCCGTCCTCGCCTGAATTCCCTTGGATCTCATCAAGGGCTTTCTTCTCCACGTATTATTAGCTGGCTTGCTTTCTTGCCATCACCCTTCCTGCTTTAGGGAATATGAGAGAAACACTGAGGAGCAGCCAATTATACATCAGTTGTGGATTACCTATATGAAAACCTGATTTTTATATGGTTGGTAGATCTATCTTTGACCTGCTCCTTTAGAATGTGATGTCATCATACCTCACCTCTCAGACCATTTTAGTTTTTTTCTATTTTCCTTATGTGAATTAGCCCTTAAATAGTGATTGTATGCCAACACTTACTTCATGAAAAAGTAAACTCAGACACATCATCATACACAATATGATGATGTGTCTGAGTTTACTTCATGCCAGGTTAGACTATGGGAATGTGTCGATTTTATCAACTGTCTCAGCTAAAGGACATATTATTTATTTACAGTATTCTAGACCCTCTGGTAAACATGCTTCTTCGCTTTCTTTATGAGAACTAGATCGAGAAGATCGATACCACTCTCGTGTCTGCACATCAAATATGAGGCTACTGCCAAAAGCTCCTTAGCTTAGCTTAGTATAAAGACTGGAAACAGGAAATGGCTTGCTTGGCTCTGTTCAAAGGTAACAAAGTCAGCCTACGAGCACCTCTAAAGCTCAATGATTAACATGTTTGTTTAAACTTACAAAAACCAAAGTGTAAAAACACCAAGTTGTGATTTTACGGGAGGGTATGTGGTGGACTATTTCTTGGATGGGCGCAGTGACTTCTTGGAGTCTCCACTGGTTGCCCTGCAACCTCATGGTGACAAGGCTCCATCTTTATTCTAAGCTAAGCTAGCTTTATATTTAGTGGGTGCAAGTTATCGAGCTTCTCGTCTAACTCCAGGCAAGAAAGGATATAGGTGTACTTTCTAAAACTAGTCTTTTTATATACAGTATATTGACACACGAGACACAAATATTGGAAGAAAATGGAAATAAATGTAGGAGTAGTGAGGCCATTAGCTCTCTGTCATGGCATAGATGCGCTTGTCAGCAATGCACATACTTTATTGCATGGCACATGACTACGTATTACTTTAGCCATCAATGCTTATTCCATGATTTACACCTACAATAGGCCCTTTGGCTTGTTGAAGCAGGAAAAGCACACGTAGAATTTATAACATTAATGCTGGCTGCATTCCACTTAGGTGAGCCAGTTCCAGGGCTCTGGTATTGTAAAGGCTCACTCACTGACATGGCTTACTGGGACACTTTGTTAACACATTGTTTAATTTACACCTGTGCTTTTCCTGCTTTTACAATCCAAAATGTCTGCTGTGAAAGTAGTCTGTAGTTATAAGCTTATTAACATACGCTGTGTTATCCATGTTAGATTGTTGAATTTTGTGTTGGAGCTGCTGATTAGATTTTGAGTCATGGCATCTATGGAGGAAATATTTATTCATAATTCAAATTGAAAGTCCAAAGAGAAAATGAAGCAAGATCAAATTAAAAATAGTATTATTTTAATACACTACTAGGAAAAATCATGCCATAATTAAATGTGAAATGTAAAAACTTAAATGGAAATACTTAAATTAAAATCTCTAACGTGTGTGACGGCTGGACGAAAAAAAGGGTACACGCCGAAGCTCTATGAGCCGCAGCCGAGCCGGGAGATTGTAGAATTGATTGCCTTTTTCGTTTGCTATTTCACAACTAAATTCATTTCTGAGACTGTTTTATGCGAGAAATTAACTATGTACAGTTTGAATATGGGCAGTTTTACAAAAATGGATGGCCAATTGCACATTTGCTCCGATATGTTGTCGGACTTGGAAGCTCCAGTGTTAGGTGACAGCCTGCTGGCGGTGGCCGGGATCGCTTGCTGCCCGGCGGCCAGTAATACTCACAGCAGCCGCTGTCAGCTGGAAGTGGTTTCAGACCCTCCCACCAGCCGTTGGGCCACGCCTCCTCATTTAAATTGACACCTGTCAATTCTAAATGAAAAGCTTAATGTTAAATCGAAATGTAAAAGGCAAATCTTAAAATGTCAATGTCAAATGTAAAACATTACTACACTAGTAGTGTAGTAAAATAATACTATTTTTAATTTGATCTGCTTCGTTTTCTCTTTGGACTTTGAATTTGAATTATGAATAAATATTCCCTCCATAGGCATCACTGTATTCCTCTGAGTTCAGGCATGTAGCAACGCTGCTTCTCACACACACATGATGGCTTTAAAAGAAAAGTGCATGTGCACTTTGTCTGTCAGTAATTCTGCACTTTTCGTCTTGACTGAGCAATTTGTTTTAGTCCTAGCTGAATAAAATATGTCCTGCTAATAATCCTAATGAGCTTCTCTAATTTACTCCCCCCTCCTCCTCTAAATACTCCCTCTGGTGTGCAATTGAGGTTGGAACTCATTCAGCCCTGCCACTGCTTCTCATCTGTCTGTCTGACTGATATGCAAGTGGCGGCGCCAGACCTTTTCCTCTGCTGGTGCTATGGGGTTGCTCGACTTTTCAGTGATGGTGCTCGGAAATTTAGGGTTTCCCATTAATGCGCTGTTGGCCAAATTAGGGGTAACTTCAGCACCTCGAAGCCCCTCCCTGGCGCCAACTCTGCACTATGGTGGGTGAAACCCGTGTTCTTACTGTTGGAGGCTTCAGTTTAATTTAATTTTAAGCCATGGAAGGTCAACGGGGCATTTACATCTTTCTAGTTAGATATTTGGTACTCATGCAGGATGTGAAAGTTGCTTTTTTAACCAGTTATTCTACCTTTTTGGGATTAAGTGGCTTTCTCAATAGCACACCCATGCTAAAGGTGTTAATGGAAAAAAGAGTTTTATTATTCATTTTAAAAACACTCTTATTTCACCATGTCATTTTTTTTTTTGTCATTTAAATCAGTCACAGGCCTTCCTTCTCTTCCGTATCTGCTGCCACCATCACTAGAATGTTATAATTTTAAAAAAGTAGCCTTTGTTTGTGCTGCAATTATCTATGCGTTAGCAAAGAGGAAACACAACCAGATTTAGATCAGATAACAAAACCAAGAGGAAAGATTTCCAGCTTTTACCCTGGTGTTAATGATATATTGGAGCAAAAGCTGGCTCGAGTGCCTGATTCATTGCTACTGACTCTTTTGAACCTGCGGAAGTGCTTTTGGAGAACAGATCATAGGAGCCAACGTGTGTCTGTATGTGTGTTGGTGTGTGTGACTGAGTCTCGCTGTGTATCCGGGTGCCATGTGGCACCGAGCAACTCAGCTTTGCTCTGCCAAGAGATAAGAACACAGGGTAAGCCGCTTGCTGCGCCAGCCTACTGGATTTCACCTCTGAATCGTCTTTGTTGGAAGTTGTAGGGCTGCTCTATTTCTGAAGTGACAATTCTTGCAGAGCATCATATTGACTTTATATGCTGTACATGCTCAATATGAGAACCAATTTGAAATAGATTATCAATGGCAAAGCACTTGAGAGATAATTAAAAAAAAAACATCCTGTGTCGGCTGGAAACTGAAACCTTGTTAAAGCATTGTTCGTGGAGGATGTAGATTCACATGGTGATAAGGAATAATAGCATGTAATAGGCTGGTCTGATTGTTTTGATTATGGCAGTACTCTAATCTTAAACACTTCATGTTACCATAGCACCACAAAGATTATGTGAGATGCTGTTTAATCCACTGTGTTATTGTAGATCAGAACACAGTGAAACTCAGTGAAATACAGGGAGACTGAAGTAAAGGTGTTAGACTGTTGTGCCGACTGGATGCATGTCTTGCAGAAGATTTCTGCCAGTGAAACGTTGGCAGCAGTCAGCAAACAGGTCTGCAACAAGAGGGCAGAGCCTGCTGGGAAGTGTAGGCGGAGGCTGGCATATGGCTGACGCTGCTCACAGGCTTTTGTCTCACCAGTGCTTACCCTTGTTAGGCTGCCTTTTTAGCTTGTTTCAAGTGTGCAGAACTGAGATAATGCAGTCGCTTAGTTGTAGTGCAGCATCTTATATTGTCACACTGTTGTTACAGTGTCATGCCAGTGTGTGTATGTGTGTGTGTGGGGGCAGAGATGATAAAAATGTTGATACTCACCAGATTTGCCTTTATTTGTTACCGTGTGCATAAAGCAGTGAGAAGCTGCCAGGGCTTTTTCTGCCCCGAGTGACACCTCTCAGGCAGTTGTTGGGGCTTTGTGAAGCCTGAAAGAAATTACCTGCAGACACTACTCAGTGAATAAAAAGTGCTGTCAACTTTGATTGTCAGTTAATATTATATATTATATTATATTATATATTTAATTTACAATATTCTCAGGAAAAGACACACAAAAACATAAGTCAAAGACGACACAGTAAAACCCAGTGCTCTTTGTAGTGAAGATGGCATGACGGCTTTCAACTAAGTTAGATTTCAGTAAATGTTTTGGTCCATGGCTGGTAAACCTGTGTTGTCTTGGTAACATGATTTTTAAGAGTGAGATGACTAATTGGAAAATCCAACAACCATCTGCTAGACCTTGTGTTTCTTCCAGACTGCTGTCTGACCGCTGAGGATCAGTATCTGTGGTTGAAGAGGCACATTGTGAGACCACAAACAAGTAGGCTTGTTACACTTTGGTTCATTGGCGCAGCTAATTATGCGATTGCTTTAACTCCCTCGCTCCAGTCCTGTTAAAAGCTTACTTAGTTCAGAGCATATCAAATTAATTGCTTGCTCTTTGAAATTTACAATCGTTGATTTGAAAAGTGTCCTGTTGTGGTGTTTTGGGGAAGCTCAGGTGTCCGATCTTGTGATACCAACTTCCTGTTGGAAAAAATAATGTAAATATTGTTCTAAAAGAAAGCACATTTTATCCATGTTACCCTTGCACTTTAATGTGTTAAGCGTAAAGCATTTACTCATAACGGACCTAGTTGTTCCTCTCTTACCTTAATGGCTGCTCCCTGAAGCAGTCACAGAAAATATGAAAATTAAAATCTGTTTTCAGCTACTGTACACTGAACCAGTATTTACCTTTTGTTATATAATTGCTTGTGGCATGGTTCTTGTTTTTACCTTTTTTCGGGGCTGTTATAAGTTATACCTTATGAATATTCAGAACAGAAACTTTTACATAAAGGCCTGGTAGAAATACAATATATGTTTGAGTGACAGCCACTAAACACTCTCCCTCCTCCCAAATCTTGTTTTTTCAAATCCCTTCTGGACACCGCCTGGCTGCCTCCAGCATAACAATTTAAATCCCACCTGATAATACCTCTTGTCACACTGACAGCTGTCATCAAGTCAGCCATGTTCACTGTTTAGTTTGCTTTTCAAATTAGCAAGTGGATATTCTCACAATGGTCTTTGTTTTTCCTCTTCTGAAAAAGGAAAATACACCATCAGGGAATGCAACCAGGCATAGAGCGGCTTTTGTTCATTTGCTGCAGTTTGCTGCCGCACATATTAAAGTTCTTAATGTTTCAGTTTGGATTTGTCTGGTAGATACTCATGGTACATGGTACAACCTGCCTGCTGCCATGTCTGAATTTATCCCTTTCATTATAGAAACTATAAAGCTTTCAATGTCATCCGAAAACACAACCCAATGAGTTGTTGACAGTATAGTGCATGGTTAGTGCAGAGACACAAGGTTCTCAGAGACAAAGCTTTATTTATGGCTTGCTGCTGTCGAAAAAAACTTCATGAAAATGTCCACATCTGACAGCAGAATTCAGTTTGGGCAAAAAGCTTGAATTTTACAAGGTTGGATTAGAAGCCTTACTTTGAGTAAGACAGGTGTAGTGTTGCATTCCCCAGCTTTAAAAAGCAACAAGCTATAAAGTATTTAGAACGAAGTTGAGTTGTCATATCAGCATCTGTTCAGCATCAAAATACTCGCAGGGAAGTATCATATCCTCAGCTGCATGTAAAATTGCAAAACAATCATTACGTTAAATTACACCAGCATTATGGCAATGATTTAAGCTTATTGACGGCCATAAAACACAGTGTAAGTGGAGCCTGTGGAGTAATCAGCTAATGTTCTGAAAGAAACAAACAATAATATTTAATCGACTGACAGAGCTGGAAGGCGTGCTAACCCGTAATCAGTCACCTCTCCGATTACCCCCAACCGTGCCTGCAGTGTTTGAGTTGTAACAGCAGCCATGACCTGTGTCTTTGTTTGTTCATGCACACAGTGTAAAGGTTAACTGAATTTACAGTGTGTCACCTTGCTGGTGATGGTACAGTACACGAGCCAAAGTGGGCATTTGGAAGTGTGTTGGCTTGTGTGAAGCAGGCTGAGGTGAGAAGCAGACCTGCCTGAAATATTGAGATCCAGCCAGGCTGCTGATCACAGCCTTCCTCTTCACCTGGTTGAGAGATCCTGCTGTGAGGAGATTCAGGTTGAGGTAAACACTCCCAGTACCACTCCTGTCTATCTCTCTTTCTTTTGTTGTTGTTTTGTTACAGTTTTATACTTTTATTCAAATACAGCCTTTCTTTTAGCAGAGTTTTAGCAAAGTAGCAGTGCCTGGTAGCCATTTGTATATGCAGGCTCACACATGCATTTCCAAATAACTGTAATTCTCAATATCACACAACTCTGTAGCTCCCCTCTCTTTTCTTTTCTTTGCTTTTTCCCACCTTTTATCTGTTTTTCTTTCCTCCACATCTGAATTCCTCCCGAGCAGAACCACACAACCTTTTGTTACCTAGCTGAACAACACACCACCTCTCGGTGGAGAGCTACAGTAAGCCTTGGGAATCCATTCAGGTCATCTCTTTGACCTGTTTCAGCACTGCGAGGCCAATTGGAAGAGGAAAGTAAGAAAGCAGTAACGAAGGCACTAATTACCTGTCAATCGAGGCAGTTAACAGCACATTTGTTTCAGTGTAGCTATAATGGTATGTAATGCTATTTGCCGAAGATATAACACTCTACAAAGACTTTCCCCGTCCATTCATAACAGGCTTTATGTTCGTGACATGACTACCATTTTGTATTTGTGTTCATGTGTCACATACAAAGTGCAATATAGCTGTTTACAATGGACGTCAAGGCCTTGCAACTAAATTGAAGTTGTAAGATTCATCACCTGTACACAGTAGCCTTTATTCCACCCACATTAAGTGCTTGGCTGCGTTTAAAGTAGGGCTGTCAGCGTTAATCGCGATGCGATTAATTTTTTTTAATCGCATGCCAGCATTTATTAATTTATTTTACACTTCACTCGGCTTTGCGTCGTGCCTAACAGGCTACTGTTTTGACCCTTTGCAGCACCATTACTTATCATCAAGCTGCCACTTCCTCATAACACATCCTGCTGCTGCAGGCTGCAGGCATGATGGAGAAAGACAGCAACAATGAAATCCTGAATGGCGCTTTTTATTTTCCAAAACTCCCAGACGGCTCGTAGACGAGTCGAAAGCCATATGCACATTGTAAAGCCGAATTAAAATATCACCAAAGCACGTCAAGCTTGAGCTAACACCTACGGAGCTAAGCATAGTAGTACAGTTAACATGATGCTACCCGCTAGCATAGCGTGCTACTTGCCGACCTGTGGATGAAACCAAATTGAGGACTTGGGTCTTAAAGACGTACTTTGGTTGGCATGTTCTGACCAAGGGCGTAAAACCCAGGGGGGTCGGGGGCGTCAGGACCCCCCCCCATCTAAGGGTTGTCCCCCCCCCCCCCCCCCAGAAATATCATTAAAACAATGCTGTGTATTGTAAATAACATCATGATGTATACTTAAAATATCAGTATAAGTAGTAAAACAATACAAACCCCCAAAAATGCTTTTTAAGTTTAGAAACATTTTGAGTCCCCCCTCCCTTGCCTCACAGTGGTTTGGTCCACTGCATGCTGTACGTCAGGATCTGCACTCGACTCAGTCACATCGGTAGTGACAGGAATGTAGTAAGTAGGCGGTTCAAGGCTGTTTTATTCACATTAAACATTGGATAACATTTTTCTTTTCTCAAATAGAAATGATGCTGAGTAATTAATGAATTAGTCATGACAAAAAAGTTTGCTATGTTAGTGTAATATAATGTAACGTTACCTAGCTTGTTTAATAGCTTGTTGGATAGAAATGCACCCACTACAACTAACGTTACCACGGCGATAAGCCTAACGTTATGTGTGTGAACTGATATTAGGGTTAATATTGAAGTTCTACAGAAATGTTATGTTTATTGTCCCCCCCTACTGTTAGATCAGATTTACGCCCATGGTTCTGACCTGTCTCGTTGCCGTCGAGGGGGACAGTAGTTTTCACGGATACACAGCCTGTACGACACGGAGAAAGCAGCCACACTGGAACTGCTGCAAAGTGCTGCAAACACTGTCTCATTAACCGGTGATCACTGGACGTCAGTGAGTAATCAACATTATTTAGGAGTTACTAAACACTATATTGACTCTAGTAAGGATAGGGATTTTTAGTTTTTTAGTTAGGTACTTGGAGGAATTGTGCACTAATGACAGATTCACACATTTTTCTTTTGTTTACAGTACATAAATAATTACAAATCTTAAAATCAAGTTCATAAAGTAACTTCCTTTGCATTCATTTGATTCCCAATCAAGATACACTGGTAAAAATTGCTTTCGATTGTTAATATGTACTTTCAAACTGTTCTGAAATGCAAAATAATAGAATTTTAATCATGTGATAAAATATGCGATTAATCGTGATTAACTATAGAACTTAAGCGATTAATCGCGAATACATTTTTTTTAATCGTTTGACAGCCCTAGTTTAAAGCCATTCAAGTTCTTCTACAGAGCTCAGCTCCAAGGTCTACGCAGCATGTACCTCCACCCCTAAGATGGTCATCCTCTATTCAAGAAAGCTTCAGAAGAAACCCCACAGTGGAAGCTTACCAAATGCCCTCTCGCTTGAAACGGCAAAACTCAGCCCAACAACGGTTTAGTTTGCAAAGTTTCAGCCTAGTTTGTTTGTTTACTGTTTGTTTACTCTGCCTTTAGAGAACATATTTGACAAATGGAACGCAGTTTAGCCAACTTGGAAAGCTTGGATGTGAACAAAATACAAAATAATTACACATTGAAAACATTTGGTCAGACTCAAAGCATCATAGAATTCATGGTTAGAGAAGACAACGTTAACATTGACCGTACTACTAGAACTGTACTGTGGCACTTACAGTATGGCAGTAGAACCGAGCCTGTGAGTTAAATTGAGTTTCCAATTATGTTAAATTTCTACACATCACCGCCTGTTTTCAGGGGTTTATGGATATTTAGGAGGTTCATTAATTCAGGGAGATTGGCTGTCATATTCCCATTAAGAAGTTAAAACTGGGAGGAGGTTTGGCAAAGCTGTTCTTTCTTGCTGCCAACAGACTCTCGCCAAGGGTTTCAGTCTGAGCGTGTGTGTGTGTGTGTGTGTGTGTGTGTGTGTGTGTGTGCTTTGTGCCTGCAGTTCCAGTTCCAGTGTAGAGTCAGTGAAACAAGACTGCTTTCACTGCATTATTTTGTGGATTAGTGGAGTGGTGATATTGGTAGTAAAATTACAGCCCCAAAAATGTTTGTGAATTGTCAATGAATGTCAATGTAGTTATTTGTATCATATTTTGCTAAAAGACAAGAATTATTCAATAATCCATGTTACGTGCGCAAAGGAACTAGCCCTATTTAATTGTTACAACAGCATATTAACGCTCTTGGCTTTGAAATAAGATATTCAACAGTCTCCACTCTTTACACTCTTCTGGGCTTTCCACTAGATTTTGTAACCTGGCTGCAGGGATCTGTTCCCATTCAGTCACGTGAGTTAGCTTGGACACTGATGTTAGGCGATTAATGTACTATACCAGCCATCAACAAATGGCGGAACGCGGTCTGAGAGCTTTTCATCTGGACCCATCACCAATTTCTGATAAATTAATGAAAACAAATAATAATCTTGATACATTTGCTCAACAGACAAATTTAAGTATGGGTATCTTGTTTCAGTGCGGTCTCCAGTGGACTCTAGCATACTGGTAGTGTTCGCCTTTGTTCAACTTTGACTGAGCGGATGTGCTCAGTTAGCCAATAGAAATGCTGATGCATTGCAGAGCGCGTTCTTCCTCCTTTATTTATTCATGCTTTGTGTGTGTTGACCATCCTTTGCACATTAACACACAGCCAGACTACAAACTGTAGCTTTGCTCTCTGTGATCACTCTCATCAAAATGTATTTATCAACCACATCAGAACCGTGACATCTGTGCATGTCAGTCAAGTTCTTCTAAACCAAACTCAGAAAGCCATTTCTTTATGGACCTCACACAGCCGCACAGATATTTTACAAATCGTGGCAGTAGTCTGATAATGCCACAGAGATTAGATCTATAAGGAAGGCTGAATTACAGCCAGCCCTCATGTCTGCCGATACTGTTCAATCAGAGAAAAGGTTGAAGTTTGATACTCCACAATGATATGCATTAACTCTAGCTTCAGTGATTCCTTATTTACGTTGAAATGAAATGCCAGTTTGAGTGCTATTGACATTGTAGATCCCTGTTGCATCATAAAAAGCTGCTGTTATTTGCTCTCCGTTCTGATAATGTATCTTGTTTGTAGATGGTGTGTTAGTGTTTTACTCCAAACAAACACATACAAAAAACCTGTTTAACCAAGTACTAAACTGTGTTTACTTTTTTATGCATCATTTGAACCCGGAATGTTTCCCTTCGGCATCCCCTTTCCTTGCCACCGCTTCCCTTCCAGCTGGCTCTCCCTCTCCAGTACCAAAACTAGGCCAGCTGAACAAGGTAGGCACAGAACAGTTTGCCAGTGTAGTTGAAATGAGAGATAAAGGCTGAAGTCAAACAGGCGCTGGCGAGGCAGAGCACCGTCACCGATTTCCCAAGTTGCATCCGAGAGCTGTCGAGCCGTTAGCTTCCTGCCATGTTTAGCGTGGTGACAGAGCATTTGTAACACCTCCGCCCATGGCTTCCACATATCTGACACGTCAGATGAAATCAACTTTCAGAAGGGAGAAGTAAAAGAAGAAGCGGTAGAGGGGGAAACGGGGAGAGCCACGTACAGGAGTAAGAGAGAGATCTTTTTCTACTTTGCGAGAAGTGGTTTGAGACGGTGCTGGGTCTGGGAACAATGGCGCTGCACCCTAGTTTCACTATGCATTATTATTGTTGTCAGTCACGGGCAAGGAAGTCATGCCTCGGCTCGTGGTGTGTTGACTGTGGTGATACAGAATTGCAGGAAGCCAAGGGTGAGAAAGAAGGGGGAAAGCATGTT